>VTGB01000024.1:0-600000 GCA_013403855.1 Calonectria honghensis
CCTAACCCTAACCCTAACCCTAACCCTAACCCTAACCCTAACCCTAACCCTAACCCTAACCCTAATAATAGTAATAATAGCCTTAGTATTACTATTATCTTTGTTTACTCTTTTTAAAGCTAATTTAAGGGTAATAGGATAATAATTATTAATAGCTATAGTATATTGATTAGATTAATAGAGGAAATAGATATCTTAAGTAATAAGAATTTATTTAATTTATATTATTTTATTTTTAAAAGTTTAGCTTTATTTATAGATTATAGATAAATTATTTATTTATTTATTTATTTACTTATTAATATAGTATTATTTGCTTAGGTTTAATATAAAAAAGAGAAAGAGAAAGGGAAAAGAAAAAGTAAGATACTAAGTAATTATATAGGGGAATATAGTAATAGTAATATAGGGTTAATAGTCTTTTACCTACAATAGCCCTTCTTTCTTTGGTTCTAAATAAACTAAATCTATAAAATATACCTAGATATTTTATTATAGGCTAATTATATTATATCTTAGTAGTAATATATATTAGGTAAATTAATATTATCTTTAGTATTAGGTTATAGGTAATTTAGGTATTTATTGTAGGCAATATTAATATCAGAATAACCTCTTATAATAACTATAATCTATAGCTATTACTATATATATAAGCTAGATAAACTGGACCTATAAAATGTAATTAAAAAACCGGTGGAATGCTTTATTAAGCATAAGCACAAGAAGAAAGTAACCCCTTTTAGACTAATAAATCAAAAACAATAACTAGGTACCTATCGGGCTAGCTAGCTAGCTGGCTAGCTAGTGGCCTATAGTAGTCTATAGTGGTCTATAGTAGTCTATAGTGGTCTATAATAGGCTATAGTAGCCTTTAGTAGCCTTTAGTGGCCTATAGTGGTTGGTATCCTCCCGAAGGCCTAAGGTGATATCCTTTTCTAAGGTAATTATATACTTTAAATAACCCTAAATAACCCTAAATAATCCTAAGTAATAGTAGATTTTAGTAGATATTCTACCTTAAAGTTACTTTAATATAAAATCCAAAAGTGGGGTTAGGATTGGGGATATTAATTAGCCCTATTGCTAATCTTAACTTAGGGTAAGCGGTTTTTTAGCCTTAAAAATCACTAGAATGCCTTGTTAGGGATTTTTGATTGGTTTTTGCAGGGGTCTTTGTTATTACTAGGTTATAGCAATATAATTTAGGCTTTTTTTAGCTTAATAGTATCTTCTATTTTAGATAACTATAATAAGGTATAATTAAATAATTATATAAACTATTATAAGATAAGGCTAGGGGTAGGCATAATAACTATATTATATAATAAAAAGGGTAGAAGGCTCTTGCTATGGTCGGCTAATATTAATATTGTATGTGTATATAGTATATATATGACTTTATATATGACTATTTATATGATCTATATTAATTTATTTTGGATAATCTAATATAAAATGCTAAAGTTATAGAAGAAGGTAATAATCTCTTATTTTATGTCTAAATAGAGCTTAGCAAAAGGAGAATCTATATACTAAGGTTAAAGCTAGTTAAGGCAGCAATTAAGTAGCCCCACTTTTTAGGATGCCCTAAATAGCTATTTTAACTACCTATTGGTCAGGTAGGTATAATCTTTATACCTTGCTTATATTATAAATAAATGGCAATCTAATCTAGTCAACCAAGACAATAGAAATAAAGGCCTTATACTCTTTATACCCTTTTATTTATATTTATTATTAATAGGTTCTATTTTTCTAAACCTAAAGGTTCTCTATATATCTTTAAGCCTATGTTTCTAGTCCTATAAGTACTAACTATCTAATATTAGCTTCCTTAGCAAAGATAATTGCTCCTTATAAGCTTTTGCTATGATTTCTGGTATATTAGGGACCTTAGTGTTTAGGGTACTATTGTTAGTATTACTTAGTTTCTCAAGGAATTTCTTTTCTATCTTTTGGGCCTTTTGGGATATCTTTCTTTTCTTATTTAGCTTATATTTCTTATTAGTATTAGTATTATGTCTTTAAGCTATTTATTTTTTAGGATAATTTAAGGTTATTTATAGGGTTTTATATTAGATAAAAAAGGAATTATAGTTAATAGATATTTATTATAAATTATATTATAGAGAATAAAAGGTAAGTTAATAATAGAATATATTATATATAAGGGTAAATAAGTAAAAGAGAAAGGAAGATAATATAATAAATTATAATAGTAAGATTATAAATTTATATAGAAAAGGTAATATTAATATAAAATAGGACTATTAAGAAAATAGCTCTTTTTAGTAAAGTATAGCTATAGGGATAGGTTTATAAAGAAATACCTTTATTTAATATATAGGGTTTATATTAGTAGGTAGGGAAAATATTATATAAATTATACCCCTAGGGATATAATTTTAGTAGGAGCTTTCTTTGCTGGCTCTCCTAGCTCTATTTCTCTTTTCTCCCTTAATATTTTTTCTCTTTTTCTTTTTTTCTTCTTATCCTTAACCTAATAGCTAAGCACTAGCTTCCCTCTTATAATTATATGCCCTACTTTTATCTTTAATAGTTAAGCTTAAGACCTTTTTATTTATTAGTATAGCTTTACCTTTTGAAGATATAGAGAAAAAAAAGAAAAAGAAATAAAAAGAGCTATTTATTTGCCTTTTACTAGAAAATAAAATAGTAGTTTTAGATAATAAAAATATATAAAATCAAATTATAATATAGTCTAAGACTAATCTACCTAGAAGTTAGGTTACTAGTATTAGTATAGGTTTAATTATAAATCTTTAGTACTATTATAGATTATCTTTAGCTAAAGGTAAATATAGATATTTATAAATTTACTTAATATAATATATAATATAAGATAAATATATATTATATTATGGATAGATATTTATATTTTATTATAATATAATAGCTATAATAATATTTATTAGCTTAATATTATTAGAAATAGTTATATATAGCTTAATAATATATATATATAGAACTATATAGCTATTATTTTTAGTAATTATAGATATAATACTATTAATCTTATTAGGATTAGGGAAATAAAGTACCTACTAGCAAAAATAGTAATATAGTATATAGAGAAAGTATTATGCTATAATAAATAGACTATAGCTAAGCTACTTAAATACCTTTATAGCCCTCTTAGCCTTTATACGGAAATGAAATGCTAGCTTTTAAGATATCTATAGCTAATATTGCTATTAGTAAGAGTTTATACCTAGGCAAAATAGGTCAAAATATACTTAATAAAGAAATAATAGTTCCCCGGAGGATTATAGTCTTGGCCCTATATGGCTCTTAACTCAATATATATATTAGCCAAGGTAAACTTAAATATATCTATATCTAGTACTCCTTTCCTTTTACCCTTTGCCAGGAAGAGTACCAGGTATACTACTTCCTTATAGCTATAGATTAGGAGCTATAAGAGGATTCCGAGCATATCCTTAGCCTACTCCTATATATAGATATTATTGCTAATAGCAAGGCTAATTACCTAGTCAATAAGGTATTTAGACTTTTATAAAAATGCCTCTTTTAGCTAATATACCTTAATAATAAGCTATAGTACTTATAGTAAGTCTATGGCCTAGTTATAAAGCTAGAGCTTATGCTAATTTACTATATCTTTTGGGAAAAAGGCAAATCCCTATTATTTCCTAAAGTAAGCTATATTTAGACTAATCTTATTATTAGTAGTAGCCTTAAATAGTATAGATAATATCTTAGCTAGTATATATAGCTAATAATTAATAAAATGCTAAAGAGTAAGTATTATAATGGTATAGAGTAATGCTACTAACTGTGGTATAGATAGGTCTTATAACTAGTATAATATAATATAGTCTATAAGCTATAAATACTTATTAATATTCTATTATATAAATACATTAAAGTCCCTAGCTATAAGCATATAGAATATATCCTGGTTTAGTATTATAGTAATAATGCCTAGATTATTAGGTAGCTGATTTATCCTCTTAATTAGTTGCTACTAAGCCTCCTTTGCCGGCTATAGCTAAGCTATAAGTTCTATTGTAATGCGTAGCTTAATCTGCTAGCTATAACCCTACAATAGGTCCTTAAGGTTACTAGCCATATACTAAATTGACTATAATAGTGCCCGTTCTATATCCTAGCAACTAGCCTTAATATTACCCTTTTGGGCTATTGCTATCTAAGCCTTATTGCTATAAGCAAGGTTAAAGATATTTAGGTATAAGAAGGCCTAGATAGTAGCCATATTAAAGTTCCCTTTCTCTATAGTATAGGATTATATATATAAGATACTATACTTAAAGATAGAACTAGTTCTCCTAGGCTCTAAAGTAATATAGATAGAATCTTATAGTATATATATAGGGTACTTAGTTATAGCAATACATAGGATCTAGGGAGGCTTCTAACCCTCTCCTATAGTCTACTCTTCTTCCTTACTTGCCCTTCCTTATAGAGCTTGCCTATTATCTTTATTATAATCATTTTTATGCTCTCCTTCCTTATCTTCCTAGCTACTACCAGCTTCATTATCCCAATTACTATTAGCCTTACCTTCTGCCTATAGGGCTATCCTCCTAAGCAGAGCCTCCTTAGACTGCCCATAGAGGAAACACAAGGTATTATACTAGTAGTACCACTGAGCCAGAATAGTATAATCACTTCTTATTAGCAGGAGCTTAGATACCATATTAATAAGCTAGGTTTATCTTTATAGTATTGGTTTTATTTTATTATTACTATAAGCAAGATTATAACTATAACTATAACTATAACTATAACTATAACTATAACTATAACTATAATTATTAGCTACTAGGTTCTACTTAAGGCTAATAATATTATATTAGGCATAAAAGTCCTCTAGAACCTTTAAGATACTACTACTAAATAACTAGTACTATAGCTTAATATCTTTATAGCTATAAAGAAAGATAGTATTACTAAACTACTATAGCCTACTAATATCTTCTATCTCCTATATACTCTTGCCTTTATTATAATAGGGCCTATTAACTATTATATTACACTTTATATAATTAAGTGCCTTCTATATAATACTCTATAGCCTAGAGAGATTCTTTTTGCTATATAGTACCTTAAAGGCTGCCCTATATATAGCTACTAAGCCTAATAACTCCCTAATAATATATAATACTACCTGAATAAAGTTATAGCTTCTAGGCAAATAGTATACAAAGTATAGTCCAATCTTCTTAATACTTAGCCTAATAAAACCATCAAAGAATAGCCAGTTCTACTCCTCTCTCAAGGGCACTAGGCCTTTCTTTTTATACTTCTTATTATAGAGCTATAAAAAGAATATATAAACCATTTATAGCCTTTAGTATATAAACACAATATATAAAATCTAGTAGATTAAAACCTACTTAATCTTTTCTCTTATTTATATAAATATATAAATATAAATAGACTTAGAGAAAAGGAGGCTTAGCTAGGCCATAATATATATATTTAATAGCCCTTTTAGGCTATATAAGTCTTTTATAATATATAGAAAGCTATTAATATTATAAATAGTAAATATTAGCTTTTGCTATAGTATATTATCTTAATAGAGGTAGACCTTGGCATTTAACTAGTCTTTATCTTTGTGCTAGCCTATAAATTAGGCCTTTAACCGACTTACTAGCAGTAGCTAGTTGCAATAGAGGCCTGTAATTAAAGCATTAAGGGGTTATATGGTCTGGTCTAGGCTGAATTGTTATAATTATTTCTTTTACTTAGCAAAGGACAATCTATTAACTCTAGTGCTAGACCTAGCCTATATCTCACATAGGTATAGGTAATAGTAGTAAGTTGCAAGGTATAATGTATCCTGGTCTTTGTATTAATCTATAGGATATAATACTAGGCTGGCGGTAAGGATATATATAATATATTGAGCTAGTTTCTTTCCTTTGTCTAAGTCTTCCTCTTTAACCCAATTATAAACTTTCTAATGGATAGGTAATTCTATAGGAATGGGCTTATTATATGCTTTATTATATACTTTATTATATACTTTGTTATATACTTTATTATATACTTTATTATATACTTTATTTAGGGTATATTTACTTTAAATAGTAATACTTTTACTTAGGTTATTATTTGCCCTATTTATTATGCTATCTAGGCAAATAATTAATAGACTAGGTATATTATATATAGATTAGCTATTTAATCTATATATAATCTATAAGTAAATAGAGGTATTAAGTATATCTACTATAATCTATTGTCTTTTTTAGCCGGATTTATATACATATTAGAGCTATATTATAATAAGTAGCTATTTAGCAACAAGTTACTATCCAAAATAGCTATATCTATTATATTCTTATTTATTAAATCTATTAATAAGTTAATTTTATATAAATATAAGTATATTAATATCTATATTTAAAAAGGCATACCTAGTATATATTCTTTTCTACTATAGTACTATTTAATTAAAGACTAAGATAAAAGTATTTTATTTAAATCTTTAGCTTATTATAATATAGTAATACTCTCTAAAGACTCTAAGAACTTATTAATTAGTAGTAATATATCTAAGTTTATTGGTAATAATAATAGTAACTTGGATAATATAGTATTTATTGCAATATGGCCTATACTATTGCTATTGCCTAATCTATTAGCAAGTATATTATTATTAGTAATAGAGAAGAAATCTAACTACAATATACTAGAGCTTGCTAGCCTTGGCAGAGTTCTTCTTTTAGGTGCTATAGGTAAAGGCAGACTTAATTGTAGATAGTATAGAATAGTATTCTAAGATTTAGATATATAGACATTAAATAAAGACAAATAAAAGAAAGAAATATGCCCTTTCTTATAATCTTTAGGCTTAGATTATATTCTTAATAGGCCTTTAGCTTTTTAGTGCTTTAAAGCTATATAGATAATAATAATATAAATACTTAATATATAATAATTATATTAGCTTAATCTAAGAATATTATTTAGGCTTTATTATAAAAAAGCTAATAGACTAAGTCTAGGATAATTATTAATATACTAAACTTATAAATAGCAAAAGCTTTTAGATTTCTTCTTAAATTTCTATAAATATACTTAGAATAATATTAGCTTTATTATTAAATAAAATATAATTTATCTTTTTATACTTATTATATCTAAAATCCTATTATATATATAATTAGATTTATATCCCTATTATATCCTAGGTATTCTAAATAAATAAATTAATTTAGTTTATCTAGGTAGAAATTATAATATTATATACCTTGGAAGTTCTAGAAAATAATAAGTATATTTATTACTTTATTTTAAACCCCTTTCCTCCCTTATCTATAATAAGAAAAAGAAAGAGGCCATAGAAAAAAGCTATAATTATCAAGAGGCAAATAGACCAACAATATATCATCAATAGGCAGAAAAAGGACAATAGCCTCTACTATTACAGCAGAGTCTACTAAGTGTACCCACTTGCCTAACTATATTAGTAACTCTTCTAGTATCTCTAGATCTTAACCCAAAAGGCTTAAATTATCTATATACTATACTCTAAATAATAATAATACTATAATTAGTAAATATAATAAGGGTTTACTAGTCTCCTTAGATATATACTTACTTATTACTAATAATACTAATATATTAAGGGCTAAGTTAAGCTAGTCTCTTCTATAAAAGATACTTTATTTTAAATAAAATCCTAATACCAATATATATAGTAATTTACTATCTAGCTTCCTTTTAGATTCTATCTTTTATACTATCTTAAGTATAGATATTACTAGCTTATTAATATAATATATATTATTATTATCTAAGGCACTAGATAAATATAATTCTATTAATCTACCTAATATCCTTTTTAAATATAAAAAAAAGCTTAAAAAGTTTATTAGCTAATAGTATATATCTCTTATTAAAAAGAGTATATTAAAATATTTAGCCTATAAGCTTACTAAGTACTATCTTTAGGCTAATAATAAAGAAGATAATTTAATAATAAATAGCTCTTATACTAATCAAAGAAAAAAGCTACTCCTTTCTTTCTTACTAGATATACTATTAAGAGATACTAAGCCTTTCTAGATATCTACTTAGATCCTTCTAGATATACTAAATAATTATTAAGATAATAATAAAAATAATAATATCTCTTTATAGCTATCTATTAACTAGATTCCTATATAGGTCCTTTAGACTAATAATAAACTAATTATAATATAGCTAGGCAAAGATATATAAATATTAAAATAAGGACTTAGTAGAGATAATAAGCCAATTATCTTGGTAAAGGCCTTATAAGCCAAGAAAAAGCTTAAGAACTACCCTAAGGAAGAATATAGAGCTTTTAATAGCCTAACTATTGCCCAAGGCTATAAGAAAAGGACTTTAATAGTAGATTATCCTTATAGGAGATTTGTGTTATAGGTATTATTATCCTATATAAGATATTTGGCGGCTAAGGCTAGAAATAGCTTACTAATATATTAATATACCTTTATGGCAAACATCTGCAATGCTATTTTGTTAATTTTGACCGGAATATAATTAAAGTAGTAGATAAGATCCATAAGGGTAGTCCTATAATATTATCTAGCTTTACCCTTTATTAGGCTTAGGCTATTTAGCATAATAGCCCTAATATATTAATAATTAATAAAATTTAATTAATTAATATAAAGGTATTATTTATCTATAAATAGGATTATTGGTTAAGCTTAGCTATAATAGGATTATATAGAGATATTAAAGACTTTTTTGCTAAGAATAGAATAGATAGTAATATAGGGTTAATACTTTTAATAAGGATAGCTAGGTATCTTAGTAAAAAGCTAAAAATTCCTAAAGGTATCTTAGCTAAAAAGATCTATGCCTAGTAATTACTAATAGTAATAGCTAATATCTTTAGTACTAGTATTTATGTCTTTATCTCTAGGAGCCTTTTTATATATTATAATAAGATTTATATAATTAATAGTATTAGAAAAGAAGATAAGTTCTATGCTATGGTACTAGCTATTACAAATAAGCTTCTTGATCTTTTGGATATTTATAAGGCATTATATATATATATAGTTAAGCCTATTCTAAAGCCTTTTCTTCTTATTAATAATATAGAAGATCTTCCTAGGGACTTAAGGATCTCTAGGGTTTATATAGCTATAAATAGTAATCTAAATAGCTTATAGAAAATATTTATTCTAGAACTATTTAGTATTTATATATCCTTAGAAGGTTTTATAGAGGAACTAGATAGTATAATAAAAAGTAATATTAATTTAAATATAGTATTAGTTTACTAATAAATAAATTATTATAAAGATAGTAATAATAATAGTAATAATAATAATAAAAGTAGGGAAAAAGAAGATAAGGATTATAATTAATATAAATTAGGAGCTTAAAAGGGAATTTTAAGGGTTAAGAAGAATAGAATTTAATTATATATATAATAATAGGGTTTGATTATATATATAATAGTAAAGACTAGATTAGATATATAAGAGTAGAGACTAGATTATATATATAATAATAGGGCTTAATTATATATGCAATAGTAGAGTCTAGATTAGATTTAGATTAGATTTATGGTAATAGAGTTTTGGTTAGATATATAGGAGTAAAGCCTAGATTATATATATAATAGCAGAAACTAGGTTAATTTAGATTATATATATAATAGTAGAGACTAGGTTGATCTAGATTATATATATAATAGTAGAGACTGGGTTAATCTAAATTATATATATAATAGTAAAGACTAGGTTAAATCTAGATTGGATCTAGATTATATATATAATAGTAAAGACTAGATTATATATATAATAGCAGAGACTAGATCATATATGTGATAGCAGAGACTGGATCATATATGTGATAGTAGAGTCTTAGTTGGATGTGTAGGAGCGGAGCCTGGATCATACATTGAATAGACAAACCCAACCCTAACAGCCCAGTATAACAGGGCTCCCTTATACCTACCCTAAAAGCCTTCCCAGAAACCTATCCAGAACCCCCTATCCAAGCTAGCCCTACCCAAACAGAAAGCTCTAATCAGCCTAGCCCAATCCAACAAGCTACTAAATGGCTAGAAAGAGGCTTTATTGGAAGGGCAGCTAAAGCTATATACGACTCAGCACCCCTAGCCCCAAAAAACAAGAAAACCAGGGACCTATTAAGGGAAAAACACCCTATAGGCCCTGAAAACCCTTTTAAAGGGGCAAATCCAGCAACCAACCAACCTATTTCACTAGAAGTCATTGAAAAAGCCCTAAAAACAATATATAAGGAAAAGGCCCCAGGCCTCTCAGGCTGGACTAGGCCCCTTCTAAGCCTAGTTATTAAGGACCAAGAAGTCCTAGCTTTCCTAGGGCTTTTAACCAACATGATCCGGCTTGGAACAGCCCCTGGCCGCAATCTTCTTTGTGCTTCTAGGCTAATAGGCCTAGAAAAAGAAGAAGGAGGCATAAGACCTATAGCTGTGGGAGATATAGTCTATAGGGTAGCTGTAAAAGCTATTCTAATAACCCACTATTCAGAAAAGATGCTATTACCTAACCAGCTAGGGGTCCAATCCCCTGGAGGGGTAAAACCAGCTATCTTTATTCTAGAAGAAGCTATAACAGGGCAAAACAAGGCTAATTTCAAATCTATCACTTCTTTAGATGCCTCTAATGCATTTAATAATACAGATAGAAGGATCATAGCAATAGCTATATCACAATTTGCACCTACCCTATATAGGGCAGCAAGCTAGGCCTATAATAACCCCTCCCTACTAGTCCTAGGCCAAGGACAATACCTAGCCTCAGCCCAAGGGGTTAGATAAGGCAATCTATTTAGCCCTTTATTTTTCTCTCTAATAATAAGGCCTACCTTAAAACTCTTACTAGAAAAGCTTCCTACAGCTGTTTTAGTTGCTTATTTGGATGATATATTTATCCTAAGCAAAGAAGAGCTAGGAAAAGCTCTAGAAACAGCAAAAAAGGTCTTTAAAGATTCCCCTCTAAAGCTTAACCATAAGAAAAGCAAAGAAACCCCTATAAGAGCCCTAAGAGAAAAAGGTATAGCAATCCTAGGGACCTTTATAGGCCCTCTAAAAGCTAGAAAAAACTTCCTAAGTAGGAAAGCCTCTTTACTTTAGGAAACAATCCAAAAGCTAGCTAGCTTATCTAAGCAAAACGCCCTTCTATTGTTAAGAGGCAGTATTTACCTTCTTTTAAGGCATCTTTTAAGGCAATTAGCCCCAAAGGGCCTAGAATATTAATAGCAAGCAATTAACCTAAACATAAAAGAGGCTATCCAAAAACTAGCTACTAGGAAAAGGCAAGACCCTTTACCTATCCTAAACCCCCACCTAATAGCTATACTAGCTAGAAATGGAGGCCTAGGTATTTCTATTCATAGGGATATAGCAAAGGATATTTACTTAGCTGCTAAAGAAGCTGCCCTTTCCATGATAACAAGGATCATTCCAACCTTTTCCTACAAGGATCCCCCAGAAAACCCCTTTCTAAACCTACCCTATACACCCCCGCCCCCAACAGCCCAAGAGGTCCTAGAATTGGATACAGCCTATAGGCTAGAACAACTAGAGAAAACTCTAAAACCTAGCTATAGGAAAACCCTCTCAGAGAATGCTAGCTATCTAAGCAGAAAGTGGCTACAGGTCTTGCCTACTCAAAAATCCTACACCCTTGCAGACCAAGAAACCACCGAATGCCTTAGAAACAAGCTACTATTACCCTCTAAGACCCCTGGAAGCTTCTGTAACCACTATGGGAATATAACAGAAATTAACCATGAAGATATCTGCAAGGCAGCTTCTAGGAAATGGACCCAACGCCATAACCTAATAAATCAAGCTTTTAAAAAAGCCCTAGAAACTAACCCTACCCTAGAGGTTAAACTAGAGCCCTCTATTGACTCTAACCAAGACCTAAGAGCAGATTTCTCTATTCTTAAGGGACCTAGCCGCTATTACTATGACCTATAAGTTATAGCTATTAATAGCAATGGGAAAGATACCCAAGAAATCCTAGCTAATGCAGCTAAAGAAAAGAAAAAAAAATACCTAGCCCTAGGCCAGTTTTTTTAACCTCTTATTATTTCTGCTGGTGGCTTAATGGAATTGGAAATAGCTAAAAGCTATAAGAGACTCCAAAAAAAAATAAGAGAAATAGCAGCTAGCCAACTAGACACAACTATAGGTTTAACCCTTAGTAAGTCTAGGGCCCAAGCTGCTAGCTCTATAGCTATTAGCCCTATAAAAAATCCTATCCTTATTCCAGAAGGGCTAAGAACCAGTATCTTTAACCTAAAACCCTAATTCTTACCCCTCTTTTTTTTACTCTAATTTCTCTTTTCCTTTTTCTTTTTTCCTCTTTCCTTTTCTTTTTTCCTTTTTCTTTCTCTTTTTTCCTTTTTTCTTTTCCTTTTTCTTTTTTAGTTTTTTCTTTTATTTTCTATTTCTATTTCTTCTTTTTATTTTTTATTTTTTTACTTTCTTTTTTTTCTATACTTTATTATATTTCCTATTTCCTTTAGTATTATTTCTTTTATTTTCTTAATATCTTTCTTTAGAAAACCTAGAGTTAGTCTAAGGTAAAACAACCTAGCACTATAGCTTTTAGGCAGTTAATATACCTAACCAAAACCCTAACCCTAACTAAAACCCTAACCCACTAAACCTAACCTTCTATTAAAACCACTGGTAATACCTTATCTATATAAGTATACCTATTTCCTTCTTCTTTCCTTATTTACTTATACTAATTAAGTAAGAGCTTATACTTAAAGTAATATAATAGTACTTTAAACTTAATCCTTTATTATATACTCTTATAGCTCTTATCTACTATTATATTACTATACCACTCTTCCTCTCTTTTATATTACTATTTTTTGTTTAATATCTCTAAATACTCCTATACCTAATATTTATATTGGATATAGTAAATAAGATATTCTTTTATTACCTTATTAAGCCATTATAGTAATATCTATATTTACCTATCCTTCTCCTTATTAAATACTATCTATATATTATCTCTTCTTAGTAGCCCTCTTAGTAGTATTAGTGGTTATAGTGCATTTGCATAATATCTATTATAAAGCTTAGCCTTGGCCATTTTCCTATATATCTCTCTTGCCTCTTTGTCCATAAATATCCCAATAATAATCCACCTATAATTTGGTATTAATATAAATATCTCTATATATAATTGGTTTGCCTTGTCCATAAAGCTATAGTGCTAATCGATATATCCTACCTGCCCATTGTGCATAATGACCAACTCTACCACCTTGCCTGCCCTATGGCCTCCTTATTCTATTTACTGTACAAAGTCCACTAGCCCATATAGTTGCTCCATGTGCACTACCGCCACGATCCTGCTAATGTTAATACCGGTACCGAGCCTGCTTATTGCCACAATCCATTGGTATCCTTTTCCCTTTACCTATGCCTCTTGAACCTACTGGCAATCTTCTTTGCTCATGCTGCTATAGTGAAAGTTATACCTAATCTCTTCCGCCATTGCCTTATACTGCTTCTTTGAGTAGCAGTAAAGCACCTCCTTCTATTAACCTATTATCTTTATCTTTAGCCATTATAGAACCTTAATAGTATACTCCTTAATAACCCTAGGCCTAGCTAGCACCTATTTAATTATATAGTGGCAATTTAGCTTACTTATATAATCCTATACTATTTGTATAGTCCTTAGCTATATAAGTATTTCTTTGCAAAGCTAATTCTCTAGTATAATTAGTAGTATTACTATTAAAAGTATAAGTAGATAATTATGCCTTTATAAGCCCTAGAGCTTTCCTAATCTAGCCCGGTAGCTAATATTTATAATAGCTATATAATATTTATCAATAAAGATCTACTATAATAAGCTAATATATTATAGACTATTAATATATACTATAAATTTAGGGCTTAATACTAAGTTAATATTAACTATAATTATCTATATAGCTTACTTTGAACCTTTTTTGCTTAAGCTTAGTAATATCTTAAACTAGATATAGTTAATCCCTTTTGTAATTACCTACTCTATTAAATCCTTTATTAATACAATAAATAGCACTATAATAATACTAGTCCCTATATATAATATAACTACTAGTATTATAAATAATATACTCTTTCTAGCCCTAGTCGGTAGTATACTAATAATTATCTTACTAGTCTTTGCTACTAGTATTATTTGTATACTCTTAGCCTACTTTTTAGATTACTATATTATACCTTAACTAAATAGCTTTTATAGAGCTATTAGTATATTTTCTTTTTCTTTTTTCTTTTCTTTATTTGCTCTTTTATATACTCCCTTTTCTTGCTTATATATTACCTTTAGCCACTTGCAATATTGTTCTTGATACTAGTGTTATTCTTGATATTGCCTTTGTTCTTTAACTATAGCCATTGCTGCTGCTGTTGCTGCTATTGCAATAGCTGTGATAACTTCTGGGTGTGCTTGTTGCTGATGTAGTATATCTTTAGCTTTATATTTTGTACTAAGCTTTAGTCCTATGCCTATAATAGCTCCCTTACCTTTATTACTCTTTCCCTTTAGAAACTAGTGCTATAACTTATTAACTTCCTAAAATATTATAATTATCTTTAGCTATAGTTTACCTAGAAAGCTAATATATATAGTATAGCTCTACTAAGTAATTTTAGATCTATAAGTAGCCTATAAATCCTATACTATATTCTAGTTATTACTATAGTTTACTAGCTCCCCTATTATTAGGTTAATATTAATATTATTATTATTAGCTATATTATTATTGCTTATCTTAATATTAATTTATTATATTATAAGCCTTTAAATCCATTGGTCTATTTTTATGGCTATTAGTCTATATTACTTAACCTTAGTTTATACTTTTATACTAGCCTATATAACCTATGCTATAATTATACTAAGTTGCTTTATTCCCTATACCTACAAACTGCTATCTTGCTATAAAAACTTAAATTACTCCTTATATAGCTCTACTAGTTTTACTATTTATAATAGTATATATTCTGCTAGTATTAGCTAAATAATATTAGCTATAAGTATTTATTTAATGTAATTGGGCAAGAACTATATTACCTTATAGCTATTATCTTTAATTGCCTTTATTTTATCTTGATCTATAATAAGTATAACCTATTTATTAAGTATAAATATATTATATATAAGCTGCTATAAATTATAGTGCTATAATATTATTACCTTTGGCCTATGTCCTAGCTGCTTGCCCTATATATAAATAAGTATAATAAGTAGCTTTTGGAATTACTTTAGTTGCTATAGCCATTTTTAAACTATTAACCTCTTTTATTATTATTGTATTTCATCCTATATAGTTTTTTGGATAAGCTATATAATTATTTCTAGCCTTAGCTTAAGCTATATATTCTTTGGATTGATTGTAAATAATTGCCTAGCCCTAAGCTGTATTATAGTGTCCTTGATCCACTTTATATTTAACTTCTGGCTTATATTACTACTATTGCCCTTAGCTTATACCTATATCCCTTTTATTATAAAGTCTATAAGCTTTTTTATCTCTCTAATTAAATCTTAGAGTATTTAAATAAACTCCTTAATCTTAAGCTTATTACTATAATAAAATAGTAATTTACTATTATTAGACTATCTAATAAATGGCTGCCCCCTTGTTTTATTATAGCAGCCCTTTTTATATACTATTTAGCCGATAATTATACTAATTACTATATATACTCTAATATATATCTACTTACTATACTCTTTATAAAATCCTAGAACTATCTTAGCTTTTATTATATTTATATCTTATAATTAACTTTTAAAGATAGACTTTAAAAAGAATAATTATATTTATTATAGTATAGCTATAAGTAACTTTATATATAATTATAGCTTAGTAAAGCTAAGTAATAACTATTAAATACCTATAATAATATAAAATCCTAATAGTAAATTAATATATATATGCCTTTTAACTTGCTACTTAATTAATATAATAATAAATAAAAAGATAGCCTAATTAAGCTAAGTATCTTAGAAAGTACCAATAATATTAGCTATAATAACCCCCTTATCCTTTACTTTATCTTTCTTTCTATTAATATCTTTATTACTATTTATTTTATGGCTCCTATTACTATAAAACCTACTATTATAGCTACTTAAGGCCTCTTTAATATCTAGCTTATATATAATATCCTACTATAAACTCTATTACTTATCTATAAAATAAAGCCTCTATTACTTATTCACTTTATTATAACCAATCTAGCTTATCTATAAATAGAAGCCTAAGTAGTAGTAGCCAATAGAGCTATATTTAACTATAGATACCTCTTTACCTTTGCGGCTAAATAGAATTCTATTCAAGCTTATAGTAGATATCCCGCCAAGCTATTATAATATTTCCGTCGGTATACTATCAATTCACTAGCAATATTACTTTATCTTGTAATTAAAGCTTTAGCTAAGCCGTAAAAGCAAGTATTCTTCTTTAGCTGCTTGTTTATCCTTTTCATTTTTGCTCTTATCTTTTCCTCTTTGAGCTTTTCCTTTTCCTTTTCCTTTTTCTAATTAGCTTATATTTATTATTCCCTTTGCTCTTATCTACTTAGCTGCCTTAAATATATCTAGCTTATTACGGGATCCAAAGTATTATACCTAGCCAAGTCGCTTAACCTATTCTAAATCCTAATCTAAGCCCTCTTCCAAGTCTTCTATTTGTAGCCAGACCTAATCTTCTTTATCTAGTTTAGCCTTAAAGTTAGTAATTATGCTATCTATTATATTAATTCTTTTCTTATTTGCTTTCCGGCTACTATTATTACTTATAATATAACTATTATATACAATCTAATACCATATAAATATACTACCTATTTATAATTATAATTATATATTAGCTTATTTTTATTTTCTTAGTAATTAAGTATAATTAGCCTTTTTATAATATTAGATTATATTATCTTAAATAGTAATTAAATAATAATATTATATATAGCTATATCTTTATATTATTAGGAGTAATTAAATAGTATTTAAATTATCTTAGGAAAATAATATATTAGCTAGATTATTTAACTTAATATTAGTAAAGTAATTTTTAATATCTTATAATACTTTTCCTATTAGCTAATACTATTAACAAAAATATCTTTTAATACTTATGCCTAGTTAGATACCTATAGTATAGTATTAGTAAATAAATATATTATATACTTTATTAAAATAAATATATTTTTCTATTATATTAATCCTTACTATTATAGGTAAAAAGGTATAAAATAGTAATATTCTAATTATAGCTACTTAAGAATAATAAAAGTAAAAGATTTAAAGCAGCTATATTTAAAATATTATTATTATTATTATTATCTTTTGGTAAAAGTAATATAGTTACCTTAACTTACCCTAAGCACTAATTAGTAGTCCGGCCTAGGAAGAATCTATTTCTAGAGTAATAGTCTATGCACACTCTAAATCCAGCTATATAATTGGTCAAATCTATCTGTTTACGCTGTAATCGCCTGTGAATAGTAACCTAGGCTGCGCGGGTCTTTTGTGACATGCAGGAAGCTGTCGATGTCATGAACGGCAGGCGCCAGCTTTCGCTGCGGCACGTCGTCTTGGTGGAGGCAGACCTCGGCATCTAACCAGTCTTTATCTTTGTGCCAGCCCACAAATTGGGCCTCCAATCGACTTGCTGGCGGTAGCTGGTCGCAACAGAGGCCTATAACTAAAGCATCAAGGGGTCACACGGTCCGGTCTAGGCCGAACTATCGTAACTATTCCTCTCGCTCAGCAAAGGACAACCTACTGACTCTGGTGCTGGACCCAGCCCACGTCTTGTGCAGGTATAGGTAACAGCAGCAAGTCGTAAGGTGCAATGCATCTTGGTCTTTATATTAATCTACAGGATATAATACTAGGCCAGCAGTAAGGATATATATAATATATTAAGCCAGTTTCTTTCCTTTATCTAAGTCTTCCTCTTTAACCTAATTATAAACTTTCTAATAAGTAGGTAATTCTATAGGGATAGGCTTATTGTGTGCTTTATTGTGTACTTTGTTATGTGCTTTATTGTGTGCTTTGTTGTGTGCTTTATTTAGGGTATATTTGCTTTGGGTAGTAATATTTTTACTTAGGTTATTATTTACTCTATTTATTATATTATCTAAGTGGATAATTAGTAAATTAGGTATATTATATATAGATTAGCTATTTGATCTATATATAACCTATAAGTAGATAAAGATATTAAGTATATTTACTATAATCTATTATCCTTCTTAGCTAGATTTATATATATATTAAAGCTATATTATAATAAATAGCTATTTAGTAATAAATTACTATCTAGGATAATTATATTTATTATATTCTTATTTATTAAATCTATTAATAAATTAATTTTATATAAGTATAAGTATATTAATATCTATATTTAGAAAGTTATACCTAGTATATATTCTTTTTTGCTATAGTACTATTTAACTAAAGATTAAGATAAAAATATCTTATTTAAATCTTTAGCTTATTATAATATAATAGTACTTTCTAAGGACTTTAAGAATTTATTAATTAGTGGTAATATATCTAAGTTTATTGGTAATAATAATAGTAACTTAGGTAATATAGTACTTATTATAATATAGCCTATACTATTACTATTACTTAATCTATTGGTAAGTATACTATTATTAATAGTAAAGGAAAAATCTGATTATAATATACTAAAGCTTATTACCCTTGGTAGAGTTCTTCTTTTAGGTGCTATAGGTAAAGGTAAACTTAATTATAGATAGTATAGGATAGTGTTCTAAGATCTAGGTATATAGATATTAGATAAAGATAAATAAGAGAAAGAAATACCCTCTTTCTTATAATCTTTAGGCTTAGATTATATTCTTAATAGGCCTTTAGCTTTTTAGTACTTTAAAGCTATATAAATAATAATATAATATAAATACTTAATATATAATAATTATATTAGCTTAATTTAAGAATATTATTTAGGCTTTATTATAAAGAAACTAATAGGCTAAGTCTAGGGTAATTATTAATATATTAAATTTATAAATAATAAAGGCTTTTAGATTTTCCCTTAAATTTCTATAAATATACTTAGAATAATACTAGCTTTATTATTAAATAAAATATAATTTATCTTTTTATACTTATTATATCTAAAATCCTATTATATATATAATTAAATCTATATCCTTATTATATCCTAGGCATTCTAAATAAGTAAACTAATCTAGTTTATTTAGGTAGGAACTATAATATTATATACCCTAAAAGTTTTAGAAAATAATAAATATATTTATTACTTTATTTTAAACCCCTTTTCTCCCTTATTTATAATAGAAAAAAGAAAAAAGCTATAAAAAGAAGCTATAATTATTAAAAGGCAAATAGACTAGCAATATATTATTAATAGGCAGAAAAAAGACAATAGCCTTTACTATTATAATAGAGCCTACTAAGTATACCCACTTACCCAATTATATTAGTAACTCTTTTAGTACCTTTAGACCTTAATCTAAAAGACTTAGATTGTCTATATGCTATGCTTTAGATAATAGTAGTATTATGGCTAGTAAATATAATAAGGGTTTACTAGTTTCCTTAGATATATACTTACTTATTACTAATAATATTAATATATTAGGGGCTAAGTTAAGCTAGCCCTTTCTACAAAGGATACTTTGCTTTAAATAGAATCCTAATACTAATATATATAGTAGTTTACTATCTAGCTTCCTTCTAGATTCTACTTTTTATACTATCCTAAGTATAAATACTATTAGCTTATTAATATAATATATATTACTATTATCTAAGGCACTAAATAAATATAATTCTATTAATTTACTTAATACTCTCTCTAGATATAAAAAAAAGCTTAAGAAATTTATTAGTTAATAGTATATATCTCTTATTAAAAAGGGTATATTAAAGTATTTAGCCTATAAGCTTACTAAGTATTATCTTTAGGCCAATAATAAAAAAGGCAATTTAATAATAAATAGCTTTTATACTAATTAAAAAAAAGAGCTATTTTTTCCTTTCTTACTAGGTATATTATTAAGAGATATTAAGCCTTTCTAGGTATTTACTTAGGTCCTTTTAAATATACTAAATAATTATTAAGATAATAATAAAGATAATAATATCTCTTTATAGCTATTTACTAATTAAATTCCTATATAGGTCCTTTAGACTAATAATAAACCGGTTATAATATAGCTAGGCAAAGATATATAAATATTAAAATAGGGACTTAGTAAAAGTAATAAGCTAATTACCCTAGTAAAGGCCTTATAAGCTAAGAAAAAGCTTAAGAATTACCCTGAGAAAAGATATAAAGCTTTTAATAGCCTAGCTATTGCCTAAAGGCTATAAGAAAGGGACTTTAATAGTAGACTATTCTTGCAGGAGATTTATATTATAGGTATTACCATTCTATATAAGGTATTTGGCGGCTAAGGCCAAAAGTAGCTTATTAATATACTAATGTACCTTTATAGTAAATATCTATAATACTATCTTACTAACCTTAACCGGAATATAATTAAAGTAGCAGATAAGATCCACAAGGGTAGTCTAGTAATACTATCTAGCTTTACTCTTTATTAGGCTTAGGCTATTTAGTATAATAGCCTTAATATATTAATAATTAATAAAATTTAATTAATTAATATAAAGGTATTATTTATTTATAAATAAGATTATTAGTTAAGCTTAGCTATAATAAAATTACATAGAGATATTAAAGACTTTCTTACTAAAAATAAAATAAATAGTAATATAAGGTTAATACTTTTAATAAGGATAGCTAAATATCTTAGTAAAAAGCTAAAAATTTCTAAAGGTACTTTAGCTAAAAAGATTTATATCTAGTAATTATTAATAGTAATAGCTAATATCTTTAGTATTAGTATTTATATCTTTGTCTTTAGAAGCCTCTTTATATACTATAATAAGATTTATATAACTAATAGCATTAGAAAAGAAAATAAGTTCTATACTATAGCACTAGCTATTACAAATAAGCTTTTTAACCTTTTAGATATTTATAAGGTATTATATATATATATAGTTAAGCCTATTCTAAAGTCTCTTTTTCCTACTAATAGCATAAAAGATCTTCCTAGGGATTTAAGAATCCCTAGGGTTTATATAGCTATAAATAGTAATTTAAATAGCTTACAAAAAACATCTATTCTAGAACTACTTGGTATTTATATACCCTTAGGAGGTTTTATAGAGAAACTAAATAGTATAATAGAAAGCAATATTAACCTAAATATAATACTAGTCTACTAATAAATAAATTATTATAAAGATAGTAATAATAATAGTAATAATAATAATAAAAGTAGGGAAAAAGAAGATAAGGATTATAATTAATATAAACTAAAAGCTTAAGAGGGAATTCTAAGGGTTAAGAAGAGTAGGATTTAATTATATATATAATAGTAGGGCTTAATTATATATATAATAGTAAAGTCTAGATTAGATTTAAATTAGATCTATAGTAATAGAGTCTTAGTTAAATATATAGGAGTAAAGCTTAAATTATATATATAATAGCAAAGATTAGGTTAATTTAGATTATATATATAATAGTAGAGATTAGATTAGATTTAGATTATATATATAATAGCAAAGACTAGGTTAAATCTAGATTAAATTTAGATCACACATATAATAGTAAAGACTAGATTATATATATAATAGCAGAGTCTTAGTTAAATATATAGGAGTAAAGCCTAGATTATATATATAATAGCAGAGACTGGGTTGATCTGGATTACATATGCAATAGTAGAGACTAGGTTGGATTTAGATTGGATCTGGATCATACATATAATAGCAGAGACTGGATTATATATGTGACAGTAAAGTCTTAGTTAGATGTATAGGAGCGGAGCCTAGATCATATATTGAATAGACAAACCCAATCCTAACAGCCCAGTATAATACAGTAAGTAGAATAAGAAAATCCACTACTATAGAGAATTAAGAAATATAACCTTAATCTTCCTAAGAAAAAACAAATAAATTTACTTTAAGTACCTAAGGAATACTAAATAGACCTTCTTAGAGAAATCTATAAATATCCTTTATATAAATACAAAGGAATTAATAAAATCCTTAAATATATTAAATAAATATTTTCCTTTAGTAAAATAAAAAAGAAAGTAAAGATAGTATATAAGGAGTATAGCCTTTACTAATACTTAAAGAAACCTAGGCATAAACCCTATAGACTACTCTAACTAGCCTTAATTACATTTTAACTATAGAAATTAATTACTATAAACTTTATTATAAACCTTTCTTTATCTATAGACCCTATAATAAGCTAATACTATAATAGTATTTTTATTATTATTAATTATTTTACTAAAGCTATATATTATATTCCTTATAAAAAAGCAATTAATAAAAATAAATTTACTTACTTATTCTTTTAATATATTATTATAATCTATAAATTCCCTATAAAAATCACATTTAATAAAAAATAGCTATTTATATCTAAATTCTAGTAAAATCTTATAAGCTTAATAGAATTAAACTATAAGCTAAGTATAATATTCTACCTATAAATAGATAGATAAATAGAATAATAAAATTAAAAGATTAAGTAATACCTATAATACTATATTAACTATAAATAGATAAATTAAATAAAAAAGCTATTAATTATATAATTAGTATATAATATATTATATAATAAAAATATTAAGATAATTCCTATTAAAGCTAACTTTAGCTTTACCCCTAATACTTATAAAGCCCCCTTAAAAGGTATAATCTAAGTAAAAGCTATAATTAAATCTAATAATCTATAAAAATTATATAAAGAAATAAAAATAAAACTTAAATTTATATATAATATAATAAGCTAATATTATAATCTTAAAAGGCTAAAGAGACTATTCTTTTTAGAGAGAAATATATTTTACCTAGTAATAAAAGATCTTTTAATAAAATAATAAAATAAAAAAATCAATTTTATATAAATTAAACCTTATTTAATTAAAAAAAAATTCTTAGAAAATAACTATAAACTTAATTTACCTAATAATATTTAAGTTTATTTTATCTTTTATATATTACTTTTAAAGCCTAGTAATAGAATTTAAGTTAATATAAGACTAAAATATAAGCTATAAATTAAAAATATTAAAGAATAATAGAAAATAGAATAAATACTATAATAATAAAAAGATAAATACTTTAAAATAAAATAGAAAAATTACAAGGAAATAACCTAGGAATCTACTAAGAACCTAATACACTATTCTAAGATATTAAAGGTATTTCTTTGGAAAAATTAAAAAGAAAATTAATAATACTCTAATTAATAATCTCTATATCCTTTAATAGCTATATCTCTAATAATACTAAAAACTCCTTATACTTTTTTTTCTTAAGCTTATTTAAATCTTTATAGCTATAAGTAATTATTTCTTTTGCCTTTTCCTACAAATAATACTCTTAAGTATATAAATACTATAAACACAATATAATATCTAACACGAATTATATTTTGGAGGTTATTTTTATTTAGTAAACTGTATAACTTTTATTACATTCTAACCACTATTTTTCCCCTTCTTTCCATTGCTTTTAATTAGAGCATATATTATTTTGTGTCTATAGCTATATTTCTTATCTTAATCTAAAAATTATTATATTCTTTTTCTTTATTTATTTTCCTTAGAAATTCCCTTTAAATATTATTTATCCTATTATAACTAAAATTAATATAATAATTAAAGATTAATTAAATTAGCTTTTCTTGCTCTTTTATAAACTTAAGATCTTCTTTATAGTATTTTTTCTTAAGTAGCTAATATTCCCAAAGGATTAATTTAATCTTAAGTATTTTCCCTATTATAAGGGTTCTTTTAGATAATATATTAAACTCTTTATTATGCCATATACAATTTATACAGCTAAATAAGATAATATTATTAACTTATACTTTGCAGTCCCTTTTAAGAGATTAGTAATATAAGCTTACAATTAATACATAGATAAGCTAGACCTGTAGCATTGGGTAGCCTTATTATTTAGTGGGATATTGCCCTCATAAATAATAGGTCTTTCCATTTTGTATTAGGGGGTATATAGCCTCCTATTGGTTTGTGTATTGTACGTAGGTATAAGTAAGAAGTAATATAATAATTATGATGTATTGGTATTGGCAAATGCTAGAAAACGAACTGCAATGCACAAGTACCAAGAGCAGCGTTCATTTTTATCTACATCTATTTGTATCGCAGAAAGGTTTAGAAAGCCTTTCTCCTACCCCGCCTTTAGGCAGCAAAGACCGTTGTGGTTGCTGTACCGTAGGATATGAAAGCATATATCTAGGCAGCCTGCTCCTAGGTTTCTGACCTGGTTGAGCTCCTGTTCTTATGAACAGAGAAGCCTTTTCAATTACTTCAAAATATAATATCCAAAAGATTTACTTTTACCTTTTCCTTTTCCTCTTTAATATAGTCTTTTTTGCTAGATATATACTTAACTATACAAAAAAGAGTTAGCTAGAGAAAATACTAACTAAAGTACAAAAGCACATATAAGCTTACATAGAAACCCTATTATAATTATAACCTAAGTACTTTTTCAATACATAGAATTCATATTTACTCTTTTCTTTTACTATAATATAAAAAAGATTCCTAGTATAAAAACATACAAAACAATAAGATATCTTAAACCTAAATTTACCAATTAATCTTATAATATCCTAGTAATAAGATTCTATAACTTTAGAATATAGTAATATTTTAGAAATATAATTTAATATCCTATTAGCAAGAAAAATATTTAAAGGACTAAATTAAATATATAATAAATACTTATAGAAATATAGTTTAATATCCTAGCCTTAGAAATAAGACCAATAGAGAGAAAATATTATATTATAACCTATAATAAGTTAAGGTAATTACAACCAGTAAAACCCTTGCTTATATAAACAAGTTACCCTATACCTATATACCTTACTAATAAGAAAGAATTAAATAGATCCTATTTAACTTTTCTAACCCTTACAGCCAAACAATATTAAACTAACCTTATTTAATATCTATAAATATAAAGCCATATAATTAAAAGTATATAAATAGATTAAGCCTAACCATAAGAAATAATCTTAATTAGCTTTTAATATAACTTAATTACCTTAATTACTAATTAACTATTACTAAATATAATACTTATAAATATCTTTATATTACTTAGTATATTGCTATGTGCTTTGATCCTTCTGCTAATATAAACCCTGCCTTTTAATTGGTTTATTCCTTAGGAAATCGGCTAAATCGTTATAGGTAGTCCTAATATATTGGGATAGTTGCACCTTGTCGGGATAGTCCTACTAAGTAGGTCTTTCTTGTCTAATAATAGGCCTAGCTATAAGGACAAGGGTAGATTTTACCCGGGGTTCTACTAATAATAATATCACTATAGGGTAGCTAGGTCTAGGTTGTAATATTTGGCTAAGTTGCTAGATAAAGAAGGTATAGCTAGTACTATTATAATATATTGCTTAGTAGTTAATATAAATAGTTTACTAAATAAGAGCTTTTAATATATAATATTCTAGCTAATTTACCAAGAAATAAACTAATTAAAAGATAAGGTTTATATTAGTAAAAGAATTAAAGTATATAATAATATACTAAGTAATATAAAGATATTTATAAGTATTATATCTAGTAATAGTTAATTAATAATTAAGATAATTAAATTATATTAAAAGCTAATTAAGATTATTTCTTATAATTAGGCTTAATCTATTTATATACTTTTAATTATATAGCTTTATATTTATAGATATTAAATGGGATTAGTTTAATATTATTTAACTGTAATAGTTAGAGAAGTCAAATGGGATCCATTTGACTATTTCTAATTGGTAGGGCATATAGGTATAGGGTAGCTTGTTTATGTAAGCGAGGGTTCTGCCGGTTGTGACCGCCTTAACTTGTCATAGGTTATAATACTTTAGCTAACTTATTATATAATTAGCTTTTTCCTTTTTAAGCTAGCATAAATATAATCTCTTAATTTAACATTTTAATACTTATAATTTACTAAATATAAAAACTTTCTCTCTAGTAAAAAGGAAACTATTAATATATTATAATATATAGGTAAAGGTTATAATATCTTATATAGCTAGGAAAGTACTATAAATAACTAGAGTTAATACTAGCTAATCTACTGCCTATTTATTAATATATAAAGTAAAATACTAAAGTAAAACCACTACTAATAATAAGTATTTATAATAATTTATTTAACCTTTAGCTTAATATTTATAAGTAATATAAAAGGCGGGGAGCTTAATATAAAAAAAGCTCTTTTAGTTGCCTGTTACTTTATTGCTTTTTAGTGATAAACAAGAAAGATATTCAGCAACATCATAAGCCTCCCATTCCTCCGCTAGTTGAATAGCATTAAATCCTCTTTGCTTTAAATGAATAGAAACCCTGGACTCCTCCACAAGTCTTTTTGTGACTGTCAAATTGTTTTCCCTCACGGCTAGGTTTAAAGCCCTCTGTACCCAAGCTGACTTCATTTCGATGTGCGCACTGTTTTCGAGGAGAAAGAGTGCAATGTCCTCATTACCCAGCGACAAGGCATACTCCCACAACGAAAGGCTCCCAAATGGGCTTTCGTTCAAGTTAGCGTCATGGCTCACAAGCTCCTTAACGCATTCTAGGGAATTAGAGCCAACAGCAAGACAGATAGCATTGCGATTGAACCCAGTCTTCAGGTGGGGGTTAGCACCAGCTTGCAGCAACAGCCGAACCAGATCTATTCTACCGAGTGAGCAAGCCAGACAAAGAGAGGGTCCTTCAAAGGCTGATATGCTCGAATCTATCTCTGCTTTGTTCATGGTTGCAAAACGGCGGCTGAGAACGTCGATAGGATCCTGGGCGATCGCATCCCTAAGAGGTTTTGTTGGTCGGGTCCGGGCATTCATGAAAACATCATAACCCTTTGCTCGTTTTAGAACCTCCAGTACTCGGCTGTTTTTATGAATAGTGCAAATGTCAACTGGCGTCAGCCCTTCTTTGTCATATGTGTTGCATCGTGATCCTGCCGCCACTAGGAGCTCAGCTCCCCGACTTTGAAAATGTCTGCATGCATCGTGTAGTGCAGTTTCTCCACCACTGCCCTGAATGTTCATATCTAAATCCTTCACCTCCCGCAGAAGATATTCCATCGTCTCCCAAGACTGGTTTACCGCAGCCGAATGAAGTATCGTTCGACCAAGGAAATCTCGTTGGTTTACGGCCTGGCCATTCTCGACCAACTGCTTTACAACCGCTGCTTGATCGTGATCGGCGGCTCGCATTGCAGCTGTCCCCTGACTTTTGTCCAAGTGGTGGAGGTTAGACCCGTTGGCTAGAAGCGCGCTAACACCCTTTTCAAACCCACTGTCAGCCGCATAAAACAATGGTGGCCAACCCCCGCCGAATTCTGTGATATTTACATTGATTTCTGGGTGACTCAACAATGTTTCTAAAATATCCAGGTTCGAATACTGGCACGCCATATGAATCGCTGCTATTCCACTTCTATCTTGCACATTCACATCAATGTCCTTCCTAGCGAGCAGCATCTTGGTCATCTGTGGGTTTCCGTAAGAAATTGCCACCATCAAAGCCGTCCCCTGCCCTCTAAGCGGCAGTTGGTTGATGCCTATATCACGCTCTTTTAGCAAGAGCTCCACAACTCCATCCCGTTGGTAGGATACAGCTCGTATGAGAGCTGTTTCGTCGTGGTCACAAACAAGAGATGGATTTGCCCCAGCTGACAGAAGGCGATCAACAGCCCCAGTGGATCCCAAGGCAGCCGCATGCATGAGAGGTGTCATACCTAGTGAATCACGCGCATCAACCTCCTCTCCGGCCTTGATCAATAACGACATTGTGTCCACTAAGCCTAGGTGAGTAGCAATGTGCAAAGGCGAAGAAGTTCCCTCCACACTCCAATTTCGATCCAGATAGTAAAGCGACTGAAGGAAACTGGATTTGTTTTTGGAAATAAGAAACATCATAGCACGGTAATCGTCATCTTTTGATTCACTTCTCTGAACGTGTTTGGAAAAGTATAAAACGGAATACCGAAGGAATGGGTGTTCCTGGGACAGGAGCCTGAATAACGCATACCGATCGGGGCCAGAGAGAGCGGTCCCAAGCGAATCCATAGTCAAGTAGTCCAGACAGGCGTGGGCAATAATGCCATCGCCGTTGGGGAATAGCAGTTCTCTCCTTTTCGAGAAAAACGCTTCTGTGGTTGTATGTATTAAACGAACGAGGTTCTTGTTGTCGACGAATATCAACCCAGCACTCCAGGTGGTGATCTTCCTGATTGGAAGAATTTTCTCAGGATCTATGCGTTCAATTTTTGGTAGAACACTTGTGGCATGTTCCAGTTCCTCAACACTGAGGGGACGTTCTACCCAAATGACCCACATGAGCACTTTTTGGACAAGTTTGTGTTGTCCTGGCCTCAAACGCCCTTTCATGCGGCTTAGTGCTTCCTCGTAGGTTTCTTCCAGGTCAGCTGATAGCATCCCCAAAGCATGGCGTAAGGCTCCGATACTCCAACAATCAGCCAGCGAGTCCATATGAAGTCGAGCTAAAAGGAAGCTGTGAGATGTTAGTAAAAATACCTATATAACAATAAGAAAACTTACATCTTCTCAGACTTTTGGTCAATAGTATCGACAATTTGGCATCTCAGGTCCTTGTCCACATCGAGGTCAACAAGATCCTTGTCAATTCGCCTCTCAGCATATTTGCGAATATCATGAGTCTTGGGCTCAAACTTGATGGAATTCCATCGCAGCTCCCGGACAGTTTGTTGGTCTGGTTTGTCATCGAACACTGCCTTCTCATGGCAGTCTCGACAAAGAAGATATTCCCTGCGCTCAATTGAGCG
Organism: Calonectria honghensis; assembly: GCA_013403855.1. Taxonomy (NCBI): domain Eukaryota; kingdom Fungi; phylum Ascomycota; class Sordariomycetes; order Hypocreales; family Nectriaceae; genus Calonectria; species Calonectria honghensis. Next base: position 29,013 of record VTGB01000024.1, read on the forward strand.
CCAAAATTCATAGCTGCTCTGCGAGTTACAAGTACCGCATACAGTGTTCTTGTCCAGCCTTTCCTTAATATCCTCGATATGTCTAGAGGTGATCATAACTTTGGCGCGAGCGCCGTAGCTTTGTAGGTCTTGGATAATGGCACCTCGATTTTCAGATGAGGATTCATCCAAACCATCGACAATGATATATACCATATCAAATGACTCCATCTCCTCGTAAAGTAACATGTTGAGGGTGAAAAGATCCACTTTCTGTCCATCCTTACTCATTTTGGATTTCGCGTGTAGCTCTCGTAATAGAATCGGAATTTGCTTCTCTGCTCTGCTCTGCAGGACTTGCTTCAATAGACTGGCCACTATACCCTCAGCTGTCTGGGATTGATCATTATCAAAACTACAAAAGCCAATTAAAACTGCAATGTTTGCAGTCTTGTGTCTTTCCACAAGCTCCGCATATATTGACGCTGCCAACACTGACTTGCCAGCTCCCGGAGCCCCATAACACCATAGTGACCGCACGTCATCATCATGCCACTGCAAATAACGATGATCATTTAGGACCCAGCTATATGAATCTGCGTTGCCCAGTATCTCTTCTTGCCGTTGGTGGAAGTTCAATGGAGACAGCCAGAGCATTACTGTCTCGAAGTAGTGGGACTCTGCTAGCGTCTTCACACTTTTGATATTCTCGTGATTCTCACGTCCGAGGCAAAAGTGGGATTGCGTTATTGCTAGCTGCACTGTATCGAGAGACCTGTGAAGCTTTTGTACCAGTTGTAGTGTTTGCTTTTCTTCTAAAGGCCAGCGCACTAACGATATGGCTTTCTCTAATTTTCCCGGGGTTGTGGTGCACTTAGAGTATAGGTCATCCAAATCACGACGCAAGTCGCCGAGTATTCCATGAGGGCCTGCCAATACTTTCAATGGCTCCATCCATGGTTCGTACTTAGGTTGAGGTGGGTCGAAGTCTTCTTGCAGTTTGCGGACAGCAAACCAGATGCTCGTAACTTCGGTGCGTAGTTTTTCACGAGCCTTATCGCCTTGTTTGACATTGCTCAGATATTGTACGATCTCCCAAGAAACGTTCACCGCGGTGATGACGCTTGCTGAGAACGCAAACGGGTCCATCTAGGAATTTGGGACAGATAAAACTGCATCAACTTTCTGTCACTATGTTTTGGTGAGCACGGGGAGCTCCGGTTGGTTTGCTCTGGAAATTCAAAACCGTTCTGACTTTTAGCAAACCAACAATCAATGTTCGATTTCTAGACACAAGATATAAATCCCACTAGACCTTTAAGAGACAAATATCGAACAAAACCAAAACACACTTTCAATATATAGGAGTGCACCAGAGAACGGTGAAAGCGCGAGAACGTTGTAGGTATGTGGAACGGGGGAGAAGTTATGGTTCGTAGCTCGACGTCTGCGGAGTACTAAAGCGAGTAATGCTCTTGTGTAATAATGGAATTTATGTATGAGGAACTTGATACTTCATGGCAACGGATGCGTGACATAACTGGAGCTACTTATACCACAGAGGACAAGTTGAGTTGTTTTCCCCGTGGTTTAATTTGCTAACTATAAATAGAATAATTCTCATACGAGGTTTTGTGCATTATGCATCATCTTACAAGAAAAATTGCGCCACTCAATTGCATGCTTACCATCAGGTTTGGAGTGCTACCATACCAATTAACCAATGGTGTTTCGGAACGCACCAGCCTGATTTATGATACGCGTGGCGTATGCATCCTACTGATGCAATCTGTAATTCTCGTCGTATGATAATTATAACTCAAAGAAAGTCGCATAATTCGGAAGTAAAGCTGAAGCTTTAGCTACCTTATGATGTTCTTTCAATGGCGGTATCCTTTACGAACTTATATCAATTTATTTACATGGTATAACCCTAAAGACTGATGTATTTATATCTGCCCTTAAATCCGACTAACATTCCATGCCACATTGTGATATTATTTGTTATTGTACCTGGCGTGATTTTGTCTAGCGAGCACTTGTCATTCCCTGCCTGATGCGGTGCATGGGAACAAGTTTGTAATTTCAGCTTCAATTTGTAATTTCGGACATGATTTCGGCTAAACAATATTACCCGCACGGGATCAACTTGCATGAATATGCATCTGTATTGTCACCGATGACCAGGCTATAGCCAATAGTAAATGCTCAAGTCATACTATACTATTTTCAATTCTAGTAATGATCTACGTTGTGGTCATGGCAATGCAACTACCGTATCCCCTCCGCATTGCGAAGGGAGCAGTCAGGTCACCGCCCCACATCGCCACACGGTACATGTAGTGACTTCTAGCTATACTCAACACCAGCGATGAATACCAACAACGAGAGAATAGCCTCAATCAACGGTCAAAGCGACAGCCGAAGAAGACCCGGTCGGGCTGTCAGCAATGTGATGTAGCAATATGTACACAGCAGAGTTGTTGGGACTGCTATCACGAGCCAAATTAGGTGAGAATTGAAGTACCAAGTATATTTAGCTGTCTTGATTGGCCCAAAAATTAGCGTGTGACCTGACTGCGGAGGGGATTCGCATTCTGCATTGCCTGCTCTGCCAAGCCTCTAGGTTTTAGATCCTTGTTCTGGATACAACGCTTGCAGACTCATCGCTATCAAACACAAGATGGGAAATCCCAGCCCTATGATGACTCTGGTCACCATTTTAATGTATCCGATACCATGATCACAGGTTCGCGATGATGCACTTCGCGAACTACTTGCCAACTCGCTGCTGTTGAGGGCAGCATCAGTGCTACGGGATGCCTCCGCTATTAAACTACGCGCCTTGAAGAAGAATTTCTGATGGACGCCTATTTGTGCACAGTGAATGTGTGTGGGATGAGAACAAAATTGGAAATAAATCAGCGCTTCTGTGGCTTAGCTGTTCCCATTCACGGCTTTATTTTACGACACACTTGCCGCGATTTGATCGAACATGATTGGCCAACGATACGAGGCTCTGGTCAATTTTAGTTCGGCTAATGAGTAGGCGGAAGATCGGACCCCACCCTATACCGAGTCTGGGTCAACGGAAATGAAAAACGCGAGCTTGGTGGCTCTGACCCAAAAATGTGGGTAATCAAAATCGGTTGATGCGCTAGACGGGACAAAGAGTTCAAGGTGTGGGTTTGTGCCGTCTCTCAAGATGGCCATGTAGAGTAGATACGTCTAAGATCCTCGTCCCAGGTTGCCTTTGTGGCGGAGTACTCCGGTGGGCCAAGAAAGACTAGGACATCTTGTGTCTAGTGAACGGAGAAAGACCGTATCAGTAATGGGACAGAAATTTCGCCGACAGACTTCCTGTCTTTAAATATATAATGCGATGATGTCTTCAACAAGTAGTCGACTCTATTATCCAATCCCTCAAACTTTTATCATTCTCAAGTCAAATTCACAAAGCCGTCCTAAATCCACAAAATGACACCCCTCATGAATAATTTACTACTCCTCTCTGCTTTGAGCGGAGCCATAGTTCGTGTTTGTGTTACCAACAAGTTGGCAAACGCTAATGTTCCAAATAGGCAGAAAGTATCAAGTCTTCTCAATCACTCAAAGGCAAGGCTTTTGTTGGCCATCCTGTCGCGGGTAACATCATGAGACCCAAGACAACGTACGAGCCACCTTCCCAAGCTGTTCACCGAGACTCCGGCAATACACGCTCTGAAGATTATTATGGGCCGCTTGGTAACAAGCCCAAGGTTGAGTCAATGAGTATGCCAGCTCCTTATAACATATTCTGGGACGATCGGGGCAGAGTGACGGCTGCTAGTCAATGCAGGGAAAATACCACTTGTGTCGTATCTCTGAACCCTAGTACCTTTGAGGTTGAGGCTACCTATCCGGAACCCGGTGAGGCATCGAATCTGGCTCAGGTTTTGATGCCTTACATGCAGTTGCTTGACGGTCATGTCACCACTTCGACGACTAACCGCCATATTCTTGACCTGGAACTCATTGATGACAATGGGAAGGCGACATTTGTTAAAAGGCACGATATAGATTTGTCAAACATTACAGCAGCAAATGAATTCATCCTAAGCTCTGCTGCGGACTCCATCGGCAACCTGTGGTTCACGACAGGAGGGTTTGCCGGTGCTGGGTTCCCTGCTGGTGATACGGCAACCCTTGGATATGTGGAACCCAGTGGCAAAGTGCACACGCTGAAGTTTCCCAATAAACAGATGGAAAACAGCTTCGGTATCAGTGGGATCAACGTGTACCTGGTCATGGGACCAGCTGGGTCAGCAGACCATGTCAATGCAACTGGAGCCTTCTACTGCATGCAGCCAAGTGCGGATGGAATCAAAGTTATCGCAGAGCTCCCGTATAAAGCTGGGGATGGTATAAAAAAGGGCACCGTATCACGCGGCTCTGGCTCAACGCCCTCACTCCTAGGACACAAGTACGTGGCCTTCACGGACAATGCAAACGACCAGATCAACTTGCTTGTATACCCACAAGCCCCTGTTCTAAACAATAACACTAAGCCGCTCTGCACCGTGCCTCTTTTCGACCGAGGGTTTAGCGCCAATGAAAATGTTGCTATCAATCACTGGGACGGCAAATCAACATACAGTGTTGTCTTGAGCAACTTTTACAACGGTCCTACCCTTGCTCCTTTGCAGGATCCTCCTTTCGGTGACGGAACGGACTCTGACCCGGCGATTCTCAATGGGCCTTTTAATGATCTCAGCTCCATGAGCCCAGGCCTAGTTCGGATTGACTTTGATGAGCAGACGGGGAAGTGCAGCACTCGCTGGTACAACAAGAACATTCGAAGCACAATCAACCCCATCTTGTCAACCAAAACTGGTCTCCTGTACATGCCTACCCAGGACTATGTACTCGCAAAAAATGGAAGTTATGTATACTACACGAGCGCCATCGATTTTGATACTGGTAAGGAGGTATGGAAAGTTAGGATGGGTGCTGGAGGCTCGTTCAGTAATAATTTCCAACTACCTGTGCTTAGTAGTGATGGGAGTGTTGCTCAAGCCGTTATCGGTGGCCTTGTTATGGTAAAGGATAACGGCCAGGTTTGAGTGGGAAGCTACTCTTTATACCTCAAGTATATAAGGATTCAATCTTTTTAGACTTTAGAGACTGCCAAATAACTAACTGGAGTGCCAATCTACATGACATATGTTATTGCCGTTGAAAGTCCAATCTCACGCGTAATTAGTAATTAAATATTGATGTAGTATTAAACCATGTGCTTCTGGGTCATCCTCGGCTGCATCAGAGTCGCATCACTCTCACGGCGCATCTCTTCATCATCCCACCTATTCTCCGCATTTAAACTTCCCATTTCTGTTCGCCCACTTTGAAGAGTCTTTTGCCCTGAAGCCCCAGAGCCAATTGTTCGAGGGGCATTGGGGTGACGATTTGCACTACCTTCGTCACGCGCCTTCAGGTACGGTCGTAAAGATGGCAGACACGCAATAATGAGGCCCAGGTCGCATTCAATGGTGAACCATAAAACTATAACAGCACATGGGTCGTTAAAATCGATATGTTTTGAGTTCTGATAGGGGAAATGTTGCACTTACGGGCCGTACTGATTGGGACGGAGCCGTGTCTGTCCGAAGCGATAATCATGGCAAACCTCAAAAGGGAAAACATAATTGTGATAGTTCCGAGCAGAAAGGTACAGTAAACTCCGACTTTTAGCTTTCGTTGAACATTTAATTCTTTAATGATGAGCCATGGGAGAGCAAAAACTAAATAGAATATAAGCATTGCCACTGGCATTACTTTAATTTTCAAGATCTTACCAAGTAGATCCCCAAGGAAGTGAAGACACCATGTTACGATGAATAATATCTTATTTTTGTACCGCGGACATGATGCATCCATCGGGTCCCTATTCATCGCCATTCGTCAGCTTGATCACGCGTACATTATCTTGAGTTGTTATTCTATCTCACCAATAGCCTTTGACAGGGTTACACATTAGAAGTATTGTGAGCAAGCTGGCAATGTAAGAAAGGCCCACATACACAATACTTATCCGAAGGCATAATCTTCTCTTGGTCATAAATTCTGGGAATATCTCCAGGTACATAGATAGCAGCGTCCCTTTACAAAGATAGAATGCCGTGTATATCGGGAAATTGCAGATCCAAAACATCTCCAGCGCCGCACGTCAACTTCTTCACAAATTCACATTTTGCTACGCTGGCGGGAGACATACCTGGAGTACTTTTTCTAATTCACTCAAAGTACCCGTAAACCCACTGAAATTCGTCATTACTGAATGATCAAGCCCGCCCAGTTTCGTAAGAGCAATACAGAGACCCAAATATGCGCATGCAAAGGGCCAAGCAGCTATCATCAAATAATCACCAAGGACAAATCGGCGATTTTGGATCTGGAATCGCAGATAAATGCGAGCGGCGATACAAGCCGCTGATATTGCCAAGAAAATAAAGCCAATAATCTGACATAATTAGCGGTTGAATCATAGACGGGATTAATAGCCATTGTAATGGAGGTACCAGCAAAGGCACTGGGCCTGGCCCAACTACTGCCATTTGAAAAGAATATTTAGTCGAAAGCTTGCAAGGTTTGTAATACTGCGTGACGGGATTTCCATGTCTTGCTTGGCCGACAATGTAGTCGCTGACTCAGGACAAACTTCCCAGCATCCAATGTTGGGGTATCTTAGATTTAAAGGAGGACAGGGGTTTCAGGGGTTTCAGGGGTTTATAGACTTTATCTCGCTTTAAATTTAATTTCATGCCTAGTCACGCTGTGGAATGCTGGTTGATACCACTTCCGGTGAGGCTACACTAGCCTACGCCGAGATTTATCGCCTCTGTTGATAGCTCAGCCACCTAAGCTCCGTTAAACCTTAGCGCCAAGTCAAGCTGAGGATGGGTACGAGTATTAGTCAATAAGAAAATCGATGTGTCTTATGCCACACAAGCCACAATATACTGCGTTACTCGCAACCGAGATACTAGCAGGGCTTTTAGAGTACCTAGTAGACAAAGCCTTTCACCTGAGCCTGTTTCTCTATGCGGGTACAAATTAATCCAACTCCTATCATTTTCTCTAATTAATTTTCATCTATTATTATATGATTTTTGTTTTCAGAATCTTTTCTCAAACCTGCAACCTTGACGCCCCGATTTGGTCAGCAAATGATATTTATGCTGCTTATCGCTCCACTTTGCGAGGTAATTTAAGAGTCGAAGAAATGTGGTCACAAACTATCATAACTCGTGAAAGGCGGAAGATGCATCGCTTAATAATCTCTGATCAGCGACTGTGGTCACAAGCGTTGGGGTCATTAACTTGCCTCTTAGATTCGTCAACCAATTAGTACAACTAAGCGTAGATGCGTGTGATGCAGAACTAGATTTATGAAAATCATTCTTCCGAATTTTAGAATACTTTAAAAACATATTGAGTAGTTTCGAGCCGTATCGGTGGTATGAAGAGGTCCATTAGGTTGACCATATTGCTTGTTTGCAGCCTTTCACGTACTTAGTAACGGTTGATAAAGTCGGCTCAGGTAGAACTTGATTGAATCTTTCCATTTTGGATTCTTTTGGTAGGCGCTAATTAGAAAAGCATGTTGCAAGATAAAAGTGGATAGAAGTTTAAGATTTGAATGACACTATAAATTTGGAATGCAATGTAGCAAGGTTGGCCACGCGTCCGTTACTGTTGCCATGACCCGTGCAGTGCAGTGTTCATAAGAAGCCCTGGCAGCCATTTGGTAAATGTTATATATACGATTAGCGTATTTCCTGCGATTATTGAATCACCTTTGGGTCCAGTAGTAAACCAATTGATTCAATAGATTGAGTGGATTCTTACGCCTTCACTGTCATTGCGCTACGGTCTAGGCGAACACGGCCCGGCTGTGTCCAACTAACTTCATGTGTCGGTGGTCAGGGTGGAAAATGCTTGTCCACCCGACAGCTGGTCGAATGCTTTATAACTGAAGCTGTTACTCCTCTTAGCACAGAATACACATCGATTTCCGCACGCCGACTGGAGCAGACTTTGCACTTGTATTTGAGTTTCAATGCTCTCTATGTTTGAGTTGGCCCTGATGAAATCCCAAAAGCTCATTCGCTGATTTAGTTGAGATTTATCGTCGAGTAATTGACTAATACGCAATTGACTAGACATCTCATGACGTGTTTTGGATTGCCAAATTATCATAATGCCAATAATTAGCATTGGGTTCATCCAGCTTCCAAATGCCACACCCGTATTAACCTCCCGTCAACCTCAACAACCAAGGAGGTAGCGACCATTCCACAGGTGATGGTGAACAGAACCCCTGGAGCTACTTAGTGGCTACTATCTGTAGCCGCAATCGCCATCATTATGATTGTGGACTTATCTTTAGGGTTAACGGGCTACTAGATTTAAGAAGAGGTACACCTCCTTCCAGAAGCCAGTAACGCGTTTGCTTGTGTACCTGATCCAGCCAGCACAGGACCCTTGAGAATAATATTTCGGCTCTACTCGCCTTATCAGCGCCTATCCTAGCCTCCTCCATTATCTCACTTGCCGCAACAAATAAGACGGGTAAGATTAGCTTGGGGAACTCTTGAACTTCCTTCCTCCTAGTTCTATTATCTTAACTAAATTATTTACGCCGATACCCAATGGCAGAACTATGTGAGGGACAAAAGCGGATCGCAGACTGTTGAGGCTTGTTTTCCCACTTCTGGGTAAAGCAGACGAGCCATAGGCTCAACCGGGTGATCCAGAAACCAGGCCAAAAAAGTGATATATAATTATTTAGACAATAGGGTTAATCGAGAAAATCTTTACCTCAACTTTAATATCCTCTTGAAAAATAGACCTTTCTCTTGTGAATCGCAGATCAAGTTAGCCCCTCGCTACTTGAGACGCCTCTTTCCAAGACCAGTCAGCTCCAACGCAACGCGTCGATCAATCGTACACATTAACCACAATACCCGACAAGTGCGTTACCATCGGCCGATACATAGCTGCGAGCGCCCGAGCCTACACCGGATGCCGCCTCCCCGTGCGCCTAGCAGGTAACCTCTATGATTTGGAGGGATGATGGGACAGCATGAGCAACCTCAATCATGGCAGTAGCCGCTCTGCATGGTAAAGGATCGAAAATCAATGGGCTAACTCGCTAGGCCAATAATTAAAAGGGCACAATACAGCCATTGGAGTGTGACAATTTTAGGGACTTGCAATACAGGGTCTATGTTAGATGGTGTTTCGATTAGTACTTCATTGGTAAGCTTTCTGGATAGTGCAATGTGGCCATAGATAGAATGACTTTGAACTAATAACCAGTATCGATATGTTGCCAGATAGAGCGTCAGCCCGATACTCGGCCTCCACAATCCACCGTATCATTAATAACGCTGGGATACAGTCCATCACATTCAATACCAATAGCATTCGCTCGAGCTCTTGCACGTCCCGGAAATCTTGCAACCCGAACTTCGTTGATAGTGTCTTGAGCCAGTAAAGTCCGTGACTCCCGGGGCCCACTTGCAGCAATATCCAAGACAGCAGTCAATATGGTAGCATCTGTCACCCTCTCCGCGACATTTAAACACAACCTTTGCATTCTTAGTACATTTTGTAGAACCGAGTGTAGTAAACTTACAGGATCTTGAACTTTCGATGATAGATCTCCAAATATAAATTTGATCACATGCAGATAGTTTCTCACAGTCTTTCTGCAAACTGCGCCTTGAGATGCGCAAAGAATTCTCCCGTCCTCAAGAGCATTGTTGGCTACATGCGAAATGCTGCGCAGAAGCCCAATTTCCGAGAAAATCTAGTCAATGCTACTTTTGGTTAGACCTTTGAGTATGGGATTGTCCAAAGTGCGCATGGTATTTGCGATGTCTTGGGAATTGCTACCGCAGGAGCCTGGCTCGGAAAGGTTATCTGCATTGTTGATTAAAGTGCAATCAAGAAGACCAGGTATACGTCGAAAGAAGTCTCTGCAAAGGTTTCATTAGGATCAAGTTTTGTTGGCCTCGGCAGTGACATTTTCGCCCACACCTGTGGTGGTGCCAACGGCTCGTGCAAGTCTAAGAGTAGCTTTAAAAGGTTCCCTGCAGGGGTTGTTGTCACTCTCACAAATATCAGCAGGCGATGCACTAATGGCAGTATTGGTAGCCAACAAAAAAGTGGAAAATCAAAAAAGGCCTCATGACAGATATCAGATGTCAGTAGATTGTTAGGTCAGGGTGAAAATAGATGAGGATGGATTTTCAAATGGCTGGTTGACCTATTTACAGATTTAGGTAACCGCCAGATGAGGCTTGGACGTTGTATAACTGGTATAGCGCTGCCACTCAGCTTCTTCCTGTTTTCTGACTTTTGCAGCTCATGAACACGTCACTACTAACAAACAAATGCAGTCTATTATAAAAGTGGGTAATCCTTACCCGAGGTAGACAGAAAGTCTCAACGTGATGATGTAATTATCTAGTTCTTTCTCCAAAAAGCTAGCTACATATTAGATTGCTTCATCTGGTTTAGCTTTAAGCGGCAATCGCCGCCGATCCACAAATGAGTTAGACACGGCATAGTAGGGCGACGCCAATGCTGTTTCCAAGGCCATAGCGTCATCCACAAAGTACCTAGTCATTTTTTGGGATGCAAGAGTGAAAAGGTCAATTGTTCAGATTCAAGATACTGGTTTAACCTTGCATCCGAAGTGAAGAGTTCGCATAAGAGTGGTTTGGGCGCGAAATTGAGCCATACCATGTAGCTAGGCCAATACAGACATCGACAAGGGGAGACACGAAAAAGATGCTAGGAATGGAGTCACAGAACCATGCATGCATTTTTCGAAAATTATGACATTTGTTTACAGCAGATTTTTAATTCGTCCTATGCCATGCATACTGGATGAACTGTCGCAGCTCATGTGCCGATCACGGGGCAATTCCAATCAGTTAAGAACTAGACATCAGAAATACGTTAAGTTCAATAGTCTCGAAGAAGTACTCTCATCGGTTCACAAAAAAAACGCGCCCTCACCTATTTTTCGTCCTTCCTTTTCCTATTTTAATCCATACGTTTCTCGTGATGATAACCACTGCTGTGTGGCTTTTGCCGGGAACGCGCCAAGCCCGATTTTCGCAACTCGGCAGGGGATAGTAGACTAATAACTGAGACACGGGACGCATCCTGGTCTGTCACATTGGCGGTCACGGCACAAGTACGAGGAAAATCTTATGTGCTAACTTGTCGCGCCAGAGTGGCCTATATCCTGTTTTGACATGGTCAATGTTATTTGCCAATTTGTGCTTATGTTTAGACAATGAGACATTTTCCTTCATCAGATATCTTACACTCTACTCATGTATTAGTTCGTTTCTTATATTCATCATTCCCATCAGGAACTTCCCTTCAGGATCAGGGATGTTTTCTTTAGCGCCTCAAATAGTTCTTCGTCATTCACATCACAATAAACTTCAAAGTCTCGCATGTATGTTGCATCCTGCCTCCACAGCCTACGGTACCGACCCTTGCTCCACCTTGGAGCAATGGCAGGTTTGGTGATTGATCGCCAATCTTGAGGATTTGGGATGAAACAAGAACTTGACTAGCAGTAGCAATCCATAAATCGGAGATTTTCTTGTGGGCGAGGAGATCCGTGTTCTATTTCTGCATAAAACTAGAAACAGTGACCCAGCCTTGTAGATTAAATATTCTCGCTAGAATGACGCAATCTAGACGACAAAACATGACTGCCAAGCCTCATACTTTGGTGATTTAAAATTGAGCCAAAGTGTGGCAAATCACGTTTCCTCGGCCACTAGATTACTTTCAGTCCCCGAAGCCTTTCCACTCAGTTCCTTCAAGAACTGGGCATCGCTTTCATCCCAAGGATGATCGATCACAACAGACTTTATCAACTCCATATGCTGCGCACTCCTGGGAGAAATCCGGTAAGGGAAATTCCCAGGATGGTTGATCAATCCTGGGATTCCCCCTACTTCTGGCATGATCTCATTATTCTCTTCATCAACTGCCTTGCTGATATTAAAAGTTGCCAGAAGACGGGAGACCATCAGAAACATGTTGTCATTCGCCAAGAATCGGCCCTGGCATATTCTATGTCCATATCCAAAGGCATTTTCTTCTGGATTAGGCTCATTCCGCGGTGCCAAGAATCGTTCAGGATCAAACTCTGAAGGATTGAGATAGGTCTCTGGGTCATTGAGAAACCACCACATTGATGGCAGCAAGTATGAGCCCTTTGGGATATAATAGCCCGAGATTGTCAACTCTTCCTGGGTAACATGTGTTGTGCCAATAGGTAGTACTGGAAACCAACGAAGCGCTTCCTTTACCACGGCGTTGATATATGGCAGCTGTTCTTGATGCTCGAATTCAGGAAGGTTACCAATACCGACGATATCATCAATCTCTTTTTGAGCCTTTCGTTGCACATCTGGGAACCTTACCATGGCCAATATGAAAGCGGCAATTGTGGTGACTGTGGTATCAGCGCCAGCGCCGTACATCACACAGGCTGTAGATTTTATGGCATCTTCGTCATCTTTTCTAAGCTTTGGTTGGCCTTTATTTGTCCCATCCACGTTATATTGTGAAACAAGAGAAGACACATATGACGGAAAATGGCGGTCTATGGCCATTTGCTTCTGAACAAATGAGTAGGGAATACCCATTGTCATATCTGTGTTGTGCTTCCACTTTCGAGCTGTCTTCTTGAATGATGCTCCCGGAAACCATTCTGGAAGGTACTTTAGACTGGGTATAATATCCACCATCCATACCATAGGCACAAACGCACGCGAGAGATTCTCCATCATGTGTTCCACCATCGCGACTAAGGGGTCGTCTGTGTGTGGTGCAATAGAATACCCATACGTGATCTTGAGCATGATGGCGCTGGCCTCGCTGCACGTAGCACATCAGTAAGCCAAATTCTATTTTCACGATATTCAAGAAAGGTAACCCAACGTTTTTATGTGTCGCATCAGGCTATCAGGTTCATTTAGGACCCTGAACAAGAATCTACGAGACTCAACATCTTGAATCCCATAAAACTTTTTCACGAGTGTCTTCGTTCCCATTTGTTGGTGCACCAATTTTCTATGGTGTCTATAGGTGTCGTCATACATTTGGCTTGAAAGGAACACTCCATAACCGCACAGGTCACTCGCAAACGGGTGCTGAGGCCGATTTGAGGTTTTCGACGATTTCTTGTTAAGAAGCTCATGCGTAGCCTCTTTGTCGTGAAGTAACACTAGAGTAGTTCCCAGTATAGTAACAGAGCTTATGGGCCCATAGATGTCTTTGAATTTGAGCCAGTGTTTGTACGCCGGTTGGTCGGGGGGAGGGAGGTCGAGCAGGTTGCCCACAATCGGCAACGGCTTCGGGCCAGGGGGAAGATCACACCTGCTCTTGGTACGGAAAAAGCAATAATATAATAGCACCAATATTATCGCACACACAATTTGGTAGGAAATTGGAACTGACATAGTACTAAGTGTGATGATCAAAATACCAGGATGAATATTAATCCAAGTCAAAAATGCGTAGTTAGAAGGATAAACCTTTTAACGTGATTTCTTCCAAGAGGCTGCACTATTTGTACCACCCCAGCTCCAAGCGGTAAACACTCCCCGCTCAACCGCAGATGAATTAAGCCGCGTGTGCGGGTCCGTCAAGCCGGCTTACCGTGTCGTACCCGATAACTCCATCGCTGACATGGATATCACACTTGGGATGTGATAAACAGATATTATTGGTTGTCATGATGGATATTTCGAATTACAAATTGTGCAGTGAACCTTCAGATGACCAGAACTGCATGTGACAAGTGAATGGTGGCTGAGACCAAGATCTAGCCGCTGTTCTTGTTCCCGTCTTGGCAGCAGCCGGTCTGCTTAGCTCTCTGCAGGTGGCCAGACCGTGTTCTGACGTGTCTTTCTTTCAGATTGTAGCCAAAATTGCCAATCCAAAGAAAAGATGGATTACGCTCACCTCGACTTCTCCTTCCAACAACGGGTGAGAAACGAGGAGCAAGATCAGTTTATATGATGTGATCAATCTTAAGACTTTGCATAATATTGCTGAATGTCTTCTACCAAAGGGTTCAGCAACTTCTACTAACCTCTTGTGGATGGTTCATTCTTTCCCCGCTTGGTGAGTGATGTTGCATCGGTGGGTCAACACGGGACAGATGCAACTGGATCCACCCAGGTGCATGAAAGCAGGAATTGCGCGATATTCTCTTTTTTTTTTCAGTCGCAAGCGCAGGGGTGTGTTGTGTGGCTCAAGAGCTGGTAGAATTGTTGGGGGAGTTGTTATCACAGGTAATGATTACTGTTGGATCACCCGTAAAACTCGAAAATGAAGTTACACTTCTTGTTTTGAATAGTACGTATTCTCAAACAAACAACTCTCATTTCTAGATTAGTGGGGAGAATCAATGGATAAGTGCATTTGTGAATTCAAGAGTTAAACAGCAGCCACTCTGTCTTGCCACCTCTGCGATTCACAGGAAGTTCCTTGACTCTATCCAAATCATATAAGAGGGTTAAAACTTCAACAAGGTCCAAGACCATAGCTCAACACGTTCCGCCATCCTCTTCTACATCCACCAGCCTCACTCAGTTCTTGTACTGGCGACGGCAAACCTTGTCTGGCCCTATCATTAGGTCACCCCTCAGGCTGATCCAACACCTCAGAGTCGAGCAATATAAAGAATTTGTGTCGGCCTCCTGAGTTTATGTCGTCAAAAGATTCCAATCATTCGCAAAAACGGGCGCAAACTTCATTGACATCTAACGTGGCCAGAGCAAAGTTTTTAATAAATATTGTGATACCGTCATAGTATTTCGTCGCGCGCCAGTGCTAAAGCCGCTCTCTTTACCACATTCTTTGATTAATCGTTCATGTAATTCAGTGAAGTATCTGTCTCATCTCGACAAATTGGTTTGATGGCGTCGTCGAGCTTCGCCATAGCATTTGCCACCCGAGTATCATCTCCAGGTGCATAGCAAGTTCGAACTATCCAAAATCCCCAGCATATTCAAGATTTTGTGTTGCAATTAGCTCGATAGGTGCTCACGCTCTTCAGAATCATACTACAAATGGGATAGAAGTTAAGCCCATGGTTCCGACGTGACATCAGCGTCAGCCCAGCCGAGGTCTTGTCGTGAGTTTGTCTCAGCAGATGGATCCATCTTAAAGAAGTGGGTTGGAATGAAATTCTAAGGGCTGTGTGGTTTTATTTCCATTTGGACATTGGAATGGAGTCTTTATAATGGCGGGATCAATCAGGCTCGGCACAGAGCGATTTCGGCACAAAGACCAGAGTGTGTGATGACCACGTGGTCACAGCGATGAATTAACCAAATGATAAAACGGGTAGCCTAAGCTTCTTGAAGATAATGATACCAAGCCAATGGAAAATTGAGACAAATATGCTCGCGGAAGGGCCCATCTCAGCAACTGTCAATGATCCCAGAATATATCGCTGCTGGACACTATCGGTCCACCATATACGACTGCCTCTCAAGAATACCAAGAATCAACCTGGTATAATTGGCCGTTGTATGACCAAGTACCAGACATCTTTTGCTCGGAGTAGATACATTGGTTAATGATGTTGCTATTATTGTTAGATGGTCGTAGGGTTTTAAGGTATTTTGAAAACTTACTCAGTGCCGTCCTGTTACCAGACAAAGTTAGTCAAATCACATGTTGCAGGATTTAGTGTATCATCTTACCCAGCAGTCCTTAAATCCTTTACCGCTCCCGGTGTGCTTGCGGGTAATGGAAACGTTGACAGTGACACCGTTAATCTTCTTAGACGAGCGCGTGGTGCACTCCTTCTGGTAGCCACAATCCGTGTTGGCACACATCTTTGAACGAGCATCCCAGTACGCGTCGCCATATTTGCCGATGCCGTTTTTCTTGTTACCAAAGCAATCGGCTGCAAAAGCAGAGGCTAGAAGCATGCTCAGGACCGAAATGTTGACGATCTGCATCTTGATGGTTGGGGTATGAGGTTTTGGTGTCGGTGAAGGTAGAGAAGTGGTTGGATTAGGTTCTTGCCACATGAACCAAGGAACGATTATATAGTTTTTGGTCCGTGACTGAAGAGCCGAGCCCTTTTACAAAGATTTACAGCATTACATCACAGTTACAGCATTCGGTACATGTTAGCGCACCAAAGTACCGCCAAGAGTACTTTTGCGTTGGTTTTACACACGATACCACTAGCTCCTCCTCCTCTGTCGTACCAACCCCTTTGCACTTGTCTAAACTTGCCTCTGTGGCGTCATGCATGGGAAATTGAATCACGAGCTCATTCATGGTCTTGATATGGTATCAATGGCACTGTCTTTATGGGGCCAAGATACAAGCGTTCAAGTAATCCAGGTCCCATCGAAAAGTCTGGAGCAATGAGCTCATACGTATCAACTTAGTCGTAGACAGCGATACAAGAAAGAATCAGAGATAAAAACTCAAAAGACACACCCGGTTCCTTGTTATCAACTTCCGATTGTGGATGTAAGAATCGACATAAAGCCCAGGACCAAAACTCATGGGCGCCACAAGCAGCGGAGGCTGAAAGATTTGCGCCATGACCCATAATGCTAACCAAATGTAGAAGGAGTAATTAGCCTCCTCTACCAAACTAACCTCAATCCTTTTTGCCTCGTCCAATCAGACCCTACCACCAATCGTGCCCATAGGGTCCAATACGAAAGTGACCGAATCGGTATTTTTGTTACCTTGAATCCATAATTTTATGAAAAATTAGAATTATTCCTTCGCGTTCGATCCAAGAGTGGGAATCAGGAATTTGTGCACACGCCTTGTCGGACCCAGTAGACCATGCCCTACCGTGTGCCTCAACCAGCTGCTAGGCGCCAAGTTTTCAAGGTGTCAGATTCCCAAATGGAAGTGCTATCTGAAGAAAGGATACCGCCCCAAAATTCTTTTCACTAAGAGCCTTCCCTTACTTAATCGCTCCTCCTCCAACCGCCGCACTCGCAACGTTGCTTTTGATAACAGCATTGGCACAGCTTGGTATGTTGTGTTTGGGGCGGAATCTCCTCAACACATTTTTCAGCCTTGATTCCTGTGAATAATTCCTCAATTTAGAGTTTCTATCACTCACCTTTACTTTAATTTTGTGAAGCTTCAGTGTTCGGGCTCATCTCTCGGACTTTTGCCAGTTTTATTCCTGGATTAAATTTGGTTCATTCACCTTGTCACCCAACATTCCAACTATAGGATCCCTCCTCTTAAGTAATTCTCAAACCCATATATTGCCTATTTAAAGGTATGTCTGTTTTCGCTTTCTGTTTCCTTCTCTCTTGTGCCATAATCTTCAGTTGCGCCATAGGTGCGGGTCGCTTACCCTATATCAGAAGACTCCACCACACATTATGTAATCTGTCCACATCCCCGCTTTAAGTGCATTGAAGGGGGCTGGTTGACGAGAGACCCTGAACTGGACGTTTTAACCAACCCTACCTATTATACCATGGTGCTCTAGATTTCGGTAGTTCCTTTGGTACCTAAGAAGAATAAAACCTTTTGAAGGGTTTTTGCGACCACTGCCAAGGGACTGGGGATACATTCTTCCTTTTTATCCCGCTTTGCTGGGCGGTTTGTCATGGTGGGTCCTGGACTCGAAGAGAGCACAGCAGTATTAACAAATCGATGGCGCATCATCAATGAGATTTCGGATGAGCTACTGGTCAAAAATCTTTGCTTCATTGTGTAATCACTCCAACCTGATGTCAGTTGGACAGCGATTGGAAAAATTTATAATCCGCCGCAAGAACCAAAAAGGAAAAACGAGAAATGCCGGCACCGGTGTTTCATTGCCGCCTCCAATTCGAGCTAAATGCGTCAAATCGGCGATACTTCGTTTCTACCTCCCACCCCACACACCACCGGACATTTTTGCCCAGTTTCGATCCAGATGTGCCTTCAAAATCTTTTGGCATGTCCTCGTTTCAGACAGCCAACAGCCAGGTGCCATGATCACAAGAAGGGATTAATTAAGGGTACCGCCACCCCAAGCCAAGAGGGCCCGTGATACTGCCCCTGCGGCCCAGCCTACGCTAGAATGCTGGAGAAGGTGTCTAGCGCGGTGACGCTCCTGCGAGTTTTTGGCAGCCAACGATCCGACCGCTGGTTCATCCCGGGGCATGATCAGTGGGACACCAAAAATATGCACTCAAAAGGGACGGGTGCATCACTATGGCGTGCCAATCCATCCAGCACTCCATGAAGTGACGGGGCTGAATCCATCCCAGCGGGACCGGCCCACTCGGTTTCCCTTTTGAAGAAACGTGCAAGGGTCGCATTTGACCGCATTATATATCCTTGTCTAATGTTTATTATAGAGCGTTGGAGATCATTCGTGCCAAGTTCGGCTGTCCCTCTGTAGACCAGGCGCATGAAGGAGCGCAGCCGTCTCAAACCCCAGGGAAGAGAGGCTGGGTTTCGGGGGATGCATTCACACAGGGCTGAAACACTCGAATGCCTGCCGCCTTCGTACCTGTACACTAGCAAAAACAAACGCTGCATCACGCTGAGGCGCCAGCCCAGTGGTGTGTTGCCCCTAAAGGTTGCGCCCTTAGCCTGGCTGGGAGCCGCGCTAAGACGGCCTCTCATCTGGTCTAGGATGGCTAGCCCAACAAAGTGTCACAGCTCACCGTCCGGCGTTCCCGATCTATTGCTCCCGCATTTGTCTGTGCATTTCACAATCTCCATGTTGCATCTCTCATAATAATGCGTCCTCTTCTCCGCCGCTGTGCTCACGATGCCACTCCATCCTTTCCTTGGCTTTTGCTTTTTTATATTTTGTCAACCTGGCCGGGCCTTGAAGGTTGCTTCTGCATTATTCTTCTTACTTTCATTTTCTAGCTGTTGCGTTGTGAAGCACATTTACTGGTAAATTATACTTCATTGCAGCCACTTATTTTGCTTCGGCATAATTGCATTCATTATTACCACCACCCTCGGAAATTACAACGACATGGCGGCTACTGGCGATGACCAAAAACAGTCCTTTTGGACCACAGTCCTGCAATCTTTTTGCATTTGTTTCGGCGAACCGGTGATTCCTGAACACCCGATAAATAAAGATTCTTCGTCCACCACAACTTCGGAGGAGAGCCTCGATGATTCAGAGCAGGTAGACGACGAAAAGAAAGATGTGTGCGAAAGCATCATCTGCGAGGAACCCATGCAACAGGCTCGTCCCTCAATTGTCCTCGAATACGATTCGGCCCCACTGTCCGCAATCCCAGAGGAAGATGAAGAGGAGGGGGAGGAAGATGAGGAAGAGCCTACGAGCGAGCGCGGCTCTTCTCCATTGCCCCCCTCGCTGATGAAACTGAAGAGGAGCTCTCGAAGATGGTCATCCACCTCGGACTTGGATTCAATTAAATCTTCAGAAGTGGCCCATCCCAGGGAGTTTGAGTAAAGGTTTTATTGTTTCGAACACCACTTCTCTGGCGAGCGAGTGCCACCAATTACCAAACATCATCAGGAATAACCAAGGGGTACGCCAACCTGGAGGATAGCCGGAAAGCGAGCCTCTCTAGAGCGAAAGCTGGCGGTAGAACCCCCCAAGAATCAGCCAAGCGATAAGACCGACGGAAGAAATTCTCAACTGGTCGTGCTATAAATGTGGCTGCGATGGGCCTTCCGAATAGAATGCAATATCAGCTGGTTCACGTTGACCCAGTAAACAGGTCAGGCTATTAACTATTTTTGGATAATAAGACGGAGCAGGCGTCAGCCTGCTGCTGGCAAGCGGAGAAACATGCACGCATTGCAATGGTGCAACGCGAAGCCAAGACTGAGCTCATATTGATTTATGACGGAGTCTTGGCCGATTCAAATAAAATCCGGCCGCACACCACCGCTAAATGGATGACATTGTGAGATATCGCAACGACCAAAAATAGGAGCAGGTGAAGGGCCTGTATTGGGTCACTTATTGGAACTTTTTCTTTTCATATTTTCTTCAGAAAGCACAGCGACAGGGATAATTACTGTGCCGCCTACACCCTGATTATTTTCAAGAATAGGGCATGTTGGGCATATTTATGATAATGAGGCGGGATTTCTGTTTTTTCTGTATTTGGTGGCGTCAAAGTGATCTTGGTGAGGAACGAACGGGCGGGATATGGGCACCAATATGGGTATTATGGATATTGACATTTTTCCTTTGTGTATTGAAAGAGTATACGGCTTACCTGAGCAATAATCGAAATCCTTGCTCAACCTTTTGTTTGAAGGCTCGGGCGAATACATCATAGGATTGGTTCCAGTAATGAATTGCTTATGACACAACATTGTAACATGCAATCGATTCAAATGCATCTATCTCATGGCTTGGTGAATGACCTCCTCAGACCTCATGCTATATATCAGAAATCCCAACTTGCACATTTATGGCAGGTGCGACGACCTGAAAATCGCCAGGTTTTATGCAAAGGTCACCATGTGGTGCTGCCTAGGATTCTTAGGGTTATGAATTGTTTAGCGGCTTGCGCCCATATACCATATATCTAAGACCAGAAATTTGTCAAAAGAGTTCCGCAGCGCGAGAGGAGTCTTATTACTTACATTGGCCAATAAGCATGTATCCTTGGATCCTTCAGGTCCTTTCTGGTGTTTGCGCAAAACACCAAAGTTTCCTCGGATGTCCAATTGAGGCCACGCGTAAAGTGGGCAAGCGACAGACCCTCAAGTCCGCCAGCAATATTAGCGTACGCCCAATTTCCCAGCTCCTTGAATTTTTTCTCGCGAGGCCATGAGTTGGTGGGCCACTTCTTCTGTATCTCAACAATGTCCACAAAACCGGCTGCTGCGAGGTAATTCTTGTACTCGGAGGTCGGGAATACAGGTCTGCCAAGGTTCTTCCCAGCATCCAAACAAAGCTGGCACCATTGGGCGAGGTGACTGTCGGGCTTTAGGGTACCGTCATCGGAACGTGCAGGAAGGCCCATGTCCTGAAGTTCCATGTAACCGCCAGGTTCCAGATTATCAAACGCAACCTTGATCATTTTCGGAAGATCTTCAAAGCAGCCAAGCATCATGCGAGCGAAGATGAAGTCGAAATTTTGAGTCCAAGTCCATTCCTTCTCGAGATCGTCAATCTCAAAAGTGAGATTTGGGGGGACGCTGCAAGTGGATGTTCTGTTAGAGCACGGCGCACTATTGATGCGCAGGTACATGGATCAAGAAAATGGACAAGGGAGTGGGACGCACAATGAGGGCTGTATGGGGCTAAGATCAACGCCAATCACCTATAATCGCGGGCACAAAGTCAGCAGCCATCTGGAGAATGACAGCGGGGCATCATACCTGAGCTTCTGGGTGCACATCCGCTGCGGAAAATTGAGTAAATTCATGACGCACAGGGGAGAAGAAGGAACCCTTACCATAGTCGATAGCCCATGATCCAGTCCCAGTTCCCATATCTAGAACTCGACTAGCTCCTTTACCCTTGGGGCACTGGGCAAGCTCGCCGTCCGACGTGCGGACATAAAGCTCGTGTTGAATGTCTGCATTCGCAGGTCAGAACGCCGTCTTTATGCTGTTGAATTGGATGCTCACCTAGCCTCTCATTCTCTGCCTGCATGAAGTACTCGACATCAGTGGCACCCACTAAAAGCTCATATGTGTCCAAGACGCACCTCATCATTTGGCAATACATATTCTTGTTCTCATGTTAGCTTCGCAGCTCGTTTCCAGATACGGGAAGAAAACAGGTTGAAGGGGTCACTTACTACCGCGGCTCAGGCCGTGGTACCGTCGCCCATTTTCTTCTTGGTATGCCAAAACGCTCGATGACAATGAGACGAAGGAAGGTTCAAGACCCTGAAACTATGCGTGAATGCCGTGTCTTTCGCTCACCGACGTGAAGAGGGCGATCAATGCAAAGATGGGAATTCCTACCTCTTCGAAAGCTGAATCCGCATCATTGCTGTCGGCATCCTAGGGTGGACAATGTCAGAATTGACGCCGAGATACCCGTTTCGCCACAGACGAACAATTTCATCCTGTATCTGAATTGTGTGGCTCGGGGCGGGAGCCGGATGGGATTGGTGTCCCTGGTCGTGTTCTTGATCGTCAGGCATTGCGGGTGATGGCACTCTAGCGTCGATGCCGATCCGAAAATGATGCGAGGGAGGGGGAAAAGAGTTCAGCAAAGTGGGACGGGACCCGCAGATTTTTGTATCGCCTCTTTTTTTTGCGCGGGGTGCATTTGTTGTGTTGGTTGTGTTGGTTGGGCGTTGGTTGTGCGCTTTGCCCGGCCCGGTCGCCCGGTCGCAGGAGCTTTGCCCTGTTCAGGGCTCGCTCCGATTCGGGGTGGACCATTAATAATCGCTCCCTGAAGAAAGGGTCGCAGGATGGTTCGTGGCTTAAGGCTCCCCGCCCTTTTGTTTCTCACCTCCCAACCAACGCGGTCCCAATGCTAAGCTGAGAGCCAAGATGAGCACCGAACCAACCTCTGAAACGGCGACGCGGGATGCGTTCGCCGGTCTCGGCGAGTTCTCGGGAGCCGCAATTGCCGCCGGAATTGTCAGCTTCGCCATCGCCGTGTTCGTAGCGAACACGTTGCGTTCGTGGTACCGCCTGTCTCACGTCCCAGGACCGCGGTGGGCAGCCTTTTCCAAGTACTGGATGGTAAGACAGTCGCTCAAAGGCCAGCAGCCATATGCCATCCAGAAGGCAAATGAAAAATATGGTGAGTTGTCGTGCTGACATCAGCCGACGTGTCTGAGCGGGGCTGAACGTTTGGAATGTAGGATCGCTCATTCGCATCGGGCCCAATGAGCTGGCCACGGATGATCCCGAAGTGCTCCGCCGGATGATGGCAATTCGCTCGACATACTCGAGAGGGCCGTGTATGTCATTGCTCGATTAGTGAACAGATGCCTGCCAATTAACCTGGATGTAGGGTACAATGCGCTGCGATTTGAACCAGGAAAGGACAACTTGTTCTCGATGAGAGATGACGACGCACATATGAAACTACGCAATAAAATGGCGGCCGGTGTAAGCTCTACCAATTCTATCAGACAATACCCGCAATACGGATTCGCTAACGTCTGCATAGTATTCTGGCAAAGAAAATGAGTCGATGGAGCGCACCATTAACGAGCACATTTCCAGGCTTATCGCCCTAATTGAAACCAAGTATCTCTCGACAGACCAACACTATCGCCCAGTGGACTTTGCTCAAAAAGTCCAGTTCTTTACACTTGACGTTATCAGTGACTTGGCGTTCGGCCACCCATTTGGATACGTCGAACAGGATGACGATGTTTTCGACTTTATCAAAATCACACGATCCTTCTTCCCCATCACTCTTGTCATGGCTAACATACCTGCACTGGTCTCGTTACTGCACTCGCGTCTTTTCCGAGGTCTGTTGCCGAAGGAAAGTGACAAGTTTGGTTTTGGCGCTTTTATTGGGCACGTATCAAACTGGCTGAGCACCGCAGAATGAGGCGCTAACGATTTCCCCAGCGTGGCGAACAGGAAGGTAGCAGAGCGATTTGGACCAAACTCAGTATCGCAGCCCGATATGCTTGGTTCCTTTATCCGCCACGGACTGACCCAGGAAGAAGCATCTCGGGAGTCGCTGCTTAATGTTGTCGCCGGAAGTGATACCTCAGCGACGACGATCCGGATGATCATGCTAAGCCTGCTCAGCAATCCAGTGGCTTATCGCAAACTACGTCAGGAGATTGACGATGGCGTCAAGGCGGGGAAAATTTCGTCACCAATCACCGATGCCGAGGCGCGTCAACTTCCCTATCTTCAAGCTGCTATCAAAGAAGGCCTCAGAATTAAGGCCCCTGCAGCCGGCCCGCTGTTCAAGGTTGTACCTCCACAAGGCGATATTATCGACGGGAAGCACATCCCTGGTGGAACACAAATCGGCACTTCCCCATTCGGCATTTACCACTCTAAAAGGCTATTTGGGGAAGATGCTAGCCTTTTCCTCCCGGAACGATGGCTGGTCGCCGACGAGGACAGAGTCGAAGCAATGGCCAACGTCGTTGACCTCGTCTTTTCTGTGGGCAAGTATCAATGCCTTGGCAAACCCGTCGCGTTCATGGAAATGAATAAGATTTTTGTTGAGGTAAAGTTGTTTGGTGATTTTATCAGGTATCCTCTGACTGACATTGTTACGGCAGCTTTTAAGGCGATTTGAATTTACCATGGCCCGCCCTGAACGACCTCTGCATATTCTCAATGCTGTAAGTAGCATTCCATTCAACCATCTCCCTCAGTGGATTGACATTCAACACAGGGTATATGGCTTATTGAAGACTTTCCTGTGCGAATCACGAGACGTGAAATGATGACTTGAATGGGTCAGGCATTGATGTAAGAATATAGTATATGTATAACTTTAATTGTACTACTTGCTTAACTATCGATTGCACGCTGGTCGGCATATTTGCCTCATGATATAACCAAACTAGGAATTATCAATTTATTGAACAACTATGCGCTGCCCGTTTTTTGTCAAGTCCTTGTTAAGCAACATATATACTTCCCATTTGTTACTTTTTCGAAATTCCTTACTCAAAATCACCCATCCGATGGTCTTGGCATCTATCCCTAGTCTCCGATTCTCCGCCATGTTAAAATGGTCAAGTACACACACATGTCACATATCACTATAATGAATTTTTGAGAGGTCAATCGCATCAAATTAAGAATTCTAAAAATAAAATAAAAACACAATCATCTCTAACCCTCACATGCCATTACCCAGATACATTAATGCATACGACCGGAGCAAAAGGAAAGATACATAGAGAAAGGGAATCCAACTGAGAGAATCGACATCGCTTAGTTTACTATGTAATATATTGTGTAGTTATATACATGAGATTGTAAAGAAGCCTCCAATGAGACTCTCGATTTGTTTTGTAAAAAAGATCACCGCTTCGCTTCACTAGTTGATTGGCTACGTACCCTTGCCCAATAGCTGGGCAGAGACTAGTGGTAGCCAAAGGGATACGAAATCAAGTGGCTGTAAGTATTTACAGGTTGATGAAGACGTCAAGAGCGACGGTGAGGCCGTTGACGGAGCCCAGGACGGTGTCCAGGCAGGGGGCGAGGACGGAGGCGCTGAGGTCGACAATGATGGCCTTGAGGTCAATCTCAAGGGTGGGGATGATAACGGTGACGAAACCACCGCAGCCAGTGACGATCTTGCCGAGGATGCCGAAGCAAGACTTGAGGACGACGGTGAGGTCAGTGGTAAGACCACAGACGACGACAAGGTTCTTGAGGCAGACGGTGACGGTGGTGATGAGCTTGACAATGAGGTCGACGATGGAGGTGATGTCTGCGTCAAGGGTGATGTCAAGATCAATCTCAATGTCGGCGAAACCGGTGACAAGGAGGGTCAGGGAGGAGATGAGCTTGTTGATGAGGGGGATGGCAACCTTGGCGCACTCCTCCTTGGTGAGCTTGCCAGTGGAAACCTCGGCAACGACGAGGTCGATGGTGGCGGTGACGTTCTCACAGACCTTGACGTAGCCCTCAAGGGTGGAAACGAGCTCAACCTTGGTGTCGAGCTGGATGTCGACGTCGAGGTCGAGGGTCAGGTCGAGGTCGAGGTCGATGCCGAGCTCGAGGTCAAGGTCGAGAGTCAGGTCAAGGCCGCTGCCAGAGCTGGAGGTGCCGGTGGAGGTGGCAGTGGAGGTGGCAACGGTCTTGGTAGAGCTGCCGGTAGCAACGGGAACCTTGGTGGAGCTGGTGCCGGTCGCGGTGGCAGTAGCAATGGTCTTGCTGGCGCTGGAGCTGGCAGCGGGCTTGACGGCACAAGGGCCAGCCATGGCCGAAGCAGCCAGGGCGACGACGGAGAAGAAAGTAGCCTTCATGGTGGATAAAAATTAAGATTTAAAGAAAGTATTAAGTGAGTGTAAAACAAGAGTCAAAAGAGTGACAAAAACGATTGTGAACGAGGGTGAAGTGATGAGAAAGAAGTGCTTAGATCGCGGGACGTTGATTGATACTTATACAAGTCGAGCTCATCTTTGCCTTTTGCAATTTAGCAAGCGGCGTATAACGATGGGCTAGAGGAGAGTTTTGCCCTATTCTGGAAGGATTCTTGTCGATCGCCCGCTCGACCGTCGTCGAGATTCCCGGATTCTGCTTGGGCTGGCGATTACCTCTACGGCGCCGATACTCCCTGGCGAAAGTCATTGAGTGATCTGCACGTATTCTTGGACACATTTGCATCTATGTACCAACAACTACACGCAATACACATGCCTCCAAGACGCCCAAGAAATCATCTTCAACTCGCCTGAAGCCTTCACGACCCAGACTCATGAGACCCGGATTCGCCGCGACTCTGCGAGTTCCGGGAATTGCCTGTGCCTCCTAGTTAGGTGACATGGCATGTGGTTCGATCTGACCAGTCGCCCAGCGAGAGCGAGAGCGGGCTGAAGACACAAGCCGTCAGGTACGTTTGCTTTTTCCTCCCATGCCCGGTTCGTATTACCAGTGCCAAGGTCCAAAAGTTTACTCGTACCCATGCCCCCTACACGGTACGGGCCACGTGATCATCACACCACGAAGAATAAGTCGTCCGTGCCGGAAATGCCAACCAATATCCACAGGCCCCCCTCTCGAACGGCTGCCGGCATTCCTTCTATAGGCTAGCCATAGAAATGTAATGTTTCATGTTTCTGGCGGGGTGCAAGTTTATCTGGAGCTAGCCTCATCTGGTCCACATACGCATACGTACGTACGACACGACGGGTGCCGGTTAATTTCAACGGTGTCCGGCCGGGCATTTTGAGTTGCGGTGGAGCGTACAACCAACGGCCAAGGCGAGAAGGTCTGTTCGCGGCTCAGTGGTGGGCTGCGGGCCCGATGGGTTTGTTTGCGTCCTAGTAATTGGTTGGTTCCAATTGGGTATACGCAAGCGCGTGGACCGAGCGGCTTTGCACGTGCTGAGATGCCGTGTTCGTTCTATTCTCAGTATGTTATATCGAACGCTGATATACACTGCAATATTACTTCACCTTCGGCCTCCGCGTGCTTAGGTTCACTTAGTCCGCTCGACGCCTTCACCGTTCCCAAGAGTCCTGCCAAGAGAGTTTCTTCGCAAATAACCGAAGCCTTGACTTGATCCGGTCCCATTAGGTTTGCGGAGTTTATCACCTCAGCCACCCACAAGGGGAGAGTGGGAAGTCACTCGGCCTCAGAGGTCAGCTTTAGGCATCTGAACAGCGAGTGGCGGGTGTGTTTCGATGTTTCGGGCCGGGGCATACGTGTTTGTAGTCAGGAGAAACGGTTCAACAAATTGCACACAAGAGATTCCACCTTGAGTGCAAGGCTAGAAACCTTTTTTTTCTCCAATCCATTGCCGTTGGCGCTTTGACAGGGTATCCCGGCATCGACAGGTACCATTACGGAACATATGGGAACTAGCCTGACCCACAAATAGAAACTCGACCTGATTGATCGAATAGAATGTCCCCGGGCAATCCGTTTGCATCATACGACCATGGGGCATGCTGGATGGCAGATATCAACCCTGACTCAGGACAAGGATATATCATGTAGTTAAGTGATCAGAATGACAGAGCAAGACAGTAAAGTAAATAAGCAGAGGTGAGCATACATTGCGTGCATTTCTCAGCAGGAATTTCGAGAGTGGATTTAATTACGAAAGCAAAAAGAGCAAAAAAGAGAACCTCACATGGCCAATTTGTTAAGTTGACGAACGCAATATCGAGCCGAAATCTATACATGTCTGTGTCGTGTCCGAATAATTTTATCATGGATAAACAATAGGGTAGGTCACTGCTCAATGAGCGGCGAACTCCCTTGCCGATGAGGCCGAGCTCAGCTTCCATCTGTGTCCCCCCACATCCTTCTCCACATTCCGTTTCCTCGAACTATCTTTGGTTCGCTTTCGGGAATGCGGCGGCCGGCGTGGCCAATGAAACCTTGATCATAGGATTAGCATCCACAATGCCCCCTTTTCCGCTGAGTCAAGGATCAGGTCAAAGCGCCCGTTCCCGGCCGTATTCGTAGGCATGTTCATGAGCCTAACCTTAAACGACCTAGCGTCTCTGGGCCTGGCATTACGGAGGTTCGCCCTCGGCTCATTCTCTGATCAGATATGGAGCTTGAAATAAAACCTGAGCTCATCCTGACAAATGTCGGTAACGAGTGCCGATTGCTGAATATTCATGCATGTGTATTTCCATAGCGTTATGCGCCTATATCACAAAGTTGTGATCATCAGAACAAATCGAATTCCCAGCGACGCGAGTGCGTAGATCTTAGAGCTGTAGATCTGCCGGGACCTGATCCATGTAGATTTGTAGCTGATTGACAGCATCGTGCTGACTCAGGAAAAGATCAACAGACCAGTTGCAATGGCGGTTTGATGGGAGGGGGAGTTTATTTTTCTTGTTAGCCACGACAGGACATTTCGCAAAGCTGATAATTGCATTTGGCTGCGTCTTCGTGCATGCGTGATGTGATGCCTATGCGTGATTATTAATGCAGTCCTGAGGAATATCACAACTCACACGGCACTAAGTCTCAAGCTGAACATGATACCAAAATAGTGGATCCTGAGGGCTGAAGACCGCGGCCGTGCAAATGACAGGTTGTATTTAGTCGATCGCAAATTCAGCCTGCAATTGACTCATGCAAGCTGAATTGAGTGTGCTGTGTTGAAGGTTCTTGTTTTCAATGGAACGGCTTTCCCATGCTTTTTTACGTGCCATGAGGGCTGAGTACCTTGTCAAGTCATCTTCCACAAGCGGAAATGGGTTGGACGATCCGTCTGACTCCATTCACATTATTACTAAAAAAAAAAAAAAAACGTAACATTATTATTTTCCGACTCCGGATTGAGCCCCGAGCAAAAACGTGATCCCTTAGGGCTTTAGTACAACCATCCAGTGGCACTGTTATAACTGCCTGGGAGGTCGCTGTCACGGCTAAAAGCGAGTGGTGATGATTCTTTCAGGGCCCATTTGGCGGCATAGCAATACGAATCTAGATGGTAACCTACGGAACAGATTTTCTTTGGAAAATTACAGATATATGCTTTGCTAACTGAATAAATCTATGTACTAAACCCTTTGTTGGTGTTTATGCAACTTGGGTTTGCCAATTATGGCTAATTCTCGTACGGCAATATCGGAAAGCTAATTTTGGCCCTGGGTTGTAATGCTGATAGAATCGAATAAACTTAGAGTTAATTGGACAAGATATTTTGAATAGGCCCTAAAGATAGGAGAGGAAAATCAGAATCCTAAATGATTCTTAGTAGAGGATGTTACATCTAGAGTCATGTTCACAAGCGTCGTGGCCTTTAGGTTTTGGTTTCTTGCTGGCTGATATTGTGTTTTGATCGTGCACAAAGATGTTCGCATTGTCTAGAGTTTTATGCAGGAACAACAACAGGAAATCAGAACCAAGCGCAAGTTTTATCAGATCCGTCTAAGACATTAATAAGCGGTACCGTTCCGGCTGCTTCGAGCAAGTTAAATTAGCTCGACGCTTCATGCACAGGTAGCGTTGCGCCACGCGCCCAGGCAACTTAAAGCCTGTTGATTTTAAAGTTACATGCTAGGTGAACGGAGTTATAAAGGCGGTGGCGTTTTGATTGGGTCTGGGTACCTTCGCCAAGCTTCTGAAGACACCGCTGCAAAAACCCCGGCAGGTGTTAGCGAAAGCGAAGATGGCAGCTTCCGGCGGTCAGTGTAACCTAGGCAGTCGATGACAGATTCGGTCTAGAAAGCATCGGGTATGTATCTGGTGTGCTTGTAAATTTTAAAAGTTTGCATGCATGTTGTTTCATCGGATGTAAGAGCGGTTGCTTGCGACAAGCTCATCCACGGACCGAGGGAATGTCAAGATAGGGATTTGAGCCGAAGTAGCCGGGCCGCATGTGCTCCACTTCTACATAACATTGCAACTTTCAATCATCTAAAATGTTCTAGAATGAATCAATGCAAAATGGATTATGGGGTAAAAGCCTCTATTCAACTGGGGGCAACCCTGAAATTGTGGCTTTACCGGGACAACCACACGTGGTGGCACCTAAAGCGGAGTGTTTATTCCGGACTGAAAACCCACGTTGTGGCCACGGGCTTGGCTTTGGCCCCTGCAACCATCAATCCACGGTTTCGAGAACCCGGATGAAAATGGCGTCTGGTCGCAATTGATCCAGAATCAGGCTAGATTATCATCTTCCTATGCTGGCACCCCCAGCAAAAGATTCTCTGCTGTACAAACTGTGCTAATTCTATTACTCAGATGTCAGCTGACTAGTAATCATGTTGAATTTGAGCGGAGCAAATTGGTGCTGCCTTGGTATGCTTCTAGATACTGAGTGAGAAAATCCCATGAATATTTTTGGGTCAGCTCCTACATCATATCACTAGCTATGAATCCAGACACATCAACGAGCTCTTGATTTCCATAACTACAGACCGTATCTAGCTCCTTTATAGCCGCTGTTACCAGCTGGGTGTTGAAGGCTACCGCAGGCCGCTGGCCTTGGGGTCCTAGGTATGTGATCGTTATGGCGATTGCGTCTTGGCTTCAATACCTGATTGGCCAAACCTGGCAGTGTTTGCAGTTCTGGGATAGACATCTAGGGCTTGCATGTTAATTAGCATAGTGTTTCGGGGCTAATTCTGGCCTTGAATATTTAGCTGCTACTTAAATAGCGAGGCTGGCTAGATCGAGCATTTGACCTTTGTAAAGGAGGCCTATTGAGGTTATTGAGCCCGTGAGTGTGACAAATCAGATCTTAAATACCTCTACCATGGCTTATTAATACAAGATCGCTATATAAAATCTCTCCTCTTATTTTTCGTATAATCGAAGATTGGCGCTATATTGTCGATAAATATGCCCCTAAGGTTTAAAATTCTGCTTCTATTCGCTGGCAAATAGGCCCATACATGTCAGCGGGGGTATTATCTGGTCGGTTCGTGGTGACAGTGTTCAGCGTTGTTAAATATCATGACCCGTGAGCAATTCGCTGTGACAAGTGCACAATGTCACGCAATGCCGTGTGCGATTTATCATCAAAATTCACAAGGAAAGCTCAACCTCAGACTCTTTCCCCTTGGGTGTTAGGAACAAAATGTTCTTTGCGATTGTATCAATGCAGAAGAGACTTCTTTAATTATTCCGATTTCCTTTTGTTGAACAATTAGGGTCCCGTTGAGTGGCATGAAATCTTATGCCATGTCAATTAAAGTGCCTCATTCGAGGCGAAAAGAGATTGCGAATATGTAAATTGTACCTTGCTCTCAACGGACACTTTGGATCCCGTCCTCAACGCAGATCGATAATTACTCTCAAGGAGAGTTGGCGAGGATGGGGAATCAAGTTTGGGCTCAACCCTCGAGAAGGCGCAGTGCCACGAGCTTGGAAAAAGAAGAAAAGTCACCGTGCGTCCTATTATACTTCGCAAAGATTTGCTCCACCAAGATTTGTAGCATTGACAATTGCGATGTCCAAAAACGGTCGACTGATCGGAGGTTACTTATCGCATTGAACCCAGCTTTGAGCTAGCTAGAAAGGCAGCCTAATAGCTTCACTACTTTCGAATATGCTACACAACTAATGCGTGAGGACCATTGAAGCGTCTGAGTGTACCAGTGGGGGGACTAAAATCTGCACAGCAAAGCTCCTCCCTGGCAGGCGTAATTGGAGGTGGCCTGGTCGCGACATCTGCATCTTTCTCAAGAAAGTAAACCTAGGTCAAAATGGCCTCATACTCTCAGCTTAGTCTGAGGGTAAGAGTGATGAAAATACCTCCACAGCCCTCAATTGTATTGATTTTGGCGACCGGGCACTGGAAGTCGTAACGAACGCCGTGAAAGTTTAAGTAGGCCTGATAGGTGCTTCTTGTTGAAGCATTCCCATCAATATGCCTTGGCAGGAGTATTGAACCATTTTTGACAACTCATCGTCTAGTTTGGTGATTTTCAGAGCTCTGGAAGGAATGCTGGTGTCATATTAATCGATTATCAAATAGCTGGTTGCCAGTGTGAACAAATTTAAATGTAATGATGTCCAAAGGAAGCAGCTAAATATACTTCGAAAGACAAGGGTTATGATCCCCAACTTGTTTGGCCATGATTTAGCACTTGAATTCTTCCGAGGACCCGAAATCATCCGATACCTTGCTCTAAGTGTTTCGCTCGTTTAGTAAGCTTGGAACCATGTTACTCGCCTCTAGGGATGGGCTTTTGACAAGGTACCAATAAATTGGTCGATTTGATACATGGCGCACAAGAACATCAGAGCCGAACTAAGGGTCGAGGTTGGTTGAGGAACATAGTTCTGGCGAGGTAGAATTCTGGAAACAAGACGAATGTCGGTTGCTCTGGCATTTGTGTGAGTGACCTCTAGTCCTTGTCATCTTCGCGCTAGGTATCTGCGCAGCTTCGTTATGTGACACCATTACACTGGAATCGACTTGCGATTTATTCTGGTTCTTTTATTTTCACAGATAATTTTGATGAGTGATGTGAAGCAGGGCGTCCTCTAACGCATGGTGGCATGAACGGTGGGTAGAGGTGAAATCAGGAGGTCATGAGCAGCCTTTTAACTGCACAATGGGACCGCCAAACTGTATCTCAAGGCTTAATATTTGTTGAAAAGTTTATTTTAAATTCGGGTGGACTATCACGCTCATTTTAAATATTCCCTGACGGGCAGATATCGAACTTGGGTTAGCGGGAACCTGCGATCCCTCCTCGTGGACAGCTTGGTCAATGGACGCCCGGGATAATTTTCTTGACGATTTAAACAAAAATCGAAGACAAAGTCGGAAAACCGGTAAATTTGTGGTCATGAGTAACCTGAAAGGGTGTGAAGTTGAAATCTTATCAAGCCAACCCCCGTACTGGGCAGAGGTTGAAGCTGATGGCTTGGCGCCTTGGTTTTCCTTGACGCTTTTATGCACGTACGGCGATTTATTCAAACACCATCATACGGAGACTTTTTGATCCCGAAATTAAGGGCCCACAACCCGTTCGCCATCCCGAGTAAGGGATCTCCCCACCTATGGGCTTTGTTTCCAGTGTACCTTCGGCCAAGATCTGGCCGAGGCGAAGCCATCGGTAAGGATTTTCTCTTTGGATTACGCCAGCACTTCCAATCGGTGGGTTGTTTTTTTTGGAGACGATGTGGGGTTGCGGAGAGATTGTTTAGAGTGAACTTGGAAGTTGAGTTGCAGCTCGTCGGGATATGGGGGGATGCAGCCGAGAACATGGGCCTTGTTCCGTCCCAAGAGGGGCGAGGAGTTTAGGATGTGCGAAAAATGGTCCATAGACCCTATGAAAGAACACAGTGCACGAGTCGAAGAGCTACGATTTGCTGTGTTTTGATTTTCAAGTTTCGGAATGTGGAGGAGCGGCTGGGCTTCGGGAAACGCGGGGAACCTGGTGTTGGTCCCGCCCGGCCCAAACGATACTCACTTCCCCTGTTGTTCTGCGCTATCCCCGCATTTCATCTTTAAACTAGCTTTTCTAGGTTTGTGGGCCAGCTCAATGAGGTACATGGCTCAGGTGAGCGTGTGGTGATTATATATATGAGATATACGATCGTGGTCTGGAGATTTGTTGCTCTTCAACTTCGGCTCACCATCTCATCTGCTAGCCTTCCTCTCTCGACTTTGTTGTCATCAGGGAACTTCCTCAAAGAAGAAAATCTTCGTTAGTTACAAAATGAAAGGGGTTATCATGAAGGCAGCGACGGCCTTGGCCTGGGCGGCAACTGGGTTCGCTATGCCGGCTCCTGGCTTGAATGATAGGAGTGAATGCTCTCGAGAGTGCATGACCAACATCGTCACTCGGATTCTGGATTCCATGGTGGCCCATGATCCACTGGCGATGCCAATGGCCCCAGTCTACCAGGCAACAGAAAACTCGCACCCAGCAGCCATCAGCATGATGACCTCGTGGCGCACCATTGCCAAGGCAGGCGCACCGAGTCTGCTCGCAATCGATACAAAAAACAGCACAGCTTTCTTTGCTCTCAACGTCAGTGAGGGCAACGAATTGACTCAAGCAGTGCTTCGAGGTCGTATCAAGGTGGTCGCCCAGAAAATCTCCGAGCTGGAGCTGTTTATCAATCGCGGACGTGGCGACCACGGCTTCTCATTCTCTGCTGAGGAGCTTCCGGCCAACTACGCTGAATTGATGTCACCACCAACTAATCGCACGAAGGCGAGCCGGGAAACTTTGGAGGAGCTGAGCTTCGCTCTCTTTGCTGAGTCCAACCAGACTGATTTCGTTGTCGACATCGGTGACAACTGCCAATTTACAGAAATCGGCTGGAAGATCATTGATACTGGCGTCTACGGAAACGCCTCGAGCGATCCGCTTAGCTGCAGCTGGCCCGACTCGCATCCTACCGACGCAAATGCGCGAAACAACCTGGTCATCGATGAGGAATTGGGCTTTGTGCTGGCCAGCGGCGTGATTCCGGGCAAGGTCTACCCTTACTTCGGAAATGTGTCGGCCTTCATCCCGAATAAAATGACGGCAGCACAAGAGGCACAGGATGTGTGGTTCGAGGAGGTGAAAGCCCAGGGCGATATTCCGCTGCTGGCTCCTACTGGTGCTACCGGTGACACTCTTGAGCTGCTTCAATACTACGACAATGCGCTCCAGGCTATGCAGATCAATGTCTATGTCAGCGGCCCGGGCATGACGTCGCCCTGGTTGTAGTTAGTTTCCATGAGGGGAAATTGCCACGTGTACCGGAAGAGTTATGATTCACTATCTCCTTTTTGATTCATTGTTGCTTTCCCGCCACTAGGCTTTCCAATCAATCGGAGTGTTTAGGTCGGGCGCTCCTCCTCTCGCAATGTGGTTAGAGTTCGCGCATCGCTGGTGTTGCTACAGTGTTCATGGAAATAGGGAAATGAGCGTTGGCGAAAAGACAAATCATCAGAGCTTTTTAGACAACTCGAAACCGCATTTTGAAACCGCAAAATGCGGTTCGTAGTGGTGGGTAAGAGTGAGAGAGAAAATAAATATACCGTGTCATCTAGATAATGAGCCCTATAAATTATCCATTTGGGCCAATTTGAGATGTCTGTCAATCTGCTATTGTGATTCTCAGAGATTGACTTTTACGGACGGAGTAGGATGTGTTTTGATAAGCTGAGTGTGCTGGCTTCTCTTTATGGGGGTTTGAGGAAAATGCGCATTCTGCTTTTGCGCTCTCTAATCGCGCGATCCGGGTGAGCCGGGTGAGCTCTCTCTCAGTCGCTGTATGGGTGGGCCAGGCACTCAAAAGGTGTCAAATCTGTTGATCAGGTCTGGTTGAAGTCTTTCCTCGACCTGGATCCAAAATTCGTCGAAGACAAAGCAGGAAGTTACGCAAACCCCTCAGCCATCCTTGACTCTGCTGAGAATTCGGTTTTGTGCTAGAAAAGTGGACGAAATGTTCAACGTTTCCCGCTTTACTTGACAAGACATAACACCACAGCCCAGAAAGAAGCGTTCCAGCTTTTTGCTGAGAACACTCGCCCTGGCTCCCCAGCTGACGGCTCTCGATTGTTAGTCGGGGGGTACCCAATAGGGGGCATCAAGGCGATTGATGCCGACGCAAGCGCCTTCGCATTCCGCGATAGCAAGCTCCTAATCTTGGTAACAATCAACTATGCGCCTGGCGGGCCGGAGCTTGACAAGAGCATCACTAAATTTGGCGAGGAATTCCGTCAAATTTTGAATACGGTGTCTGAGTATAAGACAAGACGCATCTATGTTAACTACGCTTTTGGTGACGAGTCCAACAAAGAGATATATGGAGCTGAAGAATGGCGTCAGGAGCGTCTGCACTTTTTGAAGGACAAGTACGACCCGCAGGGCAAGTATGAATTTTACGGCCCAATTCAGTAAAGGTAGGCTTTGAGCCAAATTAATTACAAGGAGCATGGATCCCCAAGGACATAAAAGCACCGATAGCAATGCTTTGTCTGATATTTTGTCACAAACTTCTGTTTATCTTTTCGAAGCTGAAATACTACTCACCGTGAATGTGACATTATCTTACGTCAGCTCGCCGCAACCTCATTTATTGGCAAAGTGTGCAGCTCAGAGCTGTCATAACAGCCCGAAACTCTAAATGAACAAAATCTTATGCAAGGTGAGAAACCTTCGTGTTTCGCTTCTCACCTATCAGCAATGGGCATACCATGCACTGTCACCTGATGTACAGTTCATCGTAGCAGCGCAACACTTCCGGTGCATGTCAGCCTCGAATGGTCTCGAAGATCATTTCCTTTTATGTCATTATGGGACTCAAATTCTTTTGCCGAGGTGGGACATGGTTGGTAATGGATAGTCAGGCAGGTGTTGGCAATGTTCCCTCACGCTGTCTCAGAGAGCTGTGAATTCAGCAGCAGAAATGATTAGAATTTAGGATTATTTGATGCGGAAAAGGTCACAATAGAGAAATACCGTTAGCCGAGAAATTCTAGCCTCACGAACATGTTTAATGTTCAATGTTTACCAACGACTACTTTATGATATCAGCCCATGGGCCGTACTAGACTCAAATATCAAAAGGCCAGACTGCCGCGAGAAGAACCCCCTTGGCATTCATTGCCTTGCACTATGATACTTCTACAGTCACCTTTCCATGCCACCTGGTATACGTTATTGGTGGTGTCGTACTGCTCCTGGGCCCCTCCGGTGTTACCATGACGATTGTTCGCGTTGCAGCGAACTGCAAGGTTTAAATATTCTGTAAGTTGGGTCCTTCTTGGTCAGAATAGACGAATGTAAGTATCACTAGCTATGAGGTGGCTGCAGGCTACATTGAAACTCTTGTCTTTTCACTATGGAAGGGATCTATCTAGGGCTCTTATAGCTGTTGTTGTTGCTAGCCGTTGCAGGCCGCCGCCGCCGCCGCCGGCAGCCGGCTTCGGCGTAATAAGGTTCGGCCAAGATGACGACCACAACTTGGCCTCGATGCTCATTTGGCCGGGCCCGGCGGGCCCCGTAGTTATCAGATTGATAATCTAGCATCATGGTGTTTCAGTGGAACTTCTTTTTTGATCTTATGATGATCCTTGTCGAGAACCGTTTGCTGGAAAAGGCTCTCATTGAGATGCATTTCTGTCAAGTCAATAGTAAGCGTCCATGAAGAGCATCGATCACAACACTAAATGAGGCAATCCCTCGTGCCTAAGAATGTGATAAGTGATCAGCGGAGTATACGAAATGCGCAAGAGATCCGAAAGCAGCTTTTGCGGTACGGCTTCCAGGGCTCCAAAACACCAATATTCATGTACCCGTCTATGTCGAAGTGGTTTGATGCAGCCCTAGGTTTTCATCCAAGGTCTGATGAAGCCCTTTATTGTGGCTTTCCTAAATTATAACAACAGGTAAGAAAGTTGACATGAAATTGACTAATTCCGCGAAGGATTAAAATATCAAGGAAATCTGCGCATTAGAATAGCGTTGGTCAGTATCGCGAGACTAGGCCAAAATATCATTTCTGCTATTCTTGTTGCTTTAAATTCCTCATCAGACACTAACTGTATGATATTCAAGATCGAATCTGCCCTCATTAACAGGTGAAATGTTAAATGAAATTCGGTAAACTAGTGTGGAGGGAGAAGGAGGGAATAAACCTGAGTTTTGGTTTTCAGATGTAGTTGAACGATGAACGAAGACGATTGGTGAATACCTCGCGATTAGATATCATTCAAACAAATGCCAGTTTCATTGATAAGAAAATACTATTTCTCCTTCCTAGAGCCCGTCCTTTTGATAGGCATTACTCTTAACAATACTCCGACTCAACCCCCATCTCGTGATGTGAGAGCGGAATGAAACAATTCCATTATAACGAGCGGCTGAATACCTTCCATTCCTAACAGTCAAAAGTTATGGATTGATTGAAACTGGAACGGAAAGTCCGTCCCAGTTCGTACGGTAGCGACCAAAGAAAGGACTGTAGAACTGCCGTGGTTTCTGATCAACCATGCATGGCGGTCAATTACAATCAACAACCTTGATATTGGCTGTGTTGCTCAGGTTGGACTCTGGCACTATTGAAAAGAGCTTAGCAAGAATGTGTCAGGATATCGGTAATTGAATCTACTTACTGTACCACCGGATCCAACCCAACCGGCGGGATGGGTAGCGATGACACATGCCAGTTTCCCGCAACAGTTTATCGGGGGCCAAACTGTTGGTCTACAAGTCGCCCCGGCTGCCGCGCAGGCTTGTGTAGGTTGCGGTGGTGCCTGCGAAGTTGAGGTAGTAGTTTTGGCGGACGAAGTGGTAGTGGTAGGAGGTTGGATACACTATTATCAATAATTAGCACAGCCCCATGGCACATGGTGCATATGCAGTCATACAAAGCCGATGCCGAAACTAGCTAGAAAAGGAATATTGATGCTTGAGCATTGGAGAGGTGAGCAGCAACCACCCGCAGACAAGAGGCCTATGCCTGTGTTCCCTATAATGCAGAGACTGCCAGAGGAAGCACATGCTGGGGTTATTACTGCAGCAGATATAGTATTAGCAGCAAGGAGTAGACTAAAAAAATGCTTCATGGTGGAAATATTGCGTCAGAAGAGATTGAGAGTTGGAGCAAGTTGAGAATGTTGTACGAAGATGGGCTTAGGCAAGTGTTGGCTGATTTTATAGACTGTCGAGTGGTCACGCTGTCATGGTGAAATCAGTTGAGGTGAGCGCATTTGACCCAGACTGCTTCTATCACAGCATTTTGATAACATTCCAGACGTCGTTTGTTGATCGAGTTCGTAGGGCTTAGCTTAGTATTCCACGTGTTGGGCCCAGTATCTGTTTGCCGGTATGCCGACATCCGATATGGCCATGACCAACTCAAAATTAGTGAACCATTTTTGGCACTAGCTCCAAGATAGCCCAGAGCTTCCATAGCCAGCTTTTAGCGCCAAATATGTTGAATATACTTCGTTGGTATTAAGGTTCACCAACGAGCTTTCAAGATTGAACACAGTGCACAGCGACTGAATGGTGCTACAAATTCCAGTCGCAACATTTGCGTTGAGTCAAGTCAGATAATAAAACTTTTCGGCAGATTAGGGTTCGAAGACGGCTCTTTCAACAACATCTATCGGCGGCTCGAAATAGCCGACACTATCGCCGAGTTCTCAGCTAACGTCTGGCTCCTGAACCAAAACCTAACGTCGGGATAAAGCGGCATATGTTCAACACTATCGGCAGGCTGCGCGAATTTATTGTGTTGCCAATATACTCAAGAGACCCACCGACGAGCCGAAGAAGGAGAAAAGATTAGAAGCCTATCTGCTCATTGAAAACCCCCTGGTAATTCCAAGGCTGCCTCATCCTTGGTTGAGACCAGTTAATAACGTCAGCGCATTCCACAAAACTACTCACTGACGTGTAATTCACAGTCGCAGAACAGGCTAACAGGATGACCCTGTGAACTAATTCAACCACAACAACAATTGTACAGAGTGCACCCTATTTCAAAGTGGAAAGTTATCTTGACATATTCCATGCCGACTATCACATATTGATAAGCGTCGAGGAATGCTTGGCCACCTCGACACCACCCTCCGTCATATTTTGTATTTTAGCTTAACTTGTCATATTCCCCACAAACATCATGGCAATCTAGAAAAGTTCGAATTAAATAGAATATCAGATGGTGAAGGTGAACGGACTCCATTGGGGGGGGAGCTGTATAGCTACAAGTCGGAAGGTTTCATTGAAGAAATATGATGCTACTTGTAAAATTCCTTGCATTATGCTGCACAAAAGATGCTTTCATTGGCTTCTTGGATACATCGTGTCAGGAAGAAGAATAACCATGTCCACTCCAAGCCGCAGGCGTGGTCTAGCATCCCATAGTTTACCCCAAGAATTCATAGCCGATGAGTCTTGCGGGTGCGCGTAGAAAGTCCATCCATCGTGTAGCTCTAGCAGTTGGAGAACTTCATCGAGAGGGCCCTCTCACATGACGGAGATACATAGCTGTTCTGATTGGCTGGGGTATTACCGAGGAATTAGGCAGTCAAGAAAGACTCCCACCGATCTGGACAGATTTGGTTGGTGGGTAAGTGAAAGCGGATTCTGCGATGAGGGCCACGGAAAAGACACCTCGGGTCTCTGATTTCCGGAACCGATTTCGCAGAGGCACTGTGGAGTCGCGGAATCAGTCAAGATGCGGGGTAATGCAGATCACTTGGTACGGGGATTCGCGGCTTAGGTCACTGGCTTCTCTCATTTGAGGTGGTAACGCCGCTTAGTCTCTAGAAAATTGTGAAATTTGATGATCTCCACCCATGATTCATTTCGTTGATTCAGCCGCCATCTCAAGATCTCGAGATTTGAAGATGCAAGCGACAATAAATACCAAAAACAGCTCCATCAGATGGCAATTGGAAGCATTGTGTGGGACACGTATGAGCGAATCGGCTGCAGGAGTCGATGCTACCAAGTGCTAGCAGGGATCATCGGGTCTGAGCATCACCAGCAAACTATTGGTGGCAGCCCAGGTAGATATCGAACAGCCATGGTGGTTTGCAAAAAAAGTTACAGAATTGCTTTATTTGTTGCGCAAACACGCACAAATGAGCCATGCAATGACTGAGAAGCTCGCGAATTAGGGATAAGACAAATTGCGGCATTGGATACTGTCATCTTTGTCCAGGCTCTCTCATACGATCCACAGGAGGGAGTCAGATGATGGATGTAGGAATTGATCCGCTTCCTATGCAACCTAAACCAGGCAATTCGGGCATTGAGTGGACGGCCTTCGGGGAAATGTATCTCGATAAGCAAGTGGTTGCAGTAATCAGGGCGGTGATTCGCTATGCCCATGAATAATCGGATCTAAATCTGGCTTCCATCAACCCGGCTGCCGCACACGATGGCGCTGAACCCACAAAGGTCTTTCGGCTGCATCACCGAGCCGTTTGCCTTGTTTGACCAGGAGCCACACTCCACACAAAGCCGCCGGCAGCTGTGAGACATGGCGCGTCGCTTGGTGGGCCACCAGCACCTTGAGACTGCGGGGGAAACGTGGGGAAGCCAAGTCCGGAGACAAAGATAAAACGCCGAGCACTCACCTTTGTTGATGTTAAGGATGCATCAACCCGACTGCTAAAGGAGATATCTTGAGCTTTAGGATCATGAACTCTGACTCCACCACCAACGAAAAGGCCGACTTTGTCGAGGTTGAGACCGGCAATAGCTCCGACAACAGGCATGGCGGGACCGACCAGACCGATGCATCGGGTGTAATATCCGGGCCAACTGCCGAGTCGTTTTCTCATCTTGACGAAAAAAGGATTCTGCGAAAGGTAACATAATAGCCACTGTAGATTATATGCATCATTGACAATTGAATAGATGGATATGCGCTTGATACCTATGCTCGCATTGCTGTATCTCCTCTCCTTCCTCGACCGTAAGTATATTCTCAATGCATGACGCGCCCAACAGCTAAACGAACCTCACGCAGGGGGCAATATTGGAAACGCCAAAATCGAAGGTCTCCAGGAAGATCTCAACATGACTGCCGACCAATACAACTGGTGCCTCACAGTATTCTTCTTCACGTATGCTGCGTTCGAAGTACCCTCAAACTTGGTTATCAAAAAGCTCCGCCCCAGCATCTGGATCCCTATCATCATGATCGCCTGGGGAATTGTAATGACCTTGATGGGTATCGTGAAGAGCTACCATGGCCTCCTCGTGGCTCGGATCTTTCTCGGAGTCACTGAGGCGGGCCTATTCCCTGGCGTCGCAGTAGGTCTGTTGTTATGCGGAAATCTTGAATGGATGCTGAGATCACCCATAGTACTATCTCACAATGTGGTACTGCCGCCACGAGATTCAATTTCGACAAGCTTTGTTCTTCTCAGCTGCGTCGGTTGCGGGTGCCTTTAGCGGTCTTCTCGCATTTGCTATTGCCAAGATGGACGGTATCGGTGGGCTCGAAGGCTGGCGCTGGATTTTCATTCTTGAAGGTATCGTTACAGTCCTCGTCGCCATAATGGCTTTCTGGACCCTCTATGATTTCCCAGAGACTGCTAGCTTCTTGACCGAAGAGGAACGTGCATTTGTAGTATTTCGACTCAAATACCAAGGTCAAAAGCAGACGCGAGTTGCGCAAGCGGATGAATTCAAATGGGAGTATGTCTGGAGTGCGTTCAAGGACTGGCAGATTTGGGTCAACATCTTTGTCTACTGGGGCGTAAGTTGTGGCACTCGTGGATAATATGGTATGCGCTGACCAGTTCAAGATTGTATGTCCTCTGTATGGAATCAGTCTTTTCCTTCCGACTATTATTCGCAACCTCGGCTACACCTCGAGCAAGTCCCAACTGATGACCGTGCCTATATACATCACCGCAGCGATCCTTGCAGTGGCTGTCGCATGGACGTCGGACCGAGTTGGGAAGAGAAGTCCATTTATTTTGACAGCCCTCTGTGGCATGATAGTAGGCTTTTCAATGTAGGTTTTGCAAAGCCATCATTCATCATAGCACAATTATTACTGACACTCTTACCAAGGTCCATCTCTACAAGCAATCCGAAGGTCGTCTATGGTGGTGTTTTTGTTGCAGCATGCTCCATCTATCCAGCCTTCCCTGGTATTATTTCCTGGCTGTCCAATAACTTGGCAGGAAGCTACAAACGAAGTGTGGGCATGGCTCTTCAAATTGGAATTGGAAATCTCGGAGGTGTAAGGTTTTATGCGCATCCCAACGACTTCATCTGCTCACGTGTCACAGGCCATGGCATCCAACTTTTATCGACAAAAGGATGGCCCCCGTTATATTCTAGGGCACAGTCTAGAACTTGCTTTCATCAGTACTGGCATTATTGCGACCATAATCCTTATGTTGGGATATAGCCGTATCAACAAGAGTCGTGAACAGAGGATGGCGGCAGGTGAACATGGACAATTCTCCGAGGCGGAGCTTTCTACAAAGGGTGATAAGGCGTTGACTTGGCGGTATATGTACTAGATTCAGGACATAATTGAGGCTCAGTGATAATTATTGTAATTAATCCTGAGCCATAATTTATACTGAATCAGAAAGGGTATGTGGGCAATCTCTCGAGAGTTGCCGGACAGTGCACCCTTGCAAAGCAATTCCTCAATGGGATAACCTACCACGATCACATATGGGGCAAATTTTCCACGAGCAAACCAAGTAACACATTTTTTAGATCGTCAACCCTATTTTGCTAATTCCCAACAACCACATCAGCTTCAGTGAGGCGTTATTTTTGGCAACAGTGTAAAGTCACACATCACATTGCCCCTCGCATGCAGATTCTATGGGCAGCGCAAATGCTTCCTAAAAGAGAAAACGCGCCAATGAAAACATCGCTTAATTTCTTTCACATGCCTCTTACTCGTGCAAACCACCTAGGACACACTCACGCATTCGCACTGTCCTTGCGGGCGACAATGGGTTTCTCGGTATGATCTGGATGGCCGG
The DNA here is from genome assembly GCA_013403855.1 of Calonectria honghensis. Taxonomy (NCBI): domain Eukaryota; kingdom Fungi; phylum Ascomycota; class Sordariomycetes; order Hypocreales; family Nectriaceae; genus Calonectria; species Calonectria honghensis. The sequence goes on from VTGB01000024.1 coordinate 72,574, forward strand.
CATCTTGGCCAGGGTTGGCCTCCTCGTAGTTTGCCCACTTCATGAATCGATAGTACGCAGCTGCCAGGCATGCACCGAGTACGGGCCCAATCCAGTAAATCCAATGATAGCCAGGAAAGGACTTCGCAGCAACAGCACAGCCAAAACTGCGGACAGGGTTTGCAGAGCCACCAGTCACAGGTACCCCTACTCAGATATAGTATTAGTCATCCGTTAGCCTCCCTCTTATCATTTTATACTTGCCTGGGATCAAGGCCACGAATAAAGCGAGTCCGATGCCGATTGGAGCGATGAAGGTGTCTTTGGATTTCTCAGCAGCAAGCATCAACACAACAAACACCAGCTGGGCCGTGAAAAACATCTCTAGGAATACGCCGCGACCAATTGAAGTATCTGGTCCGAGTACCGTGTTTGCCTGCGAGACTTGCCCTGGAAACATTGCCTGGACGAGCCCGCCAGCGCAAATGGATCCCAGGAGCTGTGCGGGGAAGAGAAATACAGCCCGCATCCATGGAAGCTGATTTGCGAGGCATAACCCTAGAGTCACCTGCCATGACAACATGAGTCTTGATTCAAGGTTGGGCGACCAAAAAATGGCATACCGCTGGGTTGAACAATCCGCCACTAATTCTGTAGAAGGCCCACGCATTGACGAGTAGGGAGAAGCCATAAGACAAAGCGACAAGAATATTAGTGCTGCCTGTGGTGACTCCAGGTCCTGCTTTGTCTCGCACTTGTAAAACAGCCATAACATTCCCTGCGTAGCCGAAATAAAGGAAAAGAAATGTTCCCGCGAACTCGCCCGTTGCAGCGACAACGTGGCCACCAAACGTGCTAAGGTGGCGTGGGTGATTATTCATGGCATTGCGTCGGTCATCGGTGAATACAGGAGTCATTTTACCGATTCCTTTGGGTCTTTTTCAATTGAAGGGGAAAGGAGGATACAAAAGCTGTGATGGTCAACCGGATGAAAGGTAAAGCCTAACCTTTTTCTCTTTTAATATTGAGTCTGGTCCCGATGAGGTTATTCCTGCATCCTGCAGTACCTACGTGTCACAGAACCGTGTCTTAGACGCGAACCTTATCGCGTGGGCTGTGACGTGAGCGAGCATAGGTGATACCCAATTATTGGCACCAAGTCGGGGAGGAGGCGCCGACGGAGCACCGACGATTCTACAACGGGAAAGACGACAGAAGACATTAAACACAATTAGATGTAAAGTGCATGTAAATCAGGAATAAACACTAAAAATGGCGAGCTAGGGCGTCATCATTCGCGATTGAATGATGCGGTGGCTGTTGGCGGTTCGCGTGTGACCACCCAGAAGCACCGCGTTGGGCAAGGAGGGGCATTCCCCCGCGATTCAATTGACGTCAACGGCCGCTGAGCGCAACCAAAGCGTTCGGTCGATCAGTGATGCGCAGCTGGGTGGTTGACGACGGGGCCAATCTCGGTGGATCAGAGATCTCAAGGTTGAGATCGCTATCGGACGCATCAGGCTCTTCCCCAATTGTATTTGAGCAACCCAGACGAAAACAGGAAATGTCGACATGGCATCCCAGCTGAGCTGGCCAGACACCACGCACTTAGTGGATCGGCGCGCTCTAGTTTCCCCAGTGTTCCACTTTTAACCGCGAAAACGCCGGATCTGTGGGAGTTTGACACTCCTTCACATCGTCAACAGCCAATTTGCGCAAGCACGGTGGACGAATGATGCAGGTCAATTGCAAGATGATATTTTCATAGTAGAATATTATCACCACCCAATGTGCTACCCGCTCGAGGTATGTGAAGTATGCCTGCGTCAACAAGGTCCAGTGCCAACTTGGCAAGGACATTATCACATCCTTTCAAGGCCATTATTTGAACAGCGACCGGGAGCTTCTCAGACTTTCCAGTGATGCTGCTCATGGTTAAAACTTCTCCAACGGGAAACGTGGAATCAGGCAACTCCGCGTATCCAGCAACGTAACCGCCTCCGAACCCGAAGCGTGGCGCAGGTTCGGAGAGATAGACATTGCGGGGCACAGGCTCACCGTTCCAACCCCAAGTGTACAGATGGATGAACAGGGCTTCGGTACACTGCTCCCGGTCGGAGGAGCGCGGAAGTACCTCTCTGTTGAACCAGTCTCCGAATAACGTCATGTTGCGAATAGCATCCCTTCCCAGTTGCTAGGGACCGAGTCTGCCCAGCCCCAGCGGGCGGCAACAACTGGGTCCAAAGCAGGACGCCACCCGCCATGTAAATCTTGGCGCATTTTTCTGTCAGTAGCAGTCTTCATTCAAACAGTGTCAAAGCAGCTTACCGGCATAATCAGCGAAAAATGGCTCCCGCAGCAACGCTATTTGTTGCTTTGTAATGAGTGTCGTGTATGTCAGGTTCAGCATATCGTGCACACCTGGATCCTTAACCACAGCAGGAACACTCTTAGCCCAAGAATTTTCCAGCTTAAAATTGGTGACATTCGCATCAATGAACTCTGCAAGATCGTTGACAAAAGGATCCACCAGGCCCCAGCAGCAATGTCATTCCCAGGAAGCTCGAAGGCGTAAATCTTGGTAGGGTCTTTGGCGGTTTTGATGGCAAGAGAGTTATAGTTACCGCAGTACATGGCCAGCCGCGCGGCATGCCGGATTTTTGGATCGCGGGCAAGCAAGCCTCGCGTATCGAGAATTGGGGACAAGGGCATGACTCCATCAAAATAGACGGATCCATGGGTTGGTCTATTGCCAAAGAGGCCTTGCAAGCAGGCCGGGCCCCGAACGGACTCACCTGTATGAGAACCTACCGCGAGGTCGAGTCATTCATACGAGCCAATTGAGGAGCCAGCTGCGGCTGAAGAGGAGGAGGTGTCGTTATATCCATCACCACGCGGGTTAAAAGCAGCGTGATAATCGACACAGTCTGCGGTCGGTGTTTCACCTTTGGTAAATTGTGACAACTTCTGGTAACCAACAATTATGGCTCCTGCATCAATAAGGTTCTGAATATGGCGCAGTAGTATTAACTAACGGATACAACTTCCACCAGGCCCGATTACCGTTAGACTTCATAACACCCGCCAGATCGTAGATGTCTTTGATACCAAGACGCACACCCTTGATAGGTTTTTCAGGTGAATGGCCAAAGTATATACGAGATGGCACACCCATAGCAATGGATTATGAAGCGTCAGCTTGCGCCGAAAGTCACCGAAATGTGCTGTCTGGCTTCTAGAGGAGTTATGAGATGAAGGCTCCAGCCGTGTCAGCATACAGTCTGTAGGCCAGGTGCAATTCGCCAGACCTCCGGTCGAAAAAGGAAGGTCTATGCGGCGTATTAGCGCCCTTTTCCAGTGGAAGCAGGCGAGAGGCTGTATTGTTGAAGTAGGATGCAACATAACCACTAGAGCTCGAGTACCCGGTGAGAAAGATGACGGATAAGAACCCTGGTTGCCAGACATCATCTCGGAGAGCCCATTCCCTAGACAAGTTTCCGAGGGATGAAGTCTCCACCTCATCAGCCACGACGGTTACTGGAATAAACCCGTGAGCGTTGGCCATCGACCCAAATTGACCACAATCATCGGTCGCCTTGCCTTTGGTGAAAGGCGAGATATGACATAGTAGTCCATGTTGCTGAGTTTCATGGAGGCACCCATAGAAGTTAGTTGGGCAGCCGCAAGGCCCATGAAAATGAGGAATGCTAGCGGATTCATGGTCGACAGGACGAATTCAAGCACACTTGAGCTTGTAGTGCTCTCAACTGTTGAATGGGGGCTAACCGTGACGAAAGTCCGCCGTATGTCCACGATCCCAAATTAAGAGAGACACGCTGTTCCTTTATATTCTTGCCGTGAGTTCATGCCCATCAATGATAGTGTGCAGGCTACGTTTGCATGGTGAGAGGATAAATTATTTACCAACAGGCATTATGCAATCGTTTCGGGACCCGGGATGACTCCCCGGACTGGGATAACCACACTTTTATATCCTCTTATCTATACCTTGCATCAACGTCAATGGACTCCAAACTAGTGGGGTCGAGACTGGATGTTGGGGAAAATTATATGACACATTGGATAGATCTGCTCCATCTTCAACACTTAGCCACAAAGGCAGTCAGAAAATATTCAAGCAGTCAACGAAGGACGTAAGCTACGATAATACTTGGTTGAGGCCCGATTAGAACTGCGAGTGGTGCTTTTATCACGCAAACTAACCAAAGGATAAGACACACCCCTGTACCTTGAACCCAACCCTCCACTTTTCGAGAATGCAGCGCGGTTAGAATAGTCTACTCCTGGGTTAGCGTCCTCGGTTCCGAGAAGCCGCGCTCCACTGCCTGGAGGGCCATTATTACACACCGGTTTTCAAGACTATAGAGGAGACTAGCTGACTTGCAAACTGGCTTCCTCGACCAATGGTGTTTAGATAATTATGCCACCACTGTTCTCAATCATTCGCACATATTTGCACTAGGGAACTTTGCCAGCCTCAGCGTCTGTGCTAGCAACAATTGTTCCATCACTTAGTAGGCGAGACATCAATGCTTCCGAGTATTCTAACATGATTACACTTGGGTTCAACACCAGCCGCACCCATGCCATTTGAACCGACTAAATTCACAACACAACTCACCAACTTTATCAATCTAGGATATTATGGTTCATCTGGTATTATTACATAAAAGGCTCAAGACAAATGAGGAGAAATAGTAATCGAACCAACCAAGATAGGTATCCGCCGGGTGTTCTTCGAACAATGTGGGGGCTGAAGGATCGCCGTGGAGTAAGATGAACAAGAACAAGTCATAAATAGCATGCTATAAAAATATGCTTGAAGATAGATATTGAGTCAGCACCAGCTATTTAGGCTATGCAGACGGTATTATGCTGGACCTTATGTTGCTCGCCAGCCAATGACATCATATCATTATAGCAATAAGCACTAGATCCCTCCATCATCTGAACACTGAACTTCAGTTACTATTATTAAAATGATTAGTGTTTCGATTCCCCAATGAGCTGGTACATTGAGACCCAGCCAAGCCAAGCAAGTTAGTATGGAGGAAAATTGGTATAAATATGCACCGACGCGATAGGGTGCGTGGATTTATGGATATAACTTGTTGATTAATTTCCATTTGTTCACGTTGGCCTCAGCCCCTATTGTTCAGCATCTATATTTCACCATTCACTGTTGAAATGGAAAGTCCCGCCCCGGGCTTCACACTAAAAATGTGGCTGCACGTACTACTTCTATCATGCATAGTTTGTGCGGCGGCAAGAAGGCCCCACCCTCCTCCCAACAGTAGTGGGTGGTCCTTGAGATCTACTCAACCATCACCGGATCGCCAACTGAATGACTTTTCCTTGAGAATAATGCCCCTAGGGGATTCTGTAACAAAAGGAGATCCCGCGCCGTCAGGAGACGAAGAGAAGAATGGCTACCGAAAGCCTCTGCGCGATCGTTTGCGAGCAGATGGTTGGAATGTGAACACGGTAGGCTCTGTCGATGACTTGGGCACAATGTGTAACAGGGTATGTAGCTATTTCCGTGCAACGCATTAATCAAACAGAATACTAACTAGAATTTCAGCAAAACGAAGGTCACCCAGGCCTACGCGTATCTGAGATTCACGCAATAGCGCGAACTACTGCCCCTGAATTACAGCCGAATCTGATACTAATCAATGCTGGCACAAATGATGCGACGCAAAACAGGGATGACGAGCCTGCCAACAAGACTCACATCCGGATAGGAGACATGATTGCAGACCTTTCTATCATGCTTCCAAATTCCACAATCGTCCTATCAAGCTTGCTTCCTCATTCTACCTCTCCCGAGAACACTCAAAGGATGAAAATGATTAACCAGAACATCCGCCAGCTATTCAAGCAGCTCGATCAAGACGCTGGCCGCAAAATTGTTTTTGCTGAAATGGATGATGGCTTCATCACGCTTGACGACATATTTGACGGCACACATCCCACTTTGCTCGGCCGCAGGAAGATGGCAGCGGTATGGCATGATGCCATCAATCGTGCTCAGGGGAAATATTGGCTTCAGGCCCCATCGACAGACGTCAGCCCCCAACATGACTTCTTAGGCAACAAGTGTCCTCTTCCTGGCGGCAACGACAGTGAGTCAGACCCGAACCTTCCAGAATATAGTCCAGCATCAGTTGTCGAGGATCTGAAGCGTTGATATGTTGATGCATAAAACCTCGTTTTCGTCCATTTGTGGTTTCATGGTTATAACAGGGGTTAGGCCAGTCATACAGCAGTTGTGGTAGCCAGTTTTGCTGCCCTGGGCGAAGCAACAGGTTCAGTCATAGGATTGTTATGGGAATTGTTATAGGAACTAGCTGGGTTGGCCCAGTCTTCTAACAAATGACTGCAGCCATGTTTCCAAAAACCTGATGCCCAATACAGAAAAGTTGGCTAAAACCTACACAAGTGCAAGCTCTAGAATAGGATCATGAGACCAACTTTTTGGGAAGCGGGCCCAAGACTTCCGGATACGCGGAGCGGACTGCAATCCGGTGGGTCGCTAACAACATGCCTTAGTGAGACAAAAATCAGCATGATGCTGGGCAGCAAACCACACAAAGTACCACAATGTTCCGACTAGCTTGGTCTAGTGCATTATGATTGAAGAACCGAACTGTCAATCTTCATCAGAGGTCAGGTGCCGACATCGCAATCAAGGTCACAGCCAAATGAGGATGGCCGCAACCGGCCCAAAACACCATGCCAAATAATACGCGATTCTGGCTTATCAATCTGTCGACGATGGGCCCTGGTGGGCCGAGCCAATCGCCCAACGGCGCCAAGTGGTGATCGTCAGGGGGCTAGGACTCAGGGCCCCCGACTTCGGCGGGCCCTTAGTATCAGCACTTAAAAAATGCGCCGGGGGCGCGACTAAACAAAGAAACCCCAGATCCAGCGCGTAGTCGCTGTGACTGTTAAGAAGGAAAAAGTGTCAACTTACCGACCGGGCGGGCGAAATCCAAATGTCGCGGCGGTCGGATAGGCCAATTCCATGGCCAATGCTTCCCTAACAGCTCCAGCCCGCGCTCACGCGACATTAGCACTTTGTACCAAGCTAAACGAAAACGAGACCTTCCCCGCGTAATCGGGACGCTAATTTAAACCCACCAGGGCTCGTTCACTCGTTGTCCGACTTGCCCCGCTCGCCATGCCACCGCCCCCTTACCCTGGAGCCTGTCATGACACTCCATTAATTGGCTATCACGTCTGACTTCATAGTATTCGTATGCTGCGAGATTGGTTTGTGGAACTTCCTTTTTTATTTTTACAATTTTGGAGGAAATATATCTGAGAGGCCGAAGTAAATTGACAATTGGACCTCAAAATTGCTCTATTGAAGTTATCATCTCGGGTATCAATCATGCTTATCATCGTAAATAATACCCACGAGGCACAAGAAAATCACGAAAAATTAGTTCATAAGTACTAAAGACCTTTCATTAAATCACTTTCTATTCGACCCACTCTATTTCTAAGTCAAATTGCCGATGAATCGTGACTGCACAGATACGTGTCGACACAGGAACAATATTGTTCCGACCCGAAATACATGATCGTACGAGACGATAAATTGGGTTGAAACCTCCTCGTGCCACCGCCTTCTGGACGCGAAACCCAAGCATTCAAAAATCTGAAATGGACAACCCGGCTTTGAAGTACGCCATTGCTGGCGCCGTCATTGTTGTCGGCCTGACCTTTGGAATCCCTTTGTTCCTCGCAGAGTACTTCCCCTGGCAGAGCCTGTACAAGCAGCGCCACGGCAGACCTACCGTGCAGACCAAGTCATACAAAGGGAGGACTGCTCTCATCACTGGTGCCAATGGCGCTTTTGGTTCGCGAGCGGCCAAGCTCTTTGCGCGCCGCGAGGTAGAAACTCTTGTTCTGGTCGATGTCAGGGATTGTGGAGGCGTAAAGAAGGAGATTGAGGAGGAGCTCAGTGCACAGGGCAAGCCCGCGCCCAATATTATTGTTTGGCAGGCCGACCTCATGTCCTTTGCCGGCTGCCAAGAGCTTGGGAAGAAGGCACGCGAGCTCAAGAACCTTGACCATGTCTTGATGACAGCTGGAATTCTCTCCTTCAAGCGTCAAGAGTCGCCTGAGGGCTGGGAAACCTGTGAGTCTGCTCCTTTAACGCAAAGGTCTTATTACCTGGAAGGATCTAACCATCAATTGCAACAAAATAGCTATCCAGGTCAACTTCTTCTCTGGCGCGCTTCTCGCGCTCCTCTTCTTACCACTGCTCAAGGCGTCACCAGAGAACCCAAACCCCCCTGTTCTAACCTTCGTCACCACCTTCGGCATTTATCCTTCCTCCTTCACCATGGGTATGCCCAAGAATGGCTCCTACCTGAAGCGTCTCAGCAACAACAAGGACGGCATGGAGCAAGCCCACCAGTACGGTCGCTCCAAGGCTCTGCTCCTCTACTTTGCCCGCGAGCTGGCTACCCGAGTTTCGGCCAATGCAGCCAAGGGCAAGAGCGAGCGTAAGGTCACAATCAACAGCGCTGATCCTGGTTCCGCGTGGACGCCCCTCACCAACCCCAACCAGTCTAAGCTGATTCCCCGACTGATCATGAACTTTGGAGCCAGAGAGCCTGAAATCTGTGCTACCGCCCTAGTCAATGGTGTGTCGGCGTCTGCGGATGGACATGGAAAGATTATGCAAGATTTCGAGACCGCATCGTAAGTGCCTGTCATTGTAAAAGTTGACCGAAATTGGAGTTACTAATAACTGGGCGGCAGATACCCACCTTTCATGGAGCGCTCGAGTGGCCAAAAAGCTCAGAGGCGTGTTTGGGATGAGACTAGAGCTGAACTTGAGGGCAAGGTCCCGGAGGTCAAAGCCATTTTTGAGATGTTAGACCAATAGGGGATACAGCCAGAATGTAGAAAAGACCAATGGCTAGACTAGCGGTATAGGGACGTAACGCATGCAAGCAAGAAGTTGCGTTGCAGAAGGCCCGGGGCTGCTGGATTGGGACAATAAATATGTTCTTACAGAATGGGCATGCAGAGAAAGATTAGACTTACGTCTAATATAGAACATGATGCCTCTTAGATGAGATATTGTAATGAAAGCTGGAACGAATTTCACCCTTCTCTGAATCAAATATCACAATCCGAGGCAACTAGCTCTTTGCTAAATATATCTGATTCAAGTCCATTGCCCACTCATTGACAAACTACAACCATCTTCGCCAACACCGTCTCGATTTCAAAGTTATCTCAGTTCGATTTCCCCCATTTGATCATGCTTGGAAACACCACCATCTACACACCCCTGGGATTCTGTGGGAGGCGCTCCCCGCTGTCAAGTTCCATCGTATTGGCATCAAAGGTGCGGTTCCCAAAAAGTGGTTCAGGATCCAGAAACCATTCAATGCTAGAAACCTGTCTGCAAATTTCTTTATCCAGTGCTAGTGCATAGTCCAGTATCTCAAGCAGCGGAGAATCGAACCCTTCCTTATTATGCTTCGAAAAACTGCCAATGACGTCGGTGATGGATTTCACCGTCTCAGCTTTGAATTTATCCAGGCTCTTCTTTGTTTGATCTATTTCGGCTGCGTTCAAAAGCAGCCTGACTGTGTCTGCACTCCAGATTCGAAACTTGCGATCTCTCGTCGTTGTTGACACATCTGTATCATCGGCTAGTGAAGAAATCAGAAGGAATCATATACTCATAATGCTCTTATTCCACTGACTGGGGTTCAATTCACACCATATGTGTCGCATTCCGCAGGATAACTCGCTACAACCTAGCCATCGGAAATGGTTGAAGATCACGTTCACAAATACTTTCCAGATAAAGGCTTGTGCGAGTTTGGAGCACCTCTCGGGTTGGTGGAGATAAAATTTGTAGTGTCTGCTTCGAAGGGTGGTCTCATTGAGGTGTTTAAGAAACGTGGTTTGTGGTAGCGTGGGATCTGGCTTCGGATTGACAAATTCAAAGTACTGGATCGCAAAGTCTTGGATTGCGCACCTCAGCTGTGTTACCATATCAAGCATATATGAATCTTCAATTTGATAGAAGGCTTGAGTTGCAGCTTGGAGTTTGCTTAACTTGATGGCTGTCTCCTTCCATTTCTTTTGGACTGTTTGAAGCGCCAGCCCCTTTTCAGCAATCTCTTTATTTAAACCCTGATTCTCGTCTTCTAATTCATTCACCTTGCTCACGAACTCTTTTATCTCTTGGAGATTCAGATCGAATTTAACAGAGAGCTCATCGACAACTGAGGCTGACTTTGCAGGATTTGGGTGACTTCCGTCTGTCTCGTCAGTTGTCCTTCTTTGAGGGAGAGGGGGCATGGGAGCAGAGTTTGATAACAGCCCAGTCGTTTCATGGCCTTGGAATGGAGTCTCTTGGTCATTATTTGCAGGATAATCTACTTCGGTAGAGTTCTTCATCAGGGGTGTCGGGTTGGCACTGATCCCATCGGTTTATAGTTTAAATTTAGCCGCCCAAATTTATTTTTTTAGTGGTCGTAAACAGTGTGGAAACGTGGCTTATGTGGTGAAATAGTGCCAAGCCCTGTAGCATCCTCGCTCCAACCGAACCCACATACGGGATACTAGGAGTCTTGAATTGGTTGTAGAACTGAGATACTGTGTGCGTCTTATGGTAATCAAGAATTGGAAGGCCTTGGCCGTAGCTATGGACATTCATATCGCGATGAGCATCTGGCTCTGTCCAATCCCACCGTTGCTTGCCGCTACGACTTTAGGAATAAGATCATGGCTCAATTTTATCTCAAAGATAGATTATGTATTCTTTTCTATTAGATAAACTATTTTTTACTGGATAAATTGTCTAATAGTAGTTGTTAGTTCTTGTTAGCTGCTGGCGGGTCGTAGCTTAGACCGAAAGGCTGATTAAAGTGGAGGTTCAATTGATGGGCAAATTAGTAACAAGACTTCACTGGCCCAGAAATTGGGTATTCTGGACGAAAATACCAGCCTCCCCAACCACCTTTCATAGCACCCCGCAAATATTCACCGAGGCGCACCCTCTTCAACTAAACATTATCGCATTTTGCCAATTGAGATGAACATTTGTACTCGGTGCATCAAGATTTGTGCATTGGAATATCACAAATAATTCACGCAACTTTCTAAAGAGGCACATTTTACATTGTAAAATATTTTGCCCAAGTTTCGACTTGTGATTCCTGGGTCATGTCCAACCAGGCCCAGAGTTCCGCTGAAACGAGGGTGGGTTGGCGAGAATTACAGACCAGCACTGGACAGGCTTATCGCGTGAAAGCCGCCGATTACGATATCTCCGAAAGACCTGAAGAGGAAGAGAATACATACGGGCCACAATTTATGAAGCTCCCTGTCCACTGGACAGTCGGGGATGAAGGCACGCCAAGTTTGGAATTCCAAGAAAAAACGATGATCTCGTGGTACAAGTTGGAAAAGTTGCATATGGACTCGAATTTTCAGTTCAAATTGACAGTCGTTTGCGGGGATCGCTTTGAACTTTACTTTTTTGACGAGGAGAAAACTTCTTATCAAGTGGCCGTTCTGGATGACGGGACACATTATATCGAGTACAGTTCCAAAAGCCCAACCATTGTTGCCATTACGGGCTTTTAATACCGATGTGCTCTCGAGGAAGCCCCCTTTAACTCAACGGCAGATGGAGCAAAGAGCCATTAAATGACAGTAGGGCTTAAGATGCTGCGTTCTATTCTACTCATTTTCTACTTCACTGGTTCCATGTGCTTGTCCAAATCCAACACCGAGTACTCCTTCTAGGCTCATTTTCGATACCACATTCTGGTTACCTTTGTGCGCTGAATTTTCCTTTGCAGCTTGAAAATCCCATACAGCAACGCCTCACTAGTCGGCGGGCAACCTGGAACGTATATATCAACCGGTATGATCCTGTCAACACCTCTCACAACACTGTAGCTGTAGTGGTAGTATCCTCCGCTATTCGCGCAGCTGCCCATGCTGATGACCCACTTTGGATCAGGCATCTGATCGTAGCACTGTCGAACGGCATTAGCCATTTTGGACGTCACTGTGCCAGCGACAATCATGACATCGGCTTGACGAGGGGAGGCGCGAAAGATGATGCCGAGGCGGTCCTGATCGTATCGTGGCATTGAGGCGTGCATCATCTCAATGCTGCAGCATGCAAGGCCAAACGAGAGCGGCCACAGGGATCCATTTCTAGCCCAGCTGACAATCTTGTCCAGATCAGTACTGTTATCCGAAGTAGGCATGGTCAGCTATGGTATTTGACGGCGGGAATGAGGGTTGATACAGAACATGTTGAACCAAGCCGGTTGGTTTGACTTCACTGGATAAATCCTGATTTGCTGAATGCTGAGCTTTTGTCGAGTATCTGCAAACATGAGTGTGATTATGAAAAAGAAAACGAGAATTAGGGTGTATTGTTTTTGTGATGGAGGAAAGAATCGAGCTAGGAGTGCGGTCTAGATGAATAACGGTTGTTAGTATGGGGTCGTCGGTTGGAGCCATGGAGCGTGATCACCAACATGTCATTGTCGTCTCGAATGAGCTCGAAATACAAATTAAATCAAGAGGAAACCAAATTTCGTGAAAATTTCCAACAGTTTGAATAACTGGTGTCGGGCTTATAAAGGATTCAACTGGTTGGTGGCACCGTCGGGAAATTCACACACTGGACCCTCAATCGGTTGCCCCACCTTAGCCTACTAGGGGGGTCTTTAAACCGACCCCTCCCCCGTGACTGTTCCACTGTCACGGGGGGGCCATTGATTTGCAAAATTGACAGCGATTTGCAAAAAAAAAGTTACCAACGGCCCCACCTAATTTGTATGAGAACCCAAGTAGTCTGCATTTGTGGAATACTCCCGTTAAATACAACGGGGTTTAATACAATTGCTATCATAATATCAAAAGCTATATGTATATGAGTGTGAGTTATATGTATGTATGTATAAGAGAGGGAAAATGCAGTCAATTTAATTATTAATATCGCTATTTTCTTTACTTTTGGGCACCAAAAAAATATCCTGACTAACTTCAATGCAGTCTTCCGCTATGACTTTAAGTCCATCAGCTTCCAGCATAAGTGCATTCTGCCCGGCAGCCCATTCTGATACTTTTAGTACAAGGAAGTTAATAGCTTCTTGGATAACCTCTTTATTATATAACGATGGCTATGGCACTGGAGGAACCTAATTGTTATAAAGCAATTGATGCTCATGAAGCTAATAATGCAATGTATATCATTGTAAAAGCCATTCATTGGATAACATATATGCCCAGCAGTCTATTTTTGACTATTAATTCCGCTGTTTACATTTAAATAATAACTTCTAAGCTGACCTATGGTTAGAATAGATATCTCGAAGCTTTACGGCTATAATACTATTCCAAATACGTGCCCTAACCTCTTATAACTATTATTACAAAAAGGCAGACTTATTATGGGCCTATTTCCTTTTAAAATAGTAATTTTTGTCTTCCTAAGTAGCCCGTCTATTATATTCATCCTTTGCTACTCTAAGTCTACCGTTAGAAATGGTAATTGGCCTATATTTATATATAATTAATATCCTTTTCTATAGCTATGACTATTGTAAACTCTTTTCTTTGAGATAGTATATCTCGGTAGTTACTATAATGCCGTTAAGGGCCAAAGTAGCTATGGCTTTATTTGCCTGGTCAAATACTCGAGAGACTGATGGTATAAGTAGTATACTAGATAAAATAGATAAGGATATTTATATTCTTATATATTATTGATATTGTTTAATTGTTTGTATTTGAAAGGGCAGTATTGATATTGTATTCTAGTTAATTTTCCTTCTTATTGGCGGCGTCTTTGGCATTGCAAAAGGGCTTAGTCATAATGGCGTTAATAGTATTAATGGCATTGACAATAACAATAATTTAACCTCAATATATCTAGGTAGCATTTCCTTCGAAATAGTAGTTATTAATAATAATAATGGGTCTTTAAGGGTATCTAAAATAAAAACAAGATTATAAGGAAATAGATTATACTTTTGCTAAGTGGATTTAATTGTGGCTAGCTTAAATGATTTATCCTATATCTCTTGGAAATAAAGTAGAAAGTTAACCTTATTATAATTGCTTATATCGTTTAATATTTTATAATAAAGAATATATTAATATTAGCCTTTTAATATATTAAAAATACTAATATTAAGAGATTAAAGGCAATAAATTAATTGTAAAGGTAAAGGAAATAGCTTAATATTATATTAACTATAAAAATAGAAGATTTTTATTATAAAGTAATTTTTATACCTATCCATAAAAAGGAGCTACTTTTTATAAGGATTATAAGATTAAGTATATTTCTTAAAGTATTTAATCTATTTAATAATTAATATATTATTAATATAACCCTTAGGGCTTATTATAATAACTATATTATTACTAAGGTTATTCTTAAACTATTATACTAATAATTAAATACTAAAAATAATAATAAATAATGGAATTATATTTTTTGCTATAGATATTATCTTAATATCTATTATTGATAATATATTATGTATATTAATAAGGATTAGCTATTTAATCTTAAGAAAAGTCCATAAAGAAATACCTTTTTAAAGATATTTAACTTAGAAGCTAGTCTTATTAAAATTCTAGGTATTTTTTAACTTAATATTATAATCCTAAATAATATAGTACTAATTATAATAAAAAGCTTTAATGTAAATGCAATTATATATTACTTTTTGGCTTGCCTCAAGGGTTAATAATTTCTTTTTATAAAAATATTCCTTATAATATTATATAAAATAATATATCTATTTTTTAAAAGTTATAGATTTATGATTTATAGCTCTAAGAATTATATTTGCATAATATTAAAGGGCATAGCTTTAAATATAATGACCTTGTGTTATGTGGTAGTATGCCTAGTATAATATAATCTACTCCTTTATATTAAAGAGCAAAGTATTATTACTACTATTTTAAGTACATAGATTTCTTCCTTTAATATAGCTATATAATTTTAAGTATAGAATCCCTAGTTTAATTATTGCTTTTTTAATATTTTTATAATAGTCTACCTTATATAGCTTAGTAGCTATAATTATATATAATTCTAAAGTTTTAGAGTTAAAATATAAGAATTTAGGCAACCCGGTTCAAGAATCAATCTATTTTTCTATTATAGATAATTTAATATTTAATATATTGGAATTAAAATCTATTTTTAGATTGGACAATAATTGTAATTGTTGTGGTATTTTGAAGTTTTTATAGTTATTATATATTTTTGCTATGATGATTGAAATTATAGGTAAAGCAGGGTAGCTAGTGGAAATGATAAAGGTAGTGTGTATTAATAAGGTATATTTACTAAAACCTGATTACTTTGGTTTCTTAGTAATTTATATATAAATGTGGGTAGCTTATTTTTTTTGCAAATTGCTATCAATTTTGCAAATCAATGGCCCCCCCGTGACAGTGGAACAGTCACGGGGGAGGGGTCGGTTTAAAGACCCCCCTAGTAGCACATTGGGGACGGTGGCTGTGTGAATAGATGTATGGCGGCTCAGTATTCATGCAATTCGCTGTAGGTGCCCGAAATCACCTAAAACCACCATCATTTGTGTTTATTGGTCTTCTGCAATATCTTGTCATCTTAGATCTCTGTGCACGGGAATAGAACGCGACGGCGGATTTTGCTCGGGTGCTCTGGCCCAATTGTGCGGCTCAAGCGAGCAGGGCGAGCCCCACTATCACCCAGTCACCGAGCCAGGCACATCACGTAGTGGCTGACTTTTTATTGGTTAGGTCTAAAGGAGCAAAAGAATAGCGGACTCGGTTTTGGGAATAGTAATCAGATGAAATTGTCTAAAGTGAATGAGTGACACTGTTGGAGCTCCTCTTGAACCCACGAAAGGAGTGACATGACGTGAAATGAATCCATACCAATCCCCACAAATACTTAACCCTCCCTTATAAATAGAGGCAAGATGTTGTGGGACCACATAGTATTGCATAAGAGCTGTAGAAATCTGAAGTTTGTATCCCAAAGCGCATGAAGATCGCATTCTCCTCCTCTTCAAGCAGGAGGAATTAGCACGGACGGGCCGCGCTAAACCCTTGCTTGACCCACTCGCCCCATCTCAGCGTCGGGAAAAACACCCATCTCCCACAAGACAGCCATCGGGCATCTTCATCGGGGTCTTTCTTTCTTCAGCTGGTCATGACTTCGCCGAATCCACCCGAGTGTCGTATATGCAAGTTGCCCTTGGCCAGGAGCGCCCTCTCTCACCAAAACGAATGCCCCTTTTGCGGGCGACCATTTCGCCGGGTTGATGGAGCGAAGCGCCACACCAAGACGTGCCACTCCAGAGGCAACCGCCGTCTCCCACCGGATGCGAAGCGAGGAAGAAAAGTTCACGCTTGCGACGCATGCTCTCGGGTCAAAGTCTCATGCGACTCCAAATTCCCTTGTTCGCGCTGCGCCTCCCGAGCCCTGACTTGCACCTACCTTCGGCTTTGTACCGACCCCTCACACCTTGCTACATCTCCACCCGATACAACACCCCCACCCAGAGACAACCGCCTGGCATTGTCATTTCTGCTTGCATGCACAGACCCTGCTGTAGGACCAGTAGATGAAGTTATTCTTGCCAGAGAACCGGGACACGACACAGACCAACCAGTTGCGGGGCAATCCCCAAATCATCATGGTGCGGTTACCGACACCATCGACCCTCGTCTTTTGTTTTTGAACTTTATTGATCCGTCTTTTGACGTGCCTCTGGACTGGCAGTGTATAAACGAGGAATATATTCCAGAGCTACTACCCCAACTGGACCTGAGCAGTCCGGATGAGGCACTCCAAGCACAGATCAGTCTTTTACAAGCCCATATTCAGCAGGTGGCAGTACTGGACCCGAATGTCCAGAATGGTTTCAATATTGGCTCTTCGGCCGCTTTCTTTACCACTGCTAGCTTCCACGAGTGTATACAGATATTTTTCCAAAGGAAGCAATTGCTTGCTACGATTATCCACAGGCCTACATTCCACCTTCGGGTAGATCCGGCTCTTTTGTTGGCTATTGCAGTGTCTGGTTTCTCATATCTTCATTACCGAAAAAGAAACACCGAAAATGGTTTACTTGCACTAGTGCTTCGTGGAATGGCTGAAAAGTACATATTCCATCGCGTTGAACAACTGCTTCGTTCAACGGGTTGCACAGGAGACTCTCAGCAAACGCTCGAAATCTGCCAAGCGGCTTACATGATGGCAACCCTTCAGTCTTGTGTCAAGGATAGAAAAATACGCCAAAACCTTGTCACAAAATGCCACCCAATGTTGGTGAATCTGTTGCGAAGTCGGGGCATCGTTGGAACCGGACATGGATCGCCGCAGCCGGACCACGATTGGCACATGTTTATTTACAAAGAATCGTGCATTAGGCTGCTTCACTGGCTTTTTATAAATGACGCGTGGTTCACACTGCTTTTTAACCATCCTCCTGCCATGACGTTCCTCGATATGAGTGGCCAGCTTCCATGTGCGGACGAACTTTGGAATGCGGATAGTCCCCAAAAGTTTGAAAGCATCCGATTGTTGCGAGACCTCGGCTCCGATTCGTCTTGTCTAAAATTGCTCATGTCAAGGCTGCTGGGAGATGAGTGGATGGAGAGCACGGAGGGTCTTTACACACGACTAAACGTGGATCACTTTCTTGTCATTGTTTTGGGTGCGTACTCCAATTTGTACTGCAGCATGTGCTTTTAAATTTGCTCACTAAACCTGGTAAACAGCTTTTCAGCATGTGATATTCCACTATCACGCCTCAGTTCTGGGCGAAAATAGCTCATCTATCGTGCTTCGTGGGTTGGATCGATGGAACCGATTGTGGCAAGACGCTATGGGCCGCATGAACACTGGAAAGAGGGAGTCGCTGGGTCTTGAGAAATACTCGACTGAGCTTGCAACTTTGACCAGACGGATTGTTGAAGCTAGTAGTGCTAAAGAGGACGCGCAGTCAGAATACTTGAACCGCATCATCACGTATGACACAGTAGCCTTGTATCGGTTTATAAAACAATGCACTGAGTAATCCGGGTGTATCTAGCTATCTATTGATGATGCATGGACATGAGAGACCTTATTGTGTCAACTTATCATTGCTTGACATTCTGTAAATGTGGAGATAATATTAGCTCTACATACCATCAAGGAATCAAGGCGCAGCTCATATTCGGTGCAATTTGCGGCGCAATTTCCCCCCGTCATCAAATCAAGAAAAAAACCCAAAAGCGCCTAGGTCATGATAACACATTAACGCGAGTGGTGCTACCATTCCTGATCGGGCCAACCATCAGGTCGCTTATCCGGATTTTCGGATTCTCGGGTTCCGGATGATGATATGACATCAACAATGAATTTGGGATAGGAAACTAGCATGGGAGTGAATGGAAGTATTCCTGGATCTCAGAGGTTGTAATCTAGGTGTAGCGCACTTCATTGTGCTTGGTGTTGATTGATACATACGGAAGAATTCGCTCCAATCTCGAACCAACGTAGTAAAAAAGCCGACACTGGTTTATTTATTTTTTCTTTTCTTTTTCGCTAAGAAAACTGGATGAGATTTATCAATGCTCAGCTGGAGAAGATGTATTTGGTCACCGCCCTTTTGTTGAGCGCCACAGGAGCTTGTTTCCTAACATCGCGGATTTGTTTGGAGTCATCGGCACATTATCACCGGGATGTTTTCCCCCAACCTATAATTCATTTTATCCATAGTTTTTGTCCAAGGTAGATAAGGAAAAGCGAAATTGGCATCGCATCTTGTCTTGGACATCAGAACCGAGGTCATCTCTTGGCGCCCAGAATGCGGGGAAATAGTTCTGCGCTAGGGCGGTGGTCAGATATCGGTACACGGCCGGGATGAGTCCGGGACTAAGATACGACGGGTCTAGGCCGGCCAAACACAACAGGATTAGCAGGTTGACGAAATAGCCGCTAAGTATTGACCCCGCGAATGATAACGGGGCGCCAACATAGATGGGGTCTCGTTACCGACTGGGAGGGCTTTAGGATGAGTATAAATGCGAGCAACCAGGCACTCAATCAAAAAGTACAAATGAAAATTGAATCCCGAGGAGATCTTCTAGTTTCGTTGCATCATTAAACTTCACACTCATTGCTTTTCAGAGTGCCTAAACCATGGCGCAAGTGGACGTGGAGAAGGATCATCGGCATGCGGTCCAATTCTCCGATGATGCAGCAGGTCTTGAAGCAATCGGAAAGACTCAGGCCTTTGACAGAAGATACAATATCTGGTCTGTGGTCGGAATAGGCATTTGCGTCACAGCAACGGTACTGATATCTTCTTCTTGTATAATTGTTCATTTGCTAATAGGAAAACTGCTCACAGTGGAGTGGAATTTCCTCATCCATTCTACCAACATTGGTTTCTAGGGGAGCTGTGGCCGTCTTGTGGGGCTTTGTGTTGACCGCCTTGGGGACGCTGGTGGTGACAGCATCGTTGGCAGAGCTAGCTAGGTAAGATGAGGTCGCGATGGCCTTGGCGAATGATGCGTCTAATCGGATTGTGTAGCATATGGCCGTCTTCCGGAGGGCAGTACCACTGGGTAGCTGAACTGGCGAGCGATGCTTGGCGGCCTGCACTCTCCTGGATAACCGGTTGGCTTGCCTTCATGTCAATGATTCTTGGAGTCATCGGAACAACTTTTGCCGTATCTATACAGATTCAAGTGTTTACCGAAGCCTGTAACCCTGATTATGAAGGCCAACAGTGGCATGTGACCATGGTGAGATATTATATATCAGTTTTAGCATCCTATGGCCCTCACTGACGCTTGTTAGATCTTCATTTTGATCATCTTGATCAATGCATTAATAAATATCTTTGGTGTAGAATATTACCATGCATTCAACATCTACGGTACGCTTCCGAGATTGAAAATTACCTTCTTTTGAGCCTTTTTACTTACAGGATTTCAGTCATGTTCCACCAAGCTGTGTTCTATGTCGCAACCTTTGTCACACTTTTAGCGTGTACATCGCCAAATTTTAACACTGCAGAATATGTGTTTACCGATTTTGACAATTCCTCAGGATGGACTAACGATGGAATATATCACTAGCTATGAGGTGGCTGCAGGCTACATTGAAACTCTTGTCTTTTCACTATGGAAGGGATCTATCTAGGGCTCTTATAGCTGTTGTTATTGCTAGCCGTTGCAGGCCGCCGCCGGCGGCGGCAGCCGGCTTCGGCGTAACAAGGTTCCTGCCAAGATGACGATCACGACTTGGCCTCGATGCTCATTTGGCCGGGCCCAGCGGGCCCCGTAGTTATCAGATTGATAATCTAGCATCTCGTGTTCTTTGGTATGGTGTTTTGGGGCCGACTGCGGCTATGACCATCTTCCAACCACCGAAATCCCGATGCCGGTGGCCCCGGGCATCTGACCTGCGTAGCTGTGGTCGGTCGAGGCTGTTGAGAGCACCTGTGTGTGTGACAGAATATCCTTCTTCATTGGTGTTTTGGGTCTTGTCACAGGTTTTATCGGAATAGAGGCGCCCGCACACTTCAGTGAGGAGATGAGGCACGCGACTAGGGATGTTCCCAGAGCTAGTAAGTAATGTGAGTGAAGTTATTGGGTAAATGAGCTTACTTGGATCCCAGTGATGTACAGTGCTATTGGAAACAGCATTTCAACTTTGCCTTGGATCATCGTGTTACTTTTCTCGATGGGCGATATCGGCGATCTCGTTGCGACAAAGTTTGGGTCCATCATGCCTATATTCCAAATCATACTAGGTGCAACGAAAAAATACGGGTGCCAGCGTCTTCCTCAATGCTGGGCTTAGTGTCATTGCCTTTTCAAGCGGCGTCGATCTCAATGGTGCCTGCGCTCGCACCATCTGGTCCATGGCCAGAGACAACGCCTTCCCGGAGATATTCCGCAGAGTACATCCAAAATGGGATGTTCCAGTATGGCCAATCCTTATAATATCTGTGGTAGAATGTGCCTTTGGCTGCATCTATATTGGCAACGTCACAGCCTTTTATGGCATTATGTCTGGAATTTTGCTCCTTCAAATGGCTTCATACTCAATCCCAATCACGCTGCACCTGATGCAACGTGGGAAAATATCATATGGGCCATGGAAGATGCCTCATTATATTGGGTACTTCGTCAACCTATGTGCACTGGGTTGGTGTATTCTGTGTTTCATCTTCTTTACTTTCCCAATTTACAGACCTGTCACACCTCAAAACATGTACGACTCGCCGCTTTCCGCCTTTCTAAGTAAGATGAAGCTAAAAATATTTAGGAACTATTCTTCAGTTATCCTGGGAGCCGTCATCATCATATCGACATTGGTGTTCTTCATTTATGCAAAGGGAAGGTTTGTCGGTCCTATCAAGGAGATCAATGGAGTTTCCGAAGGCGAAGACAAACAAGAGAAAGATTAATGTGTCAAGCATACGTCCAAATAAATAATAGCGTTTACAATTAAATTACAATTGATCTCCCAGTAAACCCCCATCCATGATGGCATATTTTCATGATCAACCTTCTTGTACCTGCTGCAAATTCGTTTTATTTCACAATGGCGATTTGTTCCCTAGTAAAGGTGTTATCGGAGGGACAGGGTCCTCAGTGATGTTAGTGAAGTCCATTCAACGCTAAACCTGTTAAACCGCCATACGCGGAATTTGCCTAATTAGCTCCCGTACACGACGAATTCAATCTCATTGGTCATTTCCATGGGCGGTAACAAACTTGACAAAAAGTGATGGATACCAACATGTTGCGTGAGAACTCGGCCAATTTTTAAGACACAAGAACTGATATCTGAGTTATCTAGACACCGGTTTTCAATATTCATAGACATGCAGCTTAGCTGCATAAGTTATATCTGGGCAGATCGTGTCTCTTGTGCAACTTTGACTCGCTGATGAATTCACTGCTCCAAAGTCATCGGCTTCCTGCCAAGAAGCCACTCCAAAATGTTTGGTGACCCATTCAAGCCATACCTTTCGTACCAGAGAACAGGCCTCTCTGCGACATCCAAATTCCCCGCATTATAGTTTTTCCCAAATTGACCCTTCACGAGTCTCTTCACCTTTTCCTCGAATGGAGGCGTTCGAATTTCAATTTGCTTCTGGAGCACCTTCTCTACCACAGGCACCAAGTTTTGGTATTGGATGGGGAATTTCGAAGAGAGTGGATACTCGGCATGTAAACGCGTCTCCCGCTCCTGGATAACCTTCACAGTCGTCTCAGCTAAACCCTTCAAGAATATGTGAGAGTTGGGAAGATCATGATTGTGGGGCAGACTAAGAACAGGGGAGCCGTTTTCCATCCAATTTATAATGGGGAAGAGGTTCTCTACGAGGAAGTTACAAGGTTGGAAGAACATGTACCCAAGAGGACTTTCGAACAAGTATTCTTCGAAGTAGCGCTTGCCGTGACGGTTGAGAGGCTTGCGTAGCTGAGGCTTCAGAACAGAGACGAAACTGGGTTTCGTCAGTCGAATTAAGAGTGGACGAGAAATCCCAAGTTTTTGGGGAGGTCACATGAAATGCTTAAAGTTACCCTGCTTCTGCTCCGCCACAGCAGCATCCACGGCAAAGTATCCGTTTTGGGTCTCTTGGTGGTGCATGCTCGGACTGACATAGTAGGCGGTGGCAACGCCTCGAAACAAGTCCCGAACCGTTTTCGGGTCGCCTTAATCTGCAATCACTACCTCAGCATCTGGATATCGAGATTGCAGCTTTGCCTTGATGATTCACTTCGAACAACCAGTCGCAAGTTTTTTAAGGATTCCGAAAGCGGAGACAGAAGAGTACTGACCTACTTTCCAGCCGCACAAAAAAGAAAGATGAGGTCGTTAGTGGAGGAAGGCATAATGGTGATATATTATTGGAAACTGTGTTGTTGGGAATGAGTGATGAGTGTCGAGGTGGTTTGTTCCGAGTCTTCGCCAACGCCTTCTTAGAGATTTATAGCCTACAGCAAGATTCTTGATTAAAAATGATTTACTGTTTTCGTAATTAAGTCTTCAGAAAGATTATCACATTTCTAAGCGCCAAGAAAGAATTATTCACTGAAGTCACACCTCATTACTTGATTAGACTGGTCTATTTCATAATTTCTCATATTTGGCGCTTTAGTGCATCACAACATTGTGACGTAGGACGTCACGCAATTGTGTAAATGATTTGCGGAAAGAAAATGAAGAATTTATACTCTACAGCCGGAGATTAATTGAAATTGGGAAATTTGCCGTCACAAAAGGTCGTGTCTTTTGTAGCAGTAGATGCTCACCAAGTGCATGAAATGTATCATGAAAACCACAAATAAGTTCAAAAAAGTAACCTTCTAGCTAACGACTTTATGTTACCTTGTTTTCCACGCCCAGGCATAGCATCTATAGTCGATTAAATCTGCATCGCCTACATGCCATAATATGGCATCGTCTGCATTCAAACAGAAAACGAGGGAGGTGGTCATAGCACTCTTCACATTGAGCTGCCCCTTCACGATACCTCCAAGACTGGTGCTGACACTGATGATTTTCCATCAGATTCTGTCTTTGAGCTTGGATCAGATCAAGTCTTCTTCTCGCATCAACCTGGGGGCCTCGGTCCACAATAGTAGCGGCCCTGTCGTAAAGTCGCTCCTCTTCCCACTGCTCACAGCGACATGTCTTCCAGCGCACGCCGCACACGTAGCAAAATTGAGCGTTGCATTGACAAGCTATTATAGAGTTAGCAAGGTGAGATAAATAAGCTTGACAGATACCTACTAATATGGTTGCACCCATGCGCCAATTGTACCACTCTTTGGCAGGAATAGCATCGCTGCCATCCATTCTGCTTCGCAATGTTCAAAACCTCTTGGACACCAATGTCCTGAGGGCACTCACCAAAGTGTGAGTTCCCTTTGCAAATGGCGCAAGTTTTTGTCGCACACCGAACACAAGTCGCCACATTATGCTGAATGAATTGCATGGGAATAAAAGTGGAACAGGTTGGAATGGAGCAGTAGGTTCTGTTTGGCGTTTCTAACTCGACCTTCCTGGCTAGAAACTCTCCGACTAGCTGCGATGGAAGAAAGGGTCGAGTTTTTTCAAGGGGAACAGGCTGGTTGCAGCACCTTGGCGGAAACAGAGATTCGTCGGTAATGCTCGCCCGAAAGAGGCTCTCAAGACACTCTCGACAATATTCATGGGAACAAGGGCAGCGAACGACATTGAAGAACTTTTGCTTATCGCCACAGCTGACACACTCCACCAACGGGCGCAATGGTTTAGGGTCAGGGCGACTTGCTCCCCATGACGAAGACTCGGCTGCACAAGCCGGGTTATCGTCTTCACCGTGGACATATAACGCCTCAAATTTGTCAATTACTTCATCATCAAGCTCAGAGTCATCCTTGTTGATCTTTGCCTCATCAGTGCTTCTCTGGTCAGTCGCGGAACTCGCGCTCGCATTCAGTCGAAGGACCATTTCCCGATCTTGAGCCGCCTGTTTCTCGAGACTGCGTTCCTTCTTGATGATATTCCCATCGGCCACCACGGCATGAGCAATGCTTTGGCACATAGCTCGATCTGAGACAATGGTCCTCATCGACTCCAGCTCTGATTTGTATGTCTCAATAGCAGAATCAGGATCATGGGTGACTCCTTCCTTCTGCTTTCCCTTGGATAAACCTGCGAGAGACTCCAGGTCCTCCAGCTGTAGCTTGATGATCAACAGGATTGAAGAATCGTCCATACTTACAAAACTATCCATGGTCGAGAATGCGTGCCGAGTGCTGAAAGACGAGTTTTATATTGGTAGTGATTGAAGTATTTTGCCGTTGATTAGTGAATATGGCAAATGTCCCCGCACTTTCCATCGGGCGGCGCCGTGGGTTGGTAGGCCTCCCGGTGCAACGCACAAAGTGTGTAGTCTAGATTGGGAGTGGTGACAAAAGCAATGCGCAATCATTTTGGTTGGATGCAAGAATGATTGCAAATTTATTCAACCTATCAGCGCCATCTAATGTCACACCAGATCGGACACACCTCTGAAACGCTGGGAACACAGCCTATCAGTTTCCTCTACATTATCAGCTCCTATCATTGGTCTTCGGGCTGGGTAGCTCAGTACCGCTTTTGAACCGTATAACAATCACTACTACCTGACTTCTATTTTCCAGCTCATTGCATTGCAAGACAGTGGAATCAACGAAAGAGTTTAGGGAAAGCATTCACCACTTCTAACTGGAACGATCTTGGCACCTTCGGTTGGATCAGTAGTATTATTATGCTGTCTCGTAAGACGCCGCTGAATAGCGGATTTAATATTTATTTTCCTTTGGAACACGACCACATATCATCAATCACTCGGATGTAAATAAAACACAAATGGAATTTCGGATGCGATGGAAGAATAAAGAATGAAAGCGTCTTTGACTCGTGAACATTGACGTGGGTCAATGCAATGTCAAAGAACATATTATAGTCATATTTAGTATTATTTATTTAATTATCCACGTCTATCATTATTTATCATCCCCGAAATAGTTGTGCAGGCTACAAGGTGAAACGAGCCAGCGAATCTGTCGGTGGGGCCATTAGCTGACGAATCAAGTAAATTGAGACCCCAGTTGGTCAATTGGCGAGATTAGACAACCTCCTGCTTGGTGCTCTTGCCCTTGAACACATTGGTCAGGGGGATGACGGGAAGGCTGTATGGGAAATCGACAGTCTCCATGAGAACAGCCAGGAGTAGATAGAATCCACCAAGGCAAGACACGAAGAAGATTGCGCCAGCGCCCTAATTGCATCGTCAGCTCCGTTTACACACAAGGTTAGAGTATCGCTTACCTCAAAGACATCAGCAGCATCGCTAGCATTTCCAGTGTAGCTGTCGGCCTGGAGCCAGAAGCCGCCGGCCATCAAGCTGAAAGCAGGGATGAGGAGAAGGAAAAAGAGGGCGAAGACTGCGTTTGTGCGAAGAGAGCAGATGAAGTAGATGACTGTGAGCACCGCCATGGCAATGAACCAAAAACCTAAAAGGATTTCGTCAGTATAAGTCAATCTCAAAAGGATCGTTTAGGGTCCGGCTTACCCATGCCGGCATTGAAGCCTGTCGTCGTAAGTCCTTCAGCTGTCGAGGCGGCATCGGCGGGGGCGTAGAAGGAAAATGCTCCGAAGCTAGGTGTGAGGGTTCCTCCAAGAGCAAGGAAGAAGCAACCGTAGCTACCAAAAACGGTGGAGAGGAAGGAGTGTCCAAGAATCCACTCCTGGACACCACCAAAGAACATCATCAGACCTCCCATGAAGAAGTAGACGGGGCTAGAAAGAAGAATGGTTAGACAAGAGTGGTGGTGGGGTAGCCGGAATGACGAACATGGATGCGGCACTGAAGCTACCGCTGCCTCTCCAGCCCATGAGAGCACAGGCCAGGGGGATCATGGCTGCCAAGTATCCGGCAAGAGCCCTGTGTTTCAGTCAAGTCAGCAAACCAAACACCAGATCGGATAACGGCCACTTACAAGGGAGTTGGGTTTCCCAGCGTCTTCTCGAGCTGTCCCGCGGCCTTGTTTGGTGGGGAAAGATACAGCCGCTCGAAAAGCTCAGCGTCCATGCTCACAGTGGCGCTGGTGCGGATCTTGTTGATGGCATCGGAGCGACCGTTTTGGCCGTTAGTCTCTTTGTTGTTGTAGTCAGACATGTTGGGTATTGTTGGCGATTGTCAGTGATGCTCAGGTAGAGGAGGAAACTTGTACTGTGCTGATGAAGTTCAGGAAGAAATTCGAGAAAAGTCGTTCCTAGAAGATGATTTTATACAAGTCCTTTAGTCGTCAAGCGCCTTCACCTTCAGATGGACCTGGCGTGATTCCCACCGGAACCTCAGGAAATAACATGAGCAGCATCAGGAAGCAAAGCTGCCTCGTGTCCCGAATTGGGTTTGCCAACCAGGCGGGTTCATGTCGATCATTCCCTCGCAGAAGCAGCAATTAGGCCAAGCTCAGTTCAACGGTTCACATGTGGCGTGGTGCCACAGACTGGGGCCAACATCATGTGAATGGCCCATTGGCCCCGGAGACTAAAAAAATTGAGCTTCGAAAAAAGAAAGCCAGCCCTAGGGCCTCAAACGCTGATTCCGTATCCGTTGATTGATCTGCGGGTCAAGCGCGGTCGGAGCCGGGAGCAGGCTCCAGCAATAAGGTTGATGGTGGTGGGCCGAACCAGGTAACGGTCAGGCCACGAGGGTCAGACCACCGGGTCTCAGATCACGGCAGTCAGCTCACAAGCGTCAGATTAGTCCCGGGGACGAAAATTTTACTACGGGCTGATGCTCCTTTCAAGGGAATTGCATTTAGGTAATGGCTAATGAACGTCTCCCCTGTGCCGAGGCATGGGCTCTCGTTGCCCAACGAGGAAAATAGCCGGGGTAGAGGGAAATAAGGAATATCTTGAAAAGAATTTCCGCTTACTACAGAGGGAAGTGTCTAAAAAGTGGACGTTCCGGTCGATCCGGCTGCTGGGATCATCGTAGTCTAGCATTTCCCCAATGTGTTTGCAAACTCCCCGTGGGACAGCCGATTGCAAAAGCTGCAGCATTCACTATCGCAAAGTATCCTTAGAAGTTAATACGGGATTCTACAACGAAAAGGTGATTGTTGTCGCAATGGGTGTTGAAATGGGTGTTGAAACGGATGTTCGGACTTTGCAAGTTTCCGTGAAAATGGGCATGCTGAAGCTCACTGGTCGACTGGACATCTCGAGCTTGTTTAAGGTTATTCTACGTCCTGCACAGAGAGTGACAGACAAACATGAGATTTCCCAATCCACAAGTGGGCTGTTGGGCACACAGCCGTGTTGGGAACTGATGGTAGTAGCCCTCAGTGGTCGCATGGCTGTTGTCAGCGTATTCGGAAGCGCTGTGCATTGCGCTAACCGCTTTGGAGCCTGTCCAGGGCTGCGGAACCCGGCAGTTGGATGCCGACTGAAATTTTTCGAGGGCCGCCACGGTCACAAAACCGTTCTTGGCATACCGGTACTTCTTCTCCATGATGCGTAATAGGTTGCGTAGTATTAGTTGACGACTTTTTTTTGTTGCTCAATTTCAAGACTTGCCATTTACCGAAACCAAAAGTCAAAAATAGAGGAAACAGCATCGTCTCAATTCTCAATTGCAGTGGAAAAGTTTGCACAGCTCGGACTTGATCGACACCCCGAGCCTACGCGCGCGCCCATCTCAAGGCGAATAGCATCCTGCTGCAGCGGGACAATTTGTGACTTGTTGGCATCCCTACTGAACCGCGCCGCCTATCTTGCAGATTCATGACAAATTGTGTAACTGCATCGCAGCCTACAAGGCAAAGAAAAAGGGCGATCAGTGGATCGGCGTTCGGGGCCAAAACCCCGGTGGCGCAGTCAGATATCAGCAGACGCAACTGATGATATGATGATAGCATCTAGGCTCGGAAATAGCCGTCCGCAATTGCCCGGTGCACTTCTTTGGCTACCAATTGAGCACCCAGCATATGCGAAAGTTATTTTCAATTGGAGCAGTTCATCGCCTGCGAGGTCAAGGGAGCTGGAAATTACGTCACAGCGGGCACCCAGTATTGCAATAATTAAGTAGCGGAATTAAACCAATCTACTCCGTGTTTCCCAATTCCTTTTGCTGTATACGATTTTTCTTCATTTTTGCCAAATAATCCTCAAACTCTTTGTCCTTCATAAGCCTAATTAAATCGGTTTCAGTCTTCCCCGGCTTGTGAAAACGACTTTTTGCCACCGACAGAGCAGTATTTCCTGAAAAGTCTGGCGTATTCACATCGCAATCCTTCTCTAAAAGAACCTTGACCACCGGAGTGCACCAGAGTCTCGCCGCCTGGAGCAGCGGTGTGCGGCCATACTTATCTTGGGTGTTCACCTCGGCGCCGGAGTCGGCGAGAAACCTCACGACTTCTGCGTGTCCTTTTTCAGCAGCCAGTGCCAGGTGAGTTCTCCCTATGCCGTCTCGTTGATTAATATCCGCGGAGTAATTGACGAGGAAGCGGACTACATCAATCTCTCCCGCTGCAGCGGCAGTGCTCAGCGCTGTTCTTCCGGCTGAATCCATAGACTCGATATTGGCGCCTTGATCAATGAGATACTGAAGCATAGCAATGTTTCCATGCTTACTAGCCATTACTAGAGGTGTTTGGCCGCCGTAGGGATTCTTCAACTCCAGTACGCCACTTCTTTTGAGGAGCGTCTCAGCCGCTGGATTTCCATCTGGGGTTGAAGTTTCATCCGAGCAGCTCTCTCTCATTTTAGCTTTAGCTTGATAATCAAGGAGGAGCTTGACCATGGTGAGGTTTCCATCTTCTATTGCCATACTTAGAGCAGATCGACTCTCTGAACCACTCCAGGTATCGGTGTCCGCACCATGATCAAGGAGGAGCTTGATCATCGTCTCGTTCCTCTTTTCTGCAGCTCGCCAAAGCGGCGTGCTTATTATCCTGCCACTAGGTACGTTGACGCCGGCATCCTTGTGTGATAGGATTGATTTGGCTACCTCGTAATGGCCCAGTTCAGCAGCCGCGCAGAGCGGCGTGCGCCATTCCGAGTCACGACAGTTCAAATCGATATCCGTGTGTCGCAAGAGAAGCTGGACCATCTCATTTTTGCCATGTCTTGTTGCAATGCTCAGTGCAGTTTCTCCCTCTTGCTTAGAATTGGGATCCACGTCACTGTCAAGAACGGCTTGCATGATGTTTGGGTGTAAGCCAGATTTTGCCAAATCCAAAAGAGTCTGTTTCTTGATATTCTGCACAGTTGTCTCATCCACCTTCATGGCTCCTCCGTTTATCATTTCAAGCACAACAGGGTAAGAACTTATCTGTAATGACGTCTCGTAGTGTAGTCGAGGAAAGTACTTATGATGCTGGACAAGCACACTCAGTCTCCAGTGGGGAAACTTATAGACGGAAGGGTCCAGTATCCTTCCAAATATGACAAATGAAATGGCATTGCGTATCGCGTCCTTTAGTGCGAGGCCATAGTCTGGACGGAGCACTTCTCCATCATAAGCATCCGATGACAGCCCAAGCAGAGCATAGATTTTGTCGCGAGGATCCGTTGCCTCGCTGTCGCTGAAAACGCCAATCAATTTATATAGGCTGCGATCCGAGTTCCACCATGAGCGCTGCCTCAGAGGCCCTGGCATTATGTCCAGGACAGCTTGCGCGTGCTTTTCGCAGGGCACTTCCATCAAAGAAGGCATCATAACAAAGGTTCGCGAAGGAATAGATCGCCAGCCGACCACGACATCGGCCCTTTTCGCATTTGCAGCTTCTTGCAGAACCCACACTCTTTTGAACCAGGCGCGTCGCAGCAGGTCCGCCAAAGCACCGCATCGCCGTTGGTGAAAATCCGTCCCTGTACCTCCATATTCCTCCAGCATTGCCAGCCACGGGGCCTTCCAACCGTCTGACGACTTGCTGGAGGCGGAAACATTTTTCCCAACTCGTTTATCGAGCTTTTCCATCATGTCCATCAGAAGATCAGTCTCGTCGGTGCTTCGACCCAGCCAGATTAACACTCTTTCCGCGTTTGCGTAGATTTGTCGCATGTGTCTAACTTGATGGCCCTTCTCTTCGTCGTTGTGCTGATCAATACAAATGGCATCGATCCATAAAATTCTATCGAGATCAGAGCGCCTTAGGCAGTGCAAGGCCATGTACAGATTGCCCGTTACGGAAAGAGCGGTGTTCCCGCCGACGTTGATATCCACGGGGTTCGAAGCATCTCCCCATGTATACGACAGCGCCTCGTACGGCACGCCGTCGCATTGATGGAGAAATGTATCAAAAACTTCGCACCGAATTTCCTCGGCTGAATATCCTTTATGAAGACGGACAAGCCGAATGGCATCGGTAGCCAAGTCAAGGGGGTGGTACTGGTAAAACGACATGATTGGAATGAGCGATCACACCGACCGAAAACCCGAATTTTTGGCGATTGGGGGAATTCAGCACCAAAATATGCGAGGTAGTTCGGTGAGGCTTAGACATGAGGCTGATTGCAAGGCATTGTGGATAGCTGGCCAAAAGAGTGGCTAGTGCTGACAGGCAGAACCATCAAAAACACCGGTGCACCCATCAACCAATAAATTCCAGACATCACCCAGCTAGCATGAGTTGAACTAGAAAAAGGGACAATTTCACCAACACTCTATCTCCGAGAAGTTTTATAAAACATTCGAGTCTTTATTGATGTGATAAAACGCGACGCTCGTGCATGTCAACGCGGATTCCTCTCCCCGTAACTTCGCCAATGCACTGTCCAGCATCCAAACGAGCCGTCACTACCCGTCGCCAACCCATTCAACTCAATGCCTTGGTTGCCTGAGTTGCCGTCGGTCGGGATTCCGGCAATTGGGTCAAAATGCATTGCAAATCGGGTTTGTCAACAATCTTACGGCTAATCCGTGATTCAACTCTCGAATGCACTGATCGCATCCACGGTTTACTCAGGTCATCCTCATAACCACCGCGGTATCCAGCGCCATTGACCCTGAGCTTACCCTGCCCCCGCGAGTACTCCAGCCTGTCTCACGTGAACAGAAATGCCCCCAGGTCTGAAGTACCATGATGCCGAAGGAGTATATATCAGATTGGGCACTGTCTCGATCAGCGCGTATTTATTGCTTCAGGTGCGATGTGGGAAAAGGCACTGTCCAACCCAGATAAAACGTAATGAATCAAATTCCGGGCCCGGTCCACGTGACGTGGACGCGTTCCGGGCATCTACAGCTCGGCATGAGATTCCTGGCGTGTCCATCAAAGAGAGGGAGAAAGCTTTACCCTTTGCTGCTTTCGATCCACCCTTCTTCAAAATGGAAGCTCAACCTATAAGTACTTTAGCCTTCAAATCCGACATCAGATGGTTCATCCAGATACTCTCCGTAACGTAATTAGGGGGCAGATTGGGTGGGGCGGGGGCCCTGGAGTTCGGGTTGTGGGGTGGACCGCGGGACCGCGGAGATACATCACCACGAAAGCGTCGCTAAATAATAAGGTTAGGGGTTTAGTTACGATTTGGGGAATATGGTGCGATTGTTTCAAGTCTGTGATCAGCTCAGCATTTGTACATTCCACACTTATCAGTGAGAGGGGCCAGGCCCCCTTTCACTACCCGGTCAATAGTGCATCAACAAGAGCTCTAATTTTTAAAATAAATTCTATCTTCAAAGCAGGGACCCCAAGTTTGCTGGCACAAAACAGGCGCCGAAGTCAACGGATGTGGCCTGTCCCAGCAAGGAAGGTCTAGGGTAGTCTTATCGGATGTTGTTGGGGGGGTCCCTTCCAACCGATTGGGTCGGAACAGCTTTCGACGAGACGCATAATATCGGATTTGAAAATGGAAGGGATCATCTCTTTAATGTGTGTTTAAAACCACAGTCAGATCGGGTCCCCTGATTACTCATGTCGATAATCGAGGCCCGTTCACGTTGTCGTGGCTCCAATTGAGTTTCCGACCAGAAGGGAGCAAACCCTCCATTGTGAAATTTCCCAGAATAGAGCTAACGGGCTGGTATGAGATGTTGATCTTGATCTCGAATGCGACATACTACTCTTGTCATTAATAATTGCTGAATTTTGGTCTCGTTTTTCTCCACAGCAGCCAGATTGGCGCCGATCGTATGTGGATGAAGGATGTTCCGAACAACTCCGCCACCAGCAGCAATGATACACTAAGCTCTTTATGGAATAGCACCGTCAACACGTCGTCGCGCTATCACCAGCGCATCTCCCCCTGGCCGGGATTCCCCATAGACTCTTTGTTCATTAAATCAACGGAGGTAAAGGCGACTTGGGCCGGCAAGGGAAAGGCGCGTGCTGCCTAGGGCGGATTTTTCATATTGCACAAACGTGGGCTGGGCTTGATAGACGCTTGGCATCAATATGCCGACAAAACATTGGCCTCTAGTGTGCCAGGATTTGGATCCATAGGGCCCTTGCAGACCTCTCTCTTGGTAGATCAGCCACTTCAAAATTCGCACCTCGCATGTTATCTGGCTATCAAGCAATAGAAGAGCACAAAGACCGTCTCTATTTTAAGAAGATCTGCGGTTATTGCGTGGTAATGGCAGTGCCACCAGAGAGGGAAATGGCCGTTGCGGATACCAGCGCAGTGTGATTTTGCACCGCCATGCAGTCTGACAACCAGATTCAGAACTGGCCGATATGTGAAACTACAAAGGCATTCCCTTAGTGGACGATTAAACTGGAGCCGAATTGCACTGCCAAAACCGTTGCGACGGTTTGATGACAGTATATTGTTTTCACGCCGTCATGATCATGCAAGCCAAGCCTTTGGAGGATTCCGATGCTTTCAGCGTGATTTAGGATAAATATCTTTCCATCTTGTCCCTTTGTTATGGAGCTTCAACCCCAACACAAAAAAACATTTACTATTAAGCTCTTACATTATGGATTTGCCACAGGTCCTGGAAGGAGGGCGCACAGCTCAGAAATCTCAGTCCGGCCTCATGCAAGTGTTGTCGCGCCGCACCGCTCACAACATCGAGGTTGTTTTGCGCGCTTTTTGTGTTCTTCTGACAGCCGCGGATATTGGAGGTCTCGCAAAAATCCCGGATATTGTTGAATACGAATCCATGAGAGACTACCGTCGCACCTTTCTTGGTTTGGTGAGTTTGCATCTTCCATCCATCTCCGTAGCTAACCAAAAAAGTGCGCCGCTGCCTTGGCTTGGAACTTGGCCAAGCTTGTATTAGTATTTGTCAAGCGTAGCGGGCGAGAGTATCCAGGTTGTTGGCTCCTTCTCGACTTGGCATTCGTTGTCCTCTACGCGGTTCTCTTGAGCTTGAATCCCGACGCGTGGGGGTCCATAGAACCTTTGCCTCGAGCAACAATGGCCGTTGGGGTTGTGATCTGGTGGGTCATGAAATCCGTATCCGATATAAATATCTAACATGAAGTAGCATTTTTCAGTTTTTTTGTTTGCTCCTTGACGTTTACCAAGGTCTCGGTCTTCACTCCGGAGAACCTAGTGACTCATGGTTCCCTCTTCATCTCAAGCTCAGGATAACCTCGGTGAAAAAAAGACGAGATGTTGGAAAAGGAGTGGATATGAATGGATCCTCAGAAACCTTGCCGAGATTCGAAGCACCGATTGAGATGTCGTCGATGGCTAAGGCTATGCGGAGCCCCGAACTCGACTCAACATCAATCGAGAGACCGGGGAAACCTGTGCTTGTGCCTCCGATCGACACGAAGGACGAAACACTGAGCGAAGAACCCGTTTCACCGTCACGAAGCGCAATGATGACTCCACCACCTCGATACTCAAAGAAGGAAGAAATGGCGTCGATTGAGCTGGAATGATGGCCTTTCAAAGTTATATCCAACCGGCCGGTGGGCACATGATTGGTACTGATGTTGGTTGGTTACTATTTGAAACAATCTTAAGATATATCCGATTAATTGTGGGAAGTAAGGATAATGATCGTGCTTGGGAAATGGCCTTGGTATTGAAGTGCAATGGGATGATATAGGCAAGGGCCTGGTGCGGGTAGCCGTGTGAACCTAACTACATAAGCGACCGCACTACTAAGGCGACGCATTATCTAAATCATCTGAATTTAAAGAGAATATAACTAATGAAGATCCCCCAGGCTGCAGCAGATTGCAGTTTGCAAACACAATCTCCGTTGGTCACATCCTGGCGTCGGCATCGGCGGCATTGCAGTCTGCTAAGATTTCCTGTGAGGCTGGAGCACTGTGATCGAATCAGAGGGTGATTTTGGCCGGCCTTGATTCATGTATCAGTCTCTACCGGACTCTGAAAGGCAGTAGCGATAATTTCATCCTGGTTGCCGGACTCAGATTCGGCACACTTCAACCGAGTAAGATGCGTGTGGTATGCCGAGTTTGCCGACGAGTCTTTTTAGCTCGCTATGTACCTTTTAGCTCCAATTCTGGTCACCGAGCAAGCGATCTATTTGTGCGGAGTACATGGAATTCCCAAACACAGATTACCCCTGGCGTTAGCTCTGCCGTGGGAAACCAGGCCGCTCCAAACGGTTGGCGCCACTGACCCACATAGTCGTGAATGATAGACTCGCACACTTACACCAAACCCATCGACCCCTTCATCTTTCACAGTTACCTTGATGAATTCATTGAAATTAATTTCTCTCAAGGCACGCGTTTTGTTATGATAAGGGACGCGCCATATATTCTTCAAATGTATTTAAATTACCAGACTTCGTCAGCATGCTTTCTCAAATATCTTTTCCAACAGCCCCTTGTTGCCGTACCTCGCCGAGCCCATCAAGTTAATCATCGTGACAGCTGACCTTGAATAAAAATGCGAGCAACGATAGTCCTACTTTTGTCAGGGCTACGTCTCGGCGCTGCAAAGGTCAGTGGCCTACCTAACTTCCCGCATCTCTCACTGACCACCAATTTAGCAATGTGTGCCTCGCGGTTCCAGAATTTCGGCTTCTGGGTCATTGGCGGATGCAAGCTCAACAACAATTACACAGTCCACTGTGACTACAGACTCCACGGTTACAGCCTCCATGAGCGCTGTTGAATCAGCCACAGCAACAGACTCCACCGCAGATACAGAGCCTACGACAATTGTATACAATTCCGTAACTACAACCTCAATTGTTGATACAACATCATACACAGATACAGCATCAACCGGAGTTATGGACTCTTTGACTGATGCAGCTTCAACTATAACTACGGAATCTACTACAGAATCTGCACTAAGCACCGCCGATACGACTTCAACTACAGATTCTGCGTTAGTTACAGATGCAGGATACTCCACGGACTCAGCTTCAACTACTGACACAACATCAAGCATAGCTGTGGAGTCCACTGCAGATGTAGCTTCAACAGAATCTATAGGATCCTCCACAGATGCTACATCAAGTACGGATGCTGGTTCTACCACAGATGCTACTACATCTGTCATATACTCTCCCAGTTCCACAACCGAAAGCTCCACAACAACTTCATCCGCTGCGGTTGTCACACAAATAATAGAAGCAGAGGTAAACGGAGGCTTTGAATTAGGCAGTGCGAGCCCATGGGTAATTACCAAGACTGGAACTGCAACTGGAACAGTGAGCAATAATGGCGTCCAAAGATCAAGCAGTGGTGCCCCTGCACAGTCTGGGAATTATTTATAGTAAGCTTCAATCGGGGTGTTGTATTCTTGTTTTTCCAAGTATTGACCTCGCTTCTTAGTTATTTCTCAACCTACGCCGGTTTCGCCAATAATGTCCCCAGCCCTAGTGCTGGACTGGTCATCACTGTTTGCGAACCTGTCACCTATTACGCTGGGGCACGATACGCCTTCTCATCTTGGGTTGCATCAACCTGCGATTATTGGAGTGGCGACGGCAACTGTGACGCGGGTTCTATCACAGTGAGCTATTCAATTGGCGGCGAGTCCAGTTCACCACAGAATGTTGGCATCTACGCAGGGTATAGCCAGTACCCTGACACTCTAAGCTACAACGGTCTCGACCCAGGTGTCACAATAGATGCCTGCGTTATACTCAACGTACCTGCCGATGATAACATTTATAGCTATGAACTTCTCCTTGACAATATCATGGTTGATGCTATTGTGACTGGGTAGTAAAGAGAGCCAGCATCCTGTCCAGTAGAGTATGTATGAACAGAGGCCTAAAAACTACGGGCTGTTCTTTTGAAGGAGGTCTTGAGTGGAGGTTGGATTGTGGCTCATGTATCAAAACAGCTTTTTGTAATGAACGTGGCCTTATGAATAAGATGAATAATAATGAGGCAAGTCAGCCTCACTCGGTTGCGGATGAAGCCATGAGTGAGCTGGACAGTAGATGCATGTCCAAACTGAAAATTGACCTGGACCTGCAGCCAATAAGGATGCGTCTGGTGGTGCTTACAGACCAACCAGATGAAGACAGACTAACCGAGTGAGGATGGCCAATCGACACGGATACCAATTCGACGGCTGATCCCTTGACCGAACGTCGCTAACTAGCATTTTCTTGGGATAAATTTGTTTATACTCTACAGTGTGCGTGAGAAACAAGTCTACTCATTTCTTGAGCTTGGACGGAAACCTGTTTAGTTTGACCTGATTCGTAACCTCTTTGTGTGGGCTGATGATCAGATATAGTGGGGTAGATCAGCGCTAGACTTGAATAGGAATTTGCTGGCCTCAAAATAGATCATATGATTGGTGGTTCTCTGTCCTCAGTCTTGCGGATGTTCGGTTGGTTGCCCCTAATTAACCAAGACATTTTGGTTCGGACCCACGTATGAGTGGGCAACCGGAAACCAACAACTTATACTGAAAAGGGAATTTGATGAATTTTGAACTGTTGCCGCTCATTCGTGAATTATTATTATTGATTTATAAGAATTTACCGACACTGCCGCTATATCCCGCCCGGAGCTATTTTAAATAATATTCATGAGAGAGGTTCAGGTATAAATGTTGGGAGAGAACCCTTCATCTCCTCGGGCTTTCAAGCGCAACTCTTATACCAATTTCATATCAATCACCATGATGGGGAGTACTGCCATCCCACAGGGCTCATGGGTCCTCGTGACCGCTGCCAATGGATACACCGGAAGCCACATCGTGATCGAACTGCTTAAACGCGGCTTCAAGGTTCGTGGTACCGTCCGCGACCTCGAATCTGGCCAGTGGCTATTGGATGACGACCTTGTCGCTCCGTATGCCAAGCAGGGCGATGTTGAATTGTTGGTTGCTGACACTAGTGTACCTGCTGCGTTTGACAATGCCGTCAAAGGCGTATCAGCAATTATCCACGTCGCAATCATTACTGATTTTGTGGCGGACCCTAACGTCGGCATCCCTGCGACTGTTGAAGCAGCGCTTACTGTCTGCCGTTCTGCAGCCAGGGAACCCTCTGTCAAGCGATTCGTCTTCACCTCCACGTTCTGGGCTGCCACGTTTCCAATGCCGGGTGTCACAAAAAAGATTACCAATTTGGACACATGGAATGAGACAGCGCTCCAAGCAGCCTGGGCTCCACCGCCGTATGGGCCCGAGAGAATGATACCCGTCTACTGCGCTTCCAAAGTCGAAGCAGAGAAAGCCGTGTGGAAGTTTGTTCGAGATGAAAAGCTGCCCTGGGTTGTCAATTCGGTCAGCCCTTGCTCAATTCTGGGCGATATGAGGATCGATAGACACCTTCGATCTGTGCCACCTCAGCTACTGGAGCAGCTTTATTTGGGCAATATATCTGCCGTTCAAGCAACCCCTGCTAGTAAGTTGGCCCTTTGGATACGGATGGACTCACGTTTATCTGTAGCATACGAAACTTATGACATTTGACTGACCACATGTTGCTGGCAGTGTACTTCTCCCACGTTACGGATGTCGCTGTAGTTCATGTTGCCGCCGCGCTGGATGAATCCGTGAATGGGCAGCGAATCCAAGTTCTTGCTCAGTCATTCAATTGGGATGACTGCCTTGAAATATTGCGAGAAGCCTACCCAAACCAGAATTTTGTTGAAAACTTTCAACCTGACCGTCCAAGGATGACATATGAGATCGTCAACGACATTGCTCCTGCACTTGTTCAAAAATGGGCCGGGCGTGACTGGATCAGTTTGAAAACAACCATATCGGAGAGCATGGAATCTATCATCAAGTTCAAAAAGCTGACTTAACAATATCCTAATTTTGTGGGGATATTGAATGACATGGCATTTAGTTTTAGCCTTGTCACCTTTCAACCGACCAACGATTGCATGCGCATGACATTCCGATAAAATATTATGTGTTGTATTTACTGCAAACTAGTTGCCTGTGAAGTGGTGTGTTTAATAATCTAGCCACTGGGCTAAAGGCTAATGATTGGTACTGACTGCCGCTGAGTCAGACCTAGTTTAAGCCACAAATCGCCTTCTTCAGCGGTATTTATACAGGATGTCCTCCCTTGAATTAAAGTTCCCGCTGCAACTTTTGCTTGCACATCCCAGATCTGCGGAGAGGCATAAACGGTCAAACACAACCAGGATATTCATTTGAATTTTGATCGTCTGGCGCCACTCAAATGCTGATTAGTAGGCGCAGGTAAGATTTTGATGGCCATATTGTGCAGCTGACTCAGCACCCATTCATCTTTTACAGTCAAAAGCAACCATATGACAAAATGATTCAATTTATTAACACGACCCATCCGGATGACACCACGAGCAAAAAAAGTCTCAGCAAAATCAGATCTCATGTTGCCAAACGTGCGCGGGCTTTGGAGAAAGAGCGGAAGCAACGGCATCCCCAGTCATATATCTTGATTCCTAACGCTCCCGTCGGGGAACATGGTATTTACTTTCGGTCCAAGACCCAAAAACCTATCGAAGAGAAAGATCTGGATCACAATGCCAAGGAACTACAATACTCTTCGCGTGAACAACCTGGCCAACGAGGGCTTCGGATTCTGGCTCACAAACAGGAGACCTTGCATAATCAGCCAAGAGAATCAGTTGATATTAACCACTGGGAAACCAGCCCTGTGCAACTCATTGGAAGCTCAAGAAACGACGCATACCAGGGGTTTGCAAAAGTACTCTCTATAGACGAGCTAAATCTTTTTGACTTTTGTAAGCTTTTTTTCCCAAGCCATCGCTCTGTTCACAATTGATCTTTAATGCCATCATTCTTCCAAACCTAACTTGTGAAAAGACTTGAACTATGTCATTAGCTATTGCTACACGGGATGCTACCATGGAGAACCTGAAAGAACTTTCCAATCCTCGATGAGGGAAGTGTGGGTTCCATTTGCCATGACTCAACCTGGTTTGATGGCTGCTATTTTTCATGTCGCATGTCGTAATTACGCAGTTAATATAAAAAACGACTATACCGAGAGGTTTGTAGTGAAGAAGTTACAGTACCGGCTCACATGCTTGAACATGGCGAGAGAGGCAGTCAGTTCTCAGGCCGTGGCGAATGATGTGACAATTGCTCTTGTATTACTGATGGCATCCGAATCTGTAAGTGTAACATTTTCTTTCATGACATTTGAGGTGGAGCTAAGAGTTATGGCAGTACATGGAAGGGGACATTGATGCCTTCGTCATTCATGGGAATGGAATCATAGACATGGTGAATTCTCGGGGAGGGCTCGAATCGTTGGGTTTGTCTGGATTCCTGTCGAAGAATATTGGAAATTGCATTTACAATCCACGAAACACCTTGGTTCAGGGTCCAAATGACTTGGAGTAAGGCTATTGCTGATACCAAATAGCGAGTATGTCTGAGTGTGGGTTACTCGAACTTGATAGATATTAGAGCACTGGGATGCTTCCCAATCACATGCAATCTCTAAGATTCTGCCGTTGATATATCTTTCTTGCTAATGATACTTATCCTGGCCCTTGGATCCATCATTTGAATGCTGGCTAGAGTGTGCAAACTAGCTGAGTTGAGATACCATATTCGTGTTCAATCCGGCGCGGTCATTACCAGAAAATGCACGAAAACCCACTGATTTAAAGTATTGCATTTGTCAGAGCCACAATATCGCAGCTGGCATAAGTGTCAAAGCGACATTCGAGAGCTAAATGACTAGGGCTTGAAGTAGCCAATACCAATGCAGTCACGATACCGAACACCGGTCTAGCAATATCACATTTTATCCCCACAAAAAAAGCAAGTAATGAAATTCTTATATACGTTTTAATCATTTTAGCATCACTGCTAGGAGGCAAAGGAATACGTGGCACAATAGGAAAGGACATGGCGGATGGACCACGGTCACGTGAGCACCCAAAATGTTGATGCCCAACCATCAAGCATGTGTTGTTACTCGTTAAAAAGAGGTCGCATTGGCTAAGCCGTTTAGCCCTCTCCTCTATTTCACATAAGTACGTCATGAAGTCATCAATCTACGAATTTGACCCGGAGGGCGATGTGGTGCTGCTCTTGAGCACTGACCGGGCAAGCTTTTGTTGGTCAAAGGACACATTATGGCTGCAAGAACTTCCTCCTGGGGTCAGCGCGGACGACATTTACAACGAGAATGCCCCAGTTGAAGACGAGACCTCCCCAGAAGAAGATGATGTTCCGCATCCGGAGAATGGCGGCACCGAGGATGTTAGGCTTTCCTCGGAGAGCTATCGAATGAAGGTTTCCTCCCGGCATTTAATGCTTTCCTCGCCTGTCTTTCGATCAATGTTGAGTGGAAGCTGGGTCGAAAGTCAAGCGGATGGCTCAGGGACTCGACAAATCAAAACGGAGGGCTGGGACCGCGATGCCATGGTCATATTCCTTGATATTCTCCACAGCCATGACCGGGCTGTGCCAAGATCTGTTGACCTTGAGACACTGGCAAAATTTGCTGTCATTGTGGACTACTACCAGTGTCACGAGCCTGTCGAGATTTTTGCTGATTTGTGGATTGAGAAACTGAAGGCAACACTTCCAAGTATCTATGGTAAACAGTCCACACTTTGGCTACTCGTCTCGTTGGTTTTTCCGCGCATCGACATTTTTCACACCATGGCAAGGCTTACAGTTAAGCACTGCCAGCACCCTCTTCGCGCCGTAGATCTTCCGATTCCGGAGGATGTGCTTGGTAAGCAACCAGTGGCCTTTCTTCTTCATTTCATATTTATCTAACGCCAGTATGTTGCAGATGAAATTGATAGAAAACGACAAGATTGCACATCCGAAATCTTTTCGACATTATACAACCTGGTAGAAAGTCTTGGCGATAGGTCCGAATGCTCCTACGAATGCTCTGCTATCCTGCTTGGCAGCTTGATGAAGGAAATGAAGAAGAACGGCATCCTGAACCCGCCCATCACCAGCCCGTACAATGGCTTTAGTGTCACAGCTGTCAACGCCATGGTGCAGAACTTTAAATCTCCGGCATGGTCAGTTCACTCATTTACGCGGTACCCCGACCGCCATCCGTGTACAATTCAAACAAAGCTGAATCCAGCTATTAAAAGAATAGAAAAAGATCTCGAGACATGGAAGCCGGTGGAACATGGCATTAGGGTAGACTAGAGGAAATAGATTTGGCTATATCGATCATCTCAAATTGTTAAAATCCACTGGATCCACGATTACCCTCGAGATCTCAACGCTCCGTATTTGTATCTACCCGTCTTCAGCGAACTGGTTTCACACAACAAAGAGATTAAATTAGATTAATCCATTTTCTAACGGTGTCAAAGGGGCCGCTATCGTTTGTCCATACGATATTGTGGATCATGGCAATTACAACAAGTGTCGGCTTTTAACTCCTAATTCTACAATCCATTACGTTCAATGAAAAGCCTCCCCTCCTCCAATTGGATCAAATCTGAGATTAGGTTCTGGTTAGGAATCCAGAGTTTGTTTTGGGCTAGACTGGACGGCTGAAACCTTGCCCTCGGCTCACTCACCAATACCCAAGATTTACACAAAAACTTTTGATTTCAAGCTATTCTGAAACCGGCCACAACGCAATTCTTATGCACACCTGGAATTTTAGTTTAGGTCATGTGATTTGCGATTTTAAAGTGTCTCTCAAGCATTTGTTGAATTCCCTCGTTTCTTGATCCTTTTCGTGAGTTCTCCCGGTAATAAGCGGATAATGAAGGCGTAATATCCGGAAGACGACAGAACCCTTGATCTCGTCTAAACAGCCCACTTCGCCAAGCTGTCTTTTAGAACAGCGTTACCATTTTCTACCGTATTTTAATTTTCAACCTTTATTCTTTTTCTCTCCCATTACCAAGACTTGATGAAAACTGGGTATGCCACTTGATTGGAAAAGCTATTTGGTATCGTGATACCTTTACCCTAGTTCGGGCTCCGTCACCTCTAATTCATGCTTTAGGTTGTGGAATGGAGTCTAGTTGGAGCTTGCCTTTTTATCATCTGTGCTCGACTTGTGGTGCGCACACGAAAGATCATGTGGACATTTTGGATCTCGGAAACATTTCTCATTTTATCGCTGTTGACACTCATTACCCTGGTGGTTGGGGACACCTACGCATTTACGAAAAATCATGCCGGATTTTATAGCTACGGTACTCCTGGGTTTCAAGAAGTAAGTCTCTGCTAAGCCTGATATAATATGTATGGTTAATTCAATAATCAGTGGTTATATTCTGCAAATATAATATTTGACATGGGTCTATATCTCCCGAGATTTAGTCTACTGGCGTTTTACTACGAGTTATTTCCCATCTCGGAGGAAGGATTAAGAAAGTGGCTTTACGCTGTCATTGTTTACACGACCTGCGCCTTCATAACAGTTGCCTTTGAAGAAATATTCTGGTGTGGTTTTGATATTTCCCAAAATTGGTACGTTCAATGAGTCCCGTATTGTTTATTCCCAATATTTGTTCTATTTTACTTGTTTAACCTCTTGTAATGCTGACTTGAGGTTGGAATATCATAGGCTATATAACACTGATTGTTCATTATCAAGCTCATATATAGAGTCCACGTTGTATATTAACTGGTCGATTGGTATTGTGGCCGAAATATGTGGTAAGTAATCATTATACTTCCCAGTGTAATACTGATGATGCTGAATCAAATCACAGTCTTTGTATTGCCATTTGGAATGCTTAGACGATTGAAATCAATGGGAAAAAGAGAAAAGATAGGCATTGTAACTATCTTCGCCATCAATATAATCTCTATTATCGTTAGCACCGCTCGGTTCACCGGTTCCGCCACACAGATGGATGTCACCAACACTTGTTAGAAATGCAATTCTATCACGTTAGATCATCATATGTTAATCGGTATCTATAGATATCCTAGCGACATCCGAAATGGCATCTCAAATCATAGCCGTCGCCCTTCCAGCTCTACGACCAATTTTGAGAATATTCAAACCAATCACCAATTATTTGGACTCGCGATATGGAACCAGGGGAAGTGAAAAGCCTAGGGGTGACTCAAGCAGTACATGGCCAGGGACTCGGGCATCAGAGGGGGTTTCGGGGAATGCAGACGATTATGATCTCCCTGATATTAATTCGCTGTAGCAGATAACGAAGTCACAGATTGAGATAGTAACATAATGTCGAAACATCATTTGCGTGATGCGATGAAAGAGAAAAGCTGTTTTCAGAACGATTCCACCAGACCGTCACTAACATTAATAGAATACCCACTCAAACCCAGCGTCACTCTTCTCAAATGGCGTGTTTATAATTATTTGTTCGATTCAAGCTCAATACACAACAATGTTCGTTGACATTGCACAAATACTAATGTGAGAATTTTATGGAGCTTTGGCTTCACTAACTCCTTCCCTTAGACCTCGCAGGATCTCCCACTCATGCTCAAGAATTCCGAAGTTTACCACATCATGCCACTTCCTGGCGAACCAGTGCGCTTCACGGCTCCGTCCCTCTTCCACAAACCCAAGGCGTTTGTATAAATGCAAGGCACGTTCGTTGTAGGAATATGTATCGAGGGCGACGCGGTGATAGCCCCCGAATCGGAATGCCCAATCCAAAGCCCAATTGACGGCCTCGCCACCGTAGCCTTGGTTCTGGTAAGGTGCA
Organism: Calonectria honghensis; assembly: GCA_013403855.1. Classification (NCBI taxonomy): domain Eukaryota; kingdom Fungi; phylum Ascomycota; class Sordariomycetes; order Hypocreales; family Nectriaceae; genus Calonectria; species Calonectria honghensis. The sequence goes on from VTGB01000024.1 coordinate 117,178, forward strand.
GCGAGAGATATGCCCAGATTGACTGAGCGATGAATCGTGTGGCCCGCAAAATTGCCCCAGCCCATAATGATACATCCAATGGGTACTTGCGCATTTTTCGTATCCTCAGCCGTTTCCTCTTTTTCACTACTCGGCAAGCAGATAACAACAGCCAAATTGGATTGGAGCATTGCTTTTGTGAGATATTCAATATCTTTTATGCTATTCGGCTTGAGGACCCTCGAGCTTCCTAGAGCGGAGATGATTGGATCGTTTTGAATTTGAGTGTACAGAAATTGTCTATCCTCGTCATTATCCTCGACGGCGCGATAGACAAGGCGCTCAGATTGATAGGCAGCTTTCAGGTTATCGGTGAGCATGGTTATGGCAAGCTGTGATGCGGTTTTGAAAGATTATGTTCAACTTATTCTGGGACAAACAAACTGAGGCATTAAATGAGTGGTGGCATATCTTTGATCCAGGTCATCATTTGCTTCTCCAGTGTCAGATTCGGCATCGGGTAATTCACAACACCGGAGGTTACCCCTCCATCCTCTGGCGACCTGCCAATTTAGGCGAGTATGACGCGTTCAGCTGCTTCTGAAAGGGACAAGGGAGAGGCTCCGGCGTAATCACGACACCACATCTTCATCACGTGGAACGGGACATGACCGCTTCAAAATTTTCTTTGTGTGCAGTTTGTTATATCTACTCATAGACACATGACACATAACATGGTCACCACTGTGGCCAAACCCCAACATTGTTCCCGCGCCCCATTTCCAAAAATTGGCATTTCTCAGAATCATCTGGGTCATGGATAACCCGAATGTCCTCGTTGGAAAGGTAGATGGTCTGACGACCTTCAAGACTGTATGGGGGCCAGGAAGGTGCATATTTTTGGATGCCTGATACCATATTGGGGTCATGATGCAATGTGAATGAGATGAAATAGCTCCGTATGAATCTCGCCAACGTAGCATTTCCGGGGTTTGATACTCCTCCAGATGAAACCGATCCGTCAGCTGCAGAAAGTATTGTTAAATTTTCTGTGTATAAATTTTGATCTCATAAATTGACCTACCATCAGTCTTGTTGCTGTATAAAAATCTCCAGGTCGCAGCATGAAATTGCATGCCAGAGTTGAACACCATTTTGTAGACTGGCGTGCCTGATTTTGCCACTTCCTCGGCTATGTATTTGTTGGGACAGCCAACAAGGGCATCTCCAAAGAGACTTGCCCGTCTAAAAAATGCAGTGCTAAGCTTATTCTTTATCAAACCCATCGCCGTGAAATATTTCGCCGCGGGTAGCTCATTTATAAATGATGCATTGCAGGATGATTCAGGATAAATGCCCCAGGCAATCTTTTCATAGTACTTGTTCTCATCGTGCCACAACGCTGCAAAATCTGACAGCGCTTCATCTTCTGAAGTGAGCGTGTAATTGGAGAACGTAAACCCTTCCAAGAAATTTCTGTCTACTAGCATGGGTACCTTGGTGAAGTGACCGTCACGGAATTCATTCAAGGGATGTCTTTGAATGATTGATCCATCTATAGATGGCCCCCAATAAAAAGTCCCGTAAGCATATTGTTTCGACATGTACGCCTTGAGTAAGGAGCTTCGAGTCGCTTTTTGAATTTCTGAGATGGGTAGTTTCCTGAGGCACTTCAGTGTCGTACAGCCTGTATCATGCAGAAACCCGTCGTATTGTTCATTGAGCCGTGTATCGTCATAAAACGGTGTCCACCAAGCGTATTCTGCTCAATGTCAGACTTGGTAATTCCAAGTGTTTTGGTACTACTGGGAGCTTCTTACCAGCTATAGCTGCTTGAAATGGTGTATTGTCAAGCCCTCCGCCCATCACCATCTGCAAAGCCACAGAGGCTCCTCCAGCACTACCTCCGCTGATTGTAATTTTGGAGGAATCGCCGCCAAAATGGTGGATGTTGTCACGAATCCATTCAAGTGCGAGGCGCTGATCAAGTAGACCAACATTCCGTGTACCGTCCCTTTTCATATCATCTCCAGCAAGGAAGCCCAAAGGCCCGAGGCGATATTGAATAGACACAAGTATCATGGAGCCATTGGCCTGGTGTAGCAGACTGTCACCGGGAACATCTCGCGCACTGCCTCTGATATACCCTAAGGTGGCTCAGTTTTGGTCCTCTAGCAACGTCCCTCTTTAGCCGACGCATGGAACTTACCTCCACCATGTATCCCAACCATGACCGGCACCTTTTCAGAGCTCCGGTATATTGGCCTCTGGATATTGAGCAATAAGCAGTCTTCGCTCTGTGGGATGAAAGGTAGATCCGCACTCTCCCACGAAGCCGTGTTTTGCGGGCACGCGGGCCCCTTCTCCGTCGCATTAATAGTCGCAGCTGAGCCAACGTACAGCATAGGTATCGGTGGTCGCCATCTTAAGTCTCCTGTTGGAGCCTGAGCGTACCGAATACCCCAAAAGTTATCGATTCTATGCCCGTCAATTCACAGATCGCAAGCACAGCTTTAAAGCACGTACCCTGAAGTCTCATTAGATACGCCGATGTATTGGATTTCATCATCAGAGACCTTGACGGCACCAACAAAAGAAAATATGAGTAGTATTGTGACGGGGCTCGGGGCAATAGCTTCATCAGAGTTACGGTACAGGGTAGGTCAGGTGACCTAGGGACCGGTCACTATACCGGTTTTAGTAAGATAAAAGCCACTGGCCTCAACACCAGTTTGGCTCGCCAGCTTTGTCTCAATACACCTTTTTGGCCCTATTTTTTTTAAGCTTCCTCTTAAGGAACCATTTAATCACAGGCATCTTGTTATGATTATAATTTTTATTGTGACCTAGCTAATACAGGTCATTGATTTATTTTACTACATTCTGGCTGACTTGCCCATCTGGTGGCTAAGCTGACATTAGCACAATGGAACCATTAGACCATCTGGAGTCTTCTAGGCTTAGTATATAGTTTCTACACATCAAAACCCTATCCCCGTTTTACTAGAGGTCACAGTAGGGAGTAACAAGCCATTATTATAATCTTAATACTTAAGTCAAGACCATTCTAATAATCCAAGGCAATAGGTAATAATACTAGGCCTTAAAACCATTTAAACATAGGTAACTTAGTGTACTCCTAAGCTATATAAGAATATATATATCCCTAATTTATACTATACTTTTAGCTATAAAATAATAATAGATAAGCTTAATAAAGTAAGACTTAAAGGAAATCCTTAGATATTCAAAGAGCTTAATACCATAGAAATAATACAAAAAAACTTAAATTCTATTGCTAGAAAAAGAACTCTTATAGCAATATATATAGGCCATAATGTAATCTGACCCATTATGAGCTAAGTATACAGTAAATACCTTAAGGGGCAGGGACCTAATTACTATAGAACCTACCCATATAACCCTTATTAAGGAATAAGTCTATTAAATAGTATATTAAGAAAAAATAGAAATAAGCCTCAAAAAGAAAACTAATATCTTCTTTCTATAAATAACAAGTAAGCTTATTATAAGATAGTTTAAGTTTATTATTATAATTATCTTTTGAATTATTACAAAGGATAATATTATGACCTATAACAAGCCAAGGCGGTCACAACCGGCAGAACCCCCACTTACATAAACAAGCTACCCTATACCCATATGCCCCGCTAATAAGAAAGAGTCGAACGGATCCCGTTCGACTTCTCCGATCGTTGCAGTCGAATAGTATCAAACCAATCCCATTTGATATCTGCGAATATAGAGCCATATTGTTACGATCCGGTCCAAGGCTAACCTACCCGGAAGCCAGCCCGCTGGCACCGGCACAGGGTTAGCCGCAGACATCCATATCATGTGACCTGCTGACTAAAGCAGCTATGATCGTGATCACTGCTCAACACCAAAGTGATCACCGTGATCACTGTGATCACTAGGTTTAAAAGCCCTCACTTTTGCCCTTAGTGTTGCCCTAACAGAATCTGTGTATTTAAACCCTTTAGGAGTTGCAATCACTAGGAGTGCAACTCAGCTTTCAATACAACTTGGTTACCTTCAATTGTTCACTTGACCGATTGACCCATTACCAGACGTAACATTCTTTTACTTATTATCTTTTGTATTGCTCGAACCCAACGTGCCTGATCCATCCTGCAACATAAACCCTACGGTTTACCTTGCTGGATACCTCAGACCGAACTACCCTGTAGTAAGGTCTGGACCAGACCGTTACAGTAGGTTAAAGCTAAAGTAATAAAGACTTTAACTATTACTATATTAAAAAGATTTATCCTAAAGTTAATCTATTAATATAAAGTAATCCTAGTAATAGTATTTAATAATAAAAGAGAATAATTAAAAGGTTTAAAGAAGGCTTTCTATAAGCTAGGTATAAGGTATATCTAGATTTTAGTAGGCAACTCGAAAGCCAATAGATTAAATAAAGTTAAGTATATACTAATAGCTAATTTCTTTAAGAAAAGTAAGGATAGAAAGAGAGATAGATAGATAAGAAACCTTAGCAAAGCTCTACTTGCCAATAGAGCTACTATACACTCCTTACACAAATACTCACCATTTTATCTTCTCTATAGATAAGAGCTAATACTTCCTTTAGAAGTCCTAGTACCTACTTAGAGATTAATTAAATAGAACTAGGTATTTATACTAAAAGAACTATTAAAATTAAGAATTTATATTTTTAAATATTAAAATAAAGATATTAAAGATATATAAAAGAAGATTATTACTTTTTATTAATAATTAGTAAATAAAACTAATAAAATAAACTATTATTATCTAAAAAAGTAATTTATTAAATCTAGGGACTTAATTCTTATTTATAATAAGAAAAGATTAAATAATATAAGTAGAGATACTAAGTTTTAGCTAAGGTAGATAAGTCCTTTTAGAGTAAAATCCTAAGTACTTATAAGTAAAACTTATATAATTAAAATACTTAATAGGATTTAAATAAAGGGAATTATTTATAGTAATTACCTTAAGTAATTTATCTAAAATAAGTATAAATAATAGTTTAGTTTTAGTAACTTAATATCTAAAGACTTAGATAATAATAAAGACTTAAATAAAGATAAAATAATATTTAATCTAAGTAATAATAGTATAAATACTATTAATAAATTATAGAAAGAATTATTTAATAATAATATTAAAGTATATAATAAGCCTTTTATATAAAAGCTAATAAAATAACTAAGAGGATATTTATAAGGGTCTAAGAATAAATCTAAAGAATAAGTTAAAATAGGGAATTATTTAATTTATTAAATAGAGATATTTATATAGGACTTTAATCTAAAGAATATTATATTAAATAAGTTTAATAAAGCTATTATCTTAATAAGTAAAATTAAGCTAAGTAATATTTAATTCTAGGAATTATTTTTTTATATTAAACTAAATATAAAAAGAAAATATACTAAAAAGGAAAACTAGCTAAAATAATACCTATTAATAATAATTGCTATTTTTCTTATTATTAGTAAGAAAAGAGATTATTATTAGTATTAAGAATAAAGGAGCTATACTACTACCTAAAAAAACAATAAACTATACTAAAAACTAACAAAAACTTAATAGAAATTTACTTAAATTTAGAAATTATTTTATATATACCTAAATTATTCCTTAAGAAAATATAAATTAAATCTATATCCCCCCTAAGAAATAAGTAAATAGATTTCCCTTTAGGTACTTAGAAAGTGGCTTTATTATATCTAAAATTATAGAAAATAAAGTAAATAATATAAAAATAATAATAAAATATATTAAATCTAGTAATAAATAGTTATATACCTATATTAAATATAATTCTATTAAGGATTAAGCAAAATATAACTTAAAACCTATAACCTAAATACTAAAAGTAAAAGGATAATATAAAGGCAAAAATACTAAAAGATAGATATAATTATTATTTAATATAAATAAGATTAAATAATACTATTATTAATTTATTACTTAGTATTTATAGAGAATATAAACCCTTAGTAATTTATATATAAATCCTCTTTAATTGCCTAATTAATAGCTTTAACCATAAAATAAATCTCTTTTCTAGTACCCTAGCTATAAAGCAAATAAAAAATACTAAGAGTATTTAAAATATAAAGATAAATATTATAGTTTAAAATAGCTAAATTAGAAATATATTCTTGGCTACTAAACCTAAGTAATTCCTTTCCTATAAGTAGTATTAAAATTAAACCACCCTTGCTAGGCATAGAAAGATACCTAGGAAATTATATTTACTTACAATTTATATAGTTATTCTAAATGCAATTTAAGTACCTTTTACCTATAAAATCAGGGATTAAGTAATAATTAAAGAAGGGAAATAAGATATATTCCTAATTAATAGTAATAATAGTTATATAAAAATAAATATACCTATAGTAATATAATAGATTAATTTAACCTATTAGAGAAACCAAAAATATTTTTAGTCTCTTAGTATACTTAGTAAACTATGCAAAGAAGTATTTATTAAAGTGCCTATAAATAGCTAAAATATAAATAGGCTATTACTTAAAAGGATAAATTACTAAGAGATAATTAATATCCTTTTAAATATAAGAATTAGAATTAAGTTATTTAAAGAAAAAGAAGGCAAGCTATTTAGGATTATTGGAAGGATTATCCTTAAAAGTAATCTTAATATATATTAAATTACTAAGGTAATTAAGAATAAGATAAAAGTAAACCTAGATATTAAAAGACCTAATAATCTATAAAGATAAAGAAAGATTAAATTAAATAATATTATAGAATAATAAAAGGTAAAATAATCTAGATAATAACTTACTAAAGAGTAGGTAAGAGAATATAAGATTATATTAATACTATTAGTATTCTGATAAAACTTACTATAAGTACTCTAGCTAAAAGGAATATTATACTTAATATAATTTTTAGAGATTAATTTATAAAGAAAAAGGATATTTAGAAGCTTTTTTCGAGAAAAGCTTATTATTTTCTTAATATATTCCTTATAGCTATTAACTATAATAAGGGAAATATAATCAAAAAGGCATAAGAAAAAAAAGAAAATAATAGTTTATAAAAGTAATACTATTTAATTAAAAATAAAAAAAGCTATATATAAAAGAAAAAGGCCTATTATAAAGTTAAAAAAAAAGAAAAGCCTTTATATTTATACTATAAAGAGCAAATAACTATTATAAAGCCTAAAAAAGCTAAGACTAATTTACTATAAATCTATAGTAAAATACTAAAAAGAAAAAAAAACTCTTAATACTTATATATACTTTATATCTTTATAGTCTTTATACCTTTACCAAAGATCCCCTACCTTTTATAGCACTTACCGCTTTTTGCCTTTATATTATATATATCTTTCTAATATTACCTTACTCCCTTATATTGCCCTAAAAGCAATACTAAAATACTAATTCTATAATTAAGTAAATAGAATTATTAACTCTTATTAATTAACCCTAAAACTTAATTCCTAATATAAATACCTAATCTAATAATAAAAGTAATATTAAACTATTAGCTATACCTTTATAATTTATTGGAAAGAACTTTAATATTTTTTTTTAAATAGAATATATTAAATAGTAAGGAGAAGTTTATTTCTTTATTTATTTAATTAAAGGAGATATAAGGCTAGATAAAATCTTTAAGGAGTAATTTACTTAATATTAGCCTTATATTAATTAATTATATTAGGGCAAAAAGGCTATTTGCCTTAATACTATAAAAAGCTAGGCCAATAACTAAGTATTATTCTCTAGCTCTAAGTCATAAGAATATCCCTATAATACTATCTTACTATATACTTTCTCCTAATATTATAAAGAGCTCTTTTACTTTATTAATAATATAAAGGGATTTACCTAGTTAAATAATATTAATATAATATATTTCCTTATTACCTTTTCTAGTAAACTATATAATATTATTTATATTAGGCCAAAGAGCCTTATTATTACTAATACTAAGGCTTTTCTTAATAACCCTAAATTTAATATTAAGATTAATTTTACCTAAGGCTAAAAAAAAATAAAAGTTTAGACTAAGAATATATTCTTTGGATTTAAAGAAAATAAGTAATAAAAATTATATATATATAAAAGGTATTTTTTTGCTATTATAATATATATTAAGAATTACTTATATTATATTATTATTCTTTTTAATTAAATAAAAGATTACTTATATATCTATAATACCTTAGCTAAGAATCTAATTAAATAGATCTAGGCTATTACTTATACTTTCTATAAAGCTCTTATTAAAGCTACCTTACTATATAACTTTATAGTTATTAGTATACCTTTAATAAAATAGCTAAATAATTAGGCTTATAATTATCTCTTTATCTTTATACTTAGAATTAACCTTAAAGGTTTAATTAATACTAATATAAAGAAAATCTAACTCTAAGGACCTAAGTTAAAACTAGGTTTTAATAAGCATAAACCAATTATACTTATATCTTTTAAGATACTTTATTATAATTAAAATCTTACTCTATAAAATACTTCTAAGAAAAAAGTTAATAAAGTATATTAAATAATTAAGAACTTTATCTAAGTAATTACCTTTAAGGAAATTAAGATCTACAACCACAAATACAAGGGCAAGGATAATATACTAATTTAGCTATATAAAGGTACCCAAGTTACCTACTACTTTAAAAAAGCAATTATTACCTTTGCTAATAATTTTATAGATCTTAAAGGCTTTTAACTCTTAACCTAAAATAACCAAAAGCCAAAGAAAGACTAATAGCTTAATTAATATATTATTTTAAAAGATTATTATACTATACTTATTTAAATTAATATTTTAAAGTAAATAAGCCTAGGGCTATATATTTTACTCTTTAATTTCCTAGTTAAATAGTATTAGAATATAGGTCTTAGAGTAATTAGCTAGCTTAATAATAATATTAAGTTCCCTTTAGACTTTAAGCTTAGCCTAGATAAAGCCAGAGAGTAATAGGATATTATTACCAAGAAGAACCCTTTAATGGAATTAAGGCCTACTAAAAGCCAAAAGCTAACTCCTAAGCTAAATATTAAAAGAAAAAATAAGATTATAATTAAACTACTAATAAATATATATATATTAATATATATATAGGTAAAACTTAATAAAGATAAAGGTAATATAACTAATAATAAGCTATCTATAAATTTAAATAATATTTAATTATATAAACCTAGTAAAAAGACTATTAAAGGCTAAATAGCTAAGGGTATAAAGAAGATTATTAGTAAAGTTATAATACTTTTAGGAAACTATAGTATAATAAAGTAAATAAAAAATATTCTAAGTAATTAATATAATTAAGCTAAATACTATTTTACTTATAAATTACCTAATATAATTTACCTTTTAATAATTATAAATAAGATAATTACTTTCTTTTTAACTTTTAGTATATAAAAGATCTATATTTTATAAGGACTTTATAGTAAAGGAATATAAGATTAGATTAAAAAGACTATTATAAGATTAAAGGAAAAAAAGCCTATTAAGTAAGAATAAGATAATACTTATATTACTTAAGCTACTAGATACTATTAATAGATTAAGTTTAAAATTATAAAGGAAAATAAAAAATAGAGATTAATAGTATTCTATAGGTCAAACGGTACCAAAATAAATTATTTCTTTTGCTATATTTTATATCTTTCTTTCTATCTCTAAAAGCCCCTTTTGGTCATAATTTTATAAGCTTAAGGGCAAGCCAAAATCAACAAAGGGAGGTATATGACAGGGCTCAAGGCAATAGCTTTATCAGAGTTATAGTATAGGATAGGTCAGGTAACCTAGGGACCGGTCACTATACCGGTTTTAGTAAGATAAAAGCCACTAGCCTTAATACCAGTTTAGCTCGCTAGCTTTATCTTAATATACCTTTTTAGCCCTATTTTTTTTAAGTTTCCTCTTAAGGAACCGTTTAATCATAGGCATCTTATTATGATTATGATTTTTATTGTGACCTAGCTAATGTAGGTCATTGATTTATTTTACTATATTCTGGCTAACTTGCCCATCTAGTGGCTAAGCCGATATTAGCACAATGGAACCATTAGACCGTCTAGAGTCTTCTGGGCTTGGTGTGTGGTTTCTACACATCAAAACCCCGTCCCCGTTTTAGTATAAAGAAGATGAACGGTGTATGCATTTTGTTGGACTCAACATTAGGGTAGAAAATGAGATGAAGAGGCAAAAATTCAAAGGTCTGAAACGAGACGGGAACATGGAAAGTCGGAAGGTCGGAAAGCCTGGTCAAGTATGTTGTTTTTAGGTGGGAAATTGGCTTGTTTCCGCCTTGCATTGCTGATTGGTGGTGGTGCTAGTGCTGGGACAAATGACCTCATAGGATGAGACAGATCTAAGACTGGATAGCCCACCCTCCTTCAGTACCCTTCTCGATGCATGAAAACCTTGCCAAGGCCCACTATCATTCGACGTGGGTATCTCACAAGAATGAAGGGGAGTACTCGCCTGAAGATTCCCATGAAATGAGGAATTCAATGCAGCAACAATGCCGCTGGAGTGGCCCAGGTCCGTTCAGAAAATAAAAGTCAACGTTTAGATAACAGTTCCAGTGTGATTCATAGAGTGCAAGACATTGCGTCCCTGCATACGTCACCAAGACATAACCATGGAAAGTCGAATTACATGCCACAAGCCGTTGATTTTGGTATTGACATAGGCTAATGAGAAGTTAAAAGATGCGAGTAACGTCGATGTCGATAGCGCAATCAACGTATGGCAAGAGCTTGCAACAGATAAGCGACTGGCTAAGGCAGTGGATTGGACACTGGTCATTGCCTTTGACCAACACATGGCTACGCCAAGAAAATTAAGTTTAATATTAATGCAGCTGCATGCGTTATGAAATGCATCAACTTCTTTGTTGAGCTACTGTGATGCAATTCGGGATTTGTCCCAAATTCCGGCGACTTCGGCTGGCGTGTTGAACGCAAAAACATTGGTCGTCAAACGAGACAAAGATAGGACGAAGTTGTTGGGGTCTTGGTTTTTCTTTGCACGGATAAAATCGCGAAGCACCAGCACGAACCATCTGGGACATTGTGGCTAAAAGCTTCTGGTGCCAACCCCGCGCAGTAACAAGTTAGAGCAACAACGATGCCGCTTCATTTAAGAGTCTGAATTTCGTCCCCAAGATATAGCACACAGAGATGGCTTCTTGTCACCTTGAGGCATGATCCCTGGCCAAACTTCACCGGAAAGTTTACTCCTTGGTGGATGATGACAGTTGGGTTCCAATTTCCAAGAGTGGATCGCTGATAATCGCCAACACATTTCAAGGATAAGCGGGGTTTTAGGAGTAAACTTAGCTTCTAGCATTCAGCCAAGTCTTGACACCGTCGGATTGGGCTGCGTTTTAACCAAAAGAGACTTCGCGTCGGCGCTCACAGAGGAAAACTGGTCGTTGAAAGCAATCCTCCCCGTAAGCTTCGTGACACTTGACCATGGCGACAAGACGTATGGCAATCTCAATATCGACAGCCCAGTCAGAATATGGCCAACAAACTTGTAATCATACCCGTGGTTAGCTCCTCAGTAGTTTCCTGCATGGCGTTGACTGGTTAGGTTGGTCACCATTCAGATGGGCAATGATAAAGCCATCCGCCCGGTCGGTTCCTAACTCCTGGGCCTTCGATACCCGAAGCAAAGATCCTACGGGCCGAATTAGAAAGCTCTATTCTTTTTTCCCCTCAGCTTACAAAGTCCGTCTACAAGATGCGATTTATTCAATACGCCGGCCTCGCCACCTGGATCTCTGGTAGGCTAACAGTCAGCGCTCTTAGACCATGCTATCCAAAGTCATCAGCAGCAGTATCGTGGCGCCAGTTATGACACCAAGCATTTGGCCTTCAATCGTTGATGTCACCTCGAAAACCGGCATTATTTCTGTCTCCGATGTCCCCTCCAGCATTTCAATGGGCCCGGACCCGATGCAATCATGACTCTCACCACCGTAACCACCACTGGCGCTAGCGCCGCTGTAACGCAATCCTCTATCGATCCATCCATTGCGACAGCAGTAGCTGCGGCTAATACAGCGACAAGGTACGAAAGGTTGGTCGGGCGCCCCACCAACGGGTACCCAAGAATTTCTTGGGTGCTCAGCGCCCCACTTTGTGGCTCGCGTAAAGTTCGCAGTGTGTTGCGAACACACGTGACCACACGTACGGATGGAGTGGAATGGCTCATTGGATTGGAAGAGACGAATGAATTGAAGGTGCTACTGATGTAAAAGAAAGTGGTTGCAGGATCAAGAGCAAGAGGGTCTTGGAAAAGTAGAGTGGAACTTCTACGAGCATTAATTGGATTCTCGCACATGCCTTTCAATTTATCTGTTCCAAAGCCGATTTGAATCAACAGTAGCAAGCAAGCTAGACAGGGCCAAGGCATCACACGTTATTTGACCAAGTGAGGTGGTGAGATCGTGGTGGGTGCCGCATTTTGTGGAAAATAAAGAAAATTCGACTCTGTTCGGATTCAACATTTATGCGGACGGGCACGTAAGAATTCACCTCGGCGAATTCACGAGCGACTGGGAATGTCCAGGCTGAGGTCAACTGATACTAACAAAGGCCATGACAATAGGAAGACGGCATGCAAACACGGGTGTCATGATAGGGATAATTGGACCAGAATGGTGAGTCCGCTTTCAAGTGCTTCGCCACCAACTATGGATCTCTCAGTCAGAGTTTTCTTCCTTTTCTGTTGGTTTTGGTCACGGGAGAGGTTCCTATTTGGGTCTGTCTGTCACTAGGAAGACTACAGAAGTTCCATATCCTGTAGTGTGGCATCATATTGAGTTCACAATCGTGATTCATTGATTGATTATCATGGTGCAAGTCCGGTCTAGAACACATCCCCACGGTACGCTACTGCGACAAACAAGGCATTATATGGGGATCATTGCTGAGGCTGCGGATTTCTAAACAGGCATCGCCTTGCAATGAAGTCAATTCTCCGCGGATGTGAGAGATTAGAAAAATAGGAGGCGACTTGAAATACGGACGCAATTAATAGAGTACCACACAAGATTATTCCCGGTGCGATGCATCCCTACGGATGATGGTGTGACCTTGAGTAGTGACATGGTGGGGGCATTGTTGCAATTGTATCATGTACGGACCCGTCTGCCATTCAATTCGTGTCTCAAATTCCAAAATAGGATTGGGGGATTTTTTTTGTCCTGCTTGACACGGCTCACGATGTTCCGCTGGATCCAGTATTGCCGTTTTGGGCAGCTGGCGTTAGGTCGGCGGTCGACGATCCGTCATTCACGGGGATACGCGGAAAAGTAACGTCACGCTAAGCCCACCTGGACGGCAAAATCGCATCCTGCTCCAAATCAATACTCCTCCGACTGAAATGAGAAAAACAATGCAAGGAAAATTTCAGGAAAAAATTGTTTTCCCATTTTTCTTCATGGCGCCTAAGGAAGGGTTCACAATCTGAGGAAAATAGTAACAACATTGTTTTTTTTTTAAAACCGGCCGGATCGTCGGAGTTGATGGAACGCGGAGTGGATATCGACTGATCGCCCCTGTCCGCGGATTGAAGCTTATATTTGCCACAGATTTTAACCTTGTCGGTTCCAGCAAGTGGTCAGTCCTTGAGAAGCGACATCGACCGGGCCCGATCTCATTCTCAGAAGCGGATCAGAACCGCGCGGCCCCTTGCTGCCAAGGCCGATGACGATGCAATGTTACATGTTCAGCCTGTAAGCTGCCGAGCGAATTATGATTTTGACTTTCCAGCCTCGCTCACCCAACCGTCACGACACTATCGTCCTCGCTTACCGAGACCCGTTGCATCAGGCGGGAATCCGGAGGCATGACACAATATGCGAATCCGAGCTTGTTGCTCCTTCGCCACTTTCGACCAGGTTTGCGCCGTGTTGGCGCGTATAAGAAGTCGCGCCTTCGTCCCTCTTGTACTCATTACTCACCATCAAACAATCATCTCTCCAATCAACCAACTCCTCAATCAACCAACTCTTGAAACAATCAAATCTATTTCAAATCTTCAACTCCTATAACTCATCATCATGCTCTACCAACAGGTTCTCGCTGGATTGGCCCTGGCCACTGCTGTCTCAGCTCAGACATTGACCATCCCATCCCGAGTTGGAACCGTCACGAGTCTTGCTACCCCCAGCACCATCTCCGGCTCCAAGGATATGGGAAACCGCGAGTACGACCGTGGTCGTGCCTGTGACAGCGATGAGGATACCGGTGACGAGAACGCCGTCTTCATCCTCAAGGACGGTGCCACGCTTAGCAATGTCATCATCGGCGCCAACCAGCTGGAAGGGATCCATTGTAAAGGCTCTTGCACATTGAAAAACGTTTGGTTCAGGGATGTCTGCGAGGGTAAGTCATTATCCGGTATTTAAAAGATCTTTCTCTAACCCAATGCAGACGCCATTTCGATTTTGGGAGACGGCGACGCTCTGATTGAGGGCGGTGGCGCACAGGAAGCCTCCGACAAGGTTGTGCAGCACAACGGCTTTGGCACTGTTACCATTACCGACTTCACTGTTGTCAACGCCGGCAAGCTGTACAGAGGTTGTGGTGACTGCACCGACAACGGCGGTCCCCGAAACGTTGTCATTCAGGGAGTCAAGGCCCGCGGCGTCTCTGAGCTGGTTGGAATCAACTCCAACTACGGCGACACCGCCAGCATCGAGAGTTCTTGCGGCACCAGCGTCAAGAAGGTCTGCCAAGAGTACAAGGGCGTGGAGAAGGGCAGCGGAAGCAGCAGCAAGCTCACCAGCACTGCTAATTGCTTCGGCCAGACAAGCTTCTCGGCTTGCTAAGTGGTGTCGCGAAAGCAAAAAGTTCTTGTATATAGCTTGAGTGTAGCAGAAAGAATTCTATACATAAATGCATCAATTTCAAAACTGGGTAATCACATACATTAACAATTCATGGTGATGATGATTCTTTTTGCATAATATTTTGGAGAAAGAGGGTAAGAAAGCTTGATGAGTAGGGAGACAAGCTTTTTTTTTTAAAAAAAAGTTGATGTACAACATTTTGGATGTGAATCAACAAAGTGGAGTGTATGCAGGGTAGCATTAGTAAGGCGACGATGGCCCCATCTCTCTCAGCATTTCGGTATGAGTGGATCCAAAACGAAAAGACGGGCCCGTACAGTTGCTGTGACTTCAGACGACTAGACTTCACCTTTTGACCATTCTCACCACAAAACTGCTCTATTGAATCGGTCAGCTTTTTGCCAGCTCGATCTATTACGTCAAGAATGCTTATGAAAAGCAAAACTGAGACGCCAGTCACGTGCATCAGAGGCGGGGAAGTAAGAATACCTCCAACCAAGTTGTGGTCCGAGGAGCAAATCCCAAAGAAGACCACGATGAATGGGTCTCCACTGCTGGTGATAGCGATGAGGACTTTTATGAGTATAGCGATGACGAAATACACTTCACATACAGCGGAGTGTTCGATCTGGGACCACCTGGTCAGTCGCCAATGCACGTGGAACTGATCAAGGAGCATGTTGTGGCCTTGATCAGGGGTGGCCGTTTTTGATCAGGAAAGTAAGTGCAAGCCGGCATAAATTATCTGTATTATTATAGTTGTAAAATTGATAACAGTTTGATTTTCTTGTTTCTGTTAGCACTCTTTTGTATGGAGATTAATCAATACGAATAGCAAGAAATAAAATGGTCTTCATGGAAGCACTAAAACTTTGGGAGCTAACGAGGAAATAACTAACTATTAGCCTCCGCAATCGTGGTGCTACTAAGTATAAAATTGATCTGGAAAGTGAATTCTGTGTGCCTTTTCGACAAGATACTTGTACAATTCAATGAATGATTCCGTATCTTCTCCGTATCTGCTTCGCACGGCACGGGGTCGGTTGATGCTGTACATCTCAAATCTTGGGTGGTTCTGAAAGTACGAGAGCTGATCTAGTCTACTCACAACAAGGTTTGGGCAACTTTTATGGAGATACGTGAACAGCTCGGGCCAGCCTGCGCTATTGGCGTGCAGCTTGACGTCGTCGAAGTTGATAAATTGCAGTGGCGGCGAGCTCTTGTTTGAAGAAGGGGCTAAAAGTTTGATAATGGATGCAACGCTTGCGTATACTCGGTGGAGCGATAATGCCCGAAGACCAGGGGAACTGGGTAATCTCTTCCAGTTAAGCATGTCCAAGTCAAGGCAGTGTGTTGCTTTAATGCCAAGAGACTTGAGATTTGGACACGATGCCACAAAATCCCAGACAGTACTTTGGTGATCTTTGTTGGGGAACTCGACTTGTAAGTTGCTTTGTGCACGCCTTTGCTCGATGGAGGTCTCACCCACGACCCCTTGGGGGCTCGTTTCAGCTAAACTCTGAAAATCACTCGATCCATCTTGGCCAGTCGCGTCCATGATGAATATTCGCAAGTGCTCGAGGCGCCGACGCGCATCCAGACTCATGGCATCCGACAGACGTAGAATATCCCGCGTACAAGGGATCTCAAGGTGAAGTTCACGGAGATGCTGAAACTGGTCGGATTTCAAGGCAACTTGGATGATAGAAAACATTTCATCCAATGCTTGCAAATTATAGCAGCAGGCCTCATTGTGATCTGAACCGAAAGTAACAGCCTCCGGGAAAGAAATGCTGAACCCTTCGACGAGGTTGGGATATGAGAGAATGTCGCGTAATAGACCATATTCCTGAGGCGCCACCTCCCGTTGTAGCGGCATGTCTTCAAAAGTGTGACGTTGCGTGTAAAGGAGAGGGCTGGGGCTGTTTCTCTGCCGTTCGCTATCGAATGTATATTTTCTCCCGAATAGGAAAGCTTCTGATAGATAGGTTATCCTCACATTGCGCATCCTAGTCCCTCGCTGGGATAAACAGCAATTCGCTGCTCGTTCAAGGCTGGCCTTCTTATCAAATTTCAGAGCCCACCAATAGTGGTTGGACAGCATTGATGCCACTGTCTCGTTCTATTCACGCGACACGAGCCGAAGTTTGGACAAGGTCGCTAATTCCGGCGCAAGGGAGATGGATGCGACAGGTGGGTAAGTGTGTTGCTTCTTCTCACTCCGCCACCCTCGGTACACTCCATCCATGGTTGCGAAGCCCAGCCAGAGATCTTCGGCTGGGTAGAAAAGTTCCGCCACAATGGCATCTCTGATTTCAGTTGGAAGACTCATGCTGATTTTGCAGGAATTGGATGCTTTGTACGCTGCGTGATTTTAGAAAATGAATTGCTGACAGGTTGAACTCGTGGAGATGTGGGTTGTTGTCGGCCTGCTGCCTCAATAATCCATGCTTCTCGCTTGGCTCTCATTGGCTCGACCCCCCATCTGTGGGCCTCATTTAAAGCTGACAGGAATTATGAATTCACAAGAGCATTTATGTTCCAATTATCGTTTACATAGCACAATTATATCCATCCAAATCTACACCCACATATCTAATTAAACGGCACAGTTGCGGTCATACAGTGTGGACTGGCTGCACTGACTGAACAGGTAGCTGTAGCCAGAGTACAAAGTAGATGCGTTCACGCTCGCAATGTTGCAGTTGGTATGATCGCCGACCGAAAACTGATATCCGAGACAGCTTGATGTCTTCAAGCAGTATGCCTTGCAGGATGCAAGAGTGGCATAGTCCTGGCTTGCATCGATGATGTAATCGCCCACACTGCATCCAACAATGCCACAGTTGACTGTTTGAGTGGCAGCGACTTTGACTGTGCTGGTCGAAGTCTTTGTGACGGTGGTGGTTGTGCTGGGCATGGAAACCTTGAAAATATTAGATCGTCTGAGTTCACAGTGAGAATTATTGAGATACTTACGGTCGAGACAATGATGGTTGAGGTGGTTACGGTCACTGTTATTTGCACCGCAGGCGAGGGGCTAGGAATTACGCAAGAACAGGCGCTGCTGACCTTGGCGGGAACATACGACTTTGCAAACCAAGTCGGGTATGGGAT
This sequence comes from Calonectria honghensis, assembly GCA_013403855.1. NCBI lineage: Eukaryota > Fungi > Ascomycota > Sordariomycetes > Hypocreales > Nectriaceae > Calonectria > Calonectria honghensis. The sequence continues at coordinate 135,170 of VTGB01000024.1, forward strand.
GCTATCGTCTCGCTTGTTGAGCTGTTGTGTGGGAATCTGCTGGGTGGTGAGAGTGGGCACTTGGGTCACCGTTGTCGTGCCTGAGGTTTTGGTCACATAGCTAATAAATGAAGGTCAGTGCCTGCTCTCATTTGAAATATCACCCATTCGAATACACATACATGATGTTGGTGGTGGTGACAGTGGCAACCTTCTTGGGTTGAATGGTGGTAGTTGCAAGTGCAGTCACCACATTGAGCTGAGTGCTTGTAGATGTTGATTGAAGCCATGTAGAGCAGAAGTCGCTGGCGCTGGAGATGTAGCTTGGGTCGAGGAAATTCCGCAAAGCCTTGGTGTCGTCGCACGACGTTTGTTGTCTCTTGGAAAGATTGTCGATGTTGTGTGCATCGATGATGAGGGTGTCGCCGTCCAGAACTGGCCTGTGGCGCATAGACCGCGCAGCAGCGTGGGCGGCGAAAAGAGCAAAAAGAATGACACGCATGATTTCTGTGTAATCGTGCGGAATTGCTTTGGAGTAATTGATCAAAATGAATGTGCGTGGTGTTTCTGCTGTCTTGGCGATGGATGGCACTCCATTAAGTAGAAAAAGCTTTTGAGCTAGCGGCACGCGAGTCACGTCAAATGCGCTTGGGTCGATTCTTCCAGATTTGCGTTTCGCCGATCAGGCTAAGGCTTCTACTGCAGGTCGGGAACGGAAACCTATACCGTGTTGACGATAGTGCATTGGATTGGGTGCACAGTCAGCTGGAATGTGGAGCTTGTCAAACGAAGCACACGTTGGTACTAAGCTAAAGTGAGCCGGGTCCGTAGACTAGATGGCGAGAACACGCTTGAAAAGGGGACCCCGAATGGGCCCAGATCAACCTTGACCACCAGTTCAAGCGATTCGACAAAGGGGCCGCCAACCACAAATACGGTAATTGCGGACAGCTCCGCCATCAGGGAATCTGCCCCTGAGACACGGGTAGAGAGGCTGTCGCCATGCCCGGAAATGGGCACTTGATGGCCGCAAGTCAAACCACGTCATTGTGGGCTAATCTATAATGCGACCCTTGAGCTTCCTTTGGTCCTGGCTAATGATCAAATGCATTGAAAGGCAGCGGAGCCAAAGTTTGGCAAGCAGCCAGGCCATCCTGCGACCGTGCATTTGGCATCAAACTCAGCTCTAGAGAATAGCGTCCTAAACGACCACGCCGTTGCGTCCAACATATTGAGTATCGCGCTGGTATTTGTATAGCCGGTTAATTTCTTTTTTTTTAATTCCACCACCGATTTTACAAGAACTTGAGGGTGCTTTTTCGGAGGTAGTAGAATTTGTAGGTATTAGGTGGTTTCAGGCCATCTCCCGCTTCGCGACAAGTGTCTGGGATATATGTCACGGGAAAGGATTTCACATGCTTCGGGTGACGCAGCTGGGAAACCAACAGGCAGAGTGAAGTGGGATAATAAGGTTATGTGCAGACTTGGGGGTTGCATCTCAGAATTGTGCCATACAGGACCACGAACTTAATCAACTACGATGAGTAATATGTGCCGTGTCTATCTTATGAGGACACGATAAGCTAATACTGAATGTGCAGAGTCACAAAGTAGGATAAGTATTTCGTCATTACGTTTTGATTGACCCTTTATCTCTCTACCGTCTAAACTCATCAATACTATCTATGGGCGGCGCGTTGGCAGATCTCGAAACGCCAAGCTCATTGAGAAGAAGGTCAAAGGGAAGCACAGAGTTTTACAGAGCGGCGTAAGCCTTATCGCGCGCGTTCTTGACAGCAGCGCTGAATTTGGCCCTTACAGATGGGCGGTCGAAGCGAACGGGAAGCGGATTCAAAAAGAATCCCAGACTTTCAGTGAACTCATTAGTGTTGCGGTTTGCATCGGCAATTCCAATGAATAGCTCATTCGTGTCTGAAAGAACTCGGAATAAAAATGCTTGTAAAACAGCAAGGTACAAATGAAAGTTCGTGGATTGATTCTGGCGAGCTACTTGCTTGATCTGGGCGGTTGATGATGCATCAAGACGAATGTCGGCGCGGTGGGTTCTGAATTCTGTTAACTCCTGTACGTCTTGATCATGTCATATTAGATGACTTTTTACCTGTAGCTCGTTGAGATTGTCTTGCAGCAACCTTGGCAAATGGGAGCAAAGCGATAGGCTGGACGTCAGATGGGATGAGATTGCGATAAAAGTCAATATCCTTCTGTAACTTGCCCTCTTCGTACTGTTTCCTCTGCAAAGCGGAGCACGTGCGATATTGAGAGGCCTCATCAAGAATCATCAACTGCTGGCCCTTATACGCCTTCTCCAGGTCTACGAAGATGAGTTGATATTGGTTCCCTCACAACTGTCAACGGAGGACGCGGGCGACTCAAAGTTATCTTCCTCCTCGGAGAGATTGGGTGAACTGGCGGCTGTGTGACTGGCGGCTGAACTTTCAATCACTGAGAGGCTGGAAAGGTCCTGCTAATCATCCTCAATTAATATCACTGGTGCCTGTTTCTGCTGAGGAGCTTTTGGTGCGTTTGATTGGCGGGCAGTTCCGATGTCAAAGCTTTCGCTCAAAGTGCTGATATCGACGATTGAGGTGGGCATTCTTTCCATACTATCCTCAATCAAATCAGCAATAGAGTTGCCACTTAGAACCTTGAGAACTGGCATGTCGACGTCTAATTCTCGCGTGAACCAAGAGCGAATATCCAGAGCCACAAGGGAGTCAAGACCACGCTCAATCAAAGGCTCGTTCTCATGAACGACCTCGTCAGCAGGAATTTGAAGGACCTTCTTGACGCGGGCGATGAAGGATTCTGTACAAATAAATTAGTGAATCCAAGAAACCTTTGATTGAATGCAATGCTTATCCAACATAACCTCCTTAGCCTCGGCACGGCTCTTGACGGTCTTGAGCTGGATTTTCACCGGGACCTTGGAGGTTTCGGATACATCCCCACTGCTGCAAGACTGCTCAATGCAGAAGTGTGAGAACTTCAAGTCCATTCGGTACTGAACTTTGGTGTCCTCCAGCTCTCTTCGGAGCATGGGTGTCATACCGGTGACAATCTCCGCACTCTCCTTGGAGTCGGGTCTACCAACATCGATTGCTTCGGCGAACATCTGGTGAAGATCGGTCTCGGAAACACTTGTTGCGCCTAGACTTCTGAAGTAGTCTGCGTTGAAGACCTCGGACCGACCGACGTGGCCGATGCCCATCAGCGAACTAAGGTCGATGACAGATCCAGCAACACCCCGTGCGCGGCGCTGGAAGACCAGAGTAGTCATAAACATGTTGGCTGCTGCGTAGTTGCTCTGACCACTGTTCCCGAGACAGGCAGTAAGGGAAGAAAACATGATAAAAAGGTCAAGGGGTTCGTTGTGGAACATCTCATCAAGCAAAATGCTTCCGTCAACCTTGGGCTTGAGGACCTTATTTATGCCTTCCAAGTCCATATTGTTAAAGGGAGATTCAGCAACGATTAGAGCTCTGTTGGAAATTCCAGCAATCTTGGGCATGGTGCGGTTGATGTTATCCAAGCACCACATCAATGACTCTCTGCCGGTGATGTCGAGCGACATGGCCTGCAGATTGGCGCCCTGTGACTCAAGCGAGTGAATGAGGTCGCGATCAACAACGGGATCCCGTCCGCTCTCCCATAGTTAAATTGGTAAGGGGCGGATTAGTAATGGGGTCGGTGACGACCAGCGAATCCCTGCTGTTGTATGTCTTATTTTTTGTTGATTCTGGCGATGCCTTCTTGTTTCGCTGCTGGAAAATGGCCCATTCCTTGATGTGTGATTGCGAGACCGGTTGGCCGATGGCGAGAGTCTCAGCTTTCAGAGCCACCCTTGTCCAACAGATAGGTCAAACCAACACTGGGCATGGATGGAAACCAGCACGGACCATTCTGAGCTAGCGTGGTGGCACAACTGCACCACAGCATGTCCGCACATTGCAGGGCGATTGCTCAACGAGTTATATTGCTACGTCATACAATGAAAGGTGGTGTAGAGCCCCGTCTCTGTTGATAGCACAGGTTGAGGGGGGTGAGAATCAGGAGTCAGATGGTATGAGCATACGAGATGATGTGATATGTTGGAGCTATCTCACAAACAGGTCGGTTGCATGTTGAGAGTCACCGAATTCCTGGGCCGGGGGTTGGGTTACGTAGCTAGCCGTGGGAATTGGAAATATCACCCACAAATTCCTGATTTAATGTGATGGCGGATTATAGACTTATCCAATTTGGTCGTGCGATATTGTGATGTCAAGGTATCACATCACAATCGTCGAAGTCATCGACAAACCAAGACTGTACCGCGGCAAGGAAAACAAGCGAGAATGGGAAATCTGGCCATTTATTATTCTCTCAAGAGCAGAGCAAGCATGCCGCAAGGTGAATTGAGCCTACAGCTATGAGTGATGGAATCTGGATTGTTTGTGATTCGTTTAACACTTGGTGGGCCATCTCGTATTCATAGCTCAACCGAAGTGCTAATCTAGAGACATACCTGCGATCAGTTACTGCATGCGTGCGAAGTCAATTATATGCCAGACCGGTGATGATGGGGAAAAAAGCTCCATGACATGCTCTAGTTCTGTATATGAGACATCACGCACGGTCCGAACAGGGCAGAGAATGCCGTGTCTTCGGCCGTGTTTGTGTGCTAGGTGAATTGTCTTGGATTGTGCCATAGAGTGTTCTTTTGAAATGGTTGAGATCACTGTGATTGATGAGATTTTGTCTCATCTTTGGAGCTCTTGAAGGGGTCAAAGGAAATGATTCCAATAACTAAAAGAAAACAGGGCAAAATTGAGATATAAAAACTTGTTGTTGGCCGCATTGAAGTTTGGGTTTTACTTCCAACACAAACCATCCACACCATCCTTTGATTTCTACATAACCTACTAGAAAGCTTTACACGATGAAGATCGCCACTATTTCTGCCATCATCGGCCTTTCCGGCACGGCTCTGTCCGCACCCATCTCGGATGGCTCTGTCGCTGAGCGGAACATAGCTGGCTGGACTTCGCCTCTTCCCTGTCCTATGGGCCAGCACCGCAGCCTTCTATTGGGGATCTGTGTTTCGAGCGGCTCCTTTTCAGGCATTGTGGCCGGCGACAAGGAAGCCGGTGAGGCTGTGAAGAGCGACGAAGAAAAGCGAAGTGCAACCAGCTGGATTTTGCCTACGCCTTGCCCTGTAGGCCAGTATCGCGGTCTATTGGGGACATGTACTCCGCTCATCAGCCCCCCTCTTGGCATTGTGGCAGGCGATAAGGAAGCCAGTGAGGCTGCGAAGCGAGATGAAGAAGAGCGAAGTATAACCGGCTCCATTTTGCCTTTGCCCTGCCCCATGGGCCAGCGATACAGCTATCTGTTGCGAATGTGCGTTTCGGCCGGTTCCTTTTCAGGTATTGTGGCCGGCGACAAGGAAGCTAGCGAGCCTGTGGAGCGCGATGAAGAAAAGCGAAGTATAACGGGCGGGCTTTTGCCTCTCCCCTGCCCCATCGGCCAGCGATACAGCTATCTGTTGCGAATGTGCGTTTCGGCCGGCGGCTTTCCAGGGATTGTGGCTGGCGACAAGGAAGCTAGTGAGCCTGCAAAGGGCAACGAAGAAAAGCGCAGTGGAACCAGCTGGATTTTGCCTTCGTCTTGCCCTGTCGGTCAGCGATACAGTGTTCTGTTGCAGAGATGTGTTTCGACCGGTTCCTTTCCAGGCATTGTGGCTGGCGGTAAGGAAGCCAGTGAGGCTACGAAGCGCGATGAAGAAGAGCGAAGCATAACCGGCTCGATTTTGCCTTTGCCTTGCCCCATGGGCCAGCGATACAGTTATCTATTGCGGATGTGTGTTTCGACCGGCTCCTTTCCAGGCATTGTGGCCGGCAAGAAGGATGCAGGCATCCCTGCAAAGCTCAATGAAGCAAAGCGCCAAGATGATGAGCAATCAGCCGACGAATGAGTTTTTTTCGGGCCACAACACGGCACGTCGACGCGCGGACATCACCGTCAGAACGAATATGCAGCTGGTCGGGGAGCAGTCTAGGGAATATGGGCAGGTGTGTTGATACCTCAACGAGAAGTTGATGGCAAAAAGCACGTCGGGATTGCATGGCTTAAAGTCTCTGGTGATGGGGTGGATACGATTCTTACTTTCTTTTTGGGCCTCACGTGGCGCTTTTTTACATGCCGTTCTATACTCAACATCGATCATGAAACCATTATTGGTCAATCCTGAGTCTCAATAGCGGCGCATGATGGTGATAGCTGATATCAGTTGCCCGTCCTGCCTGGGTACTTGGTCGGGTTTTGCTAGTTCTCTTACGCTATAGCATCTCAAAGTGCATTCTTATAGCCAGTAGCAAATAAATCGCTTTGCACTTCAGCACACTTGGCCAATAGATGAGCGCTTTCTCGTGAAATTCTGTAATAACTACCGTTTTTGTGTAATTTCCAAAATACCCAGGGACTGCGACTTTATTCTTTACGTACTATGTATGGCAAGGCGACATGCACAGCCGCACCACTGAGTTATAGGTCCCCAGCAACTGGCAAATATTACCTACGTTACAGACTGTGAGCAGCGCCCAAACTCCACCAAAAAGAACGGCCCTGCCAATTAGTGCTTCCCGTCTCAGAGCCTCCCGGTTAACTACCCCCCCACAGTTTCCTGTTGGCTTTTCAAAATATGTGAATTGTTTGTCATGACCTTGTGTAGGCTGACTAAGCCCGAACAAAGGACTCATCAAGTCAGCTGGAGAAATCTGTGGTAGGGTTCATTTCATCAACCTTTTTACCACGTTTTCTCGTCTGCCCCTTTTTGCTTCGAGTTTAAACGAGGTCCTTCCCCCAGTATACATCCTTAATTACTAGTCTATCCCCAGATGGATGAACAAGGGACGAGGAAGGTCGCTGATACGGATATCACTTTTTTGTACGAGTCAAAGAACAGTAGGGAATGTTCGGCTGAGTATACATCTACCTTGGAATGAATAGCGACAGAGGTCAATAAGTTCTTATATTTTCATAGCGTCGTTTTTATGCATGGTTTGCAGGGGCACCCAATCTGGACATGAGTTCACAAATCATATGCTGGCGAGGCCTCAAAGCATCAGTCGTTGCGTCGATTGTCCAAGAGAACCCAAGATGGCAGGTCAGGCATAGAGACGGAGGTTTTGTGGCTGCAAGAGATTTTACCGGACGATTGCCCATCGGCTAGGATTATGACATGGGGTTACGATTTCCATGCGACTAATTTCTTCCGTGGCGCTACCAATCAAAGCTCCTTTTACGATCATGCCAATGATCTTTTGTATGCCCTTGCCAGAAAAAGGGTAAAAAGTGTGAGAGGTTTGGTGGGACTTGAAATATTTCAACCAACTGATGCAAAATCTAGCGCGAGAGGCCTATTCCGCGCCCATATCATAAATTGTCTTCAGTACTCGGATTTTAGCGGGCACACCTACTGCAATTAGCTAGCATCGTACTTAACGGATTTTACAATTAAGTCCATGACTTAGGTCCCAAGTCGGATTTTTATTGTAGCCGTGTAGTCGACCTCCAACTACATTGATGGTGAACAGCATCGTGGAGATTCGGACATGTGCGATAAAAAGTCTCCCACTAGATAGCATCGGGGCTTTACCGTGGTTCTTTACCCAATCGAACAAAGCTTACATCAACCCAGTCTGCCGTGTATTTTTCGTGCGGGGGATTCGTTTGACCCTTGCTGAAGCTGCAGACAACTTGATTACGAGTACTGACCAAGAAAGGAAGAAAATCAACACCGAAGGCCGCAAACTCAAATTGACCCCGACACCCCGTTTTTCCTAGAATGCAGAAGAGGGGGCCCGGTCTCAGAGAAAAGGCTCGGGTAGGCCCCCGGAAAGGGCCGGACCTTCCTACTAGGCTTTTTGATGTTACGAGTTTCGGTGATGTCTGATTGTGTCTAATACAAAGATGACAAATATCGGGACGGCAACTCAGAGATAACAAGTGTGGATTCCTCTGCACGGACAGCAATTTCCTTCTGGATGACGAATGTGGAGGTGGTGACTCGGAGATGACAAATATAGAGACTGTCACCCCGAAATAAAACTTGAGGCCTTTCCTCTGTCCTCGGGAAGTAAGTAAAGTAACAATATACCTTCAGCCTTTTTTTTTTGAACTTTTGACGGGTCTCTGTAAAGGTACCACCATCAAAATTTGATCGTTACAGCCAGACACTATGCCTCAGGTCCTAGCTATCTTCCGTGCTACAGGCCAGCAGGGCGGCTCTGTGATCAATCACGGCCTCAATGATACTGGACTCTTGTAGCAATACGGAATCCGAGCGATTACCCGCGACCCCAATTCCGAGAAGGCGAAAGCATTCGAGGCAAATAACATCGAGCTCATGCAAGGTGATGTTTCAAACGGGATATAGGCCACCTTGCTCTGCATGACTGTTGCAGTTGGTTGTTTCGAGTCACCCCCGTCTGTAACTCGGGATGATATATATAGATATACACACATAGCGCGCTATCTCCGGATGCAGGATTGTACCAAGAAATACTCTTGAAGCGATTTCACCTGCAGGTAGCTGGATAGAATGAACTGCTGAAGCGACACGACGAGAATCTGATAACGTTCTTTGCGAGAAAGCGACTTTCCGCTCATTTTGCCCTTAAAGATCTCGAATTCTTCCCTTAACTCGGCATAGGTCAAGACCATGTCACCATGTCGGGAAATCTCTCCGTAAAGTAGGTGATTGGAGCTCAGGGGGGTACTTGCGGATGCTGATGCTGGTGAGGAGCAAGAGTTTGTTGGAATTCCTGCTGTGAATCAAATGTGCAAAACCTCACGCTAACCTACAGCTAAAAATTCCTAAGACATCCAGCAGCCTTGCTGGTTGTTCTAACGAACCTTAATGAACCCTCTAGAAAGAGGATTATTATATTGGGATTCATACCTAGAGTCGTAATATACCCAACAAAAGTGCCGATACCCTGTCCGAAGATTCAAAGCACAGAAACAAGGTTGTCGCAAAACTACTTATTCGCATGATCTTACAATTTGGGCCTCTCATTGTTTCCTTAGACACAAAGTGCGACCCTATTGAGCCCAACGCTGTGGTCAAAGTGGCATAGCATAGCTGTACCAGAAATTGTTGGGCATGAGTGACGGACGTGACGAAATTCTGAGCAATGCAGATCCGGACGCGGTGAAGGAGATCGATTTGAGATGGGAAGTGGTCTGAATCAAACGTTAGAGCTCTATATCGTATGATGGATGCCTCTGTGGTTACCCTTTTGGATCTGCACTGTCGCCTTCCAACCGCTTCGTAGCCGCCGCACACGTAGCCGCCTTTCTTGCATCTTTCGCTAAATGGTTTACCCTCATCGCATTTGAGGGGAAGGATTTTAACTTTGGGTAAGCAGGAGGAAAATTCTCAATGGTTTCAGAAAAGCCAACTTGCTGGGATGGCATTGCTAGATGTAAAATATCTCTACTTTCTTTTGGCACACAACTGAGTGCTAGTCCACCAAAACCCGATGTGTTTACATAGAAATACCTTCAACGCATCAAGACAATATATATCCACATTACCCTCTTCTGATTCTATCACGCTTCGATACGCAACTCAACATGAAGATCCGCCTCTAGGGCTTTGGAATCGGATGCCGTTGTCGACCTAATTGGTTCGGATTTCTAGTCTTCTCATCCTTCCCCCCTTCACTTTCATTTTAAATGTACACCATATATGTGGCTCGTACCGAATATTATGAATTACGAAATGTATCTTAATTAGAATATATGACATTGGTTATGAAATCCTTTGTCGCTCAGACACTTCCTTATCTTGCATATCAACCCAACTAAGCCGCCGCATCAAAATACCCCTTCAGCCACTCATCGGTAACAGGGTGTCCGGATCCATTCTCTAATTCAGATGGTATGTTGTTAATTATCCAATCCCTAAACACAGAATTGACCCATTTGGCAAGCTCATTCAGGACGGCCACGAGGCTGTGCACTCCAATCAAAGTTCTCGTATCTCCAATGGAAATATCGCCATAAATGTTGATTCTCAGGCCTTCGTCACATGCGAAGAAAAGTTTCCATTCCTGATCTATAACATGTATCAGAGGGAGCGTGATCATTCGAGGAACTTTCGTGTCAGAGCTTCGTCTGTGTTGCTTCCTCAACAGGGATTCCATCCGGCGGTGCCATGCAGCAACCCATATCCCAAGGCGTGCCCTGCCCTCATCAGGTGCTTCCGAAAACGAAGTTGCAATGTGAACACAGATGAGCTCACCTGGCGACTCTTCAGTCGCATTGATATGCATTTGACCTCGTGGGGCGGCTGCAATGCAGTGCCGTATGAGGTTCTCGGCTGTCTCTGCCTCGGAATCAGGTGAAATATCGTAAGTTGGATAGGTCAAAGCAAACTCCATTCTGGTGTCTTGGGGCAGTGTCTCCCCATCCCACCTGCTTGGGTAAAAAGTGGGCGGAATTCTTGCAGCCGCCAGCTCTAAGACCCCGACAGGAGGTTCGTGTACAAAGTCTGTAGTCAATACCTTGTATACCAGCTGAAGCCATTCTTGGGCATCATCTTTCAAAGAAGCAAGGCGGGCTGTAAGTGTGAGATTGTGCAGTTCTAACAATCTAGAATCGGCACTACAACGTGCCATGTCCAGAGCGTCCGCGTGCGTCATACCAGGAGATACGAACAATGGGGATGGTTGGGCGAAGCATTCCTCATTCGGCTCCCGGCCGATCATAGTTCCTATATCTTGACGCACTGTGCTGTCAAAAATACCTTTGCGTTCAACGGCGAGCTCATATACGCGGCAGTACAGAGCATGAACATCGTCAGGCAATTCAGCGGCAGGGTAATCCTGCAGCATATGAAAATATACGTGCTTTTTCAATTGTCGGAGATCTTTAGCCCGTCGAAGTGGGGTGTGATAACGGCTTGGTAGGAGCTGAAGGACCGCTGGTGCTGGGCGAACCGACGGCGGGAGGTGATGGTTTCGAGTCAAGGTGGATGAAATGCAGCCATCAAAAGCCCTTTTTCTCTTTTTGGATCCGGATGACGTTAGGTGCGGAGGCGCCGCCCATGGTGTTCGCTCCTCTTCGGGATTCCCCGGCACGATGGTCGTTATCCAGTTTTGGATTCGCTCTTACTGACTGTTGGTACCCATCCTAGCAGTATCTGATTCTGATATTGTTTGCACTAGCAACGCAGCCGTGGAAGGGGGATCAAGGTGCACGTTGCTATGGGCAACGACGAACCATGCTAATTTGGTGAAGGTGGATCAAAAAGCAAAGGAAGGCGTATGGCGCAGCCACAGGAATGTCGGTCTGGGGTTGTTCAATCTATGAACAACGGACCAAATTATTCACTGACCGCGTAAAATAATTCAGCAATAGAACTGGGAAATTTCGCGAAGAATTTCAGCACTGAAGTCAACCGTGCGACCTGGGTGGGTTGAGGAATGGTATAGGGTAAGTATGTTGAGCGATCAAATGATACAACCTATTGTAGAGGATTATTGGGTGGCATAAGACGACGAACGCTGTGAGTTCAAAAGGAAGATTTATGGTAAAACTCCGCCGTGCTAGCGATTTGTAAAAAATATTGAGAGACAACCCACGAGGGGAGGAGGAAGCGGCGTAAACAAAGCCTTGGAGAAGGGATTCGTCTTTTCATCTTTGGGTTAGCCGTGTTGTTATTGCTTCAAAAGGAAAATGTCTATCTTATTATCCATGTGCATAACTAGCCGTAGTGGCAGTGCAAAACATTCCATCATCGCAACTCGGCAGCAACCGCCCCCATGGTTGGCCCGAAGTAGCTTTGGTGTAACAGTTAAGGGAGACTTCTGCCAAAAGCGACCCCAAAGTGGTGGCCACAACAAGAACAAAGAGGGCGGTCAAGTAGAGCTGAAGAACCACTGGACCCTGGGAAGACTGTATTTTCCCATCTACCCGCAGGACCTTCTGGGAAACAAAGGTCACGCTGGTCACGCCCTTGTCAGTATCAACTGTATCCGGCAGCACGTGAAGAGGCACACTTGGGAGAAACTGCAGCCTCTTGTAGCGAGGCCAAGACGCATGTTGTGCAAACTCCGGCCGACCGAGATAATAGCACAGCCATTGCAGCTGGGTCTGCCATGAGGACCCGGAAGGTGTTGTACGGCGCCCATTTTCGGCCATACGCCTACCCGCGGGGCGCAAATGACATACAAAAATGCTTGTAGAGGTAACTGGTACTGTGTTCCGCACAAGCGGTGAAACATTCACCCTGATCCCACTGGCTTAGTCAGTTTGAAAAACTCTCTTTCTAACGTCCCGTACGGGTATATATAGCAGGAGACAGCTCATCGTTTTTTCCACTGTCTTTATACAAAAGCATGAGCCACTGACGACTTCCGAATCTCCCAAGTAAAATAAAAATGAAACTATTTTACATTGGCGTAAGAAGAACCAAGCATAGAGAATTGGCTCACTCCCATTAAGATATTTTACAGATCATTCGAAATCAAGACAAACCAGCCGTGGAGCTTGTTTGCGAAAAAGAGCTGTCGTCATACTCTCGGTTTACACAAAAGAAGTAGGCCCTCCAGGCTTCCGATATTCTTTCTAGCCATCTTTAACAGACGTCTTATAATAGCTATGGCGAAATGATGACATTGTTTTCGAAAACTGTCGCCGAACGGACGCAGCCTGGACACCGACAAGATGTGGAGGAATATGATTACACCTCTCACGCTTTTAGTCGCAGCGAGGGCATTTGTGGCATGTGAGTGACCCTGACTGAGTAACTACCGATGGAAGGTGTGTTAGTCTCGCTTTATTAACGGCACCCAACTGTTGTGTGAAGCATCATCTCCGATCACCAATATCCCAGCTTGGTAGCACACCAGCTCCTCAGCAAGGTGTAAGTGGAACGACAGATTTTGGCAAAAGAGTGCAAATCACGAAAGCTAAATTTTGCCTGCAGCGTAGATGAGTTCCTTTCCAAGTATCCCCGATCAGCCTGGGCCATAGACGAACCGATCCTTTCTTTTCCAGAATTGAAAGAATACCTGTCCAAATATCAAGACCCCCAACAGCTGGGAGGCATGCAGCAGATACAAAAAGAGCTCGACGAAACGAAAATTGTTCTCCACAAGACCATTGAAAGTGTGTTGCAGCGCGGCGAAAAGATTGAGGACCTTGTCGCCAAGAGCGATGTATTAAGCGCCCAAAGCAAGATGTTCTACCGTGAGTCTTCCCCCGTTTCCCATTGTGTCTTATTGCAACATGCGAATCAGCAACATAAACCTCTAATAAAAGATTTGATGGAAGCTAATGTGGAATTAGAGCAAGCGAAAAAGCAAAACTCGTGCTGCATCCTAATGTAGCGGGATCCATTCTTCAGCCGATTTTCCAGCTGAGGGACTTGCAGGGGGAAGCTTTGACGCTTTAGTTTGAGTAAACGTAAAGAAGATGAATTAAGATAATTGAAAGAGATAAAAATATAACAGCTAGCACACCCTTATTAGTTTGCCCTTACTGTTCACCAACGTGAATCACAATCTTCCCCGTCGTACGCCCTAGCCTGAGTTTCTTGTACGCCTCAGGGGCATTTTTCCACTCAAACTTTTGGTCGATCAGCGCTTTTACCTTTCCTTCAGCCATCCATTGGGCGATCTGCGTCAAGTCTTCACGCTCGACCTTCACTCTGACAAGTCGGAATGATCTCTCCCCACCGCCCAGACACGAGGGGAAGAGACTCCGGCGAAGCATCACAAGCATGGAACTTTGCATGGCGACTTGGAGGAATGTTCCATCCGGTTTCAAGAAATGCCGGCTCAGCTCGTATAGGTTGTTTGGGATACCGACGTTGTCAATGGCAAGGTCAAAAACCTGGCCCGTTTTCTTGAGCTCATCGACCAAATCGACGGCCCGATAATCAATGACCTCATCAGCCCCGAGACGACGGCAAAGCTGTATGTTTGGCGTGGAACAGGTCGTGGTGACGGTGGCCCCAAGTGCTTTGGCAAACTGGATGGTGAAGGAGCCAACACCACCACTGCCGCCATTGATGAGAATTTTAGATCCAGGCTTAATCAGATCCTGCGGCAGGGACTGGAAAGCGGTCAATCCCGCGGTACCCACAGCTGCCGCATCATCCGGAGCAACGCCATCGGGAACAACTGTAAGATGCGAACATGGCGCGACAAAGAATTGGCTGAGGGTTCCAAACTTGGGAAATTTGGTCGTAACGCTCAGGGCGCCAAAGACTAATTGGCCTTCTTCAACTGACGTGTTGGTGTCGTGCTTGGCGCGAATACGGCCACAGAAGTCGAGACCAGGGCTAGCGGGGGGTTGTATCATGAATCTTCCAAAGACTGGAGTCTCTGGCAGCTTGTACTCTACAGGATTGATGCCCGCGGTGATGATTTCAATCAACACATGGTCTTTTGGGAAAGATGATAAATCCGGTAGGGTAGCTTTCTCGTTGAGAGTGAGAGAGTCCTCAAGAGTCTTCTTGATGGATGAGTATTGCCAGGCTTGCATCGTCATGGTTGTCAAAAGAGCTGGTCATGAGAAGGAATATGACGCAGGGGGGAAAAAGACGCCCAGTGTAGATATAAGTCATATCTGTAGCCAATTTCGATTCGGCATAAGTTGACCGCTTTGATTTTGGCCATGATAATTTGGGTTGAACCCGCCCCGGTCAAAGTTGTTTGGACTATGGTGAACTGCATGACAAGCCCGAAATCCAGATGCCTGATCCTAGTCGATTCTCGGGTTCGGATTATTTTGCATTGCTGATTGGCTGCTAACAATTGAGGCGTAGCGCTGATCACCAGATGCCCCACTGAGAGTGGACACGAGTGTTAGAAATCAAACGCGGAAAGCTTGGGCAGCGGACTGTTGTTGATGGTGAAGCAGTTTACACATGCCTCTTGCGGATTAAAATAATTGAACTTGTGGATATTGATTGCATTAATAGACGGAGATCATCTTGCTTGGAACCCAAAACAATATGACGCACACATGAGAAATCTAGCTAACATGGTCTAGTGTGAGGCTAAGGGGATGAAGCCGGGGTGCACGGATTGATGCTTGGGGGGTTTGCTTCGTATCGAAGTAGAACTCCGCGCTGCGGAATTTTCAGAGCGTGTATGGTTGCGCACCCGTTCACGGTAGGCCGTGGAAGCCGATATGGTTTGAAAGGACTAGGATTTGCTAAGTGATTCTATTCTGGTGTTACTCGTGCATGCCATTTTCAATGCGTGCATTGATGTAGTTCATCGGCCATTCAATTGCCTGCTGCCACGGTGGCCCCAACGTATTGTCGATGAGTGCCATGAGGCGAGACCCCCAGCCTCGCATAAACCAAAAGTCATCCCCAACAGCGTAAAGAACCGTGCAGTAGTGAGCCACGACAACAAGAGCCGCCGGATCGTGGGTGCGTAAGAGTGCTAGGAATTCACCCTTCAGCATCATAGGCCACATGATGGCGACGTTGAGCTCAGGGATGGTGGATGAAGCCTTTTCCAAACTTTCTTCAAGGCTGGCGATGGCTTCGTTGACTATAGTAATGGTATCATGGCCGACCAGGTTCGCATCGAAGCTCTCAGATGCTAGAGGAAGATGCTGTTGGAGCAGACGCAAGAGTGGTGTGTTTCCCCGAGGAGAATCGCATTGCATGAATTCACCCAACAACCCATCTTTGGTGGCATCTCGGGACATGCGAAGGATGTTGCTCACACCTCGCAACAGAGCAAAAGCCCCCAGGACATCATCGAGTTTTACCGACTCACATTCCCCGTTGCCTGTGGCAGATGAGGCAAAGGCTCCAATGAACAGGAGTGAAGAGGCAGCGAAGAGTGCATCCCGGTTTTCGGAGGTGACGGCCAATATCTCGGTCTTGATGCCGCAAATTGCATGATGCTGGTGTTGGAATGCTCGGGAGAGCTTTTCTTTTCTCTGGGCCGGCATCAAGTTGGCGAGGTGAAAGGATGACACGGCGAGGATCTGATGCATGAGGAAAGGATGCGCAACCGCATGACGGGGAATATCGACCTCCCACACGCGACGGCTGGCTCCTGGCAAGGTCCCTGAAGTATTCGATGTGTAGTGGTTCATCAGGCCCAAGTCGGAAGTCCAATTTTGTGGCTGCTCGAACTTGGGTCCTCCAGCAACGATGAGGCCCTGGCGGATCGGCCCTGACAGCAATTGGACATGAGTCGCAAACTCCGCGCGGCCGTGGCTGCCAACAACAGTGGATCGCGTGTCGCCCTGGCCCTTGTTCGATTTCGGGTTCGGATCAGATGCACCAATAGACATGGAATGACAAGAGGGTGATGGAGTATTCAGGCTGCAGGAGACTTCCCACCTGATACAGGCGCCGCAGGGGCGGCTCTCATCACACTGCTGGGATGTCAGTCTGTACAGGTTCAAATGTACAAATTACCTGTAAACGCACCTTGATTTTTCTTATTTTACAGCGAATACAGCCGTTGCGTGATTTCTTATGCCCTCGACGCACCATCTCGACTGCTGCTTATTGACCTGGGGTAATGAAGTGCATGGGGGGGAGGGCTGCATCCGAGACGCGAGACGAGACGGGGCTTCTAGGCTACTTAAAGATAAGCATGCCGCTACTTAGTAATATTTCCCGCTCCGCAGCATAGCGCGTCCAGGGAAACGTTAAAAGCCTTTAACAAGGGTGGGGTGCGCACAGCCCCTAGCGGAGATCACAGCCAAGACTCTACACGAGGTAGATGTCGAATTCTGCAGATTGGAAAGCAAACAAAGATACGATCCAATTGAGCGTTCTGTATTGATCTACCTGTAGATATCTATAAAAGCAGACGGCTCAGCCTTGATACGATTACTTTATCCCACAGAACTTTCACTGCACGTCAACCTTCTCCCCCCACACAAACCACCAAAAGAAAAACCGGTATATAAATCTTTGAATTCGATAGAAATCATGAGTTCTACAAATCAGACGACATCGGATCCGGTAGAATTTATCTTCTACCACTATGATCCTTCTCTCGCTGCTGCCTGCATATTCATCAGTTTGTTCAGTTTATCATCAGCACTGCACGTCTATCAATTTGTCAAGCTCCGGGCATGGTATTTCATACCCTTCTTTATTGGTTGTTGCCGTAGGTCTCATGGACTGCAATATCTATTCTTGGCTAAAATTCGCTATAGTTGAAATCGTTGGTTACGCAGGCCGCGCCTTGTCAGCAAGCGAATCTCCAAATTGGACCACAGGCTCCTTCACCATGCAAACTCTCACCCTCCTTCTGGGTCCCGCTCTGCTCGCCGCTTCCATTTATATGGTCCTCGGTCGCTTGATTGGATTCCTCGAAGCTGGGAGCCTCTCCCCTATAAGTGTGAAATGGTTGACAAAGGTCTTTGTCCTGGGTGATATTCTTTCTTTCCTCGCTCAAGGTGCAGGTGAGTATTCCAAGACGGTTTGAAAATTCAAAGGGAGTGTTAACAAATTTTAAGGAGGCGCTATTCTATCCCGTGCCAACTCTACCGCCACCATGAGACTTGGGGAAAATGTCATCATCGCTGGTCTTGCCATCCAGATTGCCTTCTTCGCGGTTTTCATTGTTGTCATTGGTGTCTTTCACTACAGGATCCACCTGTTACCCACCAACAGTAGTGCTTCAACCCACGTTCCTTGGAAACGATTTCTCCTGGTTCTTTACGTTACAAGCGGCCTAATTATGATCCGATCTGTTTTCAGAGTTGCAGAGTATGCTATGGGCAATGATGGGCCGCTGTTGGCTAACGAGGTGTACCTCTATGTCTTTGACGCGGCTCTAATGCTTATTGTGGTTGTAATGTTCAACGTCTTCCACCCTGGAAAAATTATTCTAGAGTAAGAGTCCCAGCTTTTTCTCTCGCCCGGGCGTTCATTAATTCTAATTGGTTGATCTAGGAACAAAGGCGAATCCAGCGGGTTCAGTCTGGAAAGCCAAAGTCCCAAGGCCAGCTTAGCCAGGGGTGGTTAATATGTTCACTCTTGAGAAGCCTCGGGCATGCTGTAAGATGCAGTTCAGCCTTACAAAGAAAGAAGCATATCCTGTTCAACTTGTGTCTGTCGGGGAGATGCAGACCCGATGATAAGACTGACTGTAGCTTACTTGTACCTGTCATTGGCTTCGCCAACAAACCTGCTGAGAGCATCATGGAGATTCCCATCAATTCAAAGTGCAATTTTCAACATTCCTCACACTGCCTCGTTATAAGACTTATCCCTGTTTGTTTTCTTGGTCATATAGAACAATCAAACACACTGAACTATCACTAGGTAGAAGAAAGAGCATGATTACATAGAGGACCGACCCTGGTGACAGCACCTGTACTATCCAAGTCCACTTTCACTTTGAAATGCAATAGTTTTTGAATAAGGAAATAATAATTATTAGTTAGTTAAAAATTAGGTGCATATATGACTGAAAAAGCGCATCATTGAAGGCTTGCCTGAGCCTTGCTGCCCACAAGACAGAAACACAACGAACGAACACGCCCGCATTATTTACTGTGTGGCTGCGGTGGCCGTTAGTGAGACCGCTAGCCTTGCTATTAGACAAAACACAACATATACAATACCAGCAGGCTCTCCGAATACCGAGCGCTGACTGAGAACAAATGAGACGTGATAAATGAATGAATCTTCAAGCGTAACAACATTCAATGTCACCACATGAAGGAATAAACCGAGCGCAACAAGGATCTTCATCCTTAGTCACTCTCCATACCCCGAATCTGCCAATTCCTTGAAATCATCGTCGATGTCGTCCTCATTGAAATGGGTCCATTGGCGTTTCCAATGTCCATCCTTCCACGGTTCGCCGGTTGACTTGTCTATGTGCTGTTCATCCTTCGTATCTTCGTCATCATCTTCCTCGGGCTCCCCAGGCCTCCTCACACCCTGAGTAGGCTTGAAAAGTCCTTTTGGGTCCCATTTATGCTTCACCTTTCTCAACTTTTTCTTGTTTCCACCAAAATATGCTCCTTCATGAGATTTAGTGGGAATATCCCTGTCGGGAAAGTTCACCGACGCCGCTTCCTTATTTAGAGATAATGGGCGGAGCGTTCTTTTGACCAGGGCTAAGAAGCGGCGCATTTTATCTTCTATCCGTTTTTCAGCCCATTCCAAAGTCACATGGCAATGGAGGCCACCCTTGCGCCAGAAGAAGGCTGCGTCGGTGGGCTTGGGCTTGGAGGCTTTCCCTCCGGCGTGCATCCACTCGACAAGGAAGTTGGCTTCCTCACCATTGAAGTTCTTGCGAAACGTTTCCATGAGGTCCCGAATGGCGGCCGTGATGGTTGCGAGAATGGAGGGTGAGGAGTTGGAAAAGATGAAAGAGGTGCGGAGCTGGTAGGTTTCCTTGGATGGGCGCTCGCCTTCGGTTTGTTGCTGCTGCCACTGAGCCATGAGAGTTTGGCCAAGGTATCGTGTGGATTTCTCGGCGAAAGCGCGCTGTTTTAGATGGGTTCTGAGTTCGGGATAGCTGATGTGTTTGTTGATTATTCCGTCGTAATCCTTCTTGCTGCCATTGAAGGAGACGTCAAAGCGCACGCTGCCGTCGTTGGAGGTCTGCTGCGGATCGCAGGTCCATGTGGTATTGATGGTGAGCTTGTTGGGCCAGGGCTTGGTATAGAAGTCGTCAATGGTGGCCATGACATCGTCCGTAAAACCAGCTTTAGGAAACCATTGGCATGCTCCAGAAACCACTGTGCCAATACGGCTGCTAAGCTTCTGAACGCGGAGCTTCATCTGAACGACAACACCAAAGTTGCCGGCACCGGCGCCGCGCAGGGCCCAGAAGAGACTGCCCTTGTCCGAAGCGGGCGGGTCAGTTTCCTTAACGGTGATGAGGGATCCGTTAGCGACCACCAGGCTAGCTTCAGCGAGAGCGTCGGCGCCCATGCCGAGGCTACGCGTGAAGGGGCCGAGGCCGCCGCCGAGCACGAAGCCGCTAACATCAGCGGTCGGGCAACGGCTGCCGTTGACGACAAAACCGTCACACTTGGCAATGACTAATTTCTCATAGACGTCACTCCACAGACAGCCTGCGTCCATGGTAATCATCATAGAGTTTCTATCGAATTTTGCCTTCTTCATTCGACAAAGGTCGAGTAAAATGCAGCTAGAGGTGGTCGAGTGACCAGCGTAGGAGGGGCCGTTACTCTTGATGGTAACTTTGATCGCCCTAGCCCTTGCCTCTCTGATTATAGTCTGGACTTGGGCAGCACTTTTGGGCTGGACAACGCATTCGGGATGGAAAGAGCGAAAAAGAAGGTTTGAGGTTGCGATAGCCTGGCTATAGTCAGCCTGGCCAGGTTCCAGGACAGAGATTTGTTGATCCCTGAGGACTTGGATGACCTGCTCCATTCTTCTGTTTTAATCAAGATCCTATCTGATTAATGTTGCTTTATCCAACGCATGGAAGTATATAATGCGTCACTTAGATGAGATCTACAGATATTTCATGTCCCACGCTGCCGCCCGGCCACGCGGACTGCATCGCGGGCCTCATACACATCATCAACCCGCCCCACCAACCACGTCTCTTCCAGCCGTCCGAGGAGGGGGCGCTGCCTCCGGCAGCCTTTTTTCTTTAGCGGTTACTATATTGAGTTACAGCCTTGAATTGCTGAGGGCGGGTCCTTCAATAGATAACAGATTTTCCCCACAGATGCAACCAACATGCGGGAAAAGGGCCAGTTGCCACGAGGTACTCCTCCTCATAGTGGTAGTAAATTGATGGGTGACTTGCAAATAATAATCTATAAATTTCCTATGCGAGATCTAAAGCTGAACGTGGTGTCTACTTGCGTGTTCTTCAGCTTTGATGGTTTTCCGGGGTGTATTTCATACATCAACCCCATGCTTGCCAAGTGTATAGCCTCATGGTCTAGAATGTGCGTTTCTGCCCAACCGACGCCCCCAAGAATCCACAAAAAGCCCTAGTCATAAACTTGTAACTTGTGCAGCGTTGGCATATTGATCACCTATAAATGCCACCCGTCTCAAAGACGCATTCCCGCTTGTGAGCTGTTGGCCCCTCCATCGTTAGTACCAGCACTCCTCTATTGGGCACCCATATTTTTGCCATCCCAAACCTGCACCTCCGCTCCTTAGTATAGATTTTTGCCCCTCGCATTTTGTCTCTTACCTCTCTCCTCCTCACTTTCCTCAATCTGGTATCCGTCACCATGGCTGCGTCGGCTCTCCTCCCCGCCGGCCTTGCATACGATACATCCACTAGAGTATCCTCTTCCATCACCTCGTTTGCTCAAAAGATGCTCCCTGTCTGGCTGCCCCACACCACCCTCCTCGGCTCACATCCTCCAACTACGTATGCAGTCACGCTTTGGCTGTTATTGGCCGGGTGGAAAACCGCCAGACAACACCAAGAAGGTGTTTCTGACATTGTCAGGGAAGCGCATCAAGCCATATACCTCGCGCAATCGGCTTTTGAGAAAGCGGACGGCAATTTACGCGAAGTGAAAGGGCTAGAGATGCAATTTATGCAGCTAGCTTCCATTGAAGTGGAACATCAGAACGAGACATCGAGAGCCACCTTCCTGGCTGCAGAAGAGGCAAAGACGGAGATAGAAGAGGTAGTAGAGAAGTTAAGATTAAGGGTCAACAAAGTAAGGAAGATAATAGAGAAAGCGATGGTGGTAGCGCAAGATGGCGATGTGTCATTTGCAGGGGATATGGTCGTGAATGCGGGCAAGTTGGCAGAGAGGGTGGCGAAAGAAGAGGAGAAGGTTGGAGAAAAGGTGCAGGAGGTAAGGGAAATGCTTGTGCAACTAGGTTTAGATGAGGCATTTTTTTGATAGAGCTGCTCACATGTTTATGCAGAGAGACAGTTCGAAACTTGGTAGAAGGGGCCGGAACCAGAGGCAGGTGTAGTGTTGAAAATGCAAGAATGTTTGCAATGTCTCTGTCATTTGGACCTGTAAATTTACTTCATATTTGTATTGATTCAAGTGACTAATTTAAAAATGAAACTTCCATGCCAAAGTCACAAAAGAGATGAAATCATATCTCGTGGTTGTCCTCACTCGACCGTCCTACCCTGATCAACCCTCAGCTCGTCTGTGTCAGAGTCATAATCCTCCACCTCAACCTTCTTGGCCTTGACAACCCTCAGCTCGTCCGCGTCGGAATCATAATCCTCCATCTCCACTTTCTTGGCCTTCACAACCTCTGGCTTGTCTTTCTCGGGATCGCTATCGTCCATCTCTTCTGCTTCGGAATCGGTATCCTCCACCTTGTCTGACTC
The DNA here is from genome assembly GCA_013403855.1 of Calonectria honghensis. Lineage (NCBI taxonomy): Eukaryota > Fungi > Ascomycota > Sordariomycetes > Hypocreales > Nectriaceae > Calonectria > Calonectria honghensis. The sequence continues at coordinate 157,477 of VTGB01000024.1, forward strand.
GGAATCACCATCCACCAGCTCATCCATCTCGGAGGCCTCATCGTCCGATTCATCCATATCATCAGAAAAGTCCACTTCCTTGGCCTCACCAGCCTGCGGCTCGCCTATTACGGCTTTGTTATCTTCCAACTGCACCTCGTCGGTTTCAAGAGCATCTGACTCTTCCTTCTCAGATTCACCAGCCGTTACCTCCTCATTCTTTCCTTCAAAAGTCTCCGATTTGTCGGCCTTGGCTTCATTAGCCTCCAACTCCACCACACCGTTTCCAACAGCGCCCAACTCATGTCTGTTAATCTCGACAGCCTCTAACTCTACTGGCTCGATCTGAACCTCGTCCGCACTCCTGGCCTCACTGGCCTCCACATTTGAGGTCTCAACAATCTCCACGGAGTTGACCTCGCGATCGGCTCCCGCGGTCATGTCCTCACCAGTCTCTACCAACTCGGCCTCAACGTTCTCTGCAGCCGTTCCCTGACTAGTTCCCGTGGTCACTGCTGTAGGTTGACCAATGGCTAGAGGCTTGAATAATGTCTCCACCAGCTAGGACAAAGTTAACAAGGTACAAGCGAATCGCTAAAATATAAGAAACACTCACCCATCGCTCCATCGCCCGCTCATCACGATACTCTTTGAACCTCTCGTCAAATCGACCTGTACAACTGTGAGTACTGCAAGCTGCTGACCACTAGTCAAAAGCGCACATACCTGCCAAGATATGAGAGACACTGGCAATGTTCTCGTTCTCCCTGAGGCTGTCCAGAAACTTGACGGCTTGTCGTGACGACCCAATTTGACCGATTAAGAACTTTACGCCTGCGGGAAATACTCAGCAACCGGAATGAATACAATGCCAAAAGAAAAATAGAACTCACTGTTCCTTGGATACCCCTTCCTCTCTAACTCATCCCCGCACGCAACAATCACATTTGCCATCATGTTCTCTTCTGGATCGGTTGGGCACCCATCGGTAATGATGGATATAAGAATAGGCCTCTTAAATGTGTTTGCCTCAAGCGGGCTGTACACCATTGGTATGAGGATGCGGTCTCGCAATGTTGTGCCGATATTGGTGCCTCTACTCGGCCTAATCGATTCAATCACCTCTCCGATCCTCTCGATACCCAAGGTGAATGAGTCGTCGGTTTCATGGTTTATGAAGCGAAGAGCGACACCCTCGCCGTCGGGGAGAATGCGGGTCGTGGTCCTCACAATGCGGTTAGTGATGTCCGTTTGGTTTCGCCATCGGTCCTCGGCCACCCCCTTCTCGTTGCCCATGGAGCCGCTGTCGTCTGCTTCGTTTTAGTGACATAACACGCATAAATGGCTTGTGTGGCGGACATTTGGATTTACTGACCTAGGTAGATGACTTGTTGATGCATAGTGATTGGGATAAGCTTAGATAGGATATCTGGATCGTTCAAGGCGGTAGTGGGGTCCTTGGCGAGCTCTACCAGCTTTTTCGCCATGTCCTGCATAAATTCCTTGTTATTTTCCCCGAAGAAGCCTCCCAATGCAGGTGTGTCTTTGATATAGGCGTGGATGCTTTCGAGGAATTCCTCGGGTGTGAGCTCTTCGGCCACGAGTTCCTCCGCCGGCGCAAGTCCCTCCGCCGATTTAGGTCCCTCAACCGGTGCAGGTCCCTCTGTTGGTGTAGGTCGCTCTGCTGGTTTAGGTCCTTCTGCCGATGTAGGTCCTTGTGCTAGTGCTGGTGTAGGTCCCTCTGAGCCAGACTTAATCGCTTGCAATTTCTTCTTCTGTACTATCGCCTTCAATTTCTGAGGTAGATTTCATGGTTAGCAAGAGATCAGATGTTCTACTGTTTCGAATATCCACAGTTGATCAAGTACCTCTTCGATGCCCTTGTGGTGTTGCCCGCTAAACCCAAACTGGTCCTTCGTGAATCCATTATATTTTTGGTTGACCCACGAGACAATATACCGGCCAACTGTTGTGACTTGGAACGCGAAGCGTGATATATCAAACTCCTCCTTGTCTGGATTCAATGCGTTTCGTATATTGCGATCCCCGGTATTCGTTGCCACTTGAATCGCGTCAAAGCCATCGTCATTCTTGATATGCAACCTGGCGCCAGCTTTCACCAACAGCCGCACACAGTCCGCATCCAGGTTCTCAATAGCGCACATCAACGGCGTGTCATTCCCTGCAAGACTGCACGTGTCGTCGACAGAGCTTCTGGGAATCCCGGACAGGAGAATTTGCACGATTAGTGGACGCTCCACCTTTGTTTTCCAAGCAGCGAGGAGTAGTGGTGTCTCGCCGTTCGTGCATCGGCCTGTTGGTTCGGCGCCTCGCTTCAGCAGGTCCTCGACATCCTTCGCAGACCCAGACACCACAGCGGCTGCAAGCGGTGTCCAACCGTCCTGGGAGTTTGATGTGCCTCTGCGTGCATCTGTAGGGGTCGTCATCTTCGTGGTTGCTGCTTCTGCGGCCAGAATGCCAATGTCGCTGTCATACCGCAGAATAGAGCAGTCACTTTCGCTTTCTATTCCCTCTCGGAATCGTCACAGCCTCATCCTATGACGTCTATCTTGAATATCGCGCTGACACGTCATCACTTCCCACACATTGGCGCAGAGGTTGGGCACCATTGCATCCCCGTTATCAAGGTGGTCAAATAGCATGCCATTTCTAAATCCGCGGGGCTGACTAGCCACCTTTTAAGATGGAGATCATAAGGCAAAGGCGGGGGCTTATAGATATACACCCAGTGTTTTTATTTACCTAGCTTTCCTCGGGTACCAGGGCACATTTCCAGGTTTGGCGGTAATTATGTATAATTATCTGACATCCTTTGCGGATGACCGCAGCTTGGTATTACCCCAATGTTACCAGGTAGGGCGGGATGTCAGGGACCCAGTTGATAGAAATCGCCTAATTCCGAGAGCTGAACTGCCGCAAAGTCTAAAAACCAAGCCTAAAAGTAGATCACCCTAGCTGCACATAGTCAAGGGACAGGGCCTAAATTGACTGTCTTGGGGGAACATTTATTCCCTCAACTATCAAAGAAGTTCGCTCACGTGGACTCGGCCCTTAGCTTACCCTAGTTCAGACAAATCCAGGTCCGGAGGCCTATCGCTTAATATTAGCTCGTGACCGGCATGAGTGCAGCTCCTTGTGAACAAGCCCCCGTCTGAAGCGGTCATGGCGCCACTCCACCCAAACTGGGGCCCGCATAACCGAAACGGTCGCACCGACAGACTGTTAAAGTATTTAACGTGGGATCGGATAGTTCTTCAATAGGTATCATCATGAACACGGATTTTATAGTACTTGCTATAGCCATAACTATGCCTCCCGGTCAACGGACCGTGCAGGGATCAGCCCTTACTAAAGCGACATTTCTTCATGTTTCCGTCATTAATATTGGGTATGGAGGTAGAAATGAATGTTAAAACTGGTGACTTTCATCCCGATTGAATATTTTGATCAAAATTACCAGCATAACTTACATAGCTATACATCCGCTACCCGCACGGACTTTGAATCTACTCCGCCACCACCACTGGAAGGACGTAATTTAGCACTCCTCCTTTAAAATACATACTTTAGGGTAAACGACTCGTAATACAATGTCGATGAACTATGCCAAGGATTTGGAGATAAAAGAACACATGCGGCATCAACAAGTGCCATCACGCAATGGATAGATAGCACCCCCAGCGCAATCCAAATAGTTATGCTGTCACCAAGGCGATATGCAAACAAATTCTGAGAGACCTTGGGTTGGAAAATCGAGTCTCCAGCTACTGGTGCTGGATCGGAACCATAAGATGGATCTGGGTTATATGACTTTGGCGCAATTGAATATGAGAGCGCGTTTGTGAGATATACTGATAACGCCATCGGTATGCACTGGAAACTTTTGAACACTACCGCATCACTGCACGCATCCAGAATGTCCCGATATGCTGGGTTAGGTGAAGTGGTATTCGCGCCATAGTATTTGGTTCCAATGTCCGTCAACCAATTGTCTCGGATTTGAATGACGGCCTCTTTGGTCGGTGCCTGCTGTAAGTATGGCACGAAGTCGTTGGGCTGGATGCCCAAATCGCTCTGTGTCGCGGCGGAGCCAAAAGGTGTAATCCAGTTATGTCCAGTTATGTGAATCCATCCAACGGGCTTGGATAAGACAGAGTTGGGTATTGAAGATGAAGCCATCTGAAGGCTGCTGAGACCTCGTGACGTTTTTCAGAAACAACATTGCCGTACTGATTGGGACAGGAACTTGATCCTGAAGATGCAAAGTAATAGGGTCGGGTCGGTAGTAAAGGCCATCATCGTTTGCAATGTCTTCCTTGAGAAAGCCCAGTTCCTTGGAGAGATTCAACTTTAGACTGAAATTACCATGGAAGGAGTTTCGGAAGCTAAACTCCAAGTCTTGTTGGTCCAATGAAGCGATATTGCTTGTGTGGTTGCAACTTAGCGCTATGAAAGGTTGCTTCCAAGTCGTCATGTTCAATGGTCGGTTGGGCTGGGATTCAACACGGTAGCTGCGGGTGATATCCTCAAGATTGCTAAGGCGTACGCTTACGGATGAGAGTAGGGATGTGAGGAAGCCCATGGGCGCCGTGCTAATGTATGTATGAACCCTGTCCTTGTAGTGTATAGAAAGTGATATAGGGCGGGAGTTGTCCACCTTTCCATAGCTGCTGACTGTGATATTGTTTTGATATGGAGCGATTAGTGGGTTGACGAGAATTGGCATGATGTTTTGCATCAATGGCGATAGATTCTGCCTGATGCAGGTATCATTAGGCGATACGGACATAAAAAGCCCGTAATCCCAAAGTCCAGGTTCCAATGATACCAATTCGTTCTCGTATGGATCTTTTGAGAAGTATAGGGTGGCGTTGCTAGCGAGGAATGGTTGTATATCTGCACTGCTAAGCTCCCACCATCCCGAGCGGGGGATGATTAGAATGGCAGAGAAAGGAGCAGCAGCGATGCCGATCAACATCGTAAGTAGTATGACCCCAACTGTTATTGAATGAAACCAGCGGCTTTGAGTCGGGTTGAGCACTGTGCCCCAGAATTCCCAGCTCAAGAGATACGGTATTGGAGATGATAGCTGGAACCCCGATGATAGGAATCCCAAGGGAATACCAGTATGCTTCTCTGATAAAAGGCTATAGCGGATTCTATGAAGCAGGATGTCCCCCAAGGATATTAATATTAGGGTTTCGTGTGCTTTGGCCGCAAACTGGAGAATGCTAAATTCATCAGCGGTAGGATGGGCTGGATCCCACTGTAGTTTAAGAAGATATATTGTAAGTAGACCCACAGTGGCCAGGGTAGCGGGCAAATGCAATAGAGTAATATTTAAAAGAGCATATAATCTGCTTCTGGAGCAGATTTCCTTCTTTTGTTCAGAAGTGAGTGCTGCGAAGCGTGATTTGCAATAGTTCCAGACTGAAATGAGCCAACCACCTTTTTTAGGGGGAGAATTGTAATCCCAGTCGGAATACGATGCCGATTCGTCCAAAATAGTACGGTCGCGATATGACCACCGTGGGGCCCTTTGCCTTCGATGGCGTTCTGGTGCTTGTTGCCGTCTGTCCTCCCTCCGGAGGTTCTGAGAGTGAGAATGAAGGGTTGGGCCACGGGGTTGACGGTGGCGCGGTGGCGGATCCCGGGCATCATTCCGAGTATTCTTGGTTGCCGTGTTGGGAGTTTGCACATCCGGGCTGAAGAGACCGCTGTTTTCTGAATATCTTGGATATTCACGATCCTATGAGGTATTAGGTGGATATTCGTGAGTAGAGGTGCGTGAAAGTACCTCTCGAGTTGCTGGGTATGGACGGCCCTGCCTAGAATAGCGCGTTTCATAGCGTCGTGGCATAATTCGTCCCGGGTGCAAATGGTGAAGTTGGGTTGTTACGCAGAAATAAACGTAGGAAACACGAGCGCATCTCTAAGGTCCAGCTATCATAGAGAGATTTATTAATGAGGCTCTTGACGGAGAATGGCCCCCAAATGGTAGGCTGGGTAGAAAAATCAGGCAGCTGGGCATATTCACTTTCATTCTGGATGGATGGGGCGTAATATCTGTCGCCCTTCGGCCCTGGGGGGGCACTTGATCGTAGCGCCATGCATGCTGTTTTGTCCATTCAGCCTGGCCAGTCACCTGTGTCAAAAAAAACAGTAGCATTAGCATTTCTAATGCAGCTGTGCCACCACAAACTGAGACAAGCTGGTCTGATGAGCAGGCCTGGCTGCCTCGGTGGACAGGTCCCAGGCCTCTACGTGAAGGCTGAGTGCATTTATTTTCCCCAGCCTTCCCATTAGCTCCAGCTAAAGGAAGCCACCCATAACTGCCTAGCCCATTTTCCTTCACCGGCCACCCATTTTGGCAATGATTGGGGCAACTACTTTTATTAGCACGACGGTTTTATCCAGAACCTTCACGGGAGTGGAAGCGCGGCTGTAAATCCAAAGCCTCTGCGACGAACCATTCACATCTTCTTCTCAGTGCCAAAATTCACGGAGCCAAACCTTGTCCTTGCCATTGAGGATAGCATGGAGGAAGCCTGATCGTAACATTAAGTGGGTTAGATGGCCTCAGCGGACTGAGAGGCTGATTTTGGTAGGGCTTTGGCAACAAATGCCAGTCTGCAGAGGGTCCTCCTTGGTGAGATAATCACAAATGGCTAATCGAAGGTGGGGAAGCAAGGCCTACTACGCGCTAAGAGTTCTTGACCTAGATGGGTTATCTGAAAAATAATCGTGCTTATTTCATCAACAGGAGTTTCTTTTTTTTTCTCTTTTTTTTGGAGTCACTGGGGCTCATTCAGCTTGAGGAAGCAGCTTGCATCTGGGGACCAAGCAGGGTACCTTTCCGCCCACGAAGTTGGAAATGTGGGTGTTGTGAGTATAGTAATTTTTGAATTTCTGGAAAGCCGTCTTGTGCTATCACAATGTCTCGTTTCTGTCTAGGCGATCAAAGTTGGGGCACCTGGGTGCCAATGCACAGGAACCAGAGGGTTAGCCAGCAGAACTCAGAAGAACTACAAGAAATGGAACGGAAGCCTCAGTGCTCTACGAAAGTACCACATTGTGTTCAAAACTGTGAAATTTCACAATCACTATTTACCCAGCCACTGGTCTTGCGCCTTTGTAACAGAATGTCTTTTGGTCCCAAGGGTCCCGGTCCCGTCCACTCTGCCATGGGCAGATTCGAACAGTGCGAAGGGGAAACCATTGTGGTGGCAAATTGTGACTACCTTCGTGTTTATTGCACATGTTAAGTTTAGCTCTTCATCCTGCCATCGTTAGGTCCATTCATGTGTCCCAAGCATAACCTAAACATGAATTAATCATTTTTCCTTTACATTCCGCAAATGAGTTTCGGTATATATGGGTGGGACAAGTGGGACCTCAAAGATGGAGAGAGAAAAAAAGGTCAGGGTGGAACGGGCCAAAAATTAAACGTCACGACCACGCCAGGAGTCGAACCTGGAATCTTCAGAGAATCGAAACAGACCGAAATCTGACGCCTTAGCCATTAGGCCACGCGGCCGATGAGAGACGATTCTTTAATCTACACCAGGAAACCCAAGTGCATGCATCGCAATTAGGCAAAGGTCGGGAATGGTAGAATGCAAAGTCATGAGTTTAGAATAGTGATGTTGAGAAGGAAGTGAGCTGGTCCTGAGTAGAATTTTGTGGCCGCAGAGCTCGGGAGACATAATCCCAGCCGTCATTGTTATCGAAAAGGGCTTTTGAGGTTCAAGCGACCAGGGGCTGAGCGCATCATGCTTGCGGCTCATCTGCAAGTCTTTGGTAGCTTACAACCAGCCTGGTCTTTCGGCATTCGTATGGCAATCCCTGGTACCTATGAAAGGAAATGAGGCTTCTCTTTCTCTGTTTGGGCTTACTTTGGCACGCAGTACAAGGTTGAAGACACTCCCGTTACCACACCGGCCGCACACCATTCCGTACAATGACGAGTTGCCAGCATTGCCACTGAAGCGCGCGGGCCTCGTATAAATAGCCTTCTCCGGGTTGATGATTTGCATGTCTATCGTGGCTCTGAAAGGGCCCATGGGCTCCAACCATCAGAATGACTTCTTCAATGGCTTGATTGGGTCAGAAGGCTTGATGCGCTCGGCATTCAGTACAAAGCAAAACATTGCGGTCCTATATAGAACGGCCCAGCTCCTATCTCCGGCATTGATATACACGCTCGAAGGGCATAGGTTAGGAAACCGTGGAACATTTTTGGCCCGCCCAGTTTCTATCTGGCCGCAGCGGGATTCTATGACATTAGGGTTGTGGCACCAGCCTACGCCATGCTTAGTGCGCTCTTGTCATACGATTTGCCCACCGGACGCTTTGTCCAGCCATATGTTCTTTTTGCATTTCTCTTTGCTATTGCATTGAGCTGTATCCTGCCAACTATTTTAATAGTCACTGGCATTAGAATCCACGGGTCATGGGACATTGAGCCCTTGGCTAGGAGCTGAGCACCTCTTCTCGCGAGCACCGCGACATATGCAATCTCTTCTATAGTGAGAATCTGGAAGCAGACTACGATGGTTGACGATGAGAAGGATGAGTCGGAGTTGGATCGCTACAAGGGTCGGGATGTGCCGATTTTGAAGTTTACCTACAGTTGTGCCTTCATCCTCCAGTCGCTATTGCACATTGTCATTACTACGTGTAGTCGTACCTACCAACTCTCTACTACCAGCGGATCCCTGACTAACAACGAGATATTCTACCCAATCTTGGGTGGTGGGAGTGTTCAGTTTTCAATACAAGAACTTTTCAACAGTGGGTATGCTATCGCCGTGCTTGTGTGGCTCCTTCACGGTCTGTATTCAGTGTGGAATCTGAGGCCCTTGGGATACATAAGTCAAAGGATGCAGTTCTTCCTGCCTTTTATTTTGTTGTTGGTCAGCTCTTGGTCGGTCCCGGTGCTGCTTGGATAGAGTTATGGTATTGGAAAGAGAGCATTATTCTCGGGCTGGGCAAACGGCGAGGTGGGAAGTAGGTCGTATTTTAGTGAGAAGACCGATCAGCGATGAGGGAAAACTGGCCCGACAAATCATTTCTGATTAGACAGGGGCATAGTAAAATGATAAATTGGTAGGAAATTCCGAAAGAATTATGGACGAATGTAGTAGCTAGTAAACAACGTATCCGAACCCTCGTTGGATTGCTGGAACCGACGAAGGTATCATAGGCATTTGCTTGGTGTTTCTCGCGAGAGAGACACATATCCAGCTGATGAAACAACAGTAAACAATGTCTCGGAGCCTTTCCGTTTCGGCAGGCACCGCCTGTCTTGCCCCCGTGTCTTATAGGCTAATGCTGTTCCGTAGCTCAGTGCTACTTTATCCCACACACGCCGCGGCCCACCCTCGGCATCAACATCAATACTTCTGAAAAAGATGGCCATGCTACATCCCGTGACCGTCACTGTGAGACAAATGTGTGTCCCGCTGCCATGATCACGACCGCGTTTCAATCCCTGCCCAGCGTTGCATCTCGACTTCCCATTTCGGCAGGTGTTCACGACACCACCCTTAGCCCACTTATCTGGCTAAAGCGTGGTATCGGCGATAAAAAGCGGTTTTAAACTTATTTTCCCACACCAGAGTAGGATAAGATGTGCGGACTGCCACCAGGACGTTGATTGCGGTCCAAGTCCCTGGATTAAGTGTCTTGTGCCAATATCATGCTTCACACGTACTGCTCTTGTGCCTATATCAAATGACTGTTTTTGCCAGCACATTGCTACGCCTTTACAGAAGAAAAGTCCACTGCGCATTTATTTTGGCAAAACAAAACCTCCAAAGCCGGAATGACTGCTCCTGTACTAGGATTTGTAGTCATATGAAGGACCGATAATGACATCACCGCGGGAGTGCATTGTCGATAATATCCGAAAATTCAAAGACTTAGTCGCATTTTAGGTCACTTCTTCAGAAGCTCATTCTCCGAGTTTTCAAAACGCGGTCTTGTGTAAGAAGTATTGTGAACACGGGGACGCAACGTTACAATTTCAAGGTGTTCCGTGATGAAGCATTCAAGTCTTGATCATTCGTTCAGCTACATTTGTCCAAAACGAAATTGACCGAGCATTATAAATCAGCAAAAGAAAGAAAATTTATTTGTTTCCTCCCAACGGATTTCAATCTTTAGATCTTTACAGCCTATTGCAAACTAGTGCTAGAAACTTCGCCTACCATAGCTGGCTTCACTCATCACACCACACCCTACATCAGATAAGACGAATATTGTTCCAAATATTTCACAATGGCTCCATCAGCAATTCTATCCCCGATCGTGTCAAAGGACAAAGTGTCCAAAAAGGCAACCACATACGCAAACTCAGCCTACTTTGTAAACTGGTGTGTGCTTTTCCTCCGCAACAGAGTCACATCCTGTTCTCACCATTTGAAGGGGTATTTATGGAAGGAACTATCAGCCTCAGAGTCTTCCGGCATCTCAGCTTTCACACGTGTTGTATGCTTTCATGAACCTGCAAGCAGATGGAACCGTGTATGTACTTTTCTTCCATATACCATTGACGTCTCACTCACCCATCTAAGGTATACTGGCGACTCTTATGCCGATCTGGAGAAGCACTATGATGGCGATTGTAAGAGGCACCCTTACAATGATTTTGGGAGGTGTTTCCTCGCTAACTGGTATTTTCCAAGCCTGGAACGATCCAGGAACTAATGCATATGGGTGTGTAAAGCAGCTTTTTCTTTTAAAGAAGGCCAACCGCAAGCTCAAGGTCATGCTGTCCATTGGCGGCTGGACCTGGTCGACTAATTTCCCAGCCGCTGCAAGCTCCGCTGCCACTCGGGCTACTTTTGCCTCGACTGCTGTTACCCTTATGAAGGATTGGGGTTTCGACGGGATAGATGTGGACTGGGAGTACCCTGCTAATGACACCGAGGCGACCAATATGGTCCTGCTGCTCCAGGCTGTTCGTGCTGCATTGGATTCATATGCTGCACAGTATGCGCCCAACCACCATTTCTTGCTCTCAATCGCTGCCCCAGCTGGTCCCGATAACTACAACAAGCTTCACTTAAAAGACCTTGGGGCTGTCCTTGACTATGTCAACCTGATGGCATATGACTACGCTGGCTCCTGGAGCACCTACTCGGGCCACGATGCTAATCTCTACAAGAACGCCAGCAACCCCAACGCCACCCCTTTCAATACCGATGATGCTGTCAAGGCCTACATTGCTGGTGGCGTCCCCGCGCAGAAGATTGTGCTTGGCATGCCTATCTACGGTCGCGCATTTGAGAGCACTTCCGGCATTGGACAGACCTTTTCCGGCGTTGGATCCGGAAGCTGGGAGAACGGAATATGGGACTACAAAGCTCTGCCCAAGAGCGGGGCCACGGTATCTTACGATAGCGTTGCCCAGGGATACTACAGCTATGACTCGAGCACCAAGGAGCTCATCTCTTATGACACTCCCGCCATGGTTCAAACAAAGGTGTCATATTCCAAAGGCCTCAGCCTGGGCGGCAGCATGTTCTGGGAAGCGTCTGCGGACAAGACGGGCTCAGACTCGCTCATCGGCACTAGCTACACGGCTCTTGGGTCGTTGGATGCCACGGACAACTATCTTAGTTACCCCAACTCCAAGTACGCCAACATTGCTGCGGGACTGAATTGATTGGGTTATGGAAGTGTTGGTCATCTTAGCCACTCACTCGGAATAGGGCGAGATCTATTGAGAACCTTTTCTGCAGTTGTTTCATTTTGTAATACGTGTATATTGTTGCTTTTGGGGCATGATAATATGTATATCGTTCCTTTTACCTTCCACACAATTTACTTGTAGTCTTTCCCCGCCGTCAAGCAATCTGGTGTCTCCTGAATGGCCCTTCCCCACATACCCCAGAATCCTTTCAAGCTGTTTGATTCATACTACAGGGTCCTTGGTAGGGCTCGTTATCGGTACCGGTAGCCTGTTATTCGCGTCCCGATGGAGCATGTGGCTGTTGGATTAAACGACGGAGATCAGGCTGGCATGTTGAGACTATTTGCCGAGTGCGATATCATCAATCAAGAGCAGAGAATAAGACATGTGTGTATGATTGTGCCAATCTTGGCGATTCGTGCCATAACGTGTTTTAGGCGATGTCAGTTAGGGCGGGCAAGTAGTCGCTTTTTATGACACGCAGTACGGACACTGATTCTAGAATCACGAGTCTTAATGAAATAGAAAATAGTGGGGGCATAATTCACTGGGGGTAAATTTACGTTTCGTCTGTTTATAGAGCTCAGAGATAAGCTACTGCTGCTAACAGACAACGTCCTGACCGGTGTGTGCTTTTCAAAGCCAAGACACCAGAAAGAGCAAGCAATTACTGCCCCAGTAAATTGACACACTAAGTATCTACTGGACAAAGTACCGCTCCCTGCTGAAACGCCTACCTCGCCTTCCAGCATTTTCAAGATTTGTTATAAATATACCATCTACAGTTATTCAAACACCACATGACCTCTGAATTCTCGTGTTTGTTTTCAATCCCCAACCAAGGTGGATAGTATTGTATGGTATTTGTAAGTAGCCAGGGCTGGCCCATGTGCTCTACCTATCATTACTTATTTTAGACGGCTGGCAATTTCTAATATTACTAGCTCAACCATAGCACCGTATAGCTTATTTGTAGTTAGCCTAGGGAGTATGTACCAGGCAATCAACCCATGTACCGCGAATCTCCCATGCCGCCGTTGCGGGATGGCACATTGATCATGACAAACTGGCCAATGGCCCACTCACGCCGTCAGACATGGACACCCCCTGTAATTGGACCATTCCACATCAAACTCTAAAATGCTAAAAGGCCCACAATGGAGAGACCGCTGATTCAGTGGTTTAAAGCTATACATGTTTCGTGGTAATGTATGTCTTTGGTGTTCGCTTATGCAACTGATCCATCGCGTCTCACAGAACCAAGGATCGGGCCCGGTCCGTCGCGGCATCTTCGGATAGTGATGTTCAGTAGAAGTAAAACATATTAAATAAGATGTCTGCAGTCATGGAAGCGCCAAAACTTCCCCCCAAAATGTTTTCTGGGTGACCAGGATCCCCGTCTATGGTTTCTCTCTATGCTACAAACTCTCGCCACAGGCGAAATCGAGACGTTCCAATTATAGCGCAAAACTGGCGCGGCTCACCTCTCTGTAAGTGGTCTCACAAACATCCCCTTTGGCGGACTAGCTAGGGCACGTCTGCTTCTCCCTGTATATGGGAGGAGGGGTGGGTTCGACAGTGGTCTTAGATCGGGCTGATATACGATCTGTCGGGTCCATCTGGGTGGTACGTGTTGGCGACTGGCTCAATGGAAACCTTCATAGTGCGAGTAACGACAACACCGGATGTAGGTGACTGCTTGCCGTCATTGAGGTATTCCTGCGACTCAGAATCCCCCAGTGTTTTTAGTTGGATAACCTCTTCGTCAATCATACAATAAGCTCTGCTGCCAGACGTGGACAGAGGGCCCGATTTTAACCCGCTCGAACCCCCGCCATATTCATTCCCCGTCCGGCCAGATCCCGTCGTGTTTGTCTTCATACCGAAGCGTCTCTTTATTTTGCGTAGGAGGCCTGTCTCTTTCAGAATGCGGGCAACGCAGGGAACGCCAACGACGACAAATGCGCACGTCATCTCAGAAGTGGCCCAAAAGACGAGCTGTGCAAGCTTGTATGTGTTGTCCGAGGTCGACTTGGTGAGCACCGTGACGACCAGTCTCGCACCCGCAGAGATGCAAGCGCTGCAGAAGATGACGGGATTAGCTTTTGAAAGGGACCAGACAGGATTGCAACTCACAGTAATCCCAAGCTGAAGATGAGAGATATGCCTAATTTTCTCCTAATTGACATCTTCAAGGACCAGATCTTTTGCTGCGGTAGAAAGAAGATAATAATGTCACCCGCTAGGTGGAGACCCGCCACGACCACTTGGAGGCTGTAAATGTCCCAGCATTTACGCTCCTTAGCAAAGTACCAGATGCTATCATGTGGGGTGCATTGAAGGTTGAGGGACACAATGATTGCGAGGCTAGCCAAAATGTGTACGAAGATGAGGAGGATGCATGTCCACCAAAACAAGCTCCTTTTTCTATTTCCGTGAGGAATGAAAATGCGGCACCACTCTGTAAGAATCGCGGCTTTAAGACAAGGCATAACCATGGCGAAGCAGACTCCGAAAATAAGTAACCACTATGTCATGTCAGCCTCTGGCCTTCAGCCAACCCCGAAAAGAATAATTACGTATTGAGTTGTCATCAAATCTCTAAGCGTGACGTTCCATTGGTGAACAAAGTAACCTGGCGCGCCGAGGAACTTGATTAGCGCAGTGATGCAGCCCCAATAGCATCCCTCTTGAAGCATTAGCTGATGTCAATGGATATTTTATGGTCGTTACCCACATAAGCGATGAGAGTGAGGACTAAATTATGACAAATGTTAGCAAACAGATGATTCCTCCGCAAACCTCCATCCCGGATTGGATGGAATCCAACAAATATGAATAAGTACCTTCCTCCAGCTGGCACTTTTTCGCCAGGTACACTCGAGCATATCCTCTCAGCAGAACACAGATAGTTGCAATAGTGCTGCAGGCGATGATTGTGGCCAACGCGAGTCCATTCTGATTGGGCGGGTCCACGAGATTCGACGTCTCGCCCTCCGGCGGTGCGAGAGCGGGACCATCAAGATCCATTACATGGACGGAAAGTTGTCGATGTTAGTGTATATTCATGGACGGATGATTGCTTCGAGAAAGCGAACCAAGCCGATGGGCCTGCGGCTGGGGCCCTGCTTCATGTTTTATGTAGTCGACCTGTCAGGCCCCAAGCCCAGCCGAGACGACGCAAGGGGTGGGGCATGGGGCTGCATGTCCCTCGGTACAACATTACAATCACTCCATCTCCTTTGGTGACACAGACTAGCATGATGGCGGGAGTCGTTCGACTAAACGGAATCTTCCCCCGGATCCACTCGCCGCTGCGGGTTACAGATCAAGGCAAACCGCTGAAGATCGCTGCACCCTGAAGGACGATTTAGCTTTCTGCAGGTACACAGGGCAAAATGGCCCGAGATTAATGCCTTCTGAAAAATCGTGAATTCCGCAGGACGGGGAGTTGATGGGGGGTGGGTGGGTTGTCCGCGGCGGACTTTGGTCCCAGCACCAAAACGTTATTTGCGCGAGCCGCGCCTCTACCGCCAACGGTTCTTCTTTGCACTAGTAATTTTTTACTTCGTTTCTGATTTTGCAAGAAACAACCTTGTCGTCGGAGAATCTTCCCAATTAATACTGACACTTTCAAACACCCGGACACGGGTAAATATTCAGCGGCGCCGTCAAGTTTGCATTGATTGCCATCTAGCTGATCGCGGGACGGAGCGGATTAGGTTTTTGTAATCCTTGCAATGTCTGTGAGTGAGGCTTAGTTGGCTCCATTATTAGCGGAGTATCGCATATCAAATATTCCCCGGTCCCGGTGGCACGGCACGTGCCCAGTAGTCTGCGGCTTCGCCTCTTGCACTTATCGTTACGCAAAGGGGCTTGTCCCTTCACTCGCTCTCAGCTCATCCCCTCGCTTAGACGTCAGCTCAAGGTTGATCCTGACAATTCCAGCCGAGATCAAGCCAAATGAAGCGCTAGCGGTCTGGTGAGGAGATCAGGGTCTCACGTCAGTATGAAGGTTAAGCTTCGGTGCGATTTGGCTTTTCTCAAGGAACACATTTTCTCAAGGTCGGGCCTGTTCATCCCACGTGATTTGCGTCGTCAGCATGGACTCTGGTTGTTTTCGAAACTTGCAGAGAGGCTCCATGGTTATATGTTCGGGCTTTTAATCGCAAGCATTCAATTGTGGCTCCTAACGATCAACGACGTAAAAGTATTTCTGGAACACCGACATCCAATTACAAGCCTAGATGTACGACCGTGTCCCCGATTGGAAATTCGGCCGAAACATGAAACATAAAGGGCTGAAGTGATGCAACATCAAGAAAGTCTGTTCGAGAACATATAGTTGATTCTTCTAGTTAGACTGCCTTCCTGGCTTTGACTGGTCGAGCTGGATTGCGTCTTTCTCAGTATCATGCTATATATCTCTTTGCCGGGACTCCAATCAGCCAGTTAGTACAACCATAGCTATAGCTGGCTGGCGTTCAGAAATGCACTGGACGGCGCTTGGGTTTAAATGTCAAAAGACGCAGGTCTCCCAACAAACGGTCCGAGTGGACGATATAGTTCAGTATGGGTTCAAATTTCTCCGAAGACTAGTCATATCCGACGGAGTTGTCGTGTTCGCCCAGAAACATATCCACCAGGGCGCTGGCACCCTTTGTCGGAGTGGCTGTCAAATGGGGAATTTAGTGGGGGCCAGCTTCAGGGGAAGCTCGTCGTGGATAACGACGTCGTGATGCCAATCGCGACGACGCCCATTCTTTATGCATGCGGCATAAACGCGTGTCCGTGCCATCCGGTGTTTCACAAAAGGTTTTTACATTTACATAAGTGCTTGATCTTGATAGTGCAGAAGAAAAGTGATGAGTAATGGTGCGCAGGCCTAGGGAAAGAATCTTGTTTTTTTCAATTGTATTCGTAATTCTATTCGCAATTCACCTGGTTTTTCAGAGTATTCATAATTACATTCAATTTGCCTTTTATTTATGACAACCTGATCGCTGAATCTTGCTTGCCAGAGTAAATTCTGTATTTGGATCAGGCGAACCCAGGCTGAGGATGGAGAAGTTGTGAACTAGCTATTTCACCGGGCGGAAACCCGGCAGCTCCCACGGCAGCTCAAGTAAAAGCTTATTTCAAGCCCTTACTTAGCTTTAGCAGAATCGACTGCCGATCCAGCTTTCTTGATGCCAATCCCCAAGACCAGCAACACTCTGACTAACAACATGGGCAAGGTGGTAACAAGTGTGGTCCAATCCTCTGTTGTCCAATCGGCCAATATAAGCCAACTCCCTAGACCCCCAACAGCCTGGATAGTACCAACGCTATACCAAATATCACTGAGAAGCATGCCTGCACACAGCACTCTCCACAGCTTGAGGTCATCGTACAGACGCAAAACGACGGCCTCGACGAATGAAAAGTACAGCCAGCCGCCTCCGAGCTGGGTGTACAAAAATGTGGTGCTTTCATCAAATGGAACCGCCCCACGCGTCATAGCGTGGGCATACGCGGCGGGATTCAAAGTCGCCATGGCAGCGCCGACGGCGGCCAGCAAGGGCTCGATGTAGAGGAGGATGACTCGGTAGATGAAAGGGACCGATTCGGTGGCGGACATGGTCCGAGGCAGGCTTTCGGACGGCATATTGACGCGACGGGCTCTGAGCGCTGAAATTGGCGATTGTGATCTGGACAGTTTGAGGTTTCTCAGTTTGCCATGACGTCAAAGCGTTACAAATCAATTTTAGTGCGTGCTAAGCACAGTCAGGCATTGATCCCTAATAACTAAGGCAGAACGACGAAAAGCTTATTCCATCAGAGCTTTGCTAGGTTGTTTTTAGAACTGATTCACTGCTGCTGGATGTCTAAATTAAAAAAAATAGAGTACTTTCTAACTAATAAGTGAGGTTCAACTCCACCCCCCATTCCTGCATGCCAACAAACTTGTGGCATGCACACTTTTGGCTAATCTGGGGGAAGAACCAGGTAAAGGCGGGGGCCGATACTTAAACACCCACATCAGCGGCCCTTTGTTCGCCATTCTTCATCTCTCGATCCGACATTACATAGCTTTGGTTATCCGGTAGGCGATAGTCCCTTTTCTTAAACTCATCTTTCAGGGATAAGGTCTTAAGTCCCACATACAGGAGGCTGGCCATGCAGAGCATCTCTGGAATCATACCTAAAATAACCTGAGCCGCCTTGGATGTCAAGAAGCTGGACTCTGGGTTGGAGATTTCCAGCTGAAGAAACGTAATCGCGTAGATGAGCCGAACCCCGATGAAAGGAATAGCGGCAAAGACGCCATTGAGAAGCTTGGTTCCCAGGTTAGCCCTGGCCCCAAAAATAAATTGTAGAGGGGAGGGTAAATATAACTTACAGTCTTGCCACTCCTGACAGTTGGGACCTCAATAGCCACTACGGTTTTGAGGGCAATGACCGACCAAAAAGCCCAGCCTATGAGAAGCAACCAACTCAGAGCCGCGAGAGCACATCCAATATCCAGCAGAGGCTTGATGGCCGACATTGACTTTTTTTCTTCGGCATTGACAACGGCAATGACTATTAGAACCATTCCAACTGCAACAATGGTGTGATACTGGATGTCGAGGAACAACTCCAGTTTTCGGTTCAAACGGGGGTTTGTCGCGCGTCTCCTGTATGACGTTAGACATCGTCTTAATAATAAAATAAAAAATGACGGGAAGTCTCTTACGCTTCGTGCAAGACACCAGCTGTAGCCAATAACAGTGGCGAGATGCCGATGCTGCTGAGGATCAAAGCCGCGGTCGAGGTCTTGGACCCATGAAGGCCAATGGCGCCAGTGATGATGCGAAGAATGGAAAATGTTTTGACATAAAACCAACCAAGGAAGCCTGTTTTCCCATGCTTCCAGAGGCAGTATATGGCAGGCTGAACGAGGAGAAGGTAGACTGCGAGCTTGGCAGCGGAGATGGAGTCAGTCATGGTGAAGCGGGGGCAGAAAATGCTGGTAACGAGGAAATTATGTTGTAATGTTTTCTGATGCTCTGAATCTGAAATGAAATCGGGCTCACATTTATTTATGTTCCAACACCACAACACCACAGTAGAGAAGGAAGCATCTTGCTCTGTCTGCGTTGAATTGAATTGCCCAAAATGGAAGCGAGAACGAGTAGCGGCTGAAGATGCGACACGCACTAGCCACAGCCGCTAAATGCAGTGAGATGGCGCGCTGAGCAAAAGTCCATTTCTGCCAACCATCTGCATTGGCCAGGCCAAATGTGATCGCCACTCATCCGCGACTAGGTTGTAGATGGCGCGCACCTCCCGGAGCCCGGCATCTCCGACCCACCAAATGTCCCGCATCGCGTTGAGCAGCGCAAAGTAGTAGGCCAGCACCACCAGCGCGCGCGGCCGCTGCTCCTCGACGAGGCCGACAAAGCGCGGGTGGACGAGCAGCGGGAAGACGATGAGCTGGCGGCCGAACGCGCTCAGCGGCTCGTGCGCCTTGATGGTATTCAGGATGCCGCCGAGAGAGTCGACGGTTGATTCGTAAGCATCCGCAATTTCCCCATCCCACGGCTCGGCAAGCTGGTAGGGCGTCTCGCGCAGGGTCAAGTGCCGAAACTCATCGATCATGCCCTTGCCAACCTTGCCGGCGAGGATCTGGTTCATGTTTTGCATCTGCCGCACCGCCACGGAATTCGGATTGCCCTTGACCGCGTCCCAGGCGTCCTTGAAGACGAAGCTGCTCGTCTCTCCCATGCGCAGCCACTCCAACGGCGGAGTATAGGGACGGTGGGGTCGGTCTTGGAGATGGAAAAAGCTGTATACGCGCAGCATAGTCGATGTCATGCAGATGAAATCCGCGTTCTTCTCATTCATGTTGGACACGTCTTGTTGATGCATTTTGAGCGCCTTGTCAAGATATGCATTGCAAATCACTGTAGCCTCTGGCCCAGATATGTCGCCCTGTTTCTTCATATGGAGGGCGGCAGTTAGGTGCACCGAGTAGCGAAGGGCCTCAGAATGGAGAGCCATGCGGCAGACACCGCTGCTCCACATCTCCCTGGAAGCATCATCAATGGCGATGGTTGCATCTGGTGTTGTCAGGTAGTGTGTCAGTAGCCTGAGTTCCAATTGGCGACGCGCTTCCGACTCTACGAAAAAGTCGTCCACTTCCCGATTGCTTGGGCTGCTTTCCTGGCTCTGCGTCCCGCTTTCCCCTTGGCGATCGTAGATGCACGATTGCCCCAGCCTCTGGCAGTGACGGCACACGGGCTTCGCCTCATCACACTGTCGCTCAGATACGTTAGCGACGCCCAATGCCTGGCATCCATCTCAGACCAAGTGTGTGAACCTGCCTTTACCCGGCGGGCCCTGCACAGCTGGCAGCCTGTCCGGGACTTTTTGTGGAACAGCTTGGCGGCAGACTTGCGCGGTGGCTTTGGCGTTTCTGTGCCGTCCACCAGGATGATTCTCATGCCATCGCTGCTGTCTTTGAGAGTAGAATCCATCTTTACCGAATCGGTCAACCGAGAACGAGAACGAAGAGCGAAGTTGCATCAACCATTCTTATTGTTCCCCGGAGCGGCTGGGGCGCAATCTTCGTTCTCGTTCCTAGGTGGGCATAGCGCCGATGTGCTTGGGGCCGTCTTAGCCGATCTTGTCCATCTGCCTCAGCTGGCTCCACCTCTGGAACATCAGCCCAGCGCCGATCACCACGTTTGTGAGATATGTGCTGATGTCAAACCTTCTGGATAAGGAAGTTTCGAAATCAAAGATGTGCCGCTAACAAGGCTTCTCATGTACGAGCAAGTTGATGATCCTCAACTTTTTATTTTCCCCGGTGGTACTGAATATGATAGTACAGACACACAATACAAAGTAACATGTTCTTAAGGCATCAAAACACAACGAGAGAAAAGAAATTTCTTTGATGGTTATGTAATCGTATCATTAGCTCAAGCGATTTGCTAAAAAATCCCATTCATTTCTTAGTTAGTGGGGGCTGCTGTAAGAGGGCATCTTTCGTCGTAATGTGAGAGATGTAGGGTAGGCCTTGGGCGAGATGAAACAGATTACCGAGGACACACAGCGAGCGTATGCCCCAGTGCAGAGCATGGGCTAAAATGCATGGATGAGCCGAGCTTGTCCAGAATAGGTCCGTCCTATGACTCGCCAAGTTTTCTTGAAATCACGCTTGATTTGTTTTCTTTCCATATACAGTAATGAGTCGCGTGCAATTGTATACTGAATATTACGAAATAAATTACGGCAGTCTACGGCCTGAGGCATGCAAATTGACAAGATGATAGATAGACCCCGCGTATGGCTCAGATTAGGCAGCAAGCTGTTTATCGTCTGTTTCTGTGGTTGATTGTAATTTCTCCACAAGACAGCCCCGCCCAAGCACTCTTCTGCTCTTATATTTTCGCTCCCTCAAAGCTCATACCCACATTGGAAGCGAATGGTTGCGCGTCTGTTGTATGTTTTTGGTACTAACGCTTATGATTACTATCTCACGGATATCACCAAATCAAAATGACCTCCACTCTGCATTTTGCGAACCAGTTCGCCATCAGCTGTGGCACTGTCTCCGTCGATGTTGAGCGATCTAAGGTGCTTCTGATCCGCTGGCGCAAAACGGGAGAGTATTTACTGCCAAAGGGCCGCAAAGATGTAAACGAGACGCTCGAACAAGCCGCTTTGCGAGAGACATTCGAAGAGACTGGAATACCGGCCAGACTGCTGCGTGTTGAGATCGAAACCAGGGCCACGTTTCCACCCTCTATCAAACCTGAGGATCGGCCCAAGGCCGTCACTGAGCCGATAGCCGTTGCTCAGCGCCTTAACAATGGGGTCTTGAAGATCATCTTCTGGTATGTTGCTGTCGCAGATTCGACAACGGCCCCGGAGACGGGAACGCAGCAGGAAGGTGAAGACTTTGAGACGGTTTGGGCAGATTTTGACAGTTTCCGGTCTGTCTTGTCTTTCGATGACGACCGAGATATTGCCGAGGCAGCCATCAGCGCTGTTCGCAAAGCGACCGCAACTTCTTAAATAGGCTCTTGTTTGGCAATGGATTAGGACTTATTCATGAGAGCTATTTCTCGTCAATCATAGCACTTGTTTAGACATAGGTGGCTGAGTCAAATGTGAATGAGATGGTTTGCATTGGACACCTGATAGATAAGCGTGGCGCATTTCTTCGACTTGTCATATTTCATACGGATTGGTAAAACCTTCTATTACGAGCAAAATCACTTCGCACCACAGAAAGGCGACTTGACAGTGACTGGTGCACAAAACTGAGATGAGTGATCGGCAGGACCAATGGCCAAAGGTGGAAGATTGACTCCACTGGGCCACTGGCAAAGAAAGAACTTGTTGCGAACTCCGGCTGCGCGGGCTGTTGATGTGCAAATATATTCATCAAATGGCATATGCTCTTTTTCCTCAGTTCGTATGAGGTTCGACTGGCACGTGAGGGTGTGGAGCGTCTCGTTTGCGTAGTCGCTTGTAAAGTCAACAATGTCCACATCCGCATCGTACATCTGGGCCACCGACGAGGTGTGCGTGTATGCCAAAACACCACTGCCATCGGCAGAGTTTCCTGTAAGATAGCCCGATTGCCGGCGGTTGTCACTCAAAGCGAACAGCTCCTCGTAGTTAGGATCAAGGTCGTACATGTAATCGTTGGGACCCGTTTCCGCCCGTTGCACATAGACATTCCCCTGCCCTTCCACAGTCACCCAGCCACTCTCACAAGCGTCCGCAAATACCGGAACTGTGGCTGTAGTTCCTTTGGTGGTAGTGACTGTGACTGTCTTCGTAGCTGACAAGGTTGCCGTTGTTGTGATGGTTGCGGACACCTTTTTGGTGGACATGATGGTGCGCGCTGGTAATGTGGTGGTGGTTGGTTTGGCCCCAATCGCTGAGCAGGCTGTCGCATACTCTTTGGTATTCTTGCAGTGTTTGAGGGCATATTCCGGGAGTTTTGTGACCTTTGGTGACAGATCCCTTAGAACAACCGGGTCATCTCGCTTACGTTGTGGATTAGAACTCAATGTAGAGGTCACATGTATCTCCACAGTTGTGAAAAGCGTGGATACAACTTTTGTCTCCGTGATTGTATTCGTCACGGTAGCAACTGTTGCAGTAACGCTAGTGGATTTCGTGACTTTTTGCGTGATGGTTGTGGTAGCCGTGCTAGTCAATTGTAAGTCACAGGCTAGAGATAGGAACCGGAGGGAGGTGCCCCAAAGTTACCGTTCTGAAGGTGTAATGGTACCTCTCAGGAGAGACGAACAGTCCTTCTTAGCCTGAGTGCAGTGCAAAAGCTGTCAAATAACTTGAGCGTTCCGTCATGCATGAGCAATGGGGTCAAGATGCACGTACGGCATTTTTACACTCATCCTGGTAGGCGCGGTCAAATAACCGAGGAGTGGCGCTGACAAGAAGAGCGAGAGTGCCAGTCAACAGCAGAGAGGTCCGCATATCCGTGGATAGATAAAAAGACGGTGGAATGCCCAGCATTTTGGTATGGGTAGCGCTCAACTAATATTCCAGTGACCGTCCCAAAGAACTGTCGGAAGTCATCTCGTGGGCGCACTATTAGAAATACGTGGCGTTGCGGTGGCTTGTAGCTGTGAAAGGGGATAGAAAATTTGAAAATATGGCGTGTTATCGGGTCAAACTTGGATGGTCTAGGCCCTCTTAGCCACGACTGAAATTTCAGCAAGCCGCACTATTGCAAGCCCGCACACGCACAGTCAATAAGTACAGGATTCGATTCGCTAAAAGCAACACGCCAAAATCAACAGCTCATTCATGCATCGTACTAAGGTTATCTAGCGAAAACGTGGTTCGGGCCACAATTGCCACCGAGAGATGCGCCAGACTTCTAGCACAGATGAGTACCGGCAGATATCGAGTTATACTGCACACATTAAAAAACAAAGGCCCAAGATGCGCGCAAGGACCAATTATTTCTTCTTAGCGAGCTCAAATAGGTCCCACTACCTAGACTGCGTCCTTTATTTTTCCCCGGCATTTATTCTATTCCGATCATCCAAACCTGACGGGTCCGTTATTGATACCAATTGAGATTTTAGCAAAGGATGCACAGTTTCTAAATTAGAGGTTACATTGAAAAAGGTCCGGGAGCTCAATACAAATGGCATCATGAACCTTCTAATTCCCGCACAGGCTGAGGAAGTGAACTGTTCAATAGTTGTCGACTTAGATTGCACCTAAGAGACGGGTTATATTGCATGCTCAACATCCTTGGATGGGCTGCTTTCTGGAGGAGGACATGGTTGACTTTGCGGCCCGCCACCGCCGTTGACTAACGGTCACCAACCTTGGCACGGTCATAGCTGCACGATCCCCTGCCATCTTAGACAACACGACGCAAACCTCCTAGTTGGGTGTATATCCACGTATTTAATCATCCCAACGCACAAGGGCAATCACTTTTTGTTGACACAGTCCAATTAGATGGCGGGAAGATGGTCGGCTATCAATGTGGTATCGGCTTCTTAGGAGCTTTTAGAGCACCTCTTTGCAGCAACAACTACGCGAGTCCACTTTGTCGATGGTCTCGCTGTTGGGAATTTCACCTTGAAATCTACTCTTTAGGTCTGTAATTACACTGTTGTTGATTTGCGGCGGCTCCCGACCTGTATGCTGAACTCATTCACCAAGTAGGAAAAGCCCAGCGCCAGATTATATTTTCAAATGTTGCCCAAGGTATGCGTATTGTCACCGTTAAAACCCACTGGGTTAAGCCACTCATTGGTTTCATTCAAACGAGCCCAAACAGCTACCTATTCGATTTACACAGCTCTAATCCAACCAAGGGTATAGTGTCCTATACCTAATGCTACCAGGCCTTCTGTGCGTTGGTGATGGATGACTGATAGAAAAGAAGAAACCAAATGAATTGGGAGGAGCAAAACTATATTCTCAGCCAAAAGCGAACATTATCATGTCGCGACTAGCCCAACTAAGTAGCTACTAGCTCAAATATGGATACTGACGTCGCCAGAGGTAAACCGTCCCGAGAAGGTACTTTTGCTTGCAGGAAAATCTTGCAGGTCGGTTTCACTTATGTTCTCCGTATCCTGATTCCAAACAGCTTGCCATTCGCCTTTGAGCTCGTAGGTGGCGCGCTCTGGCAGCATCTCTGACGGCACAACTTGTGGCTTCAACACAATTTCATTCTCAATTGCTTCGCCAGGAGAAATTGTAATGATGTCTTCAATCGCTGGAGGCCACACCCTAGTGGCCTCTAGCCGGGGAAGGTCCAATGGTTCATCGGCTCCGAATGGAGTAATAGATAGCAACCCAATCTGCAAAGCCAAGCTGTCAAGAGGAGAATTGTATGACAGGATTAAGACCGGGATTGGATTCTCATTCGTGACTGTGGCTACGATCGTTGGTGGAGATGATCCCTTTTTGTGACCAAGTGTGACTTTGAGCCCCGAGATGGGGTTCTCATTTTGTTGAGTAAACATCTTGTTATTGATAAATCCTGTGTAGTAAAAACCAAGGCCTGAGAGGGCAAAAAGGCCGATCCAAAATCGGCGACCAAAACAGATATGTGACAGGTTCATGGCATGAATGGATCAAAGACAAGTCTTCGCGACTGAGTGCAATAATTAATGAAGGCAGAGATAGACCATGCGCATGTGATTCCATCTGATATTCCACATGGTAAAATGTTTAACAGCTCACACCTGTTATTATTATTCACCTGCTTTTTTTGTGCAAAATGATAGCGTGCCTACCCATGCGTATCTGGGGGATTCTCGGTTCTCGGCCGGGCATCCCTGTAAGCGGTCGGGATGATTACCGAAAAGTCGATCATTGCGCGATCGGGCAGGTGTTTTATTGGCGCCTCGGAACTTTTGACCCGACAGCGCAACCCAACTCATCTGAGTGGCCAGCTTGCGGTGCTCGGTTTCGGATCATCGGACGAGTTTCTTGATTTTGCAGGGGCCAAGGCGAAGCCAAAGTGCATCTAGTTCACCATGGACCTGCATCGCTCCCTGGTTATTGACATGATCGCCGATGGAAAGGCCCGAGTGCCCAATATTCCATCAATCGATGGCCATAATTTATCTCAATTATGAAGTTTCTCGGAAGGGTGGGCCAATGGGAACATTTCCGACGCCTGAGCCATGACCCTGGCAATAATAAACGGAGACGCCAAGGTGCATCTGCAAATACCGGGCGACTAACCTTCCCTTTATGCTTACACGACCTGCCGTTTGGAGGAATCATTGTTAGAATACGAACGTGCATTTCTTGGCACATGATTTGAACGGACTTATTTGCTGGGTCAGTAGCGGCTAGTTTTAATAACAGAACCAGCTACCGGGATCCAGGCTTGAATTGTCCTATTGTCCTTGAGTTAATTGGTGATCACCAAGGTTCTACTAGAACCTAATGGTTTGGTTCAATAATATGATATCAGCGGAATGTTTTCAGCTTTTTTTTCACGAATAAAATAAAATGAAATTGGAGAAAAAATAGTGTGAATGGAGGAACAAAAAACAAACCCTTCATGGAACATCGACTAGTGCCACTTGGTCAACGTCTAAACCGAGCCAAATGACACCGTCGCATTGTCCCTGCAAGAGGTAAAAAGCCAAATGGTTGAGACGCAGCCTAAGCTCGATTTCCAATCTACACCTCTTCGATCGATAACATGATCGAAACACAATTGAACGTGACTGCAATGTCCAAAATGCACCAATGAGTGTAAAAACAAAAACTGCCTTCCCCATTGAGAGCCGCATGAAACTTGCGGAGCACAATAATCCGAGCCACAACCGAAAAGTGGGTTTTGCCAAGACGGCCGACATGCAGGCACTGCGTATCGTAGCGTGCATTTTAACGCCTATTTGGAAGGCCAATAGCCAATAGATTCCATGCCGTGGGTTTCTGGATGGCTTTCCTCTGTGATAGAAGTGTTGTGGAATGATGGTCCTGCTCGATGTAGCACACGTCCGAAGACATGCCAAGCTACTGCTGCCAAGACATTTGTTGAATGCGACGTTGATTGATACCATCACCTTGGGCTTGACCATATTCGACAGCAATACCTGCAATGACGGACTATGGCCATAGAGAGACACTTGGTCTCCTGTTAATTACCATGAGATAACACATGGTTTTCAAATCGGCATATCCAGTCCAGATTAGGAAGTCCATCCAACAACCACGGAGATGGAAACCACAAACAGAATATGCTGGTGTTGAGATAAGACTTTCAAAACTATATATGAGGCTCTCGTCCTTCGTCTAAATGTTCTTCTTCTCCATCGCCTCACAAGACCAGCTCAAGTCAGCACCTGCAGCATCTCTGAGACCTCATCTCTCGCTTTGTATCCGTCAACATGAAGTTCCTGTCCATCCTCGCCCTCGCCTCCTTCGCGGCGGCTGCCCCCTCCATGAAGAGGGCCCCGACCCCTCTCGATGTCAAGCTTGAGGTTGTTGGCAACTCTCAGGTCAAGGCCACCATCAAGAACACTGGCAAGAGCAACCTGAAGGTCTTCAAGACTGGTACTATCCTTGACGAGGCCCCCGTCGAGAAGGCCCAGCTTCTCAAAGACAGTACGTTTTCCTGTTGGCTGTCAGTTCAAATTTGTAAACTAACCCTCAACAGACAAGGAGCTCGAGTTTGATGGTCTTCGCCTTGCCGTTGCCACCGAGTCTCTCGAGGATGCTGCTTTCCAGACCATTGCTTCCGGCGAGACCATCGACGTCACCTTTGACGTTGCTGAGGTCCACGACCTCTCCTCCGGCGGCAAGGTTGACATCTCCGTCGCCGGTGCCTTCTCATTTGCTGAGGAGAGCTCCAACAAGCTCGTCGGCTCCGTCCCCTTCGAGTCCAACCACGTCGAGGCCGACGTTGACGGCTCCAAGGCCAGCAGCGTCCGCATTGCCTTCCAGCAGAAGCGCACCGCCGTCCAGAGCGACTGCACCGGCACCCGCCTGACCACCATCCGCAACGCCATCAGCAACTGTGCCTCGCTGGCTTCGCGTGCTCAGACGGCCGCCTCCTCTGGTGCCGCCGCCAAGATGACTGAGTACTTCAAATCGTCCACCACCGCCACCCGCAACACCGTCTCGACTGTCTTCTCCCGCATCGCCTCCGAGTGCGGCTCCACCAGCTCCGGCAACTCCAGGACCTACTGCACTGACGTCTACGGCGCCTGCAGCTCCGGCGTCATCGCTTACACCCTCCCCTCCGGAAACTACATGGCCTACTGCAACCTGTTCTTCAACCAGATGCCTTTGACCGGATCTGGCTGCTACGCCCAGACCCAGTCCAACACCGTCCTCCACGAGGCCACACACTTGAACCAGGTCAAGGGCACCTCTGACTACGGTGGCTACGGCTACAGCTTCGTCCGCTCCCTGACCGCTGCCCAGAACCTCAACCACGCCGACACCTACACTCTGTTCGCCCAGAGCCTGTACGCCGGCTGCTAAATGGTGTGAACTTCGCCTGGAGATTGGAGGCTCGATATGCAACCACGCATTCCGAGATGTAGATAATAATCTTGTATATAGCCGAGTTCCTTCTCTGGATTTCCAGAATAGTATCTTCAATTTACATTTATTTTGTCTGAGATTTTCCCAAACGTTGAAAGATTAACGCAAATGGCGCTCATTCAAACCTTTATCTTCACGCCATATGTTTTTACAACAGTCCATAGACTCCAGAACCTATTCCAAGCCCGTATCTGAACCCAAGACAGAATACTGGAAAGGTATTGTATACTCCTAACCTGATACATAATGAAATGACCCTTGTTGAGTAGAATTTACATTGTAAACTTGTATGTTGTGAGAACTGCAGCATGATCCGAGGTCCACTCATTATCCTTGGCATTGGGGTTCGTGTTGGGCGTTCCAACAATGATTGTTTGAGACTTCAAGACCGATAATGCCTTGCCCTTGTGATAGATGAAGTCAATTCTATCCTGTGGCTCTGGCTTCTTTCGGCTAGTGTTCCATGGGTTGAGCGGGGACCAGGTAATACCCTGAACCTTGGTAGGGTCCGGGTTGGCCACGCGGAATGAGTCGACAAGTCCCCGATCCGTGATCAATTGCGACTCTGGCCAATCAACATCCGAATATCCGCAGTTCTTCTCCTTGAGGCCCTCGACCCAATCGAGGTGTGATGGCGCATTGAAATCGCCGACCAACAAGGTCGGAACCTGATCAGACTGCGCAAGGCGGCTGTCCATTCCGATCAACGTAGTGTTGATTTGCGGAACGCGTCCGGATGAGACTTCCCGGGTCATTACTTGTTCCTTGGTCATGCTATCGAAGCAGAAGTCGTAAGGTCCATATGGAGTGCTGCCCAGGTGAGCCACGTAAAAGTTGATCGCTTGGTTGGTATCAAGAGCGATCCGGGCACCACCTGATCGGTATGGAGTGCTGATGATTCCATAGGCCTCCGCGATGGGGTACTTGCTCAAAATACTCACGTCGCCGCCGCTAGTCCAGGAATACCACCCCAGGGCTGCCGCGAGAAGAGGGGCGGCGCCATTCTTGTCTTCTTGGAGGCCAATGACGTCGGCACCTGACGTAGCTAAGAATCGAACTTGTTTCTCGAAATAGTTGTTGACTTGCGTGCCGCCGAGCCACATATTGAAGGTCAAGACTTGGAGCTGGGGTACCAGATAAGCTCCCGTACCGCGGACAGGGATGGTGAATTTCGCAGTGGCAGTGGCTTTGGTCTCGTCTGTGACGCGCACCTCCACAACAACCTGGATATGCTTGTCGGGCGTCCCAGAGATAATACCATCGGAACTGACAGATGCCCAGTTACTACTGGATATTTTTGAGAATCGCAAGCTCTTGCCACCACCCTTGACAAGACCGCTGATGTTGTACGAGTATCGATCGCCTTGTCGGGAGTTTCGAAGAGTGACGGCGGTCGCCATAAATGCCATCGCGCTTGTCTTTGCCGGCATGGAAACGTTGACCGGGTTCGCAATCCATTTATATCCGTTGTTCGCTAAAAAGAATGCCGTGTAGTTCGTGCCTGGTTGTAGGTTCGAAGTGTTGAGGTAGACGGATCCCTGGGAGCTGGGTGCGTACTGCCACACCAACGAGGGCGAGTGCTTTTTCTGATCCACCGGTCCGCCTCCGGTCGCGTTCCATAGACCAATCCAGTTGGTCGAGCTTGCTTGTGTCGTCGAATACTGAAATGTGAATAGAGGGTCGCTCGATGATGTCGATAAAGAGAGTGTGTTCTGTGCCTGCACAGGAGTAGCCGCGATGGCAAGCAAAAGAGCGTACAGGAACGCCTGAAACAGCGATTGAAAGCCCATATTGATGACTCTCAGTGCTATTTGCTAGATCAGGATGGTTCCCAAGTTTTCCTACGCTAACCCTTTTACTAAATAAAAGCTTCCGTCCTGCCATCTTTATATTCGAGACGGGAAGAGGTGCTAGCTCTTTCTTCATTGCGGTTCTGGCTGCGAAAGATGGTCTGTGCATTAGAACTAATCTCCCAAACTAGTAAAGTTGAGGGAACTATTAGTGACAAAAAGTAATCTAGCTCAAGCTGACCCTGCAAAGGCCAGGGGAAAGTGGGATTGTCGATTGATCGCGGCCGACTAAATGATCCGGAGTGTGACTGGCCCCGGTGCAATGCAGGTCAAGGCATTTCCACGTTTCTTTTTCGGCGCACCATCTCAGCCCCCAGACCAGCGCTAGCCTAACTTGGACGTCATTTTACTTGGCTTTGTTTTTTTTGGCTGACATGGTGAGAAAAAGACCACGTTCCCTTGCCGCCCCCGACGCGCTCGTACGAATGCCAACGATTGAGCTGTTTTCTTCCAGGACATCAATTTTTGCCCCGAAATGCAGCTTGGGCTACGTAAAAGCATTATTTGTATATGTTAGCCATAAGTAGGAGGTATTTTCACGGACATTGTGCTGAGGCATGATCCATCGACCAAATAACCTAGGATTCATCCAAGAAA
Organism: Calonectria honghensis; assembly: GCA_013403855.1. Classification (NCBI taxonomy): domain Eukaryota; kingdom Fungi; phylum Ascomycota; class Sordariomycetes; order Hypocreales; family Nectriaceae; genus Calonectria; species Calonectria honghensis. The sequence continues at coordinate 188,176 of VTGB01000024.1, forward strand.
TACACCATTTGAATACTGCATATGCTTAAGTCAAAATGGCGACGAGCTATCCAATTAATTTACTCATAAACTGTGTTGCTCTGGCGTTGCTTCTCGGGATGGCGCGCAACAAGGCGACGTGCTCCCGGGTAGCTGCACTCAGCCCACTAAAACGCATTCTGAATTTGCTGATGTAGGAGCTTAAGCGCGTGCGTCAGAGACCTTGATGAGAATAAAAATAAAAAATTGTTCATGTCGAGAGCTTGATAGATCTCGCGTGATGTGTGAAATTTCGGTTCAAAAATCCCGTCCCCAATTACTGTTCATAGCTCAGCTACAAAATTATCGTCTCAGTCTAAGCGTCCACGTAGCGCGGACCATCAAAATTAAAGTTTTAGAAATCCAGAGCAGGGAGTTTCAATCCCGTAAGTAGTATTTTACTATTACGTCATAATGGTACTTTTACCTATGAGGAAGTAGCTATCAGAATACAAGTTAGCGATCGTTTTTCCTCAACACCCCAAGTCGAGTGGGTGATACGTATTTATTCACCTTACTCGAGCCAAATCTGCCGAGTTTTTCTCTCCATCAACGGTCCTAGCAGTCTCCCATACCCGCGTGAACTTCCCATCCTCCCCTCGTTCTCCAAGCAGCAAAACTTCAATTGTAGCTTGACTTCCATCCACTTTTTCAAGTTTGACAATATGGCGGTCCGCAATTTTATTTTCTTCTTGAATAAGATACATGACCTGGACTGATATTGTTTTGATGAGAGTGCGAAGCTTGGTAACATGGGTGGTGAATTCATCGAAGTCGCTAGAATGCCCATCCGTGACTTGGACATAGCTTGGGCTAAACCATTCATGCAACGTGGGTAGGAGTGTGTCTGATGGACCAGAGAAAATAGTGGTGAAGAGACTCTCGATGTCGCCGGGTGAAATACGTTTAAGTTCAGGCATCATTATTGATGAGGGAATTCGAGATGGTAGATTGTCTTGGTCCAAATAGTGAATCAAAATAGGAGATGAGAGTAAATTTGACTGCCCTTGACACATGGAGAAGACTTCTGGGGACATTGGATATTTATCTCTTGGTCACGAACAGCAGGATCCGACATAACCCGCTTACTGCCATGGCTCATTAACGTGTGAGCACGTAGGCAGCAAGGCTCAAGCCTTGTAAGATGACGCCGCCTGGACATAGCTCCACGGCCACGACTTTTACTCGGACTGGAAACGCTAATTACTCAAAAAAACGAATGATTTATGGGTGTTGTTGGAACACGGCAGGGGTAATTCGATCACGGGGTTCTCCTTCAAATGAGGGTGGATCAGGATGTTGATGATTCTATTGATTGAGGTCAGAAATTGACCCCGCTCTGAGAGGCAGTTATTTCCGCCTCTTTTCGCGCTTTTAGAATATCTATCTAGCAGAGCAGGGGAGGGGCTTGCAATGCTGTACCCCCCTGCTATGGGGTCAATCCAATACACCCTCCCAGTTGAAGATATCTCGGCTAAAGCTAATACCTTATTTTATAACCTTAAGCCTATTTATTTTATTCTATATTTCCTTTTCTTAGATCTCCCTAAGTTCTTAGGCTTTTAGGTAAACCATAATATTTACTAGCTCTAGCTATTATTTAAATTTCTTAAATTAATTTTATAAAAGTACTTTAATAAGTCTATTTATAATTATATCCTTAGAGGGCATATAATATATATTAATTTAATTATATTAAGCTTTTTATTATAGTTAATAATTATAAATATTAATATATTATAATTTAATTTATAATTTTATTATATTTATATAAATTAATTTAATAATTTACTAGTTATTATACTTAATATATATTTATTCTTTATTTAATTTAATTTTTAGCTTAATAATTAATTATAAAATAAAAAGGATTTCTTTTACTACCTATAAAAGAGCTAATAGTTTTACTTTAGTTATTAATATTATAATTATTGCCTACTTATTTACTCTCTATTTAATTATTCTATTAAATAGCTTTATTATATATACTTAGGAGCTTTTTCTATTAATTAGGTTATTAGTAAAAGAGATATTACTAGTAATAGTAAAGGTATTATCTCCTTTAAATTATAAACCTAAGTATTATATTATTTTAAGATAAATAAGAATATAATTAACTGCTTTATGGTATTTAGATCTTAGGTTATTATTAAATCTAGCTAGGCATAAAGTAATATAAATTATATTAGGTTTAATAATAATTATAGTATATAGAAGGGATTTAATCTTTTATTGGTAAATATAAATAGATATAAGTATTATTATCTTATTATATACTTATAATTCTTTTTACTAAAAAGAGATATTTACCTTTCTCTATTTTCCTTAGACTAAGTTTATTATTTTGTTAATATAATTAGATTAGGAAAACTATATTAATTCTTTTTTTTTATTATAAATAATTTTAATTTCTAGAAATTATTAAAATATATTTTCTTTTATTAATAAGTATTTTCTTTATAGCTTTTTTATAAATACTTATATTTTATATTCCTATTTCTTTCTATATACTATAACTATATTATTAATATAAAAGAAAATAATAATATTTCCTTTAATTATATAATATAATTTATAGGAAATTATATTAAATTCTAGAGATAGTAATATATTGGTAAGTTCCCTTTGCTATAATAATAGTGATTTTCTTAGACTATAGAAAGCCTTTTATATAAAAAGGATTATCTTTAGTCTTTAATATTCTAGAGGTATATATATAAATATTATTAATACTAATTTAGTATTTATAAATATATTTATAGTATTATACTATATTAATTCTAGGTTAAACCTTATAGTAACTATAATAAGAGTTCTAAATAATCAACTAGCTAAGGTTATAGTATAAGTTTCCTTATTTAGCCCCTTAGCTTATTAGTCTCCTTATACCATAAATTATACTTTATATTTAATATACTTTCTATACTTAGTAAATTTATAAGTATAAATCTATATATAATTAAGGATTTATTTATCTTTAGCTCTTTTATCTATATAATAGACCTTAATCTAGGATTCTATATCCTTATAGCTCTATAGATAAACTTATTTTACTTTAAAAAAATCTTTTTTTATTAGGTAATTAGCTAAATTATTATAATATTTAGGAAAAGAAGGTATTTATTATTAGTAAAGGATAAATAGGTTCTTTAATAGTCTTTAGAACTTTATCTTATCTATTAATTACTCTTTTATTATTTTCCTTATACTTATATATTGCCTAGCAATAAAAGCTATCTTTTAAATATTAAACTTCTTAGATAATAAATTATTTAATAAAACTTTTTTCTTAATTCTTATTATTATTATTATAATTAAAGTAATTAGTAGAAGAAATATAAAAGTAAGATATATCCTAGTTATAGCTTTAATAGGATTATTTGGAGGGTCTTTAGGAATAGTCTTAGCTAGAGCCTTATCCTTACTTTCTAGTATACTTATACTAATATTCTTAACTTTAGGTTATTCTATAGAACTTTTAATAGTCTTAGCTAATTAATTAAGTATAGCCTCTAAGTAATAAGTTCCTATATTATCTTTATTCTTAAGATATATAAAGATATTATTAATTGTTTTTGGTTTAATATCTTTATCTTCTAAATAAGGACCCTTTTAACTTTCTAAAGATTCTTTAGTACTATTATTCTCTTTGGTATTTATAGCTTATATATTTACTAGATTATTAAGGGCTTTCTTAATAACTTTCTTTAATAATATTATTAGTTTTTTTTATATTATATATAAAAGATTATCTTTTAGCTAATTAATATTTCTATTAAAGTAATTGTTTTTGTTAAAGATTATATCTTATATAATAATAATATTATTAGTTTAAGGGTTTTATATTTAATAGAGATTTATGGACTAATAGCTAATAAGATAGCCTATTTAGTTTCTTAGGTTTAGTTATTATTTTCTTTTAAACTTCTTTAAAGTATTATTTATTATTGTAAATACCTTATATTTATAAGATTAAAGATAATCTAGAAATAGTTACTTTTTGCTAGCTTTTAGATAAATTTATTATACCAATATAATATAAAAGTAACTATAAAATATCTTTTAATAATAAATATATTTTAGTATTTAGTTATATAAATAAATAGTATATTTATATATCTTAATCTAGAGATATACTGGAAATTAAGTGCCTATTTTTATTGCTTAGGCTTTTGTCTTAATTATGCCTTTTATTATCTTTACTCTACTATTTTAGATAGCTATTTAGACCATACTAGCTTTAATAATAATATCTATTTAAGTTAAAAAGCAAGCAACTACTTAAGCCTTCTCTTTAGACTTCCTAGTAATTTTATTATTATATTTAAAAACCTTTAGCTTAATATTATATTACTATACTAAAAAGCTAAGAAAATTACCTAATATCTTAGTAATTTCTAGATTTTTATATAATTATAAGTAAAAATCCTATATATAGCTAGACTATTAGTTAATAATAAGTATTAGATAAACTACTTTAAAACTTCTATTAATATTATAGAAGTCTATTATTATTTATTTTCTAGGCTAATTATTTATATTTCTAGGGTATTTACTTACTTAATACTTAATCTTTAATATACTATAATTATTATATTTAGTAATTGGTATTTCTTTGATCCTTGTGCCTATAGTAATTTAAATAAGCTATTATAATACTTTTAGTCTTAGATAACCTAAATATAAGTATTACTTATACATAGATTCTTTACTTGGCTTTCTTTGGGTAATAGAATTATAGTTACTTTGGCTAGCTAGAAAGGTAGCTTGGTTTAATTTTATTGGTATATATTTAAGTAAGTATTAATTATATTAATCCTTAATATAGCAAATAATTATACTATTCTATTAAGTTAAATAATTAAGGGATAAAATTATATTTTATTAGTATTCTTACTTTCTAAGTTATTATAATAATACTAAATTATATAAAAAGTTCTTATAATATACTATATTATAAAGATCTAAGGGTTATTTTCCTATTAGTCCTTTAGTTAATAATATAATAATTCTATATCCCTAGATCTTTATATAGTATTCTTTTACTAGAATAATATCTCTTAGTTCTACTTCTTAATATTTTATAAATTAATATTAATTATTATAAATATATAATATAGTTCTTAAGTTAAAAATAGTAAATAAGAATAATAGGTAGGTAATTACTATAAATACTATCTTTATAAATAATTAAGAATTATACTTATAATTATTTACCTTTCTTATAAATTAATTATCTATATTTCCTTTAGCTTATTTTTTAATTTTAATTACCTATATCTTTAGGTAAATATTAGATTTAAGCTTTTAATTTATTTTAAGCTATAAAATTTCCTAGGGTATAAATATTAAGGGTACTTTACTAGGAAATATATAATAGTAATTAAATAGCTTATATTATAATCTATATACTAGGTATCTTTATTTACTTTCTTAGGTTAATCTTATAATTTATTATAATAATAATTAAAAATAATTCTTTTTATATTAATTATATTTCCTTTGGCTTTAATTAGATATTTTAGATTTTTTAATAAAGCTTTTTTTATTTTTTTTTTTTTTTTTAGTATTAGGCTAAAGGTATCTTTTTATTATATTTACTTAGTAGAAGGATTAATTAACTTAAGGGCTATTACTTTGGTACAAAGATCCTTTACTATTTTCTCTATTCTTAGTATTTTAGTCTTTAGCTTAGTTTTATATAATTACTTACTTATTAATATCTATTACTTTAAAACTCTATTTAGTACTATATAGAAATAATTAAACTAAGTATTTAGGTTATCTAGGCCCTTAATTTTATAGTATTATATATACTTAATTATTCTTTTTTATTCTAAGATTTATATCTTAAAATTAAATAATAGTTTAATTAGGATTTTAATTAAAGTTTTATATTTCTATTAGGTATATATTTTTTATTTAATTATTATTATATTAATATTTTTCTTAAGATTAATATATTATTTTCTTAGTAATTATAATAATTTATAATTTATAAATCTTAGGTCTTTTATAATAGAATTTTTAATTTAAAAATAAAATTTATTAATTTTTTTTTCTTATTAATTATATTAAATTAACTTATTATAATATTAATCCTACTTAAACTTATAGTCTTTTCTATCTTCCTTTAGAAATTTATTTTTTAATTAAGCTTAATATATTAAATTAACTATTTCTTTTTATATAATAGCTAATAAAAATATCTAATTACCTTTAATCTATTGGATTATAGAAATAATTTTCTATAGATAATCCCTATACTTTAGCTCTCTTAGGCTTTATATTAGGATTACCTTCTTATTAGGATTAATAAAGTTCTAAAGGTATATTCCTATGGCCAAGGATTAAAGTTCTTTGTCTTATTTTTCTTAGTCTTTAATCCTATTAAGTATAACTTTTATATCTCTAGACATATTATATTTGGTCTTTGATGGTCGGTCAATAGGTCGATTTGTCTTAGTATATAAGACTCTTAATTGTTGGAACACGGCAGGGGTAATTCGATCACGGGGTTCTCCTTCAAATGAGGGTAGATCAGGATGTTGATGATTCTATTGATTGAGGTCAGAAATTGACCCCGCTCTGAGAGGCAGTTATTTCCGCCTCTTTTCGCGCTTTTAGAATATCTATCTAGCAGAGCGGGGGAGGGGCTTGCAACGCTGTACCCCCCTGCTATGGGGTCAATCCAACAGGTGTGCTTACGTAGATGACGATATTCGCGGAGACTCCGCGGAGATTCCGTGGGCCACCGGCATTCCTTGAAATTATTCCCTGCCGGCCTACGCCGCCTTCCATTTCGAGACAGCAATTGATGCACAAATGTTAGGAAGAAGCCAGACTTCTATCTTTACCTCGCAGACGGCGATATTTAGAATTATGAAGCCTTATTTCTCCATATGTTTCGCAGCTTTTTTTGGATTCTGTAGAAAGGCAGGCATGATACATCTTGGCCTGATTTCTGCTGTGGTTCCTGGGCAACCCCCTCCCCTCTATCAATGCGATCTCGGTTCTGCAGTGCGGTGCGCACCATCTGTTCAAGAAAGTCCTCACCCAGGCCCTCTCCAGTGACTAGTGTGACGGTTCGGAAGGGCACGCCAATTGCTTTGCTTAACTCTTCGCCCTCCTGCACAGAAACAAATGGCTCCCATGATAGACCTGGAGACCCAGCACTGCAAATCCAAATTGGTTTCGTCTGCTGACACGCAGGGACGAGAATCTCGTGATAAATTCTTTTGACATATTCAAACGTGTCTGGCTTGCCCATGTCGTATACGAGGAGAAATGCGTCTGAAGCACATGTATATTGGTCCATGTGAGGCCCTAATATGATATTTTCGTCATCACCGAGATATCTGCAAAGGTCAAGATATACAAGCGTTCTATCAATTTGCATGTTCTTGGGATTTTCGCCATTATCAGTTGGATCGTAAGGAAGGTCGATAGTTCCATACAGAAGCTCATAAAAATGTCAGATGGGGTGATAATTCTATAGATGTGTCGTCAAGTGCTTACTTGGTTTACCACATCGATGGGAAGATGGAATCCCATTGCAAAGATGGAAATCTTGAGTGACACATGATGTGGCCGATCTGAAGCAACGGCTGTATTTGCTAGGTATGACATTGCATTCGATATGTGGACAATGTAGGGAGGTGATATCTCTTCGCCCGATGGAAGCGAGGTCAAATGTGGCAATTACATCCAGTGAACTGTTGGTCGCTTATTTCATTTTAGACAGATGAGGGTGTGTCGTCACGTGTCACCAGCACTGCCTCATCGGCTCAGTGGCTCACAGACAACGGCTGACGTCCAAGCTCATTGAGCTGGGATCACCGAGTATCCTCAAATTTAGACATGTTCTTCCATTCGCGTGTTTTAGAGCAAGTGCTATGCGTAATTAAAGAGCCAATAATCTCACTCATTGGGTCGGGTAACCACTCATAGGGCGTTTTTCGGAGTCATTGTGAATCCTTTGAGCATCCACCCTTTCGCCGAGAGGGACCTCGCGAGCTCTAAGCGATGGGTGTTGGCTGCACGCCAATTGTGGCTCAGATGCATCCTACTGAACATCGCCTATTGGCAACGCCTTCCGTGAATCAAAGAGGCGGCCAGTGGTAGAAATGTCTCGACCAACAGTGTTTCAGCTTGATTGTGGTGGAATGCGCAAAATTTATCCACTCTGTTAGAGTATGGATCAGCGACGATCGCGCGATTGACAATGCCACGCAGAGAAGCTGACTTGCGTGTGGCCCACAATTTGGTATGCGGTTGGCGCATCACCGACAAGGTTTAATTATCAACATGGGAACATTTTGCGATCAGCCACCCAAAAGTTGACGCAAGAGGCAGTATGCGTTACCGGTGAAAGATCCAACTAATCACTAGAAACCAGAGAACTAGTTGCATGATGGAGTTGACATGGGTATGAAAATGAAAAAAAAAAAAAAGAAGGAAATAAGTAGGCATACATCTGAGCCCAGAGAACAATTGCCTATGCGAAGTGAGCTGAGCTGAGTTTGTTCTGGCTGGCCAACTGCGCCACCAACCAAGGTGAATCCATCGGTCCCGCTGAGGCTGAACTGCGAAACTTTGCCCTGCCGTTAGCTTAAGTTCGAACCACCTTACAACTAATGCGTCGCGTGTTGGTCGGCAAGGTAATAGCCTCACTTACTTCCTCTGTACTGAGGCTATGAAACTTCACGTGTCGTAATGCAAGGACGATGTATTTACCTGGGTGGAGAGATTGGCTAGACATGGTTGCGAGCTCTCATTGAAGGGCCAGAGCCTCCTGAGCCCCGTCCGGAACCCGGCATGCCACCAACAACAATGTTTCTGGTTCTCGTATGTTCCCTTGTTAACAAGGGCGTACCTGCATCTTTAGGTATATTGTGGGCATGGCTTTTGTCAAGCCTATTTCGGGAGTGCGGGGCGTCATGAACTTCATTTGGAAATGTTTATAAAGGAAGAAAAGAATGCCAACAAATATTATTGTGTGTCTGCAAGCTCCCTAGTACACAACCTCATCATGCGTCTACCTCTACTCTTCACTTGGCTTTTGCTATCGGCGCTAACGAATGCTCATAGCCGTCAAGATGGCCAGATTGTGAGTTGCGAGTCAAAATACTACTGTTTTCTCAACCTCTGCATCCCGCTCCAAAATGGTGCTTCATGCTGCACACAGCCAAATAGCCCACATAGCCACCACATATGCCCACCCGGTAAGCTTCAACTTCCCCGTTAGCTGGTAATTAAGTTGCTGACTTTTGATGTTCAGGTAAAGAATGTTGTGGTAAGGGATGCTGCAAAGAAGGTTGGAAGTGTCACTCTGATGGATTCTGTCGCCCATCGAGGACAACACAATGCAGTACCTTTGTCACAACGATCGTCAAGCCTGTCACTACATTCACTGAAAAAGTTACAAAAACCATCACTCCAGAACCTGTAACCCCGTCCGATGCGTCTACTAGTTACTCTGTCCCGACCTCAGGCGGCTCATCCGCAAGAAGCTCCACGACACCTGCATCAGAGCACCCCGAAGACCCAGATTCTTTAACATTCACCGATTATCTTCCAAGCAGCCTTAGTTCAGCCCATAACCAAACAGCAAGCACTGATTCAGATGTTCAGGCCTCAACTAATATTTCATCTGTCAAACAGTCGACCCGCACGAATGAAGAAACATTGACAACGCATTCCAATGAATCGAAAATCACCGCAACTCATGACGGGACTGAACCCGTAACTGCTACCATTCAGACTAGTTCAAAGCCTTCAGATACAGGTGTACCTGATTTGTCATTTGGGGAAACTACTACAAATGGGGTTGATGGGTCAAGCACGTCTGCGATTTCTAGCAGAAGCTCTGCGCAGGAGACCACTTCCGGGTCAAATGACAAGGGTACAAATATCAATGCCACAGGCCCTTCTGAGTCTGGAAATAAGTCTCAATCCTCTCCTACAGACACCTTGGCGACGTCTGATCCTGTACCAATTGTTACCACAAACTCCAATGGTCAGGCCGTGACCCAAACACCCGAACCATCTTCGACTCTGCCAACAGGCGGAGCGTTGAGTGATCAAACTTCGGCCCAGTCCGGAACTGTTGGGACTCAATCAGGTGGAGTCGTCTTGAGCACTGGTCAATCCAATACCGCCGGAGTTGAGCAACCGACAGACGTGGCCCCTGGAACAGCCACTACCAACTCTGACGGCCCGACACTGACTATCTTGCCTTCAAGCTTACCGGGGTCAGGTGGGAGCAGCCACCCGACTGCGTCAAATACGGTTATTACACTGCCCGGTGGCGTTTTGTCTACCGTCACATCTGAGGGTGGACCCGACGCAACAGACGTTACTAGACAAACTCCTTCCGATAGCAGCTCTGCTGTGCCAACACTCTCAGATACGGTGGTGATGAATACCAATGGCCAAATCACCACTCTTACGGGGTCTCAGGTGACAATCTTTCTAGGGGAGCAAGTCACTACTCTGTCAGATGGTAAAATCACTACTTTGACCGGTGGCGAGGGCACCACTATATCAGGTGGTCAGGTGACTACTCTATCAGATGGTCAAGTCTCTACTCGCCCCTGTATCGAAATTAGCACTCTTATCGGAGGTAGAGTCACCTCTTTTCCGTGTGCGAAGATCACCACTTCTCCAAGGGGTCCAACACCCACCCTTCCAGCTGACTCTATCACTACTACTTTGCCGCCTGATGCAGCCGTCACGCTTCCATGTATCCCTATTAGTACTTCGATAAATGGTATAATTACCACTATTACAGATGTACGATTTAGCACCCGCCCAGACGGCGGCATAACGACTCTTCCGTGTATTCTAGAAGGTACGACTACCACTATTCCAACCAGAACTAAGACAGGGGATACCGACTTTATAATTCCTGTTACAACCTCTGTCGATGGACCCAAGCCTACCGATTCTGGCAGCGTCATTCCTTGCAATTTATGGTTTTTCAATTTCTGTCTCCACTGGAAGGACTTTGATATCTTGGGTTGGATAATTGTCAATCCTCCGGGAAAATACAGCATTGGACCTCCCCCATCAATATCAATCCCCCCAGTGGCTGGCATCACCATAAACATCAATGGACCACTGCCAAGCTGGCCTTCATACACCATTGGCCCGGATCGGATGCCTACCTTTCCACCCGAACCCACCGGTCCCGATGAAGAGTGCGAGACGGAGACTGCAGAGATTTGCTTGACAAGAACGTCATTCGCTGTCTCCGTATCGCAAACCACCGCCGTGACCACTGGGTCACAGGTTCTGACCACATGTGGAACGGTGTATGGCTGCAAGGTCCAAGACGTTAGTTCTACACAGACAACGACCTCGACAGAGACGGCCACGGGAACACCGATTCCGCACGTCGTGTATCCGCGCGAAGGGAGAAACGCAACTTTGGTTGCCGAAGTGCAAACGCTTCTAACGGAATTTGTTAAAGATTCGGCGGACATATACGCGTCAAACACAAAGTATCTGGGAATGAACTTTTGGCGACTTAACCTTACTTTTGAACAAGCTGATGAAATCCGAAAACATGAAACCGTAAGTGATTAAATATTTTGACGATTCATATATAGGCCTAACTGGTTACTAGGTTGCTTCAGTCCTGGTGGAATGCGACAATGGTGTCTTTGAATGTTACGACCCTACCATTTCTCTGGCGTGGCAGGAAGATGCTCCTGAACAACTGAGTTACATATCATGGCCTAACACAGATCCACGAACACCATTTTCAGAAGTCAGAGATCGTTATTATTTTGATGATAGTGATGGCAAGGACATTGATGTTTGGGTCATGGATTCGGGCTTGACGATTGAAAACATAGCAAGAAAAAATACCTTTTGTCAATTGATTGAGATAATGAATACTAACCAGTCAACCCTTTTAGGAATTCGATCATTGGAGCCGTGATGGATTCGATTGGCTTATTAAAATACCGGATTATGATGGCGTTGTACGTGAAGATGATTGTCAGACGGATGTCAACCTGGTATTGTCAGGGAAAGCCCATGGAACAAGTATGTTCAGTGTGATTGCAGGAAAGACTCTTGGCGTTGCCAAGAGCGTCAAACCTCACATTGCCCGTCTCCCGCGTCGAATATCGTCAGGTGGGCTCTGGACAACAGAAGATTACATCGAAACCATGGCGGCGCTCGATGAGAAACTTGCTGATGAGGGAGGAGCCAATGGCGTGCTGCTTTTAGCGCAATACTATCCCCGTACCCCTTTCTACCGGAAGGATGAAAAAGGTAAGGTGATTGAACTTTCGGGTGAGAAATTTGATGACTCGTTTGGGTTCGAACTGAGACTTTATGCCATTCTTCGGAGCATTATAGACAAGGGAATGCCGGTAATCACGGGGCCAGGGAATGAGCGGAAAGCTACGATTGACGGTTGGCCACAGAACTTCGGAAAAAAGGACGACACTCTGCGAATCCCAGAACTTCTTGTGGTTGGAGCCGTTCAACCTGAAGAACCAGGAGATGGCGTGCTCGGCTATGGAACCACCGACCTCGCCCAAGGACTTCCACATGTTTACGCACCTGGATACAGGGTGAGGGCTGCGGATGGAAATTCGGTAAATTGGGGTGGAGGATATTATAAGAATACCCAGGGAACGTCCATTGGTAAGCCTTGACAATCTTTATGTCGCTTATTGCACAATCGAGTGTTTGGCTCAGGGGCTTTTGCTAACTTTGGTAGCCTCTGCAATCACTGTTGGACTCGCTGCAAGCTTGCTCAAAATGGCGCAGTTGGAAGCCCTCTTGGATGATGATGGAGCGCTTGTGCCCGCTACTGCAGCAGGAATCAGACAATACATCGTAGATAAGAGCTGGTCGTGTGGCAAGCTTGGCTTCAATGATGTCGATGGACTGCTGGAGCGGAACGGCATCTGGAACGGGCTTGATCTGAACCAACGGGCTTGCCCATGGAACCCGAACAACCCGCTGAAGCAACGTCGGCAGGATGAACGACCAGCTTGCGAAATCCCACTTCCCTCATCCACCACTACCACCACCACTAGCAAGTCCAGTACAACAAGCAGGACACCTATCCCGACTCTTACAACTACATTTGTCGGGACAATAACAACACCTGCCGGAAGCTTATGCGCCGCAACATCAACCACAACCCAATGTGTCGAGTTCATCGGCGATACGGGTCCCTGCATCAAGAGCGCAACATGTGTCTCGTGGGTGAATACGGAGACGACCAGCAAGCCGGCGTCTACCACTACGGAAGATCCGGTCACGCCTCTCGAGACGAAAGCCGTCAAGTGCGAAAACGAGGCAGACTTCCCAGGTCATGGTGACGTGGATCCAAATTCTCAGTCTAGTTACACGTCCAGCGTCTGCGGAGAAGCCAACTTGGCCCAGGACAGAGCGAAGACCATCGGACCGGGCGATGATGCCTTAGAGGCTACCAAGCGAGACGGCGGCGGCATATCCTACTTTTATTCCATCTCTTGGATTGACGGCTGCAAGACGGAAACGGACAGCCAGTACATCCAGACGCCCATTGGAGAAAACGGTCCAACGTGCCAACAAATCCTCGAGGGTGCCTACAGCAAATGTAAGTTTATCACCATGATTTCTCGGACTAGTAACTAATCTGGCGGCAGGTATCAATGGTGGAGTAGGTGGGTATATAGATGCCGGCTGTCTTCGTTATCAATTCATTGGGGCAAAATAATAGGAAACATAGAGAGTACGTTCCTTTGTAATGTTTATGTATTTTTGTTATCTTTAGCCTTGTATCTTCGGCAACCGATGACACTAGAGAGCCTAGGTTACTCATGTTTCGTACATAGCTCCCGGGCGTTGTCGAAGGTTAGTCAGCGGGGAAACACCGTAATGGGAAAGGGCTCTGTGAGCCACCACAAAATCTGGGGCATTATTGGATCCAGCGCAAAGTATATCGATTATTGGACACTCAAGCTAGCTACCAATCAAGAAATAAACGCCGATTAGTCATCGCATTACCCTGTTGGCATGTCCATGTCTCACTGTGAGCGTTCCGTAACGCGCGGACTCCGGGCCCGGATCGGCACTTTCGGAAAGTCCGGACCAAACCCAATCTGTCTCGCGCGCGGTTGTTCTGGGCGCTTGATCCCCGGCATTCTCGCCTCCGGAATCCTGTTTGCCGGGGAACCAATGATTTTGCCAGAACTTCGGAATGCATTGAGCAGCCATAGCCAGCTCCACTGGCGTTAGGAAAGGTGTTAGAAAAGGCGCTCGGTTGATTTATCAGCATTTCACTAGTGTGTATCCGTCGAAATTGACTCTGTAATCACACCGACACATACCCCAGCACTGCAGATTCTATCAATAGACCCATACACGGGAGCCACTGCGCAACGAGAATAAAGACCATCCAGCCCTCACGATCTGTCTGGTTCCTTCAATTCAATCTCAGCATCAGCATTCAACATTAAAATCACCATCCCAAAACGAAATCAAAATGGGTATCAAGCTCTACGGCCTGCGAATGTCCACTTGCACCCAGCGAGTTCTTACTGTTCTCCTGGAGAAGGACTTGCCTTATGAATTTGTTGAGCTCGACTTTGCAAAGGCCGAGCAAAAGTCTGCCGCTCACCTTGCCCGACAGCCTTTCGGCAAGGTTCCAGCTCTTGAAGACGATGGTTTCATGATCTACGAGAGCCGGGCCATTTCCAAATATCTTGCCAAGAAGTATGCCAGCCAGGGCACCAAGCTTGTTCCCAGCGAAGATGATTTCAAGGGATACGGACTTCTTGAACAGGTATGATAGTTTTTTATGCAAACTAAGAAACCGACCGAATTAATAGTCTGACTATAATTAGGCCGCTTCCATGGAGCAAAGCTACTTCGCCCCAGGCGCCGAAGGTATTGCTTTTGAGAGGTTGTTTAAGAAGTAAGTCTAAAAAATAACCCCTTCAAATTTGGAATCTTGGACTAATCATTTGATAGGTTCAGAGGACTTGAGGCCGATGAGGCCAAGGTAGAGCAGCATGCCGCGGCTTTGGATGCTGCCCTGGCTGTCTACGACAAGATCCTCGCCAACCAGACTTACCTGGCAGGAAATGAGCTTACCGTGGCGGATCTCAGCCACCTCCCCTATGCAAGGATCGATAAGATGGTGGGATATGCTGAGCTTTATAACAAGTACCCCAATGTCAAGCGATGGATTGAGTCACTAGAGGCCAGGGAGAGTTGGAAGAAGGTCACGGCTGAGTAAGCTTCGGACCAAGGACAAAGGCGATAGCCAGAAAATAAATTTTACATTCATAACCTTGATCATATTCCTGTGCATTTTGACCGTTAACCAACCTCCCTGGTTATCTCGTTCAGTGTTTCACTCTCCTGGATCAACTTCATGAAGAAAAATAAGATTGAAGAAATAAATTCATACCCTATTCTCTGATGTGTACGAAGAATCTACATACGTGTTTAAACCACAGCTGCCCATAACCCAAAAGCAAATTTCACTTATGGGGAACTCAACACAGCACAGGCCCACATTCCAAAGCTCGCGACTCCGCTCAGCGAAATGGAAGTACAGCCCAATGACTGCGTTCACATTTTTTTTTCAATATTTAACCCGGGGAAATTACACACTAGACATATCAAAATCAACATCGGTTTAACCTCGGTACGATCGAAGAGAAATTGGTAGTAACCTCGTCGGCTGAGTGTTGGCGGGGTGTTAAATTATGTTCAGACCAGTAGCGGCTGCATGACTAACACAACGCCACCGCAGAAGCGGCTTCATTGAACCAGAAAGCCCCCTATTGACCGCCCCTTATTTTCCGGAAAAATGAGGCTACTCTAATTCTCAATTCATAAGCTTAAATGTGATTAATTTGCGCAATGTGACAGAAGCTAGTGTTTCAGAAGAACTATTTGATCTCTCTCAAAGGAGCCAAGTGGCAAACCACAATAGCCCGATTAGCTCACAATGTCGGAGGTGCCGTACCTTTGGATTGATATTACCTAATGGGAGAATTATCATCTTGTCGGTTCTCAAGATATTGATTGCTATATCAAACTCTCCAGCGAGAAGATTGGCTGGTGGCGTGGTGGCAACAGGGCATGGGGCCCATGGCATTCTGCAGAGCCTCGTCTGTTGTCCTTTGACAAGGTTATATTTACATCCTCGTCGGTGTTGCACTCTAGATCCGTTGAACCGAACGGCCTCCATCCGGATTTAATGCGACTGGTCGAGATTTCCCACAGTGGGTATTTCTCCTGTGCACAGGCACTTGGAATAAGTCCTTTTGTGGCTCAGAGACTACTGATAGGTCCGGCTCTTCATTCCCCTTGAATAAAGCATGAAGACCAAGTGGGTTTTGACTAAAATAGGGAAACCGTTAGACCCAACCCGACCATGCCAAGATCCAAACTAAATTCGGCCGGTCCAGCTCAACGCACGTACAGCGAAGGAGAGATTTCCCTGAGTCAGGGCTTTGCTTGCTAGAAAAGCCAGCCATGATGACAGTTTCTCGTTTCCATCTTGTCTGTTTTTTATCCAGGGCTCATCACTGCCGGCCATACTTTCGTTCAATTTGGTTAGCTACTCGGGGTTTTGCAGAACCTGTTCACTCATTTTCATTTATCGGCCAAATTCACAACATGGGTAACAATCCCTCTAACCCGGTGTGTGAGGATAACAGCTGCCTCCGGTACGCCGTGAGCGGTTTTGGTCTCAGTGGCGGACAATACGTGCTTGCTGCCTGTCAAAGCACATACGGCGTTGCGGTCACTGTGACTGAGACACCTGCCGTTTCTACTCTTCAAACAACATTGACTAGCACTATTTCGATGCCAACTATTGTCCTTGTGACAAGCACAGTCTTTCAGACATATCAGGAAATATTAACATACACGAACCCGCCGGGATCGCAGACTGCGCAAAGCTCAGAAATCATCCCAACGTCCGTCGCGGACCCTGAGCAGAAGAAGCGCAATGTCGGTGGCGCCATGTGCAGACCATATGTGAGACCGGATGCATCCTCCTCCACTAGTTCCGATGGACCACTATCATCATCTTCTGGCGCATTGACATCATCTGAAGTTCCAGTTCAGACCACCTCTGCTGCATCTCTGACGACGTCCTCGGACGCCTCTTTTACAACTTCCACCGAAATAACTTTGTCTGATACGTCGTCGTCGACTTTGTCTGATACGTCGTCGTCGACTTCGTCCGATGCGCCGTCCTTGACATCCTCAGATGCACCGCTGTCAACTTCTTCTGAGACATCAACATCCCCTGAGGCATCAACCTCTTCTGAGATACAAACATCTTCTGAAGTATCAACCTCGTCTGATGTTGAATCATCTACTTCCTTTGACATATCGGTATCCTCTGATGCGTCTACATCATCGACCTCGGAAATACCCTCGTCAACATCCTTTGATGTCGCCCTTCCGACGTCTTCTGAAATATCGGTATCCTCTAGTGCATCCATGTCGACATCTTCCAATGCACCAGTCTCGTCATCCTCAGACACACCTTCGTCAACATCCTCCGATACCTCGTCGCTGACGTCTTCTGATTTATCCCTGATAACGTCGACCAGAGGTTCCCTGACGACATCAACAGCAGCTTCCTCGACTACAGGTGGATTCTATTTTAACCCATGCCCCGAAATCGGGTCCTTCTCATCGGCCTGCTCGTGCATCTGGGCAGCTAGTGATGCCACGACCACCAGCACTCTCAGGGCTTCCACCACCTATTCCGTTGTGTGGACAAGCGTCCTAAGGGTTATACCTTTCAGCTCCTTAGCAGCCATAGTCACCGTGCCCGTGACAACTACGATAACCCGTTTCCCGACCACCACCCTCGTTGCCTTATCCACTGCGGCTCCTTCTTGAGGGACAAGTATATTGTGGTTGCAGGGGCGTAATAGTGCTCAAAGGTCTTTGCGCTGGGTTTCCGGTATTATATTTCCGCATGCGTCTCGTTTAAATCTTTCGCACATTATAAACATATTGGAGGTTCAGAAATGCAAGATGCTGGGTTCACCTTTCTTCACTATATGACATAAAGAGAACATGTTACATTCTGAATAATACAAATTTATAATAATATTTTCACCTTTCATGCAAACCATGATTGCTTATTTTCCGCTTTGACATGCTGCATTGAGACCTGACGTAGAGGATCAACATCTTACATCTCAAATTAGAGGCTAAGATTAAATCAAGCGCTCAAAACCTCATATCTTGTCCTACAGGTGAAGAGTTCAGTGGCACATTTCCTCTAGGCTATATCAGAGAGCTTGCCTGAGAGAACTTCCACCAGACCTCAACAGTACCCTGCGTTCGCCCTAATATTAGTACTCCACCATACAATAACAATAATGAGCTTTCGGTATGATCAGAAGCCACCCCTATCTACATTATTTGTTTCAGACTATCCACCACCTTCGCATATGCGATGTCTCTCGCTTCAGGTCTAAAGAGCCGGGGGTGAGGCTTATCGAAACCGTGCCCTACACCATCAATTTTGACAACTTCCACGCCGCATCCAGCCTCCTCCAGCTTCTTCCCAAATACCTCAACTTCAGGAGCAAAGACATCCCCAGAACAGACAAAAGCGAGAATGCGTTCGGGAAAGGATGAAGGCTCCGCGTACATAGGGGAGGCCCTGGGCGATTTCAGATCCTCCGACCGAGGAAGATAACAGCGGACAATAAGGTGCTGGAAGAATACGGGAAGGGGCGCAATGGGTTCCGGGACAACCTTTTTCTCAGGCGGGATGCTAAAATCGACCCCCGCGTAAAATGGATACACAGCCTTGATGTTGATGTTTTTGAACTCGCGTCTCAATTCAGAGGAGGCAACCAGTGCCAGGTGTGCTCCGGAGCTGAATCCAGATAGCGCGACGTGGTCAATGTCAAAGACGCGTGGCTGGCTCTCAACCCATCTCAGCGTATCCTCGGCATCTTCCACGGCCCCAGGAAACGGGTGCTCGGGTGCTTTGCGATAATCTGCATCCAGCACAAGAACGTTGCTCTCGCGAGCTATCCTCTCGCAGAACACATGATCCATCCCAAGGTTGGGCATGATGTATCCGCCTCCATGCCAGTTGACGACCAGTGCTTGCGGCTCGTCTTCATTGTAGTTTGGGGGGTAGTAAATCCAAGCATCAATGAATCGTTTGAGATGACGCGATGGGATACGGACCGCTTTGCGATTACAGGTTGCTGATGGTTTGAAATAAGGCCGTGTCCCGATATAGTTGAGTAGGCGGATTAACACCGCAACGGCCTTCAGTTTGAAGTATTCAAAGAAGCCTCGAGAATGCATTATGAATAGCGTCAATAGGTTGGGAAAGAATTATGGACAGAAACCACGGGGTGACCACACTCGGGGGTATCGTCAGGGTCAAAGGGGATGATCCTGGGGTTTTATTTTGAATATCATTGCACATTTCAATAGAATATAAAGCTCTAATTAAGACAAAAATAGATCCTATTTGGAAAGATCGGCTTGAGATCTCCGCCGCAGTGTGTCCCATTGAAACCAGTGAGGTAATCGCCGAGCGGCCGTGAGTCATTTACCGGGTTAGCGGCATCATTTGCCGAATCGAATCGCTGATCCTTGCTTACGTTTGCGTGGCCCGGGTTTAATCGACCAATTCGACCAATTATACGACATCACCCACCCCACAGGGCCAGACCAATGCGTAAATATGATTCAACCTCAGCGTGGCATTGTTGAGGGCGGAGGGCAGGAGTACGAAAAATGTCTTGGAATTGTGTTCGATGTTGGATGCAAATTCAAGACACCCTAATTCAGCAATGGAATTGATAAGAAAAGGCCAAAAAGAAGGATTGGGAGAAGACTTTGCTTTTATGCAGACGCATGGCAATCCAGGATTCCTGTAGCAAATTGGCACCCAGCCTGTTCTGATGGACTCGCAAACTTCAGTAAAACGAAGCCTACCAAGGACATTGACAACTGTTTTGTAACTCAAAGTTGTTTTATTTGGGTGCAAAATGATTAGTTAAATGACATATCCTACTGCCCACCCTCCATTACTCTACAAGGTGACCATTGGTTCCGTTACTCTCATTCCCGTGATCTCCCATTGAGAGCCCGCGCAGCTGACTCGTCCTGCGCTTGTAATCCCGAATCGTCTCCTCTACCATGCCAGCCAAATCAAAGTTCCAAATTTTGAACGAACGGTCTTTGATTTCTTCAAAGCACGTCTCGGCCTTTATGCGCTTGCTCGGGTCGGCCCAATCGGGCTGTTGGTACAGATCGCAAACACGTCTACTGCTGTTCACGAGCCATTGCGACCTGGTTCGACGAGTAGTATCAAACGTCTCAAACGCAGATTTCAAGGCATCCGCTTTTGATGCGCCGGCAGCGTTTTTTATTACCGCGGACATTAATGTACTGAGGCACAGAGCATCTTCAACTCCCATGGAAGCGCCTGCGCCGTGGTGCGGGCTCGAACCATGTGCAGCGTCTCCGGCCAGGCACACAAGCCCTTTGTTGTATTTGGGGACTGGATACTCAAACAGGTCAAACAATGCCCACTGATCCAGTTCATCCGGAAGCAAATCAACGAGATTTCTAACCGGAGTGGACCAGTTCTCAAGTGCTGCTTCAACGTTCTTGCGCGAGCCGCGAGCAGTTGTGGGCTTCTCATGAGACCAGTCCTCAGTATCGGTAATGAAGTAGGTGATGCTCATGGTCGTCGTGTTGACAGGATAATGAATGATATGGGCGTTTGGACCAATGTGGAAATGCTGTCGGTAGGCCTTGTACTCTCCAATGGCCTGGACTGCCTTATCCATAGGTATTAGTCCACGATATGCCACTTTGTGAGTGTACTGGGGATATGAGGCTGGATTATCATCCCCAAGCATGAGGTGCCGTGTTCTCGACTTGATGCCATCACATCCAATGACTATGATACGATCAGCGAGAAAAACATCTGACCACGATACAGGACGACTTACCTGCATCGGCTTCGGCCACGCTTCCATCGGTGAACTTGAGCAATACTTTATCGCTACCTGGACTGTCCTCCATCTCATCCAACCGTTTCTGAAAGTTGACCACCTCTTCTGGTATGATTTTGACAAGATCTTCCAAGAATCGATCTCTTCGCACCATCTCCCAGCCCGCGACGCCGGCATCAATTTCGCAAAGCAGTTTCTGGTAAATAGACTCCTCATCGGGACTCTGCGTATAACCATCCAGCCAACGAAGATACGACTTTGAATCATTCTTGTCCAGTGACGCGTTGACTGCCCCGCCCGCGCGCAGCGCCTTGACGACACCGGGGTGAATCTCGTTCATGCATCTGATTGTGTTAGCCGTAAAACCCATCCCGGCACCGATTTCGCGAAAGTTGTGTGCTTGTTCAAACACCTTCACACGCACACCCCGACGCGTGAGGCCAGCGGTCAGAATGAGGCCAACGATGCCTCCACCCACGATTGCGACCTCAACGGGGTCTTCCGATGCAGTCATGGTCGTCTTTGTGTTTGAAGACCTTTCTTTTCCGGCAACTAGACTGTGCAAATAATACTTCGGGACAAAGGGCTAGAGCGAAAGAACAGTCTATCATCGATTTAAAGGCTCCAAGTACGGAAATAATGCCGCATATCTACATTATGTAGCAATATTTTGGTACCATGTCATTTTCGCTGTTACCGTGCAGTCTCAATTCCGTGGCGCAAGGTGTTTCGCCGCAACATGGAATCCCTATTGGGAGTTATCCCGGCATCGCGATGTGACCCCGCAGCTGCACGATATCATTTCGGGGATTCTGTCCGAGAGGCGTCAAAATGGCGAAGCAGTCAGCATAAGCGAGCCACAACATTGGCCAATGAGTCACAACGTTGCGTACGCGCTTGCAATACAACCCTTGAATAATTGTCAGTCCGACATTTTGCTGCATGGGTCCCTTGTCAAAGGAACGTGTCTTGGGATTTTTGGGGGCCAACATATATCAAAACTAAACCATCAATAAATTCTTCTTCGCATAGTTTCTTATTTATGTATTCTTTTCCTTTTTGAAACTATGGTCATTTTGACCAGGGCAACTTGTGCAGTGGCTATTGTGAGAAAGCACAATCTTTCAAGGGTTGGTGGTTCTATGACTAGGATCAACGTCTCATCACTCTAACATCCTAGGCATTAGCCGTAGTGTTAAGACCAGCTAATACCAATTTGGTTTAGTCATAATGTTTAGGAACCACTGGCAAATCAGCCATGAACATCAATGAAGCACTCCAGAATACATCGAATGAGCTGTATGGTTACCTAGTTTAGAACAAGAAAGAAGTCCAGTCATTTATTTTAGGATACTTCCTCTCGATAGATGGCGGATTATTAATATGGCGAAGAGCCCTCAGGCATTTATCGCCTCCCCCCACAGCCTCAAGCTGAAGCCGACAAAAGTACCATTAAATTCATTCTCTACCGTATCCCTAACCACAACTGTCCAGTTTCCAACACCAGATTCGCCCCTGTTAAAATTTAGTGAAAGGCAAAAGATGAGATAGTGCCACGCCAATACGTACCAATGAGCCACACTCATGAACCTCCATCCTTTAAAGCCATTTGCAGATGTATCAGGTCTGCGCGTAACAGCAAGACGACTGGCAACGTTTTGAGGACTGATCAAATCCACGCTCAAGTCGCCGCGTCTTGCGTGGTTGATCGTCATATTCACTGTCACGTGCTCCAGGCGAGCCAGGTTAGCCGCTGTAAGCATGTCTTGAGTGACTTGAAAGCTGGCATTCACGCCTGTAGCTCCCTGTGGAATAGCTGTGTTGACAGTGTTGAGAGGAGAAAGAAGCGAGACCTGAGGCTTGACCGTGGTCCAAGTCCTAGCCTTTTGAACCAAAGCATATGTATCAATTTTTCCATATCCGAATCTATGGCTGAAAACCTTGCCAATGGCCGTGATTTGTATTTCCGAGTTTCCATCATTGATGGGGACAGAGGTGTCTATAGCAAGATATTGCATATCCCTCCAGGATAAATCAGGTCGAACTTGCAAGGCCAGGGCAAAGGCGCCAGCAGCAAGAGGTGCAGCGGCTGAGGTTCCGCCGTGGGTGCTGGTACAAGCATTTGTTCCAACATTGGTTGTGTGCTAATCATGTACGTCAGCTGGGAGAAACTACAATTTTCTGGCCATCGGGTGCTTACAATTGCATTGCCACCACCGCTGCTATGAGTAACAGCAACTAGCGCAGAACAGTGCTCGGAATACGAGGGGAGCGCGCCAGTGTGGTCAATGGCCCCAATCGCAATGGTGTAGATGGAATTTGCATAGCCGTCAAAGTTGCAATTGTCGCCGGCAGCTGCTCCATTGCCGCTGGCAAACACATATATCGACCCCAGGCCACCACGGCCCTGCTCAACACCCTGAACCAGAGCCCTGCGAGCGAGGGTGCCAGGCCCGTCTAATGTAGCACCGTCGTCAGTAGGGCCCCATGAGCAGGAATAGATGTCGTTGTCTTGCGGCTTAAAGTTCAACGCCTCGGCCTCGTCGGCATCGGTAATCGCTCCGCTGAGAATCCGAATACCGCTCACCTTGGAATCGTAGGCAACTCCAAGACCGCATGCATCGTTGCGACCAGCGGCAACTTCTCCCGCACAGCGTGTGCCATGCGTGTCGTCTGAGAAGACTGGAGCTGGGGTAGAATCCGCATCGTTGAAGTCCCACGAGCCGGCGGCAAAGTAATTGGCTGCAAGATCGGTACTATCCATGTCTAAGCCGTCATCAACTATTGCCACGGTAGAATTCCTTCCTGTAATGCCGTCCAGCCAAACACCGGTGACATTGAGATCTTGCCCAGTGTTGTTTGGGTTGAATAAATGCCACTGTCGTGTAAAGGTCGGGTCCGTAATGTTGAGTGCAGTCATGATTTGGGTCCGCCTTTGAACTGCCAAATCCGCCGTGGATTGGCGGCGATAAATGTAAGGGCCTTGGATTGGCGGTGGCATACGCTTCTCAAGGTGTCGGCGGCGTTTCTGTTTTGCGGAGAGAAGTACGCCGTCGAGGGGGTCTGAGCCACCCATGGATCGCTTTCTCATTTTCCATTCCGTAATTTTCGCATCAACAAAATCATTGTCGCTCAGAACTGATCTGAATACGTGGTGCCCATCCAAATTGCCAAGCTGACCCTCGTGTCGCAAGCTGAGGCGGTCGGCCACTTGGCCAGGGGTAGTGGAATCATCTATATGCAGGACATAGTAGTCGTATTTGTTGTGATCGCGGGCAACCTGAGCATGGCAAATGCCAAATAATTTGATCAATTCTAAAAGGTGCAAGATTTTCATGATAACAGGACAAAGTTATGGAAGAATAAAAGTTGTTGAGCACAAACAGGATGGTTCTGGAGGATGACTAGGGGCAGTTCAGGCAAAGACAGTTGAAGAAGTACGCATGATCATAGAATATATATTCGATGCGAGGCAATTTATTGTTCAGTTATTCGATTTAGCTCACGTGCATGTTTCCTATTCTGTGAGTCGGCAGGTATCTTCCGTCATGAAGCCAGTTCCCGTATTTTTATGCCGATAGGAGACAAATCCCGCGGGTAGGATATGTAAACATGGAGCAAGTGGAACCTTTACTAATGCACAGACGCAAATAAACAGGCATTACCTCTGGCTGTGGCCTAGAAGGTACAAGACGATGGGCGTTTTGCGGCACATGGCTGCATATCCTAACTGCGCCACATATTGAGAAACTTGGGTTTCGTGAGCGAGAAGATGATTTCAGATCTCCCATTGCCTCAAAACTCGAGAAATTATCGAGCTGGTCTGCGCAATTCTTTTGTATCAGAGTTTTACCACGGAGGCGTTGACTCCGTTCCTTCATATTGGCTAGCTCGTTTCTCCTTGGCAGGCTCAACCTCGTAAATGGACAGGAGTTGAGGCCGAATGTCCGAGTTCAGCTTTCAGGACGATCAAATGTTTACGCACACGATATGATTGAATTAGGAAAGGGAAAAAGTGTCGTGTAATAGATCAAATGTATGCGGTCTTCATTGTCAATACTGTGTAGCACTTGATTATATGTTGTGAAAGTGCATTAGATCTATCCCTAACATCAACAAACAAATGGTCGCTTACTCTGATATCTTGGAGTCGAATCTGTCGCTTCTTCCAGTCCTTCTGTCTATAATTCTTCACTGATGGGATACTGTTGGGGTCGGCCCCTTCGCATACATCTTGTCACTCATTGGGTTCGATCACTGAAGGAACAATGGGGAAAGAACGGTGATTAGATTGGATGTATCTGATTGAGTCAACATTCTGAAATATTGTGGGTGACGGGAGAAGCTGGCTGTCACTAAGCGCTCTAGGGTAAGAGGACATGGCATCGAAGCAATGGCATGAGTGGCACACTAGCGCGTCATCCAGACTACTATTATCTCATCATGTATATAGCGTTGAATAATACAAATCAAATGGTGGGTTGTGGAGGCTTCCATAATTCATGAGTAGAAGGCTCAGTAGTCATCGCGCAAGACATCGTTTGCATCGGAAGCGTATTACGATACCGGCAGTTTTGTGTCTACACAGGTTCCCATTTGTGTTCGATTGCAGTTTTCTCAACTCCATGTCTAGATTTTCTCATTAAACAATCGATAAAATAATTGTTGATCCATATTTTTTCGAATTGGACTTGGTATATTATCTTAATTTACAAATCATACCATCTATGAAGCAATCACAACAAGATCTAAAGGCAAATCCCCCCCCTGTGAAAGAAATAAGGCAAAAAATCTACAAAATATACGCTTATTGCAGCATTCAACCCATTTCATCATTTTTTATCACCATGTTACCCGGAAATCTGCTAACCCGCTCGTGTTGCCAAGGCTGGCATTTTGGAAAACCACTCGCTGTTGTCCTTGTTTTCGACGATCCACTTGGTCAAAGCGGCTCTTTTTAGCGAACTCGACCATCCCTTCTCTCCAACCGGGCCCGCATAAACGTCGTCGCCCCTGTCGGCTCTCCAGCTCTTGTCGTCGGACTCTCCGGGGATTTGAGCGATGCGGAAAACGGTCCAGTCCAGGTCCTTTGCCTTGTCATCAAATGCTGCGGCCAGGTGCTGCATGTTTGCGTAGATGGCCGAGGCGAACAGGCGCATGAAGACGGACACCATGGTCTGAAAAGCGGTCCAGCGATCCTCTGGGCGTGAGATGGAGATGGTGCCCATGGCAATGATGCGTCGAACGCCAAACTTGCGCATCGTGGGGAAGACGTACTCGAGGTACTGGGTGGCGAATAGCTTGGGATCGACCTTCTTATCGCTAATATGGGGGCCAAGAAGCGATAGTACGGTGTAGCTCTCAGCCATGGCTGTGGAGAGGGACTCGGTGTCGCTCATTTCTCCTTTGACGACCTTTGATCAAATGTTAGAATCCAACCAGTTAAAAAAAAGAAAGATGCTTATTTATATTCAACTCACCTTGAGCAGAGCGTTGGAGGAAAGATCACTCGGAATCTTTGATGGATTGCGGGCGTACACCATGACTGGGTGTTGGCGCTCCAGCAGCTCACGTAGGAGGCAGATACCCGCCGGGCCTGTGGCGCCAAGGACCAAGATGCGATTTCCCTTTGGGGAGTTTTCCATTTTGATGTGTTATTTCCGATTGCTGGTTAGTTGGCGATGGCGGTTTAAGCGTGGACAATGGTGCAGTTTTATAGAAATCATCTCGCCGCATTTTCTTTTTTGTCGTATCGTGACGCTCAACTCCCTGATTTACAGCGCGCGGAGGGTTTCCCGCGCGGACGAGACTCCGCGCGGAATTCCTGTGTCAAGCTTTCCCCGCGCACGTTGACTCGCGCGCGTGGCTGCGCCCGAGCGGGTATTTACAAAAAAGGGCATTCCCTCTGCTTGCATGTCCCAAAAGAAATATATCGAAAGGCCGTCCAAGAAGAAGATGAAGAAGGATTCGTGCTGGACGTGTCGCGTCCGCCACAAGAAGTGCGACGCCGCGCTCCCCGCGTGCGGGGGCTGCGCCACACTCGAGATTGACTGCCACTACAGCGACGTCAAGCCCGACTGGATGGACAGCGGCGCCCGCCAGCAGCAGATGGTGCAGCGCATCAAGGCCCAGGTCAAGCACAGCGCAAAGAGACGGCGCGGTATTGCGCGCATGGAGAGCATCGTCAAGGACATTTCAGACAAGTCCGACGACGTCGCCGCCTTCCTCCAGCCAAAGACGCTGCCCATTGTGGCGGCGTCTCCCCTGCACCACCGAGATGCCGGCGCCGAAACCCAATCGCAAACCGACACATCCGTCATATCGTCACCGTCATCCTCGTCGAGCCAAGCGCAGGGATCTAGCTCCGGGTCCATAGCCCCTCGCTCAGAGATCGAAATGGGCTACATCACCAGCTACATGGAGTACATCCTCCCCTGTCTCTTCCCCTTTTACAAGCCCGCCATCCTGGACGGAGGCCGCAGCTGGGTCCTGGTCCTGGCTACAAAAAGCAACGCCTTCTTCTCCAGCATTGCGAGCTTATCATCCTATTTCTTCTCCATCGTACCCGTGCGTCCGGGTCCTGGCCATGATAGTTGCGCTGCCAGCGCCCGGAAGGGGCTCCACACACAGGTCACATCGGCCCTGTCAACGGTGCAAAGCGATCTCATTGCCCTTGCCCAGCAAGGCGTGGGCAGCTCTGTCGCTGATAGCACTTTGCTGATGGCAAACATCCTCCAGTATCTCAACTTTGAGGTTGCCATCCGGTCGGGAAACTGGACCATGCATCTCGAGGCCGCTGCTGACCTATTTGAGCAAATCATCGAGGTCCATGGTAAGCCAGAGGGAGGTGACATGATGCAATCAATCTTGGGTAAGCTAAGTCGTTGTGGAACCGCATCCTCGCTCGGTGTGCCAAATACGGACCAAGCTGCCTTTAAATTCTTCTCCACCACACTCCTCGTCGACGATATTATCGCAAGCACATCGCTTGGTAGACCTCCGAAGCTAACCATGTATCATTCTGAGCTCCTGGGACAAACCAAACCTTCGGGTGTGCGAACTGAATACATTATAGGCTGTCAGTCTTGGGTGTTATTAATCCTTGCCGATATTGCCACGCTGGCCGCTGACAAGTCGGAGGGTCCAACCAGCGACAAGTCAGCAGCCGCGGATATTGCATCTCGTGCAGTAGATATTGAAAGTCGCATCCAAAACGGTATTTTGGCTCTCGATGAACGGGTGAAATCGCCGAAAGAGCCAAGCTCAAGAGATTTTGAGAGATTTTTGGAACATCCAAATTGCACCAGCGATGTTCGTTCTGAGATGGACCAAGTAATCATGGATGCGACGCGCGCTTGGGCCTACGCAACGCACACTTATTTGCTAATTGTAGCATATGGGTGGCAATTATCGGACCCTCGTATACGCGAAAATACAGCCAAGTGCATTGAGATCTTCCAACGGATAGCATCGCCCTGCTGGCTCCGTTGCATAGTCTGGCCTTTTTGCATCACCGGATGTGTTGCTCTGGGCGAGGAGAGGCAGTCAATTTACGAAATAAAAAATTCCATGCTGCAGTTGCAAGCATTCGGGACGGTGAGCGAAGTCATCGGAATAATGGAGACGGTGTGGTCAAGTGATCATGACGACTCATGGGATATCGGCGCGTGTTTGAGGAGTTTAGGCTACGGTGTGCTTTTGGTATAAAGGGCAATTAGAAGGTTCCTAAGTCGAACGAGAAATAATACTCGACAATAATCAAGGCTGAAGTTTCCGGCGTTTTCTTTGTGTTTAGTTTCTATTCCATCTTGTATCAATTAGTGTAACAGTATAAGTGCGAACATCGGAGGACTATCGCTGATATTTCTTAGGATTAGCAGCCGAGAATAGTTTCAACAACGCTTGGGAAAACCAAATTAAAACCCCA
This sequence comes from Calonectria honghensis, assembly GCA_013403855.1. Taxonomy (NCBI): domain Eukaryota; kingdom Fungi; phylum Ascomycota; class Sordariomycetes; order Hypocreales; family Nectriaceae; genus Calonectria; species Calonectria honghensis. Next base: position 217,114 of record VTGB01000024.1, read on the forward strand.
TTTAGTTCAAATTTCTTACACCCAATATGTTTTGTTCCGGGTGCACTCAACTCCAACAGGCCAGCACCTTGTTGCGAGCTTGCTTTGCGCTGGTTGCAATGGACTTTGGCCCAGTTACTAATATACACAGGCACACAAGATTGCTATTTGCAGGAGCAGCTAGCATTATGACAATAGGCCATGCGAGCAAGAAATATGCCGGAGGATGAGTTGACGGGATTGCCGAGCCATTCATGCCAGGTGCTGAGTCATGGTGGGCATCGAGTCATGCTGTGTGCGTTGACTGCCTTCAACTCCCACCCCATCCTCGAATTATTCCACATCTTTCACTTCTTTTGTCGATCAATGAACTCTGGCTCGTTAAAAATTTCATTATACTCTTGCTTTACTTCGATCCCGTTGGAAGATCGCCGATATGTCAACCTCTAGCTTCACCTGTCCTCTAAACTCAGAACGCCTCACTGTAACGCGGGAGGGGCGCAAAAACAACATTTACAGAATCACCATGCACAAACTCCCGGAGAACAAGTTGAGCAAAGAGTACATTCAAGAGCTCATTGCTGCCTTCGACTGGATCCAGTCTTAGCTGGGCAAAGGCAGCGAAGGAGCCGTCATTACAAGCAGCTCAGCAGGTCTCCCCAAAGATGGTGAGGGATGTGCAAAATATTGGTGCACGGTGAGCTTTTTCATCTTCCATGCAGTCGCCCTGTAAATGTCGAAGTACTAAAACATTTTGCTCATAGGGCGCGGATCATGGCACGCCTGGCGCTGTCTCCCATGTCGTTCCGAGCGACCTATTCCCCGTTAGTGATGCTAGCGCCTGAGATACACGCACCAAGGCTAATATTTCGCATGCCAAATATACAGATCCTTGACACTCTTCTAGCTTTTCCTTTCCCGACCGTTGCCGAAATCACGGGCCACGCATTCGGAGTCGGCAGCGTCCTCGCTCTTTGCCACGACTACCGCGTCATGAACAGCGACAGGGGCTACATCAGCATGCCAGATGTCGATTACGGCGTTCACTTTGACGGGATAGGCCTGATTTATCACCTAAAGCTCAACCCCCGTTTGAGAAGGAAAATGCTGCTCGAGTGCCATCGGTTCGGCGGCAAGGAAGCGTTCGATGAAACGCTGGTTGACGCCATTGCGAAGCCGAGCGAACTAGGTGCCAGGGCACTGCAATTGGCCGAGAAATGGGCCCCAAAGGCTAAAATGGGTGTTTACGGGCTGATGCGATCTGAAATCGTCTACGGCCCTGTAAGCGAGGCTTTGCGAACGTCCAAAGCTAAACTTTGACCCAGTGCAAGGATCCTAACGATGCAGAGCGTTGAATATTCTCCTCCACCTGGCTTTATTTGAACATCGAGGCATAGCTCAGCGTTTTGCTTAGGCTTGGCGTCTTGTTTTATACTTTCCCCCTGCAGGGCTGAACTTGCGGGCCTTGAAGGGATGGTCGGGTAAATACCCGACCAACCCCTCTGTCAGACAGAATTTGGATGCAGATTGCATTAAAGGGATATAATTGGTAACTGCTTCTGGAATTTATATATTTTAGTAATTTCAAGCCCCTACTTATGGTTGGTAACCCACGACGAGACTTGACCTTCAACTTCGGTATCCCTTGAGCAACCTCAAGTAATGGGTGCACAAAGCCGGCAGCCCCTGTATTGCGGTACCCCACTGCCCAGCATCAGGCCATTCATTGTGCCGTCCCTCTCTGCTGACAGTGAACGCGTGGGCTAAACGCTAGAGAGCCAGGGGTTGCAGGGCCGGGTACCCGGCGCCATTACCAAGACGGGTTGGCACCCATCTCCACTTCATGCGGTTGGTTCATTTGCGGGAGAAATTCGGGGCTTTGCAGGCAAAGAGTACCCCTTTCTACTCCTTCAGCACTCGAGTCGGGAAGCTTCCACTGCGAGACATGGCGGACAAAAGAGGCGTTTTTGAGCCCGATGGCGTAAGTAGATGGGACCCGGCGTCTTGGCCTGACGTTGTCATCTGGAGCTAATGAACGGGCGCTATTTTAGCATGCGGACCACCAGGACGTCGATGAGGAGGTAGGCATTGGTGCATATGTACACATGTCGTGCATATCATTGACTTCTCCAGGGCTACGACTCGGGGAGTGATTATTCATCCCTCATGTCGATTCCCTCCTCTATCCTGGAAGGGGTAATTGGGGAGGGGCAACGCACTTACGCTGCGTATGGGAAAGAAGGTAAGTGGTTTTCCAGAATATTACCCGCACCAACCTAACCACATGGCATGCAGAATATGGCTTCCCCATGGATGAGCGGGAACTCAACAGAATAGACTTGTGTCATCCAAAGTACTATGCATTGCTAGAAAAGAAGCTCTATTTGTCTCCAATTCCCGACGACCCGGAGCGGATTCTGGACCTGGGATGCGGCACAGGTTGATCCTCTCTTTGCATTGTTACCAAAGCCAAAGTTAACGCCACGTAGGAATTTGGGCAGTGGAAATGGCAGACAGGTTCCCAAACACTGAGGTATTTTGAAACCTCAATTTCCTTTTTTTTTTTCCGGCTTTGAAGAGACTAACCCTACAAAGGTCATGGGCGTGGACATTGCCCCAACACAGCCAGAATGGTGCGTGCTCAAGCCCCACGAATGGAGATGGCTATTCCTAACGTCCCTAGGGCCCCACCAAACTGCTTTTTTGAACTCGACGACATCGAAGAAGAGTGGACATTCAAGGAGAACAATGCCGACTTCATCTTTGCTCGAGATTTGATCTGTGCAGTGCGCGATTTCCCCCAACTGATTGATCAATCCTACCAGTAAGTGGCGCGAACAGATACATGAGCCTTCATCTCACGCATCTTAGACACCTAAAACCTGGCGGCTGGCTAGAGTTTCAGTGCATCACCGGTGTCCTTGGCTGCGATGACGATTCGGTCCCAAAGGACAGCTTCCTCCAGGCTACGTCGCACTATTTCAACCTCGCCTGCGCCACGTTTGGCACCCCGGTGGATGACCCGTTTCGATGGAAAAAGTGGTTTGAGGAGCGCGGGTTTGTGGACGTTGAGGAAGTTATTTTCAAGCTCCCCGTTTCGCCGTGGGCCGACGACCAGCGGTTGAAGCTGCTGGGCATGTGGGAGCAGCAGAATCTTCTCCAGGGCGTCGAGGGAATGACAATGAGGCTCTTCCAGAAGGGCCTGGGGTGGACTGAAGACCAGGTCCTCAGTTTTATAAAGATGCTGCAGAAGGATCTGAAAGACACCGAGCTTCATGGCTACTGGCCATTGTGAGTATCCCCCTCTCAACTATCATGCCTGCTAACAGATCATAGCGTTGTAGTGCGTGGCAGAAAGCCACAGTGACCTGCAAACATTTTATAGTTGCGTGATGAGCTTTATCAGGGGCGCGTGTACGAGTTTCCAAATGTACTTGTTGGAAGATTGTTCATCTAATGATGCACGTGGCTATTGAGCCAATTGAGAATAAGATGGATGGAAAATGGTGTGAGAAACAGTTACAGCTCGCCACACTTGTATACCCTATGACAAACCAAAGAAATCAGCTATTAATATCCGCCCGTAAAATCTCATTTATCCAGTTCCAGCATTCTTTGCGCCCTTGGCCCGAATGACCAGCCATCCTTAGATTCCAATACAAGCAAATGACCCATTCTGGGCTCCAAGCCTAAAAAGAAGCGCCGCGACTGCCTTGGAACTCTTTCTCAAGGCCAAGTACACATTCGTTTGGTTGTACACGTCAAGGATACTGACGGTGCCACCCTTGCGGAAAAGAATCCGTATCATTTCCTTGCAATCCAGCGCGATATAGAGCGGCGTCCGGTGTTCCTTGTCAAAGGCGTTGATGTTTGCCCCCTTGTCGATCAGCACCTTTGCCATTACCTCGCAGTTGGAAACCAGGTGAAGGGGGGTCAATCCAGCTGCAGTGCAAGAATTGACATCTGCCCCCTTGTCAATCAACAGCCTCGATACGAGTTCCCAACCTTTTATCAGGGCTAAATGAAGTGGTGTCCACCTATCCTTGTCGTAGGCGTTGACGTCCGCTTTCTTGTGAATTAGAAGCATTGATAATGTCTCGTAGCCTTTCTCCAAGGCTATGTGGAGAGGTGTAGCGCCTTCCGCATTGCAAACATTAACCTTTGCTCCATTGTCGATGAGCAGCGTAGCTGTGCCCTCATCCCAATTCTCTAGGGCCAAGTGAAGAGATGTTGACCCATGCTTGTCCAGGCAGCCAATATCTACCCTCTGAGAGATAAGAAGCCTTGCGACCGCCGTATAAGATCTGTATAAAGCCACGTGGAGAGGCATAAAACCCTGTTCGTCACGCGTATTGATATTTGCTCCATTCTCAATCAAAAGTCTCGACAGTGTCTCACAAGATTCTCTCAAGGCGATGTGGAGGGGCATAATACCTTCTTTGGTTCGGGCATTGACATCTGCCCCATTCTTGATCAAGAGTCTTGCTACTATCTTGCATGACGCTTTTAGGGCTAAATGGAGAGGCGCAGAGCCTTCTTCGTCACGCGCATTCACATCTGCTCCGTTCTCGATCAAGAACTTTGGTGCTGCCTCCCAAGATGCTCTCAGGGCCACGTATGGTGGCATTGGTCCCTGCTTCTCACCGAGATGGGAACCCCGCCTGTCCTTGATTGAGAGTTTTGATAAAGATGCTAGGTGCAGCGGTGTAGACCCATGCACATCTTGAGCGTTGACATCTGCTCCGTTATCAACAAGTAGCCGTACTACAAACTCAAAACTTTCTTCCGAGGCCAGATGAAGCGGTGTTGAGCCATTTTCGTCGCGAGAATTGACATCTGCCCCCTTTTCAATTAGGCGCTTTACTATATCTTGGTTGTTTTCTCGAGCAGCCAGATGAAGAGGTCTGGAGCCATCCGTGCCACGGGTGTTTACTTCCGCCCCGTTGTCAATAAACAGGTTCACTACTGCCTGTAACCCACTTTTCAGCGCTATCATGAGAGCATTTCTATTATCCAGAGAAGCTTCGATGTTGGCACCTTTCTCAATCAAGAGCATCGCGATCGACTGAAACCCCTTTTCAAGGGCGTAAAGGAGGGGCGTTGTGGGAGGAGTGCAGCAGATCGCGTTGACATCTGCGCCCTTCTCAACCAGATGTCTCGCCACATCCAGGTTATCATGTTGCAAAGCCAGCATGAGCGGAGTCATTTGGTCCATATTACAGGCACCTATATTTGCGCCGGCCTCAATGAGAAGTATGGCCATATCCTTTTGGCCATTTGCTATTGCCCAAGTGAGAGGTGTGTGCCCTTCTCCATCGACAATCTCGTCTAGATGGGTGCTTTTGAGAAGAAGCAACTTTGCAAATTCTCGCCTCCCACCTCGCACGGCCCAGGATAGAGGCGTCTGGCCCTGATAATCTTTGAAGTCTGTTCTACGCTGGAAGCCCTCTACTATATCGATTCCATTATAGACGGTTGTGGGCAAGTTCAGAAGAGCGGCCACGGCTTCCTTGTGGCCGTTAGCCAAAGCGGCGAACACGGGATATCTATATCTCTCCCCCAGTATGTGAATATCTGGGTCATACTTGAGTCTGATACTTATGAGTGAAGGAAGCCCCATTTCTGCTAATATGTAGAGGAGACTAGCAGTCGGGCTGTATGCACGAGTTGGAAGTTTGTCAAGCAGGCTGACAGCACTGATCCAATCATCAACCGCAAACTGGGACAAAAACTCGTCCTGAGCAACCCTGCTCGCAGCACAATTAGCATGGTAGAGAAGTTGTCGCGTGGCATATCTCAGGAATGGGTATTTCCTTGAGAGCGCGTTAGATGCGCTCGGCGACTGACTTCCCGACTTCAAGTTCTCGATGGACTCCCGAACCGACGGGGACTTTATGTATACACTGCAGCATCGTTTGAGCATCTCATGACCCAAACTCTCCCAATTCAATTCCGCACTAGGGCACAATTCAGATAACCCTCCATCTCTGATGAGAAATTCAGGAATCGATTCATGAATGAACTGCACAGTCGGGGACCAGGTATCGGTGATCTCGGCAAGCCCTTTTGACCAAGTAGTAACAAGGCTATTAAAGCATTCCACGGCATCGGGCCCAGTGGCACGTGGGATATCGCGATTGGCTTCATCTTTTAGTTGCCAGCCAGCCCAGACAGCGTGATGGAGCTCCTTAGGTGTTAGAGGTCTTTTTGCAAATAGTATCCAAAGGAAACATAGAAAAGCGTCATCGTTCTTTTCATTATTCCGTGTCAATATGCCCTTAAAGAGCTCCCCCAGGGTGCTCGGAAGGCCTTCAAGCCTCCGGCGGAGAGCCAGATAGTCACGTTGAATTTCCCGGTTAAGCATCCCAGTAACCAAAACAACCCATAGAAAAACTCCTGCGGATTTTGCGACCATGTGTAGCCGTAGCTCTTCGATAGTTCCGCTGTCACCAGCCTGCAGATGGTCCGTAATGTAGCTGTTTAAATCGTCAACGTGACCTGGCTGGTCCTCCAAAATGAGGCGAAGTCCAAGGCGTATATTAATGTAAGGGTAATGACGGCTTGAGAGGCATATTCGAAACTTGATCTTATCTTTTGTGCACGTTTCTGCCAGCTCCTCAAAGTATTGGATCATATCCATGGCATACTGTTCATCACATTCATCAAGCGCATCAATAAAACAAATAAATGATCTTTGACCAAGAGCGGAAATAGCATTTGCAAAAAGATTCTTCAAAATTTGCAAGGACGGGCAATTAATTTGGTTGTGTGGAATAAGTTCAGGATCAAGCGCCGTTTGGAGGTCGGGAAGTCCCTCGAGAAGCTGTAATAGAATGGATCGATACATTCCATAGACAGACTTCTCAATGGGGCTGCCGCGGGCATTGAAAAAGAAAGCTGCAGTGATGGCTTCTGGATGATTCTTCTTCGTTGTGGAATATATGAATTTCATCATGGTGGATTTCCCAACACCCGACTGGCCTCGAATCCACAACACACAGCTGTGCTGTTCAGCCTTTTCATGGTCCAGCCACGAGCGGTACTCGGGAAGCTCCAGAAACCAATGACACGTGTTGGCGTGTGGAGACTTGATATTGTTTCGACGTGAGTCTATTTGCTGGAACTTGAGGGAATCCAACAATTCTCGGGTCCGATTTTGCAAGAGGGGTGTTCTCCGGTCTATTTATTTGATGTTAGTGTCCTGCTGAGCAGCTTTATGGGCTGGAGGTTGACTCACCAAGTTTGGTGTTTGCAAAGTTCTTCGCTTCTTCGACAACAGGTAAGGCCTCTAGCAGATCTCTTGCGTATGCCGCTGACGTTGCAGCAGCATACTTCTGCCATGCCAGACTTTTGTGAGCATCCGAATAGTCACAAATGCCTCGAATTAGAAGACAATCCAGCACATCCATCAAACTCGCAACTTTCATTTCAAAGCACATAACGTCCAGCTTCTTGGAGACCTTGTCTTTTATGAAGCCGTGTTTCATAGCACAGTTTCCAGAGGCAATCCCTCCATAATGTATCACCGGACCGCTGGTACTTCTAGCTTTTCGCTGTTTTATCTTTGATGGGTCACAGCCCTCACAGTCGATTTCGGGCTCATGGTAGGATTCAGCTTGAAATAGGCGATCTGGCGCGTTTGGAAGACCGTAGTCCGGGTATTCCATTGTAACCTGTCGCAAAATATCCGCCATACGGCTCAGCTTCAGTTCTTGCTTAGCTCGTAGGGTCGACACTGCCGACGTGATATTTCGCGCAGGTAACACGGCGGCCACGTTCAGCGCGGTTTTCTCATCCTCACTCACGCTCTCAACATGATACGGCATCACTCGCGTTCCAACAACGACATCTCCCAGCCGTATGTCGGCGTTGTTGGGAGCCCCACCTCCAATGCCCACAATCAAGCCCATTTTGATTGACGTGAAAGTCCGTCTCATATCAGCCAATACATTGGCTGCATAGGTCGTTTCATGCCATGGCAAGCACACAATTACGATATTGTGGCCTTGGATATTGCCTAGCTCATACATGTTACCATCATTGGTCACCATTTCTAGCTTTTCATGCCTAGCATCGAGCATGGCAACAGCTGTTACCATCTCGAGCTGCAGCGTGCATATCCAAGCAATAGTATAGTCGTTGTATGAAAATGGCGTTTTTTGGTCAGGAAGGAGTGTCTCGCACCGCTTATGACGGAGTGGTAAACTTGGCCCAGCATGATCCTTGTTGGTCATCTCGCCCGAGTGTTCCGGAGGCTATGATTTGCCGAATTGCGTTCGGGCCCACTAACATGGACCTTTTAACCGGAAAAACTCGAAGGCAGAAACAAGCACTTAGGCAGGAGATCAGAATGAATAGTTATGAAATATTCAGCTCGAATATGTGTTGGGACAATCAGGCTGAGGAATACTTACATTGGGCAGAACTGGGTAGCTACGCAGGGCTAACCCGATCGACTCATGTGAAAATCTCTATCCCTTTTGCTGGCGGAAGGCAAGGGCGCCTCAATATTCATAGCCAATTAAATTGAGTCAAAACTTCAACGCTCCAATCACTTTAGGTTATATGGGACCAGATACGGAGGGTGGCCTCACAACATCTGAAGGGAGACTGAAATGCGCCTCTGTAATGCGGGGGGTGCTCCACTTTTGCTAGCTCGCACGAAGAAAGCCATCCGGAATATCATTTCCCCGGAATCTACCACTGCACGGACATTGACGTCATTATGTTCAAGTAATTCAGGGGAGCAAGTCGTTGCTTGTGGGAAAAGGAGGCTTCAAATGGGAGTATCAAAATGTGCCACAGAGGCTACTGCAAGCGCTATCATACTATCGATATAGAGTTGGAAACAGTGGGGCTCAAATCACGGAAGTGAATGCCTAGGTCAAATCCTATCTTATTCATTCATTGACTGGAACCAAAATATCTACATTAAAGTTTTGATGAGAAATAAAGATACAGTAATTTACAGCCACTAGCCTGATCTAATCTAGATGAATCGGCCCAGCTTGCTCAGCCAGGTATCAACATAGTTGAAGGTGGTGGCAACAGTATCCCCAAACTCGCCGGGGTACGACTCGCACGCGGTGCAAGGGTCAATGGTGTGCTCGGCTCCCTCAACAAAAGCAATGTCGGTATCGTTGCTGACGGCAGCCAGGTGCGTCTTTTCAATGTTGATGAACTCGTAGTGCCCGGTGTTCCCCATGGTCAGGAGAGGCACGTGGATTCCTTGGACGGAGCTGATGGGGACCATTTGAGACGAGTTCCAGACCACGCCCGTGACGCCGTCGGAGTGGTACGCAAAGTCCTTAGTGGTGGTGATGGCCATTGTGGAGAGGAATCGCTTGATTGTGGTCTTCAGGGCGCCGTTCAAGTACTGGGTGGCGATGGAAGGGATCGTCGAAGCTGTTCGGACCGAGGGCACGATCTGGGTGCTGTAGCTTCCATTTCCGTGAAGAAGCTTCCAGGCTTGGGTAGTGTGGTGCATATAGCGAATGTCCTATGGGAAATTCCATTAGTATTCAGTGCGGATACTCGAGTAAATAAAAGCGCTTGCACTTACCTGAGAGAAGAACTTGTTGTTGTTTCCTGTGTAGATGGCGTCCGGGATGTAAGAGGGCTCATCGTCAGCAAACAGGCCCGTGCCGTTGTTGATGGCAGCAAGACGATCCCGTGCATGGCTAATGAGGCGAGCATTGCGTGCAGTCACGCCCGCAGCGAATCGCGCAGCAAACTCTTCGCTGTACTCAGAAGCCCCAGTGCTGTTCCATCCATTCGAGGTGTTGTACAAGTTGAGAGACTGGTCAATCTTGCTACCCGTTGTTTCATCCTGGATGGCTGGGTTGAGTGACATGACCATCATGGAACCAAGGCCGAAGTTTGCATCGTTCAGGATAATACCATCTGCTGGGGGCAGGTCGGCCAAAGCGTCGGAACAGGGGTAAATCTTTTCGGAGCCATTGCAAGCCGACAGGCCATTCTCGGCAATGTTTTGGTACTGGGCCAGCATAGCGCCACCGCCGCTGTGGCCGAACAGAATGACCTTTTTTATATCCGTCTGGTTGCGCAGGTACTGCACCGCGTAGCTGGCGTCGAGCATCATGTCTTCAAAGTTGAGATCCGTCATATAGCCAGACTTGCTCGCCGCGTTGTTGGCGCAAAAGACCGAGTATCCGCGCTTCGGCAGCTCAGTGCAAGGGTAAAATGACAGGTAGTCTTGTTCAGCGTGCATGACCATGATGGCGATGGAGGCCTTGTCAGCATCACCTCCAGGAGCAGGACGGTGCATGGAGCCGATCACGCCCGTCATTTCGCCAATGTCTACAGAGATGGGCTCTGGAATGGCTGAGGTGGACGAATTGGCACCATGGGCGAGACTGATACCCATGGACATCAGGGCAAGAGCCAATTGGGTCGAGGGAGCCATCTTTGCGGAATAGCTTGTGATGAGCCTGGATGGAAACGCAACTTGGAAGAGAACGGAAGGTGGTTGGGTGTCTCCAGTTGTATTGCAGTCGCTCCTCTACTTATATTTACGCAAACTCTTGCCCAGCATAGGCTCTATCGCGGCCTTGGCATTTGACATTATTGGTCGTTCGTGAAGAGTAGCAACTGATGACGTGACTTGTTTCCTGACAGAGCATTATGCCAAGCTATGGAAAGATCCCAAAGCCTTCTGTCACGATACCTTCCGGAAATGATCATCAGCATCGCAGGTTTCCATGTTGATTAATACGCGTAAGGCCACTTATTAGGCGTTGTTAAGTCGCAGTATTGGGTCTGCGTTCGGCCGATTCATCAATTCAGTCGGGTGCCTCTATTCCGATTCGTCAACCGGCTGCTGCGCCGAACCCGCTCCGCGCTCCACCCGCATGGAACCCACAACGTCTACCAGGATGGTGCATTCAATGAAGCTCGCAACAAGGCGGACTAGACTCATATCGGTACCTCGGTCTGGGGAAAATCAGGATATCTCGGATGCACACGCGGTCGCCGTGATTGCAGGATCCTGGAGCGATCCACACGACTGCAGTATAAGAAAATTTTCGCCTTTGACATCGACCCGTAAGTCAACGCAGTTAAAAAGCCTATGTACTATGTGCCGAGGGACTATTCTTATGCCGTTGGTAATATTATGCATGTCCGCCCTTATGGTCCGATCTTGTGGCCCGATACAAGGGAGCAACATGAGCCAACTTTCACGGCGACGGAAAAGCCGGAACTTTGCGACTCAAAATCCCAAATTTTCTCGTCGTCGTTTTTAGGCAATGATCTTACCGTGGCCCGCCCGGTCAAGATCCTATTAATGTAAAAACCTTACGCCTTGCCAAGAGACCGGCTGTTGAGGCTCCAAATTAGATGCCATAAAGATGAGCTAATTCATGCATAGCGCAAGCATTACATTTATCCCGATAATCAACCAAGAAAAAGAAAAGTCGAGTGAAAGCAACGGCTTGGATTTCCCAAATCATATTCTTCGAAGCCATGTTCATTACCCATTTTCTCTCGCATTGCAATCCCGGAATCTCGTCCCTCATCTATACTCCGGATTTCGTATTCTAGGTCACTAAAGTAGCTCTTCCCCTGTAGGTCTCGTCGGACAAAAACTTTTATGCATAGATTCTAACAAACTCAATCAGGTCAAGGTTCGGTACATGCCTATGACACGTTTTGTACGATTCGTTGCCAAGGAATTAGGTGTAGGCACAGGCCCATGTCATTATATTAGTGGGGCGTAATTTCCTTTTCAGCTATGGCAACCCTGCCATGGTTCATGGTGCTTCGTCACGTTTATCTATTGTTATCGCACATTGCCTGTAAACTAAATCGTCGCGTTTCTCATTCGCCAAGTCAGTGAGCCTTGGTTGGCCCCACAGCAGCAACGCCGGGTGCCAAGGGCAATGATTTGCCATGAAACTATAGTACTGGCAGCTGATATGAATTTCCAATTGGCCAAAAGCTCTCTAAGTGATACACAGAATGTCGAGCCCTAAAATATAGTCCTGCAGCTCCATTCAGCTTTTGACGAACGGATGGGTATCTGTATTGCCAACTGGGACAAGTAAGCATACGTCAGCCACATCGTGCCAGCCACATACCCTGGATCAGCCCGGAAGTACCAACCACAACATCGCCCAGACAAATCTCTTTCATCTTGAATGGTACCGCCAATTTCTCGCGTAAAAATAGCTTTGTTTGTTTGATCTTGAAACAAAAACGCAGCTGCAATCTGATGAGGTGCTACGATGTAAAATACCAGGAGCAAGACCCTCTCCGCCCCTTGCTATGTTATTATAGGAGGCAATCTCGTAGGAATGACATCGGTTATTATGCTGACTAATCACATATACAGAAATATTCCCCATCACCAATTCAAGATGTGACTCTCCTTGTCGAGAGATACTGACTCACAGATAAGGGATAAGTATCGTGATATACACCGTGGCCATTTGCTTTAATACAGTGAGGAGTCACTAATGAAGCATCACCAATGACAGTGCTGAGTGATGCACATTGTCGCTGACTCAGCCCCCGCGGCCATGGCTAGCCTCACCTTCATCAACATGCTGATTTGGCAACTTTGATATTTTGCCGCTCAAGTTGAAGATAACATAAAATTATAGACCTGGTCCAGCCTGGAACATGTCTTTCGACGGGCTTCCTCTGGAGTTGCAGAACTCAATTATCCGTCTGCTTGACCCAATCGGGTTAATGTCCGTTAGCCAAGCCAATTCTCACTTTCGGCGCCTCATCAACCCCCGCAAAGAGCATCGCGCCGAGCGTCTGCTCGCGCTCGAAATGCAGCCCGAATATGGAGGCGTCACGCTGGTCTATCATTCCCGCACCAACACGCTGACGCCGAAGCAAGGTAGCGAGCAGTGGAAGGCTATGCGGTGGGCCTGCACTGATTGCTTGCGTCTCTTACCCCACCAGAACTTCGACAACCACTCTATTCTTGGGCTTGGGTATCGGAAGCCCATACCAGGCTCGCCGGCTGCCGATTTTTCCACGAGCTGGGAGCCCTCGCTCCTGGGAAAGCATTGGAAGGCTTACTCCAAGCGGAGATACGGGCCCGCAGAAAGATCACACCGCAGATGCTACTTGGTGGCTACCACGTGGTCCCGCAGCAGCCCACCGGGCCAAATCCCTGTGCTCCTCTCGAACGATGAAGCGGAATGGTATGAGAAGCTGACTTATTCTGCGTCTGGGAGTCTATCTCCAGTACAGATGATGAAACGACTCGATGACTACGCGCTGGAATATGAAAAGGACCGCTGTGGCTACAATAGAAGGATTAGAAAATGCAATGAATGTAGATTTCGGCGTGGCCAGCTAAAGCCTCGATTTCAGAGATGGGAACGAGCCTCGGTGGGTGGCACTGCTCGTACCCCGCTGGTCTCAAGCCGGCTGATGAATTTCGGCTGTGCCCTGGATCGATACTTTCCCGACATTTCGAGCGTCTTGCAGAACAAGCGCCCGGCATTTGACCCACCTCTGGTACGCGTCTACCGCAACCAGGCCCGCGGCGAGGATTGGGCCTTGAGAATGATGCGCTGCTCTCAATGTTCACGCTGGCAAGAGATGCGCGCGTTCCGCGTCTGCGGGACGCACCGAGGCTGGCGGCTGGGCATTGGCAGGGACGAAAGCGACACATGGGACGAGAAGCTCGTCACCCAGGGCTACGTCAACAGCCTGCGCTGCAACGGGTGCTTTGCGGAGACGCATGGCCGCGAGGAGCTGGGGGCAGCGCTGCTGAAATGGATTACCTGGCTCATGGATTGCGAGATGGAGGCTCAAACGCAAAGACTGCTGTTCGGGTTCCACAGGCTGCGAAACTTGATCTATCATCAGCCCCCCCAGTCCAAGAAGCGGCGGAGCGAGTGGAAGAAGACACTGATGGACGCCGTGACAACGGAGCGGAGGGGGCAAATCGGCTACGCCGAGATTTCCATCATGAAGGGCTGCCATCGAAAGGTGGTGGGGTTTCTCCAGGATTGCTCCGAGGAGCAGCGCGAGGAGTGGTCCATCGATGATGACGACTGGTTTAACACATGGCTATTGTACTTTGATGAGACAGCGGAGTTTTGGAGATGGGTGAGGATGTGCAAGGATAAGGTTCAGGAGAAGCCACACGTCTTGGTGGAATGGGCATTGGGCAGGGACGCAGACGCGCTTGATTAGTACCACGCGGTGTCCGTGACATTACAAGCAAAAGATAACTTGACGGTTCTTTTTGGATACTGAAGCTGAGACCAGTGTCTTGGAAACCCACATGCAGTGACATCGCCCCCACAGGATTGCACATAATGACGTAGGCTCGATTAGTTGGCGTTCGTCTAAATGGCATCCTCTAGCGAGATGGGCTTGAGTTTTGCTTTTTAAATTCCCGTCTAGCAGCCCAAGAGTTTGGGGCGCTTTCAATACTTTTTTTCATTTTACTTTTTAGTGCTAAGCCTTACCATCTAGTAAGCGTACTAGCAGAAACATTTGGATCATTCCTCACCAATAAATGAGAGTGCATCAAGAACGGAACATTTCTTTCCAGAGCACTGATACTAGTCACACGTTTCACAGCCAGTTGCACATGTATACTCTAGACGCAAATGACTCAATCAATAATCCTTACCCATAATACCTTTCATGTTCCTCGAATCTTATCCGTTGTTTTCAATGGGTGTGGTATCGGTGGTGAGGCTAAGTCCTTTAACGGTCTAGTGTGTTCCAAAGCTGGCATCGTTGACTGTTGGGTTTTGATGTCTTGCTTTTACCATTTGTACTTTAATTCCTTGTCCAAGTTTTCAATAGTGGCCAAATTCACCATTTAGAGACTTGCACACTGCAGCTTGAGAGGTGACATTCATTTGGATATTTGGCGTCCCCATACATTCTAGGTCAAGGGGTTAATAGAGATATGCCACTCTCCACATTTGGGAACCTAATATACGGAAGGATCCCCGGGATATGGGCAACCAGCCGAAAAGAGACAAACCAAATGTGTCGTATTTATCCATGGTTTTGATCTGTGGTGGTCAATGCCAACGGAGCACGGAACATCGACTTCGTAAAGGTGACGGGAACACGGCTCTACTGGCGCCAAGGCCATTGCGATCTTCAAAATATTGCAGGTTCCTTTACGCATCGGCCCGGGAATGTGCTTTGCTTCGGCACTATGGCACATCAGGCTCCACGTCAAAGGCATCTGACCAGAGACGACAGAACTTTGTTTTTTCGGAACACCCTTTGGAATTTTCGTATGTGTCTAGAAGGGGCATAGGTCAGGTGGACACTGACCTTTTCTTCGGAACGCTTGGGCGTGTGATCTGCCTGCCTCCGGGCTAAAGAATGACGCTAAATCCGGCCTGGTCCCAACGGCCGCGCTCGTATTTTGCGGGTAACTCGGTAGACAAGGGATTTGAAGCTTTCTTTGATTCAAAATTCCTTTACTCAGTGAGCATTGGCATAACCTGAAATTCATCAAGGGGTAAGGCAGACAGGGTCAAAAACTTTGGTATACTGTTGTTGCAGGTCGTGAGACATGACGGGGATAATCTTGATCAGATATCAAAGGTATTTTAGATCACTCCATGTTAGCGCAAAACTTTGCTCGTAAAAAGATATTCTGCTGGCCCGTGGGACCCTGGAACACATGTCCCGTGCTGACGGGAATGGGCGCTGAGCGCAGCCGGGACCGCGCTTGATTAGCGGCGTTGGGTGTTCGTGAAACTTGGACCCATCCCGCATTTTTGTTTCAAGAGAGCTGTGTGTCGTTGATGGATGGCTAGGCTCAAAAGGCTGATAAATATCTACGAAGATCTGCATTTATTAGAAGATGGCTGCTGATCAAACGTAGCGCGAGTCCCCCCAAGGGATGTCAAGCAACGCTTGTGTAGCTGCGCTGAACCTTTCTCGTCGTGAGCTACTCATGTGCTGCATGGCGCTAGGGAACAATAACGCCCGCGGCGGCGGTATTTCGCTGGGGGGCCTGGCAAATGGATCAGGATCGAGAGCTTCATCTGCTCGATCTTGATCCACCATCCGCTAACCCGCAATTTTTGTGAAGTTTGTTGTAAGCCTTTCCAGCAGCATATTTGAAAATGTCTCGAAACTCGGCCAAGTCTGATCCCCACGCCCGACACAGAACGCATCTGGGTCATCCTCTGTGTCGTTTCGGGACGGGTAGCAGCGGCCATTAGCTGGCCCCTGTGCCAAGGATCTGTACTATTGCGTAGCATCAGGAAATAATTCTCTTGCCCTACAAGGCTTTGTGGGGGTCTTGTGTTGGCCACAATTACCGGGTTCAGATTACGCCCCGCTATCATGGCTAGTTGCGCTTTGACGCTAAACGAGCAGCGGCCCGGACGCCGTCATTTTTGCGTCTGTGTGCCGTGCCTTAGTCAATTTAAAACACAAGCCGCGTTCTAGACATGTTTGGTTTCATTGCAATATTCTCCCATCTTCATATCTTCCTCCTTCGTTTCATTTCCGAGTTCACATTGTTTTGATGGTGTAGCACTTTCCAACAGGGGACAGTTGAGGTTTCTTGTTGTTGGAGCGCAAGCAGCATGCTCACAAGAGCGTATTCTGTTTTCGCCTCAAAAATGAGTCCAGGGGCTTTTCGAGGTGGGGTTGGTTTAAGGCCAACGCTGGACCCCTTGTCCCTGTTGGGCGTAGATCACAACGGTCCGAGCCACGCACTCTCACCGAACAACCAGCGATGCGTGTTGGAAACTGCCGGCGTCCTTGCCTCCAGTCACCAGGACGAGCCGCCCCTTTTAGTCGGGAACCATTGGTCCTCGGCCAATGTGTCGCAGCTTTGATCTCCCTGCAACGCTCGCGTTCATCATTTTAGCGCCCGTGCTAACAACCAGACACCAACGTACGCCATTCCTGCGACGGGGCGGAGCGGCGATGGAACCGCCTGATAATTCTCCTTGTTTCCTTCCCATCTAAAATGCTGCTGGTTCCCACTTCCATCTCCGTCCGATCGCAGCGGGCTATGGTTCATCTGTTTCCTCCTCGCCATGCGCGCTCTTTGGAAGCTCGGGTTCGCGCTGTGTTTGGCAGTCGCGCAGGTCGTGAAGGGAGAGCTTTCCCAGGCGGAGCTCATCAACCAACTGCCTAGCTGCGCGGTAAGCATTTTGAAATTTGTGGTCATGTTTTGCGCGCTCTTCTAACAGAAATGTGCTGCGTAGGTGAACTGTATTGTGTCTTACGCTGCGGACTCCCCATGCGCGCCCACGAACAAAACATGCACGTGTACCAATCAAGAAATACAACAGAAGCTCGCTGGTTGTATCACCGAGTTGTGCACCATCAAAGAGGCTCTTAGTATGTACCTGCACCATGGTGCTTTCCAATATTTGCTGACTCTTTGAAGCAACCAAAAACCTAACGGCCACGTACTGCGATGTTCCTGTCGAAAACCTTGCCGTCGGGCACGTCCTCATGTCCAACATATTCGGTATCCTAGGCGGTGTCTTTCTCGCGCAACGTCTCTTCTTCAAACTATGGTGGAGGATCCGGCTCAGTTGGGACGACTGGGCTTTGATAGGCGTCGCCATGTTAAGCGTCCCTTCCCTTGTCATCAATAAGTACGGCATTGTGGATAACGGCCTGGGTCGCGACGTCTGGACCCTTCCCTTCGACAAGATTACCAAGTTCGGTATCTACTTTTACATCATGGTAATCATCTATTTCGCCGAGATTATGCTGCTCAAGATGGCGGTGCTTCTCTTCTACTGGCGTATATTTACCACTAAGGGCATCCGCAGGCTCATGCTAGGAACCATGGCGGTAAATGCAATGTGGGGCCTTTCTTTTATGGGCCTGTGTGCCTTTCAATGCCAACCTATCTGGCTCTTTTGGTATAGATGGGACGGTGAACATCACGGCACCTGCATAAGCATTATGGGCATCATTTGGTCAAATGCCATCATCAGCATTGCTCTCGATGTTTGGATGCTTATCCTCCCATTGTGGCAACTGAAAGGGCTGGACATTCCTTGGAAAAAGAAAGTTGGCATTGGGCTAATGTTTTCTGTCGGCGCACTGTGGGTAACCTTTTTTATTTTAATGTCCTTGGCCATGAAACGAATATCTAACATCCATCACAGTGTGACCGTTGTCAGCATAGTTCGTCTTTATGTCCTCGTGAAATATGGACACACAACCAATTACAGCAAAGTCACTATCATGGTCGTCCGGTGGTCCATGATAGAAATTTATGTTGCCGCGATTTGCGCATGCATGCCCTCAGTACGAGTAGCCTTTCTGCGCATGTTCCCCAGACTTCGGGACAAGCCCCGAAACGCGCCACAGAATGGGAACGGCAAGGCCACCGTCAACATGTTTCATTTCGGATACTTTGGGCAAGGTCGCCCCGAGGGACAGTTTTCGCAGGTGCAAACAGTCAACGGCAACTTTCGGCGCCACAGTGCCTTTGGCATATTGTGCGAGAAGTCATTTACTCTTGCAATTAATGAGACTGATGAAACAAAATTGGTGCAGGGGATTGAGCTGGATCGCAAAAGCGACAAGTCGGGAATAACCTTCTTGAGCGAGACCACCTTGACGGCAGACAGAAGAGGTTCAGAGCGAAGTACAGAACCGTGGGTGCCTAAAGAAGAAGGCATCGGTATTGGACATTGAGATTGTCCCGGTGGCGTTATTGGCGGCAAAGATTTAGGGAATAATTGGATGTATGGAATTTCTCAGGCTTTCCACCTGACGGACACGGAGTATGTACACTACGTTCTTAAAAGCCTCTTATGGTGGCTGAATAATCGCTTGGGTTGACCTGGGCTTATGTAGCACTGGAATGTTGCAAGCGAATGATGATGAGCTGGCTTGGCTGCGAAAACATGATGCTCCCCTTTGGCAAGGGTCTATTTTCACTCCTTCTAACTCATATCTGTTCTTCCTTTTTATCCGTTGCGCATGACTAAAGATCTAAAAGGCCTTGCAATGTCAGGCCCAGAAGGCGATACCGCAGTTTGGATCAGTGCTTCATAATTGAACACGTAGTCGCTCAGGCCTTTCCTGACGAAACCCACGAGTGGCCTAAAGGGAGGTTCTAAGTGTGATCGCCCCATAATAGCGCCCCAAAACAAGATGAATGTTAACCCCAATAAAATATTATCCTTCTCCATCACACTCTCTCCATCTTTTGTAACCAGGAAGCAGCCGCATAGCATCCAATTTGTGTAAAAGGCTTTGGCTTCGGCACCCAGTGCCGATCGCCGTTGGTCATCCGATCACTTTGAATTTTTGTGTAGATGTCATGTCGCCTTCTGGTATCTTTAGCATCATCAATGAGGGATCGTACATCGTTGTCATCAGTCTTGAGGTCCTCAATATTATCCACTCTGATTGCATCGTTCTGTATTTCGGGCCAACAGCCAGGATCAGGCCACATGACTAGATGCTCAAGAGATTCGCAAAACAATAGGAATTTTCTCAACTTTTCTGATTCGTCGTTTTGCAAGTATACCTCGAAGCCGGGCTCGCGTCGACCAAGGTAGCGTAAGCCAATACAGGGCCAAGAAGAGATGGCTTCTCGAAAGGCTGCAAAGTTGGTGACATTTTGTGGGAATTGCGACATCATTTGACGGTTTAACGCGTGTATAAAACCTGGCATGTTCTCATCAGGATGCTCACAGCAAGATTCTGTTATGGAGGTGACGATAGGGAGGTCAGCAGGACCGAATCGCACTACACGATACTCGACTCCAGGGCGCCATTGCCCACGATAAACTCGAATCTGACGAGAATATCTTGCAAGAAAGAGACTTCGGGACTCTTGACAAGCAAGCCCGACAGTATTTGATGCCAGACAGGATCCATTGTCCCCCGGTTCTGGGAATTCGTCGGATGTAGCAAAATAGGCATCCGCCATGCATACCGTCATTTGGCCTGGCTCACCATCTGGATTGCTTGTCCCACAGATACTGTGGTTTCCGCAAAAGCGAGCATTGTCGACATCACACCGGTGAGCCACAACATGAACCAAGGAGTAGATTGCCAGGTGAATGGTGTGGTTGCCTTGAAGGTTGCCCAGGGCAAAATTCCAAATGCGATCGCGTATCTCCGGTGGTAGATCTATAAATTGAGGGAAATTGCCGAATTTGGAACCGTCCAAGCTAGTGGAGTTCGCAGTTTCCATGGTGTGCGTTGCGCTGTCGCACGAGGTGGTTGACGCTCCAGTAAATTCGCGTGGACACGTAATCCAACCCAACGAAGCTAATTTCGGCTGACTAATCAATCAACTCTAACAACGGGACTGATCATTTTGGTTGGGAAATGCCAACTTATCGAGTTTTAGAGAAAAAAAGAATAGGAAGAGGCAGAAAGGGATAAAGATAAGTATGAAATATTTTATTTTAGTTTTTCCTTCTTATCTGTTGCAGGGCACTAATCCGCAGCCAGGAACCCTGTATCATAAAAACCGCCATGAACTCCAAATTAAGATAGTGACTTTTACATCGCACAGTTTTAATGACCCGGGGAACATTTGCGTATACCTAAATTCAAAATATCCGACCAATGACTTTCTTTTGGTCTTCAATATTCCGTAGAGAGAGCTGGCTTGGGGTTTTTGGTGCTTTGAAGTGATAAAGCTTTGTTTACCCTAAAGGGTGGGCCTTTCACCGCCACAACACCGCCACACATTCCGAGACCCACAGGCGCATTGTTGTGAGAAGGTGATAGCTGGTAACTCCCACAGTATCTACAACCCTTAATATTACAAGTTAAAGTTCCTTCTTGAACTTTGAGTAGGCTGCCTTGGAATATTCTCTCTAAAAAACACGTAATTGTATTGAAACTATGAAAGGAATAAAGAAAGTCTAAGCGAAGGGAGTCATCGACGGGTACTTTTTTCTATCCACAACTTAGGAAGGCAACCATTCTCGCGAGAAGGGAACAGTAAATTGAGACCAAAGACCAAAACAATGAATGTGTGAACAATGAAGGCTCCTACCCAGCCTTTAACAGCGACCGTAAAGACTGAACCGCAACAAGATGTCGTATACGTACTTGGTGAGTTCCTGAACCTTGTCGCCACGTCTTTTGAATCAACGGAGGCTATTGTGGGCACCAAACCAAGCTTTTCAAGATGAGTGCGTCGCCGACGACCACAAAGGTCTACATTGAGCTCAGTTGCGGAATTGAGTCATAGATCCACTAGTCATGATCGTCCCGGTTGGCAACTCCGACTTGCTTCACCCTCCGGCTTCGTGGCAGCTTGGCCCATTCAGTCCCAGTCATGTAGTTATGATACTTGGGTTCAACGTCCCACCTGTCGCTAAAGTCCCTTTGCAGTGACTTCGCAGATGCCCAGCCATTCTTGTCGTGGAGAATCAAGCGCATCAGATATCGCTGCTTCCAAGGATCCTCCATTGAATCAGTAAACTCCCCCCTCCCGTGGAGAATGCCGTAGTTGTTGAAGAAAAGGATGTCTCCAGGTTGTTGGGACAGCTTCAGCTTTGCCTCATTTGCGGCTTCAGAAATGACATGGATAGCGTGCTTCCGCTTTGCTGACAGGGGAGGTGCCAGCGGAGACAGAGCAAACTCTGGGTTTCCACCAACAAATGCTGCCGCAAAGTTCATCTGGAACCGGCCGTCTTCATAAGCAAGGATAGGTCGATGCAGTTGCTTCATAGCAGTCATGTCAAATTGGGGCCTATGCGACAAAGCATTAGTCATTGATACAAAGGCGGATGTTTCAGTATGCGAACCTCCAATTCTTTTCCCAGTACCAGTCCTGGGTCATGGCGTGCAACACCTCCGGGTCTCTCTTAGCGAGTATGTTGCAAATGGCTTCGACGCTGGAGAGATACTGCTCTCCTCCCTCCTCAGGCAGGCTCTGCGTAAACATGGCGACGATATTTCCGTTGTCGACATCAGAATGAAACCCCATGGCACAGGACCTTTCAAGAGGTCGGAGCTTGTCGTTAGTTGGGTTCGCAAATGATCGATTCCGGATGTGACCTGCGAAAGTTAGAACTCCTTGTTCACAAAGACCTTCCAGTGGCTAAACAAACTGATGCTGCTTTCTCTCAGTTCAGCGACGTAACTCGTCAGCCCGGCGAACATGATAACCCTGTCCTCTTCGGTATATTTCGCAGGCTCCAGACCCCGGAAAATTAGGAAACCTCTTCCTGTGTCCAGTATTGATGAAGCTTGTTTAAGGCGCTTGGAAAGGTCGGCACGGAGGGGAAAGGTGATGGGGTTCGCGAGGCCGCGTGCAATTTTCAATCCTAAATATAATGTTAATCTGCTGGAACCCAATTCAAATTTGGTGGTGGAAGCCCTACCCTTGAAATGGGAAACGGCATTTTCAATCGACTGCACGTCGGCTTCACTGAGATGCTCGACATATTGGTTCTCATTGTCTTCAAAGGAAGCTCCGGTCCAGCATTGCCCCGATGATGGGAGTGTAACCCGACCTAGCATATGGTCTTGAAACTTTCCCATACTGATAGTCAAAGAGTAATTTGGAGAGTGTCGTAAAATGATGAAGTTGTATAGATCTAATAGTGATGAAAGAACATGTAGTTGTGTGCGCCAAAGCGTGGATTTTTATATGTTCCAAAACCATTATTCTCCATCCCCTGACTTGGCCGTTGAACTTTCTCATCACATGATGGTTAGCTGATGCTGTGCACTTTGCCACTTCTTAATTTACACTTGATGGGTTTGGAATCGAACCACACCATCCAGCCCGCCACGAAAGTACACACAATTGTTCTGTTCCGGGCCGCATTCGTGTAGTTCCAATTGTGTGAGTCATGCAGGGCGTGGGCTTTCACACATTAGTGTCAAAGTGGGGCATGTAATTTCCAACTATGACGTTTTGTCAAGTATTTAGCACAGACTCCTTTTTTTGTCCGGATCGCTCACATTTGTGAAGGAGTCAAGGCCAGAGATGCCTAGGAAAACCACCAGACTGGCGGTGCTCGCGACCCAATCGCATCTTGTCTACATGCCAAGGCTTCTGTAGCACAATACGAAACCTATAAAAAAACCTTTTTCATTCATTATTGTTCCATATCGCGCGTATTCACTCTTCAATTTGACCATAAACCGGGGTTTTCCATTTTCATTTTTACAAAAGGGTAGGAAACGAGGGAAAAAGGCAGAAGCTAGAAAAGAAGATGATGTATGCAGGTACAAAAGAAAGTGGGAATAAAACGGGTGTGTTCTTGTCCTTGGGGGCTTAGTACCTTGTGAAACATTTGCAAACATGTGAATTTCATCAGACCAACAGCAGCACAATTGAAAAAAAAGCCGTATCGCGTGACAGATCGCACACATCGGTGCAAGTCTTCAGCTAATGGGCACGTGCGACCTACGTCATTTTTGGCCTGGGCGGGGGGCGCAGAAGCGACACGGATTGGTTGAACTTGGTCGCCGTTTGGACAAAGCCGAGAGCTGCACTAGCTCCCATGGGGTGCTGCCCTCGTTTTGGGAAAGGAATTTCGCCATCATGAATGACAAGGGCTCCGCCGGTTCACGTTTTCGCTTGCCATATGTTGATCGCTCTCGATTTGAGACTTGGTTGGGCGTCCCCTGTTGATGATTGACAGCGTGACACACCTTGCCAAGGTTTGGATCGGCCTGCGTTGAACGCGACAGCTCCCTTGGGCGCTTGGTGCGGATGCTATCGTCAGACTTGGAATTGGCTCGTGAATTGCCGCCGGATATCTGGACCATGGGGGTATTCTAAATAAATTCATTAGACTCATATTTTATCGTATGGTGCTTGGGCGGCGGAGCTTACCTGACTCGATCCAGAGTCTGCCATTGTGGATTCGGTATCGACCATGACATTGCCCCTATTGCCTGAATGGCTTAGGATGGGACTAAAGGACAAAGTTTTAACTTTTTTCCTAGCCCGAGTGTCCATAATATCTGAACACATGTTTGTCGCTATTGTTTTTTGGTTCGTGTGGCGACAAAAGCAAGAGTGTGGTTGGCTCAAATGTTGGTGATTTTTCGTGGAACCCATTTTTATACAGCTTTAATTAGTTACACACAATATTTTTTCTAGACATACAGAATTCTAGACGCTTTTTAATCTTGGAAAGATTGATTCTCGATACAAAGCTGATTTCTTCCGGCGGTGCTTTCTTGATGTTGGTAGGCGGCAAAAACTCCTTCTTGACCGGTTAGGCGGAGCATAGCAGAGAGCATGCGCCACATTGAGCGGCTGAACTTATCTGAGGCTTGCTGCGCCATCTATTAGCGTCAAGAATCGTAAGATGGAGAGAGAATGCGACTGTCTGGCCAAACTACACACTGTGGTGGACGACGTCAGCCACTCGCAACCCCATTTACAGACCACGAGGTAGCCGCTGGTCAATGAAATAAAAGCCGCACATTCTCACACGTCATCATTTGAGTCTGCCTAAATCCATTTTGACATTGTTCAGCGGTTCTCAACCTTGTCTGCCTCATTTCAATGCACGGAGGGTGCCCAGTCTGGCTGACAGCGGTCCAGGAGCGAGATAAGGAAAGTCGGAAAGTAAGACGGCCCATGTCCGAGTTCAATTGAAATTTCTAGAGTGTAAATATTTGTTTCTGGTTGAAAAACAAGCTGTAGACTTAAAGGAGTGATGCAGGAACCAGACTACAAAGGTGGCACACAATTGGAACCGAACAATAAAGGTGGTCGTGGAAATCAAAAGCGAATATATTTCAAAGATTGCATAATAAATGATTAGTCCGTCGTGATTCGGCTGTGCCACATCCCTGAAGATTTGGCTGATCATCATACCCACGCGCTGAAGACGCAAAACCATACCTGTCTGCCTGTCTGCCTGTCTCCCACTCTGGTGGAATGTATTCGTACAGTGTTGTCTTGGCCCCGATTACATCATCATCGGTCCCAGGGTCTTTTACCTCGCATACCCTTGTAAAACCAAGCCTCGCGCACAGTTTAGCTCCCATCTCCGTGGCATTGACACCGTGTCGACTTTGATGGTTTCTGGCGAGCTCCATATTGCACCTGACGAGCTGTGATGCATGACCACGGTTCCAGTATGCTGGGTGAGTCACAAGCATTTCCGTGATATAGTAACCAGGGAATTTACTAGCAAAACATATCAGCGATGCACTTGCTTGTCGTGGGTTTCATGAGACCGACGTCCGCTTGGCGGCACCGCTAATTCGGCCCCAAGACTCGTAATGACTCTTGTTCAGATCCCTCCCCTGGGTTTCTGGGAGCTCAGGGTAAAGTCCTTTCTCAAAGTTAGTTGCTTGTTCTTGTAGTGTAGGAGAGGCAGAATTCTGACCATCATCGTCTTGGAACTGACCCCAGTGATCAGAGCAAGGTGGGAATTTCAGCCAGGCCACAGCCACAGGGACAAGATCCCCTTCTTGGGCAATCCAATTATTTTCGGCTATCGTGGCCGACGTGTAGTCATGTTCATTGGGGCTGTACCTGTCTAGCGCGACATAGACTGCCGATGCCTCACTTTTCATGGCATCTGCAAACGTTTTACAGTACGATAGGAGGGTATCATTAGGATATTCGCTATGGTAAGGTCTCTCCCACTTGAAAATAGGGGAGTAGCGAAATCCTGCAGTGCAGATAATTCCAATACGCTCAATGTCAGAAGGCTTTGCGAGGCGGTACGAGGGTGACGGATTTGTGATTTCAGACATGGCACCAGTTTTCTTTAGGCTCTGAAAGATGCAAGGGTGTAAAATCCTCAAAAGACTGACGGGAATAATTTCAATGTTATAATTGCATTAATACATCAATCTGGATTCCTCATAAAATTTCTTGAAGCCGGCAACATTACTCTCCTGACCGGTCAGGCGGGGTCGTTTTATTTTAGGCCTAGCCTTGCATGGATGACGTTATATAATCTTACCAACTAGAGCGCTGGCACCTATCACCTCACACAGAGGACTATGACATGCGTTGTTGGTTGAACCTCTTACGCAGAGGCGCCACGAAAATGGCGCGTGTCCAAATTGGTACAGATATGCCATGCTGTTCTGCGACATACGAGTCATCAAACAGGCCCTGGGACCCAAAAATGAATTTATTTAACCGTCATCTACCCAGGTACCGAAAAAAAGGCCATGTGCAAAAAGTCGCCAACAGGCATTTGTATTATTCCTGGATTTGATGAGAAATTAATGACTGTATTGTGATATGTCAATATGTGCTGTTTGCTGTTGCGAGATACTGACAATAGCGGCACAGTAACATTCCCAGAATTGTTAGTGTCATTGTTGCGATACGTGAGATAATTGCATGCGAACCATCTGCACTCAAGGTTGCCTTACCACACAACAAACACATGCATGAGGCCCGCAAGATGAGGGGTTATCAGATTTCCGATAACCAATGTCTCCAAGTTAGGCTCAGAGTCGATACCTAATGAAAGAAAAGAATAAAATTGCGTAAAGTGGTTCGCGACAAATGCGTTTATGCAAATCGCATCTTATGCTGCTTCATAACAACCATTGTTTTGAAGAATAGTCCTATACGCCACTCTATATTAAAATTTTAGTTATCCACTCTTCTTGCACTTGTTTGAAACGATGGAACCACGAAACCCCGCAATTCTCCGATGTGCAGATGACGATGAATGCGCGCAATTGCTAATAGGGAGCCCTGGCATGCCTGCTTTTCTTGATGCATATTTCTCTTCTGGAGACTTATTTTCTCAGCAATCGATTCTGGATACCTTTGAGGGAGTCCCGCCGCCGCCGGGTCAATCTTTGCTCAACATGTCCGCCCTGGACATGACGTTAGAAAACATGGCCTTGTGGGCTGAGATATCGGGGGCGCCAGCGCTAGCTGAGATGGTAGACCCTGGCTCTGACATATTTGCGGAGACTTCATGGGATGATGTATCTCGAACCGTGTCAGTTCCTCGCAGCGAAGCCACGATTGACCATCCGGGACCTGATTTAAATCCTAATGGAGACTCTGACTTCGAGATCCAATCCCTCGAGGCTTCAAATTCTGATCACAATCACGGATTCTATCTTTGTCAAATTTCTGAAACGCTCATTCCGGGGCCAATTGCAGACCTACCTAAATCTCCGCCTCCGCAAAAGAACACGAAAGACAAGGATACCTCTGCTCAAGTGGTAACGACAACAAAGAAGCGCAAGGCCTTCAGCCCCGAGGGCCGGGAGAAAGTGAAGCGGGTGCGACAGGATGGGGCCTGCGTGAGGTGTAGGTTTTACAAAGAATCTGTATGTTGACCTGTGCAACATGGTGCATCTAGCTAATTGATTTTTCCCTCTTCGTTCCGGTCAGTGCGACTCGGGAAACCCATGCAAAAGATGTAACGAAGTGCAGCCTACTGCACGAAGCTTTTACCAACCCTGTTATCGCGAACGATTGGAGGACATCATTGTATTTCGTGCAGGGAATTCGCGTGCCGGAGAAGAGAGGTCTGAATTTAAGCGCTACCGCTGGGCGAATGGTGACAATATGCCTCGACGGATAGTCTTGCGACATCCATATGCCGACTCGAAGAAGATGATGAAGTCCTTTCTGCAGCTAGAATGCCGCAGGTTCAATCCGAGGGAAGGCGACGTCTTGGAAGAACCTTTCAAAACTTCGTCTGGTATAATGGTTGTGAGGTCTCCACCGGTTGCCTGTGTAAGCCTCTACTTGGAATTTCGCATTTCCTGCGACGCCATATAATTAGTTTCACCTCTATTGATAATATTGCTGATGCCTTACTAGATCGAAGCGAAGGAGAGTGTTGCGAAATTGGAACAGTTTATCATTGAGAACAAATCAGACCTGTTGAATGACGTCATACAGCAATTTGACGATGAGATTCTACTTGCAAGTATGCAGGAAGCAGTTCGGTATGGAGAAAAGGACAAGGTAAATTGCCCTAAAATACTACAATAAAGTCATGCATGTGTAATAAGCTTTTATCAAGGATTCTGCGGTTTCTAATGCCCTCAATATCAGGGCTGGTGTCCACTTTGGTCGCCGTAAAATGGTGATGGATGGCAGCAACGTATTGGATCTCGAATATTTCGACGACAAGCAGCTTCAGGT
Organism: Calonectria honghensis; assembly: GCA_013403855.1. Classification (NCBI taxonomy): domain Eukaryota; kingdom Fungi; phylum Ascomycota; class Sordariomycetes; order Hypocreales; family Nectriaceae; genus Calonectria; species Calonectria honghensis. Next base: position 245,138 of record VTGB01000024.1, read on the forward strand.
CCATGGGCTTCCTCAGATACCAGCCATTTTGGACTTTCAGATTGATACAATGGCTATCAAATTTATGCTGGGCCAGACGAAATTGATGACTAAAAAGCTCAAGAAGCTCATATTCAAACCAAAGTCTAGAAAGCATTGGTACGAAATCTATCTGTGTTGTTTCGTCCTGATAAGCTGTTTAGAAACGGTCCACCAACTCCAAATGATGTACATTCTTCGTTATGCAACAGCAGTGAGAGTGGTCTCGTAAGCTCGCTGGGTAATATCTAACACTCTCTAGGGAAGTGATCCCTTGGCGACGGCTACGCGCATTACCAGATTAATGATTGAGGAATGGGCTCACTCGGCGAAAAATCTCATATATCATTTCCGAGTAGTCCACAACGGCATGGTGCCATTTGGGGACCCTTGGAAAAAAGAGACGAGCAGAAAATATATCATCAATCAAGCAGGATTGGACCCCCCTTCAGTGGAATACATGGAGAAAATGTCTCATTTTCTAGAGGAAAGGCGTAAGTCAGGAAAGGATACATGCAAACGTGGCTAATTAATAGTTACAGATGCGGAACTTCAGCTGGCTAGCGAGAAAGAACTAGACAATGAAAAGGCGGATCCCTTGGTGTGGATTTCAAGGTTATTTGTAATGACTGATTGAATATGAGAAGACGGGCGGCGAGATTGCTTTGGACACCTTGACAAGTGCCCTAAGTTATAGTGCAAACCAAGAATGGTGCTATGATATTCGTTTACAAAGTGCAGATATCTGTGATGAGCCAGTGCCCTACATTAGTAGCTTTCACGAAACCATCGTAGACCCATGTTTCACCGCTTGGGAGAAAACGGTCCACATGTTGGTAGAGCTAATGGCTAGTAGTTCCACATACAGGCCGAGAACTATGGCATCGATGGCTAACCACATGACGATTTGATAGTCAGCCACAATCCAGTCCAAGAAAGGGGCATGGGTCTCCCAGCACCCCAAATGCCGTCAGTGGTGATCCATAATTTCTCCAACGCGCACCGCGTTTATCCTGTTTTGTCCCTTGATGGTATCCACTTTGCGGATGTAGCCCGCAAGACTACCGTCTCGTCTTCGATGGAATTCTGGATAATCTAGCTATCTCATTCGTTCCAGATCAAGCCGAATGTGCTACTGCAGATTTGCAACAGGGTTCAGTGCGACTCTGGAAAATGTGACTCGCTTTACCAGCGCGATCAAGATACGTAAGGTCTTTTTTGAGCCCCGCACGCATTGACCTTGGCGCATTAGCCCCCGGCTTTCCCCATCGGCTGTGGCAGGCTGAAACGAGTCAGAATTTCTGATCACATTCCAGCCTCAACGTCATAAAATACGAATCAGATATGAGCACGTCAAATAGGGAACCGTGCAATAGGCCCATGTCATCACGAAATATGGAACCTCCTGTACGGGTCGGCTCGCTGAGTATACGAGGCCATGTAATTGGGTTTTTCTTTTTCTTGTTGTTCAATTTTAATTATTTAAATAGCCTCCCCATCCTTTCGCTCTCATGGTTAAGCATCAATTAACATCTTTACTGAGATCTAGCCACACTGTACAGAATGACTGTGGACCTATTCGTGCCGAGTTTCATTGGCCCCGAGGCGCTGGGAGCATCTTTCTGCCTCGGAGGTCTACTCCATACCATTTGGTTTCGTGTTGGCGAATGGGACCTCTGGATCCCTGGCCTTCTTGCCACCTTCGGCATCATTTACACCGTGCTAGCGTGCTTCTTCGTGTTTGTTGTTTTTCGCACTGATAATGCTTTGCAAGGTGTGCTGGATGCCACAAAACTATTTTCCCTATTTTTGTTGGGCTTGTTCACAAGTATGGGGCTGTACCGAACCCTGTTTCATCCTTTGCGAAGGTTCCCCGGACCTTTCCTTGCCAGCGTATCAAGTCTTTATATTACCACACGATCTGTCCGAAGTCTTCATGCGTACAAGGAGGTTCAGCAACTGCATGAAACTTATGGGGACATTGTTAGGCTTGGTGAGTCAAGCCTACTGGACAGGATGAACGATGTTTGACATCAAATAGGACCTTCTGAATTGTCGATTTCCAGTGCTGCCGCCCAGCAAGCTATACACTCAGCTCAAAGTCCATGTGTGAAGGGCCCTTGGTACCATCTACTATTACCCATGGTGTCTCTGCATACATCCAGAGACAAAGCTGAGCATGCCCATCGACGGAAGGTTTGGGACAGAGCATTTAGTTCTAAATGTGGGCCATTAGCGATGCAAAAGAAGACGTACATTGGCTCACAGCTCTATAGCCCTTCGAGAATATGAGCCACGAGTGGCCCACTATACGAAATTGCTTTTGAGCCAGATAGAGGCCAGAGCAGGGAAACTCATCGATGCTAGTCTCTGGTGCAACTTTTATGGCTTCGACGTCATGGGAGACCTCGCCTTCGGTAAGAGCTTCGACATGTTAAAGGATGGAACACAGCACCCTTACATGGTGCAAATGCACGACAACACAATCTTCTCAACAATGCTGGGGAGGTTCCCGTGGGTGGCAAGCCTTGCACGGAAAATACCGGTAGTGAACAACACATACAAGAATTTTCACAAGTGGCTTGCCGAGCAGGTCAAGCGGCGCATGGAGGTACGGCAACCCACTTAGATGGATGCAGCACTCTAACACAAGCCCCAGAATGAACCGGAGCTGCCGGATGTCTTCTCTTGGGTTCTGGAGGCATACAAATCTGCTTCTCGCCCTTCTACGCAAGAAACCTTGGATTTGCAGGGTGATGCAAATTTGATCGTGGTCGCTGGAAGGTGTGATCCAAGCATGCCGTATCCAACCAAACCAGGCTAACATGTTTCAATAGCGATACCACCTCATCAACTCTGACTTGTCTCTTGTTTGAGCTTGCTCTCCATCCACATGTTGTGAAAAGTCTCCAAAAAGAGGTTGATGAATTTTACTCCAAGAACGAGCGCCCAGAACACTCAGCACTGTCCAAGCTCCCTTATTTGCAGGCAGTGGTCAATGAGAGTCTCCGATTGCACCCTCCCGTCCCATCTGGAGTGCAAAGACTCATTCCTCCCGAGGGTTTGCACATAGGCGAGACTTTCATCCCGGGTAATACCATTGTACAGGTTCCTCCCTACGCTTTGTGTCGTGGTAAGTCCACCAGTACATTCAAAAAGGCGGGCATTTCTGATTGGTTGCTAGACCGAAGGATCTTCCCTTCTCCCAACGAATTCATCCCAGAAAGATGGACATCGCGACCAGATATGGTGAAGGATGCATCGGCGTTTGCGCCATTCTCAATGGGTGAGCACTGGTTCCGCGCCAAGTCCTGTGTAAATCTAACGCTATCCAGGCCACTATTCGTGTGTGGGAAAACAGCTGGCTCTTATGGAGATAAGATACGTTATCAGTCAGATTGTATTCAAGTATGATATCAAATTTGCCCCGGGCCAAACGAAGGCGGAATTTTTGCATGGAATGATTGATGGCTTCACACTGGTCTGTCCCAAGTTGGATGTTGTGTTCACGCCGCGATGAAGCTAGTTCATTCCTTTTCAATATTGAAGTTTCTACCCTTTCAAGTACAGTGGAAATGGTGATTAGACGCAACATGCAACTGAAATGTTTACAGACTCATCCCCGTTACTGCTGGCCCGAGCCCTTGGGCGAGCTCCACATTTCCCTTTTTCACAGCGGCTCTTTATTTAGGCAGTTATTTCTACCTACAAGGCAGTTTTCGGTTGGTTGCCAACCAAGTACAAGCCATCATGTTTCGTTCCGTGACAACAGAAACCTCACAGTGAGTGTCGTGCGACCACAAGACGGAAATGATAGGCTCACGCACAAATCCATGTGGCTGTGAGTGATGGCTTATGAGTTGCCACAATGTCCTCGATCCACTAATCGCGGGCCAGGCCGTCAGAATCACACAACTCAGCCTCAGCACCATCCCCTGGGATGTGAGACATGAAACCCACATGAAATTGATTGCAGGGTATTGTATAGACTAGTGAGATGTGGAGAGGGAGAATAAAGGTCAAGGTCAAAATCTCGAATTACAAGTCAAGCCATTTCATGTATAAGTTTCGGCTTTAGCTTTAAATCCGTTTGACATGACTAATGATGCTTTGTTAGTGGTGTGGTCTGGCCTCACCCGAGCCGGTGGGGAAACTAATCGAGAACTTGGGGAGTGATCCGGCCCACGCGTCGGCTCCACAATTTGTACATTGCATAGATCGTCAAAAACAAATCAAAAAATACAAATGCGATACAAATACGATAGGAGACTCTCCAATTTTTGAAAGAACAAGCCAAACCGCAACTAGGAAGCATTTTACCTCATCCAAATTCGACGATACAATGTCTGCCACCATTAACAACATTGAAGTGGCCACCGGCCCTGTTATTGCTCCCGAAAACGAAGCAGCAGGCGCCTATGACCCTTTTAATCCTTCCACGACTACCATTCGCAAGGGAGACCGGCGAACTCCAGAAAGCAGGGCTTTCGAGTCTGATGTCATTTTCGAGAAAGATTTTGCGCTCCCAATGAGAGATGGTGTCAAGATCTATTGCGATGTCTTCCGCCCTGTCACCTCTGAAAAGGTTCCTGCGGTCCTGATTTGGAGTCCATACGGAAAATCTGGAAATGGTGAGCCTGCCCAATAAACCTTTATAATGGCTAAGAAAATGTGGTCGGGTTGCCGCTTGCTAATGCGAATTTCCAAATGAAGGCCCTCATGGATTGGATATGATTCCTGGGCGGTTCGGTGTACCCAAGAGCTCTGTTAGTGGGTATGAGAAATTCGAAGGGTTAGATCCTGCAGTATGGCCCGCTCGAGGATATGCTATCATCAATGTCGACCTTCGAGGTTCTTGGGATTCTGAGGGTATTGTTCCGTAAGTACCGCTTGACCAATCAGAGCTGTCATTCCTTTCCAACAGTAAGGTATACTGACAAGGATGCAGTTGGTTAGGCGCCCAAGATGGCAGAGATGGCTACGATGCAATTGAGTACATTGCCAAGCTTGACTGGTGCTCTGGGAAGGTTGCCACCGCCGGAAACAGTTGGCTTGCAATGTCTCAGTGGCATATTGCTGCTCAACAACCTCCCCATCTAGCGGCCATCGCACCTTGGGAGGGTGCGGCAGATTTCTATAGGGATACTCTGTGCCGAGGAGGAATTCCTTACCCGTACGACACCATGTGGAAGCTACTTGAGGATATGATGATTGGGAGAAATAAAACAGAGTCCGTCATTCAAATGATCGAGAGCCGTCCCCTTTTCGACGATTACTGGGAGGATAAGAACGTCAAACTGGAGAATATCACCGCGCCAGCTTACATTCTAGCGAGCTACTCCAGCAGTCTTCATACAACAGGATCAATCCGTGCTTATAACGAGCTCGGCAGCAAGGACAAATGGTGAGTTTTATTTTCATCCTTTAACCACTGTCTGGCTAAACCGTTTACTTTCCCAGGCTCCGAATTCATGCTCGACAAGAATGGTCAGATCTGTACGCTCCAGAGAGTGTAGAAGACCTTAACAAGTTCTTCGATTATTATCTAAAGGGTATTCAGAACAATTGGAAGAGTACGGTTCCTGTCCGAGCATCGATTCTTGGATTTAATAAGGCAAGCAAAGCACCTGACATAATAACCTTTAAGAACCTAAACGACAAGAGGACATGTCTAACAAACTGCAGCCTTCAATTATCAATATCCCATTTCAATCTTACCCCGTGCCGGAAGCATCTTACAAGAAGCTATATCTTGCCGCGGGTGCTGCGCTGAATGAGACACCTGTTGTAGAGAAGGGCAGCGTGTCTTACAATGCAGAGCATGTCCCCAAGCAGCCTGGTGATGGTGTAGAGGAGGTATCCTTCTCTTACAAATTTGATAAGACGACGTGGCTTCACGGCTATTCTTACGCAGTTGTTCATGTTGCAAACGATAGCGACGATGATATTGACGTTTTTGTTCAACTGAAAAAGTTGGATGCGTCTGGAAAGGAGCTCGTTCACATGAACGTTCCATTGTCAGATCTCATTCCACCAGCAGGTGATGAATCTGAAGTCAAAAATTCCTGTTTCTTGAAATACCTAGGACCAACCGGAGCCCTTCGGGCTAGTCATGCGGTTTCAAAGGATAACTCGAGCTCACAAAGGTTCACGGGCGAATGGCCCACGTACACACACAAGTCACAAAGGTTGATTCCAGCAGGCACTATCACACGCCTTGAAATCCCAATCTGGCCAAGCGGTATTGCGTTCGATGCTGGGGAATCGCTTTCATTGAAGATTTCTGGACATTACATGGGTTACATGGAGTTTGAACACCTGTATGGGATTTCTCATAGGAATAAGGGACGCCATACGGTACATTTCGGCGGAGAGCACGATAGCTACCTGGCAGTTTCTTTGATGGATCCGGTTTCGCAAGAATGAGAGGGGAGATGATGAACACGTATCGCTTGACAAATTTAAATTGGGTTCACAGAAGACTTTAAATTGCCGCAGAGTTCAATCTGAACTATCAAGATCACCTATCAGATGTGACATATATACTTACTAAGAAACCATAAGATATCTAAAACAGGTGAATGAACAGAGAGAAAAAACCGCGACACCACCGCTCAATAAATAATGATTACGAGTCACAAGTAAGATATTTGTATCAACTGGCATCTCCACCATATTCACTGATACATTTGCCCCAAAGCCTACCGCGTTGTTATAAGACGCTATGGATTAATCACTTCAGATTTAATTTTAACTAGCGAAATTGTCCTGGCCAATTTGGTACCTGCTGTTACCTAGTCCCGCGCAACAACAACCAGTCTTTAACCGCCATACACCCAAATGGGGCTCAAGCCCAACTGGACATTATGTTCTCTTTCATCAACAAGGCGAGGGGGCTAGGGATAGGGAAATAGAAGGTCAGACTTTGGGTTCACATTTTAGTAGAACCTACGTTTCCCTTGTCCGACTACCCTTACCCCAATCCTGCTAGTTGCCCCTGTTACAACGTGGGTACATGCGCTGGATTCTGCGAAATGAACGGAAAAGCCTGAATTGAATATAGATCTGCATGGAAAATAGCTAGTTGAATATCTCTAGGAGCCCTGATATTTGCCTATCCGTCAATTGAATGTTGTCATCAGAACCTGTTGTAGGCCTTGCTTCAACAGTTGGGTATGATTGGTTGCGCCCGGTTCTCCTCGCCAGGCAATGAACCCGTCAGGACGAACAAGAATTGCGGCACCATTTTCTAGGCGGCATTTCTTTCCAACCAAGCCATGAGGGTCATTGTAGGGTGAGGAGCCTTTGTTCAAAACATAAGCGTCCACCTGGAAGGGTAGTTCTGTAGTTGCTGTGACCCAACCAGAATTTGGATCGCTCGTGACGAGAACGAAATTCCGCCTGATTAAATCAAGAGTGGAAATAGTTTGGGAAGGGTCCAAAAACTTCTCAAGAACTACATGAGGGAATCTGGAACCAGGAATTGCGCTTGGGGATAAAGTATCATCCCAAAGGCTTTCAATGGGCTTCTGGTGAGCTTCTTTGACTAAGGCGCCGACCGTGTAACGATAACCTAACTCCACGTCAAAGTCGTCAACTTCTGCCACAGGAGGCTGCTTGAACATAACCCGATTTTGAAATCGGTAGTAGGCTTGGTTGACGGTGAACTCGTCAATTGGCTGCCTTTCTGTATTGTATGATGATAACAATGAATGCGAGGCCTTGCCTGAGATGACGTAGGCCAACTTCCATGCCAGATTATGGGCATCCCATTTGTTCAGTTAGTGTTGTATCTCCTCAGAATGCGTCAATACTTACAGCGATTCCAGTGTTTCCTCCTAAGCCACCGGTGGGCGGCATGACGTGAGCCGCATCGCCAGCTAAGAAGACGCGGCCGCCACGGCTTTCTAAGCAGTCCGCCGTGTAGGCTGCCATTGTCCAATAATTGCAAGCCTGAAGGTCGACAGATACTTGACTAGAGTCAAGACCTAGACAATCATAAAAGTACTTTTTCGCTTCTTCGCTAGTGACAGTGCCAGGTTGAAAATCAACTCTGTCTCCAACGTTGTTTACCATGAGAAGCCCCTGAGTTCCTTCATTTTCAAGACGGAAGCCTCCTCCAATCTTATCGTTTATAACATAAACGACACCATGGACTGCCCTCTTTCCGAGGTAGGGGCTAAGATCAGACTTGAAGGCAACGCTCAAGCTGTTTCGCAGTACACCAGGGCCACCCCACCCCATCCCCTCTTTCTGTCTGGTAGCACTTCTGTTTCCATCACAAGCGACCACATAGGGTGTCTTGTACTTCTTAATGGTATCAGAAGATATTTCTCGGACAACAACAATCACGCCATCATCTTGTTCGTCATAGAGGAGAACTTCGTGTCCATGAAGCTGTGTGCTACCAAATTTATCCGCATGTGCACCCAGAACAGGCTCAAACATTCGTTGGGAAATCCAAACCCAATTGGATGGGGTGACCTGCTTGACCTTTTCCGGATCATGCTCTTGTAGATGTTTGATAGTTTTACCGCCAACCAATTGTTCCACAAGGAGCATGCCCGCATCAGGATCAAACTCTGTTGCACTTTGCTCTTTGGTGAACGCCTCGAGGCCTAGCTGCCGAAGAATTTCACTGGTTCTGAAATTCAAACCAGCTGCTCTTGGGTGAGTACCAGCAGCGGGATAGCGGTCAAAGGAAACGGATTTGATGCTGACCATTATTAGTGGCCCATCAGATTCAATAGATTAGTGGTATATCTTACCCATGATATCCAAGGAGCAAGCCAAGGGTCTTTCCAACCATACTGGAACCAATAATAATGACTGGCCATTCTTCCTTCTCCAGCGGGATATTCGAATGATCGAAATCTGCGAACACATTTCTTCTCATGTTGGCTTGAGACAAAGTCTCGTCATTTTGGCGCAGCGAGGTAGGAGACATGATGCAGCTCTTCAACAGCCGTTTGTATATTTTCGGAATGTTGCAAAATGGTCCTTGTCAGCGAATCTAGACATGATTTATTAACATTGTCATTGATTATTAAGTAGGCCATGCATACATATGATCGTAATAACTAGACGTTGCCCGCGTGCCTACAAATGCAGGGCAAAGGTTGTTAGAGAATAATGTGGTGTTACCCGGTGGGGTACCGGAATTGAGCAAGAGCAACTTTAGGATACAGAAGCTAGCGTTTTGAATGAGCTGTCCACACCATCTTGGCCACGTGAAAGTCTGACCGGGCTCTCGGTCCACACGGGGAAAATGTGGAGTCCGTTACCCGATGGATACGGATTGGCAAGGGAGCCAAATGTCGTATTTTCCACAGGCTCGAGGGGCTTTCTAGCCACCACAGCCTAGCCGCATACACCTAACGATATACAGGCTCAGCCCCAGATAGAAAAAATAATTTGCTGGTGAGTTTCGACATTACGATATCACAGGAATGTGGTTGTAGAACAACTGGATAAAGATTGGGCTAACCCTATCGTTCTACGCTCAGAATTTAGGAAGTCTTTTTATGGAAGTATCTACATTGACTAAATGATTGCTTTAAGTGCTTCAAAAATGCATTGATTTCTTTTATATGAGCAGAATAAAAATAAGGACAATCAAATGTTGAGACCAAGGATGAAAGAAGTGAGGCTGAACTTTGACTTCCGGGGTTACTTCTTCTAGAGTATACATTTGCATGTTGAGATTCTTTGGGCAATTTTCCATAAAATGATCTGTAAGGACTGATTAATCTAACATTGCTATTAGCTGCCTTTGTCAAGGCTAAACTGCTGATAAGGTACGGTGTCTGTGTATCCCCTACGCTTCACCACTGGACAATTACCGTAGTGTATTGTATTGATTCTTGTTTCGGTAAAGAATTTACATCAATTAATTCTAACACTTAGATGTAGATCTACTCTGGTGCAGCTCTCGCAATGCAGCTTCAGCGGGATATGAGTCCCAGGTATATTCAAACATGTCTTTCGGCAATTGTGCTCCCGGCACATATTTATGCAGGTGATCCATCATCTCACCGCGTCTTTCGTCGTTGACCCGAGACATGAACATGACAGTCACTGCTCGACCGTAACGCGCCGCGTTGTAAGCCTGCAGCCTTTCGGGAATCTCTTCAGGTGTGGCATTGGACGGAAACAAGGCGCCAAGGGCCGCACCATCCTCAAAGGATTGCGCCCCGCCTTGACCCTGGTCTTTTCTAGTTGATTAGCTACTTCAATTTCATTATGCGCTATCTGGATATTTTGAACACTCACGGGGAAGCATCGGATGCGCTGCATCTCCAACCAAAACAGTCTTTCCTCTGAAAAAGGTTGTTGGAGGGTCACGAGTGGCTAAACTCCATAGCTTCAGGTCTTCAGCCAGACTGCACAATTCGACAATACTGGGCGAAAATTCCTTGTAAGTTTCAAGCAAGTCTGATAATTTGCCGCCATCTAACCAAGCAGACTCTCCGACTGCGGCAGAGGCGTCGGCCGGATGTATCGCGACAACATTTAGTAGTTTTCGATCGCGGCAAGGGTAAATCACCAAGCGACGGTCTCGCGCCAAGTAGACATGTTGACTGTCCAACCCGAGCTTTTCAAATAATGGTCCCGTTAGCTGATTGGCGTTAACCTTTTCCATGGGGACCAAAAAACGAAAACAGTTTTGACCAGTGCTCAGCTTTGGTTGCTTCTCCTGAGAAACACAAGATACAATGCGGGACTTTTCATAAAGTTAGCAGTGGACTAAAACCCCTCACGGGTACTTCCGAACTGACATGAATGCCATCAGCGCCGATGAGTAGATCTCCTTTGTGCGTCTCTCCGCTATCGAGAGTTATCGTGGCGTGTTCACCATCCTACTCACCAGTTAGTCGTTCCATAGTTCTAACCGAATAGCTGGTGTTGATGCAAGATGCTAAGCTGAAATTTAGATGGAATCGTACCGCATAAACTACTCGGCTGGCCAGATGAATATTGATATTGTCGCCATGTTCTCCATTTGTGGCAAGGTTTCTCAGTGTTGTATGCAGGTCAACTCGATGGGACAAAAGCCATTCATCCTGGATGCCGAGCTGTTTCTGAAGGACCTTAAGTTTCTGAGGCTCGGTGTCAGTTTAACTGAACCCACTATGGCCACAGGGTCTTCCAAACTTACGGCAACATTAAATATGGGGTTTCCATCTTTATCGTAGCCTTTGATACTTTGACAGAAGACAGGTTGTAGGTCGTCAAAGTTGCAACCCCAACTTTTGAGTACTCGTGTGGCGTTTGGGGGGATGTGGATCGCAGCACCGACTTCGTTAAGAAAGGAAGATTGCTCAAAGACCTTCCAAGATTAGAGCCAGTACCTGTGTATTTTTGCAACTGGTTATAAACCCACCTCAATCCGATGTCCAGCGCGAGAAAGAGCCACGGCACAACCGAGGCCACCAATGCCAGCTCCAACAATGATGATTTTCAAAGGCATACTGATAGAGTAGAGTGGGTAGGATGTTAAGTTGTGAGAGAGTTTTGTTTCTGAGATGAGAGACAGAAAGCTATTAGACACATATGATAGCGTCACAATTTGTGCTGAATACTTCCCATCTATATTTTATTCAGGAGAACGTCGGTGATATCATGCAGGGATGATACCCTGTATCTGCATCCAATCCTCCTTAGGCAAATATTGTCAGGAGCACGGTTAGTGGACGGGCGCATGACATTTCGGCCCCACCGGCTCTCCACAACTCCACGCCGCTTCCGGTGACGAAGCGAAGTGTAGCTTGACAATTCCTCAATGGAGCCGAACTGAAACAGCACAAAAAGGCAACTTTTTGCGATTAAATCGCACATATCTCTTGACCACTTAGGCTTTCCCATAAACGGATCTCAAATTCATCTTATTCCAGTATCATTCATCTGATTCACAGACAACATGGTGACCGCCGAGCACGTACGGGCAATCTTTGAGCCAATCGCCCAAGGCAATATGGCTGAATTCTGGCCCAACGTTGTCGATGATGTTGATTGGACAGTTAAGGGTATACATCACCCTTATGAAACCCGTTACCAATTGTCTATTAGAAATAAGCAGGACTGACCCAATTTAGGAACATACTGCAAGATCTCGGGCCACTACAAGTCGATCAAAGAATTTCAGGAGGGAACCAAGCCGCTCTCTTCTACTTGGGCCAGTCCCTTGCATCTCATTGTCCAAAACATCATCGTTGACGGCAACCAAGCCGCCGTAGAGTTGAAGGCAGTCGACACCAAGATTAAAGATGGACAACCATTCCCGAACGAGTACACCTGGATCTTAGGTTTCAACGAAGAAGGGAAAATTACCACAGTTCGGGCATACATGGATACGTAAGTTTAGAACTTGGATAAAGCAGAAACTTCTATTAAATTTTGAATAGCGACCTCGTAACCCGTATCATTGCTGCTAATTCTTGAGCTACGTCAAGGAAGCTTAGTGGTGGGAGATGGAGGATCGATGTACGTCATCTGTTTCCATAGTCGAAATTGAGCATTTTTCTGGTGGTTGAATTGAATCATTTTCATTCTACTTAATCTTTCCCGCACTGTAATTATAAAGTCATGCCAACGGTTTGACTTCAGATTTTGTACCACTGTGACGGTAATAATATATATTCAAATCAATTGTAATGGGCTAGCTAAGGGCTCACTGCTCCTAGAAACCGTAATAAAGTTATTAATTTGCTTAAGGAAGAAAGCCTTTTATCCTTCTCCTTTTCTCCTTTTATCTCTCCTCTTAGCTCCTTCGCTTAGCTAGCCTCCTTTTCCCTTTACCCTATAGGGATGGGCTTTTAGCCCAAGACCTTTACATCAATTCACCCTAAGGGAATGAATATCATCCGCGCTACTATATTAAGAGCTCTCTTCCTCACCCCTATGGAAGGAACAACATAGAAATTTATTTCCTCTAAAAGATGATTTGAGAAATGGGACAGATGGAGCATTCCTATGTATATTAACTACATCGTCGCCATCTTGTACTTCGGTGTTTGTTCTCTATGTGAATATGACACCAGTAGAACCTAGGCTTTGGGAAGATATTTTTCAGGTACACCAAATTCCCCCACTGGCTCGCCATTTATGATCGGCTTTTCGGATGGAAGTAGGACAAAGACCACTCGTGACTTCTTATTAGAATTGTTGTTCCACTGATGCATTGTCTATGAAAAAGTGTTAATCCTGCCTCAGAGTCTCATACGAATACTGACAGCTTGTTGAACGACCACGTCACCGGCACGAACAGTTGTTTTGGAGCCATCCTCCAACAGTAGCTCAAGCTCTCCCTCAAGAATTATTCCATAGTCCAAAGACGCGGTACGGTGCTCGTGCCCTTGGGAGTTAGGAGGAAAATCAACTACTCTGATGAGAGAGCCTCGAGTGTAGATCTCATGTGACTTTCCAGTCGGATCTTCGCTGGCTAGCTCAGCCGGATACTGAAAGTTTTGCCATATCGTGATTGCATTGCTACCGAAACCGGATATCAGCTCAGTAGAATTATCAAACAGAACAGCAGACTTTGCTGATTTGTGAGTAGTAACTACCCGTCGCACAGGTGTGTCAACGTTGATACCCATATTGCCGGTGATACAAAATTGCAGATTGATGAGACAAATCGAAATTGATTTGATCTTACTTTTTGTTTTGTGTTATACTGATCCCAATAGCCACCTCATGTTTTATAAGATTCGTATTACCAAAAGATGGTTTTCGGTTATGTGGGCAGAATATGCCACCCCGCGCAAAAGACTGACGCAAAATCGCGTCACGGGAGATTGTGGAGCCGATGGGACTCCCTCACCCTGATGAGGCTGTCGGTTCCAGTTAATCCCATGCATTTGGTGTCGGGAATTGTGGCACAAAAAGTAGATGTGGAGCTAGTCAGCCGTCGGCCCAGACTACAATGAGATCATAAGATGATGCATGAGGACCTGTCCCCGCCCATCCCGCAAAGACTGACGAACGCTAATACAGGGCAGCTCATAACTGTCTATGACACCATCGCCTCATGAGTAAAAGAATTAGGTATCCTATGAATGAAATGTATTATGATTTAGAGTAATGTAAAAAGAATGCAGGGGGAAAAGGCATTAATATTTGCAATGTTGCTTTTGAGGTGAACTACAAAGTTATGACACGTAATTTGATATGGTGTGTCTATCTCCATGACCGAAGGTACAAAATAAAATCAAGTTTTTGATGTTCTGTAGTGTCTATAAATAAATATGGATACATTCATTCCGTACCTACAGGCTAAATACACCGTACAGTCTTTAAAGGCCAAAGCTCACAGGCTCTTCAAGTAAAACCTCACGCCGCGGTTGATTGTAACAGAAATCCCCGAGATTGCAATAATCGTCACTGTCAATCCAACAATAAGGCCTCGCTCGAAGTACGAAAGCCGACCCCCTTTGGGCTGGTGGATTTTCCAGAGGCGCAGCTTGTGAGAAACTATGGGCCAGAATGAGTTTTGGGGTTGTGCAGAAGCACCAACACGCCCCTGAGTAGTGGACTTGTTGATGGAAAAGTCCTCTTGGCTATAAGGAATCTCATATGAAGATGTGGGCGAGAATGGAACAATCGTCACTGTATAATATCGTTAGAGATTGAAATGATAATAAGTCCACCATAATTACCTAGAGATCTTGATGGAATCTGATTCACAAAGACGTTGAGTGACTGCGAAAAAGCTCCAACGTAGAAGGAGGTTGTTCCCTCTCCGAAAATGTACGTTGCTTGGGATATTTGATTACGGTTTCTGTAGCTATGCTTAGTATAATACCACTTACAACATCTGAGGCCTTACAGTTTGTCTAGGATGTCAATTCCATGATCAAGACTGCGGATAGGGACCAATAAAACGCCCTCGTTTCTAGCCGTCATCATTTCGGCAACCATCTGAATGCTTTCGGCTATAATCGGGCTAAAATGGCAAGCCATTAGTCTGTGTAATGGTTGGGTGACTGTCATACGAGAAGCCTACTCTGTGCTTTTAAGAGATATTATCGACGGCAACTGAGTGGAAGAGTGCTGTGACAATTCTTCTCCTAGTGAGGGAAAAGTATTAATCAGGACATCGCGCAATGCCTGAGCCTCTTCGCGATTGGTGGTTTTCGAAAGGTTGTTGTCTTTCCCTATTGGATGGTACAAAAGGTTCACAAGATCATTAATTATGATCTCGTCAACAAGGAAAAGACGCGGAACTCGTAAAGGCTGATGGCGAGGGCTCTGCAAGACAGAACAATGGATGTGCGAAGCAACAGCCTCCAAATCCGACGCGCTCCGATCAACAAACGCTGCAGGTAACCCCGAGGATGGCGTCAAAACGCGAATAAAAGAGTTGTTCTCGTGAAGCATCTTTTGAAAGTCACTGCGATGTTCAATACTTTGAAGGACAGCGACCTCAAAATACTTCAGACCTAGTTGTTGGCGAGTTTCTGCGGAATCGTCTTGAGTTGCTTTCACAGCCTCCCTATCCAAGCTGTCCTCAATCACAGTTCTCAATAGCTCACTCGTCATCGGTACTGCATTCATGGTAACAACGACTATGGCGCTACCTGCTGCGATAGCTGCTGCTAGAGGAATAATGGTGCTTGAAACAGGAGCATGAGGATTGGGGTCAATCAAGGATGGACCTAATGGTACAAGACATTTGTCCACATTAGCGCCGGCCTTGATCGACCTTTCCTTTTTCAAACTACCAGGGAAGTCCAACGTATCATAGAAGAACTTCACAGCGTCTAGGACGGACTTGATTTCTGCCACAGCGCTCTCCTCAGTAGTTTGCAAGTCTGGCCCCTTGTTAGCGACCAGAAAATGAAACGCCTTGTCACGCAATGGACGATATTTTACCTGATTGAAGCGCTTTGGCGAGCCGTGATGTCAACCTTTTTATAGTGGCGTGTAGAGCAGCCAGTTCCTTTTGACGCTGCAAAACATTCTCAAGTCGGCCTTCGCGCCACGCTGTGTGCACCGTTTTGTACAAATCAGAGATGCTGTTCATGGTGTCGGGAATAGTAAAGATAAAAGCTGCTTGACTTCTTTAGAAAAGAAGATGGATGATTCTTTCAAACCGAGAACTATTTCATTAATTCTTGTATTTGCCTCCTGGCTGGTTTTGCTCCGTCGGCTCGGCTCCACAGTGGCCCGACAACCCCGGCATTAAGACAACACCAAGACCTGTTTGGACCATGCGGTCTAGTTTAAAGCCCCAACTCATAGCTTGTATTTGCTTGACCTACTTCATTCGAGCATATTAAAAAAAAACAGAAATCATGGCCAATAACGGACAAACGAAGCGTGAGGGTAATCGAACCAAGGCATCACGTTGACTCACTAACCCCTTTTCGCAGAACCGACGCCAGTGTTTTTATTTGCTCATGGATCAACCATGATGCTAGGGGAGGAATCTGAGCCCGCTAAAATATGGGAAGAGATGGGAAATGAGGCCTTGAGGCGGGGCATTAAACGTGTTGTAATGATGGTACGACGATATAAAAAATACAGTGTATCGAACCAAACATGGTAGAACTAATGATTCGTGTAGGGAGCCCACTGGGATGCACCGGGAGATGCCGTCGATATCAGCATGAATCCAAACGCTCAAAAGGATCCCGTGGGAAGTGTGACCGAGGCACGATACATGCCGTACACAATGGTGCCCGACCTTGAAGGGGGCCAGCGAGTAATCGATATGCTTCGTGCCGCTGGCATCAATGCGAGAGCAAATCGGAAGTTTGATTGGATTCATGACACTTTTCTAATCATCATTCGAATGTTTCCTCACTGCCTACCGCCGCCAACAACTATCGTTTCTATGAACGCACGTTATGACCCCCATTTCCACATGAAGATTGGAGCAGCTCTCCGACCGTTACGTTTTGAAGATACATTAATAATCGGGAGCGGAGGATCAGTTCATAATCTCTACCAAAACCACTGGAACCAAATGATGATATACCGCGATAACTTTGCCCAGCCAGTTCCACCGGGAGACTGGGCAATGGAGTTTCGACAAGCGGTTCAGGATGTGATTACACAAAATACAGGCCCGGACCTCCGACGGGCTTTGAGGAAACTGATGAAACATCCAAGATACAAACAAGCCCATGGTACGGATGATCATTGGATGGCTACCCTGTTTGCAGCAGGAGCTGCTGGTGATGAGAATGATGTCGGCCCCAACACGTTTCTCGGAGAGTGTTGGGAATTGGTCAATATGTGTAACAGCCAATACCAACTCGGGAGCTGGGACTAGTCATATGCTGTATATCTTCAAATGGATCTATCAATCTGCAAAGTCTTCCTGTTTATTGCAGACCTCCTAGCACGGGCTCCGTGTTGAATAACTAATGCACTCCTTGTATATATTTTGTCCTCAATGTAGAAAGATTCCATCACAAGTTCAACCGCATAAAACTTTTATTTTGATGCTTATCTTATTAAAACATATTTCTAGTTTTCTCCGTGCCTTGAATTCTACAATTTTACAGCGCAAAATCGTTGGAACCGAAAACCAGTGTACCTGAAAATCAATTTGAAACACGAAGACAGTATCATACCCAGGGACCAACAGGACATGGAATGAATAGCCCATACCCTGTTTGCCACAGCTGACAAGAGTTCCTTATGCAAACCTGCCAGTTTCTGATGCCTATCTGAAGCATGGCTTCGTTGGTACTTACTTTCTTTGCTTATTTCTTTCTTCAAGTCAGAACCAAATCACAACGAAAGAAAAAAGGGAAACTCTTCTGCAAAAGTTGAAGGCTGACTATATTCCAGCCGCCCCGATAAAATAACCAGGCCTCATTAAATCAAATATTCATTTCGTACAATGTTATTTGAGGCGAAGTTTGTAGACAACTCAGGGTCACGTATCAATCCAACACTCCCACTTCAATATTGCCTACCACTCGCCCCCAATTTTAGATTTTCCAACATTAGTGAATCTTCCTATTGTGGCCCTCCACAAGCCTGCCCATTCCTGCGAAGGTAGTTAGTTGTCGAATCTAACAGTGGTCCGTGTTTACCCAGCACGTACAGATATCAGCGAACACCCGCACACCATGATTCCTCCCACAACTCGAAAAAGAGGCTTCTGCAGTCGTTCGTTTAAATCTAACTCCCGGTTTATAGGTCGATAATCTGGCATATTTCGAAATATTCGAGGCCACCAGTCCGGGTTTGCCACAGGGTAAGGGACAAGAGGGTGCGGAGCCAGACTAGCATCAAAATCGGCTGGTTGAGTTTCCCTCTGAACACCCCCAGCTACTATGACAAGTCCACCACCACTTGCACCGGATTCAGTGGATGAAGAATGTCGAATTTCATATTCAGCCAATAGCTTCAGTGTGGCTGGATCATTTGTGCTAGGCGTTTGTGTTGTGTTCCCAATCCTGGACATTTTCTATCGATAGGGAGAGGTAATTCAAGAGCAAGGGAGGAAATGAAACTACTTCTCAGAATGTGCTCATGAACAGAGCTAGAAAGTTCATATTTTTAGGACCTCTCACAGTGGCTCGTGCGTGTTTGCCCACGCGGCTACTGTGGTCCCGAGCCGCGCAACACCTATGGTGTAATTGTGGAGCGGGAGTCAGCAAGCCCGTTGCGTTCACATCCTGGATAGTGCAAAAGGGCATCGACTTCTGAACGTAGAATCATTTATCTGCACCAAAACCGGACCATGAAAAACACCAATTTAAAATCTAAAAACACCGTTGTTCAATCAAAAGTATCCATCGTTCCAAAATCAGTATGGCTGAAAATAAGTTCTTGACAATTGACAAGGATTCTTTTCCTTACATCTTCATGAAAAATGTCGACATCCCGTTGAAGACGTACGAAAAAGGTGTCTTGAGGTGTAACGTATATCTTCCCAAAGACGCGTTGCCCTTTGGGTCCAATAAATATCCCATAGTAGCTACCTATGGACCATGTACCCACTCCATTTCCTATCCCTATAGACCCTATCTGGACTGACAAGAAACTAGACGGAAAGGATGTTCAGTACCAAACCTTTTATAAGAAAAGCTGGGACGAGCTAAATCCCACAATGAAGTCGGATCATTCTTCCTGGGAAACCCCGGACCCGGCATACTGGACGAAGAATGGATATATTGTAGTTCGCGTCGATGAACGAGGAGCTGGGCAAAGCCCTGGCCAATTGGACACCATGTCCCGAGGAACTAGCGAGGCTTTCTTCGACGTCATTGAGTGGGCCTCGGAACAGGAATGGTCCAGCGGCAAAGTTGGGCTTCTCGGCATCAGCTACTATGCGGGCACCCAGTGGCGGGTTGCAGCCCGTCAACCGAAGGGTTTGTCGGCCATCATTCCTTGGGAGGGGATGAGCGACTATTACCGTGACAGAGTCCGTCATGGTGGAATTTTATCCGATCGTTTTATCGGTAAGAAGGCCCCAACTCCCCCAGTTCACGACTAAAGCCTGACGATGTTGTCGAGATTTTTGGTGGCACAATGGCGTTCAGCCCAACCAGTACGGGATGCCAGGCCGTGCGGCACGCAACTGGGGAGAAGATACTCTTGAGGGAGACTTGGATGGCGAAACTCTGGTCAATAACCGACGAAATCAAACACTGGACACCGCTACTCACAAGTATCGAGATGAAGAGTACTACAAGTCTAGGGATTTCGAGCCTGAAAACATCTCTGTCCCTTTGCTCAGTGTGGCAAATTGGGTACGTAGTCCAACTTTACACCATTACTGAATTACGCTCTGATAAAGTCTTTTAGGGGGGTATTTTGCTCCATTTGCGCGGCAATGTGTTAGGTTGGATGCGTGCAAGTTCACGCTACAAATTCCTTCACTTCATTGTGGGAAGACACGATCTTCCTTTCTACTATCCACAGTCTGCGGAACTCCAGCTCTCATTCTTCAACGCATTCCTCAAAGACAACGATGTCGATGGTTGGAAAACGGGTAAACAGCCAAGAGTCAAGTTGTGCTTAAGGAAGGGCGATGCCGGTGTTGATGATCCACAACGAGAGCTTTCATTCCCAACCCGAGATGAGGCTGATTGGCCCATTCCCAGAACTCAATACACGAAGTTTTTCCTAGGATCTGAGAATAAGCTCTCAAAAACTGCTGATAAAGAGCTTTCCTCCGTCAGCTACGATGCGCTTCACGGGTGAGTCTTACTACACGCGCTCAAGGGTTGGCCTTATTAACAATATATCGAATTAGTGAACCTATCTCATTTTCATATAAAACAGCTTCAATAGTAGAGATTACAGGTCATATTGTTGCTCACCTGACAATATCAGCTTCACGAAAATCTGCGCAGGACCGAGCCCCATCAGATCTCGACTTGTTCCTAACGCTGAGAAAGCTGGACAAAAATGGCCAAGAAGTATTCTACACGGGAACCATGGGTGACCCAGTACCAATCGTTAAAGGCTGGCTTCGGGCTTCTCTGCGAAAAGTGGATTCCAGCAACCCCCTAAATCAGCACTACCTTCCACACCGCAACTACTATGGGGCTGAGGTTCAGCTGATAGAGGAAAACCATAAATATGAGGTTGATGTAGAGGTATGGCCTACAAACGTTGTTCTGGAGGCTGGGGAGACATTGGTATTGGAAATAGCTGGGCATGATACGCAGGGAGTCGGAAAGTTCTCGCATGAACACCCTCTGGACCGGAACCCAGAAGTGTTTGATGGCCAAAACACTATCCACACTGGTGGTGAAACCAGCTGGCTGACTCTTCCGATCATTGAAACAGAGTAGTCTGTTTTAAAGCCCAGCAGAATAGAATATAGATTGCTTTTTACACAATAAGTCGATTAGGTTGACCTTGAAATGCCTTTAATTCAACCGTGACGCGTCTCTTTGTCGGGTAAAATTGAGTTTGGTGAAGGGCGCGGGTGCCCTAGACTGTTAGTCATAAAATGGTAGTCATAAATATCCAGGCGAATCATTAGGGCCTCCCACCCATAGCGCCAGAGTCGCACCATATAATGCACACTTGCAATCGGCTCACGATTCAGATAACCATTGAGGCAAATCTAAATTGAGCATGATTGACCCTGTACTACCGGTATCGCCTGCGTTACGTCAGTAAATATTTATCCGTGCTTATTGATAATACCTAGTACGTCTTTGAGAACACTATTGCTTTAACTTTCAATGTTATCCCCCTTCGCGACGTGGCTGTAGGGTAACTAATAAACGAGGTAAGGATTGTGTACGGCGACTGACGCGACGCGATAGTGGATACCACGTGTCCCCACTTCAAACACATCAAGGCATTGTTTACCATCCGGCTCACATTCACAATGCCGAGATAATGACTGGGAATACACATGAACAAATCGAGGATCGAGGGAATGTAAAGAACTAGAAGTCGGGCCATCCATGGTATTAAATTGAGTCCCATTAAAACTGCCCCCCCTTCGGCTGCTGCTTGAGCAATAAGTAGCAGTAAATATGAACGACAATGCATGCATTTGTGGAAGTGCACTGATGCAATCCGACGGGAACGAGTAAGATACCAATACTAGGTGCTATATATTATAATATGAGAATTTTATGACACATTGTCGACTCCATTTACGCATTTATTCATGTACTCGTGTTGGGATCGATGTTGGAATTAGTGCTTTGGTGAAGCTATTTAACACATCCGCCCACTCGGCTCACGGAATGCAAAGAGACTTAACGGTAGTAAGAGTTGTCCAATAAACTAAGTGCACTTTTTAAAGTGTTGTCGTCGAACAGTGATATGGACCCGATCTTTGGTTGTGATTCAATTTATCACGGCCAGACGGGACCCGGTGGGGGGAGCATCACACGCTAGTTGTCGGCTCCACACTCTCATTCAAGTGCGCCAAATGCGAAGAAGTCGCATGATAAATTAAGACATTGGTCCGGTCAAACTGCGCATTCAAGAAGGCTTGCTGTTGTACCAAATTTTACTCACAATTTGAATCATTTTTGGAAAATGGGTATCACTCGCGTTGT
The DNA here is from genome assembly GCA_013403855.1 of Calonectria honghensis. Classification (NCBI taxonomy): domain Eukaryota; kingdom Fungi; phylum Ascomycota; class Sordariomycetes; order Hypocreales; family Nectriaceae; genus Calonectria; species Calonectria honghensis. Next base: position 267,154 of record VTGB01000024.1, read on the forward strand.
CCAGTTACAATTCAAGCCGGGCACTAGCCCTGATGTAATCGAAGAGGCAAGTTGAATGCGGACCGCTTGACAGCACTGAGAAACAATCTTGCTGATGATATGTTAGCTCTCGTCTAAAATACGCAATATGAAGGATGAATGTCTTGATCTGCATTCAAAACAGCCTTATATCCAATCAATCGAAGGTGGTGCGGAATTATCCATTGAAGGGTTACAGGTAAGTATAACACACATGCCATTACCATTCAGTCAGAAACATTAGCGTCGGGGCTTAAAACTCCATTTCAAATTTTATCCTTCTGTGCTGACCATCCTGTAGCACGGCATCACACATGCCTTCATTATAAAGTTCAACAGCATCGCAGACAGGGATTATTATGCGCAGAAGGATCCCTCTCACCAGGTTGTAATTGGCGCACTTCAGCCTGCCATTGATAAAGTACAAATCATTGATCTTGCAACGAGCGGGTAGTTCTAGATTTACATAGACTAGAATCAAATTAGGCCTAAAAAATAAAATGCGGGATTACTCAAGATAAGAGGTTCCCCAAATGCATGCTGGTTATGAAAGTGAATGAGTTTGAAATGAAGGGCGAATCCAAATTCGATAGAAACCTTGTTTCAACAAAATGTGATGCTCATGTCTCATTTCATGCGGAAATTGTGGCATCGGAGCGAGCCTTTGTATTGATCTGCAAATAAAACCGAGTTAGGTTCAAGATGTAGAGTAATTTAGACCCAGATAGTATTTCGGATTGGGATTGCTTGTATCTCCAGAAGGTTTCAAAGATAGCTTATTAATTCACAGACAGTAATATGCGCAAAGGATCCCGGGTCCGGATCTGTCGGAAAATATATGAATCGGGAGCTGTGGGGTAAGTTGTAACCAACTCACTGGCGTGAGACTAATGGCCGAGGAAACCGGAAATGTTCCGAACCGACACAATCTTAACAGCCGGGAAAATCACTTTCAGCCGAATCGAACAAAAAACTTTACATCTCATCTCTGAAGTGGTTGTAAAACGTGCCTTTTCAACGCTGACGAATCCGTCGCGCACAAAAAAGATCACAAGGGGAGTTCGGTCAATCTTTATTTTCTTCATCATGGCACTCATTAGCGACAGTGTGTCGCTCCTCTGGCAGAACCTGCCGGTGGTTCTGGTCTCAATCTTGCTGGTCTATTTCACCAAGAACTACTTTACACCAGGGGTCTCCAGTATCCCGGGCCCATTTTTGGCAAAGATATCAAATATTTGGAGGTTTATGGATGTAGCACGTGGAAGGGCGCAAGAAACACATCTGAAACTGCACAAGAAATACGGGCCCTACGTGCGGCTGGGCCCTAATTTGGTTTCCATCTGCGACCTGGATCTGTTGAAGACCATATATGGCGTAAATAAGGGTTACACCAAGGTTTGTAACTAATGAAATCAGTGACTAGGTCAATTTGATAACTGATGTACAACAGACTAGCTTCTACGAGGTTCAACAGCAATTGGCGAACGGAAAACCAACCCAGACCCTTTTCACTACTTTGGATGAAGACTTTCACGCAAAGATCAAGCGGCCAATTGCTGCAGCATATTCTATGAGCGGCCTTACTGAATTCGAAGTGTTTGTAGACAAGACGATTTGTACGATGATGGAAAAACTTGACAATTTCGCAAAAGACGATGTAGTTTTCGATATGGGTACTTGGCTGCAATATTGTAATGCGACCCTCAATTATTCCCAGCTCGCATTGTCATTGCTTGTATTGACCTTTTCATAGACGCGTTTGATGTCATTGGGGAGTTGACATTCGGCAGGCCATTGGGCTTCCTCGACAAAGGCGCTGATGTTAACGGCATCATGCACTCACTGGAAAAAATGCTTGACTATGCTGGAATGGTGAGTCTATAATTCCTATTAGACCATCACCATGCACACACGTTCTGTAGAAAATAAAGGTGATATGGCTAACTGAGGCATAGATTGGCCAAATGCCTTGGATAGACCACCTGTTGATCAAGAATCCACTGAAGCGTGTTTTGCGAGGTGGATCAACCGGTGCTGTTGCTCAGTTTGCCAGGAAATGTCTCAACGAACGACTGAATGGCAAAGGAAACGATAAACAGCAATCAACTTCACGGAGAGACTTCCTAGATCGGTTCCTCGAGGCCAAGGAGCTACACCCGAATGTTGTGACTGATACTCAAGTGTTTTCTTACACGCTCAGTAACGTAAATGCAGGTTCAGACACAACCGCTATTTCTCTTCGCGCGGTCCTTTACTTTACGCTGAAACATCCACATGTGCTTCAGCGTCTCATGGACGAACTGGAGAGTGCTAGAAAGGAAGGCAGGCTATCTATCCCCGTCACTTGGAGGGAAAGCCAAGAGCTACCATATCTTGATGCAGTCATCAAGGAGGCCCTCAGACTCCACCCAGCTGTTGGATTACTCTTGGAACGAGTTGTGCCAAAATGTGGGCTGAAGCTACCCAACGGAACACTTCTACCCGAAGGGACGGTGGTTGGGATTAACCCATGGGTAATGCATCACCATTCTCTTTTTGGAGAAGACGTTGAATCGTTTAGACCAGAGCGTTGGCTCCAGGCACAAGATGAGACAAGGGATCAATTCAATTCCAGAAGGCAGGAGATGGCTGGGGCTTCATTTACGTTCGGGGCTGGTCCCAGAACCTGCATCGGAAAAAACATCAGTTTGTTGGAAATGTACAAATTGATTCCATCGCTTCTTTATACTTACAAGGTATGGGCAAAGTTGATGTCTCAAGGCATTTTGTTAAGAATATTGGGTCTGGGCTAACGAAACGAATCAACCAGGTCCAGCTGAGTGATCCATGTGCTGATTGGGAAACATGCAACGCGTGGTTTGTTCGACAGAAGAACATACATGTGAAACTTACCAAGATAAGGGATGGTGAAAATTGTGAAGGAGAAACTGTTTGAAGGGTAATCCTGAGTTGAATAAGACAGTGAATTGTTCAGTAGATATATCGATTTAGCTGTAGAGTTTTGAAAAGATATAAATGACGGGGAGATAACCCGTCGCATCGACTGGCGTCAATATATGGTCTACACGGAGGGTAACTTCTCTAGCGAGAAAGAAAGAATGAATTGCGGCACCAAGGCCCAAGCCGGTGCGTATGTGTGTGTGTGTGTGTGTACAATAAAGGTCTTTGACCAGCTCGTTACAGTGACAATAGAATCGGGCATCATTCTGAGAAACCGGTTTAATTTGGAACCTTGCATTAACACACCAAATGATTGGTGTTGTCTTATTCTGATCTAATGTGCGAGGGTGGGGATCGAAATCAACCTCCGATCAATCTCTCTAACTTAAAGGTTGAAATGTACTGGAATACACTATTTTCCTAGTACCTTCTTTGTTGCTGCCCGCTCGTTCACACTACCCCACCATCTCCGAAAGTTGGGTCGAGAATCAACCTCACTCGAGAGCTTGAGCGCGTGTGAGATAAAGTTGATCCAGGGAACATGGAATAGATCAACTAAACTGTAAGTCTGGTGAAGTTGGGAAGACAAATTAGTGCCCGCAGCACTCATAAAGCATGAGGTCAAAAATAAGACGCACCTTTCCAGCTAGAAAGTCGCGCTTGGATAGAATAGAATCGTAATAATCCAGCACTTTGCTCAATTGGGCCCTTTGCTCCTCAACAACATTTTGGTTGGTTTCTCCAAGACCAAGCGCCCTTTGATGATCAGCACGAATTACCGATTTAAAAGACCAGCGGTAATCATCCAAGAACGAACCCTTTAAATATCAACTCAAAGCCAAGACGAGCTACGGCGGGCTCAAAATATTCGTACTCGACACTGGCAGCCTGCTCAAATAGACCCACAGCGTTGGGATCACTGGCCGAAGGGCTCAAGTCGGATGCATATTTGGCCACGAGGTAGCGACAAATGGCACGCGACTCGAACAGATTGACTCCATCATCTTCAAATGCGGGTACCTTGGCAAACGGGTGGTGGTCTGCAACATATGTTGGGTCCTGGGACGGGTGTTAGCAAGAGTTGAGGGCTGGGTTTCCCTGATACCGGGGCCCGACTTGCATGATGATCTCCGTTTGAAAAGTCCAAAATTTTAAAATCATATTCCACCCCAAGCTCCTCTAAAACTAGAAGAACTCGTTGGGATCGTGTTGATACAGGATTTCCATAAACAATAGTAGACATGATCAATGCACTCTGATTATGCCTGTATAAATCAACGATGAAAAAAAACTTGTAATCAAACCGATTTATACACTCAGAGTAACCTAGACAATTAATACACGACAAGAATATGGTTGAGAATGTTCTGATGGAGGCAAGATATGTTGGGGCAGAGGACCAGCGTGGATTGCAGTTGTGGTGTGCCTCTGTTGATGTTGTTGTCTCCCCCAGATTCTCTATCACCAGGGTCCCTAGATGTGGGGCCGGTGGGGTAAGCCGATTGAGGGAAACCCAAAGTCAAAAGTTTGGCTTATGTCTTTCCACCTTTACCGATGGTTCCGGGTTCCGGGGACCGCTGGATGCTACAAATTTGGGGTAGCTGGTTCCTTATTCTCGGTTAAAATAATCAGGAGGCCGAGCCAAGCAATTTTTTCCGGGAGCGCCCGTCAGGCCGGTAGCACGTAGGTACAAGGAGGCTCTAGTGTAGTTCCTTTCTAGTGACATTTTCCACCAAAGTGTAACCCCTGTCAAAGTTCCACCACGGGACACGCCCGCTGGTTCTGAGTGCTGAGATTTTTTCCCTGCCATTTTATCGGCGTTAAACTCGGCCGTCAGAATTTGGACGTGAAAGCAGCGTACTGACGCATAGCTTGGGTAAGTTCCTCGCGTGCTTCGCAATTTTCCATGTACGGGTGGTGGAGTTTGATGTGAAGTCAGAGATCCAACGTCATACTTGGACGGACAGGGCTACAATTAGAGACTATACACAAAACCCAGAACGGATTAATTGAAGTTGAATCCTCAAGAATTTTGAATAAGTGTTCTACGCGTAGATATACTTTAGTGCAGACACTGACAGCGGGTCACACGATTTCCTTGAAAGATATCACTTTGCGGGGGAGGAACGTCCCTCGCTTCATGAAGATTTCGCCCCTACCATATCAAAAAAAAAAAAAAAAGCACGCTAGCTTGCTAGAAACAAATATTAACCACTCTTTGGATTATTTCACCCGGTGGAGCTTGTCTCGTTAGCCCGAATCCGAGAAATAATGTGTGCATAAGTAGAGCTGATGCCCCAGGCTTTGAGTGATCTCATGAGCACTACCGACTGGTCTAGAATCTTGCATCGGCCTTGTGCGCAAAGAAAACCCCCGATTCCGGGTAATTTGACCTTGTTCCAGCCATCTTCGATCCAGTTGATATTTTCCATTGCTTCGAGTGGCTTAGGGCCTAGAATAACAGATCCTGTTGCAGATTTATTCAAGAAGATGTCAGGAAAACGCTCAGCGAGCATCGAATATGTCCAGAGGATACAGACAGCTCTTAGAAGGGCTATGGGGGTGCCAAAATACGCGCAGTGGGTGGAGCGAACCAGTTGCAGGATCCTAGCTGCAAAAAAGCATGCCATCCTTCCTTGCCCGGCAGAGCTGCTCCACTGTTCTGCAATTTGAACCCATGCTTCGTTATCGAGCTTGTTGTAAATAAAGTTAAGTACAGTCGGAGATAGGTTTTGGACGGGGGAGTTATGAATCATCAAGGCTTCCATGGCCATGATTTTCTGAACTGTTGCTGACTTGATCTCGTCTAAAGGTTGTTCCAGTTGATCGTTTTCAATGGCCGTTAGAAGGTTGGTTAGAGTGTCCACAGCCCGTGACTTGTCATCGTGGGAATAACAAGGAGCTTTCGGATATTCGTTTCCTCGATGAGTGAGGACATCTGAAAGATGCTGCAGCATGACCTGCCTGCCAATGGTGTTGGTTTTGGCCCAGCTTATTTTCCAACTGTCGTCGGCAATCAGTCGTCCCATGGTTATGGGCTCCGCAGAACCTTGGAGAATACATGTTAGCTTCGATGAATACTTTGGAGCTATTCGTCACATGGGTTTCATGACCATACCTTGAGGGGTTGGAAAGCTGGCCCAGCATTGGGCAGTCGATGCCCCCCAACGGTCGTCGGGACAAGGTAGAGAGATCTGCAGTTCTGCAACGTTCATCAAACGGCCGACGTCGAAATGACTTCGGAAAGCTGAATCCAGGAGCTGAACAACACGTTAGAACACTGAGGGTTAAAATAAAAGCCACATGTGATATGTGATGCATGGAGGGAGGGAGGGGAGGAACATGGTGCCGAACTTACCCATATGGCAAAACCAGCACGGCGGTGCTCCTCGTCCAATAACCAGACTTGCCACTTCTGAGTCAATGGTATCTGCAGCTTTGACAGCTTTTGCAGGGGAAACTTGTTAATAAAGAGCCTCTTTCTCCGGCCGACGGCGACAGGAACGCTCTGCAAAACCTCGGCAATCTCCAGCTGGCGTCGATCTCCAGAATACAACATGCCTATGTGATTTAGGACAAGAGTTTGTGACATCCACAGCTCGCGGCTATTTTTGTTTTGCTCCTCGCACTGCAGAACTTGTTAGATGCACTGATTAAGATCTGCAGCTGGCAACTGGGGTGCAGCTGGCAACTGGGGTTGTTTCTTACCATGAGTGATGTTTGTCTACGGATCAGCTCATGCATGGCCCGAGAACAGGATTGCGCGTCTGGGATCGAGGAGAAGTGGGCGCCAATTGCGGCCACGGCGAACATTAATAGCCAATGTGTCCTTGAGGATGTGAAGGAAGGCTTGTGCAGAATGGGAAAGATGGGGTGAAAGACTTCAAAGTAGAGCTGCACCCATGCGTTTAGCACCGGGCGCGGTGGAATCTTCAATTCGACGAATCTGGGGAAGTTTGAGCCAATCTGCATCTTGGTCGCGCGCTCGAATACCTCATCCACCGTCTCGGCTGATATCTCCTCAACATGGGCGAGGTTCTCGTCATCGACGTCTTCGGGGCGCAGGTGAGAGAAATTGGGAAAGGCGAGTGGGGCATCTATTTCAATGGATGTCGGGTGATACTGCCTTGGTTCGACATTGTCCTGGTCCACGGCGGGGGAGTGGCTGCGGCTGTACAGCTCTGCAACAGCGCATTGATCCAGAATGCCGTTGGCGGGCTGTGTTGGCACGAAGTGAGGCTGGGTCGGCTTGAAATCGAGTAGCTCGAGCCCAAAGTTGTTTAGACCATCAAAGCTGGCCGTGTCATGCTGGAAGAGAGACGACATGAAGCCGGCGTCAAAGGCATCGCTGAGCCAGGCATCGCTTTCCGAGAGATCACCCAGAAACATGGAAGGAGTGGACATGGGCATGGACAACCTTGGGTCGAGGACGTCTAGGTTGAAGCCCGCGTCGAGAGAGAGGTCGGGGTGTTGGTCCTCGATGCTGGGCTGTAGATGGCCCGTTGGCGGCTCCGGCGGCTGGTCTGCTGAAGGGGCGGCACTGGAACGAGAATCGGGCGGAGAGAGGTGCGCCGTGGCGATTTCGGCATCCAACGGGGCCTGGTCGTAGGAACTGGAGTCACGTACGGTGGCCGGGGGGGACAAGGGCGGGAGGTTGGCGCTTTGGCGGCGCTTTGTCGGAGGCGAGGGGTGTGAGCTGGACACGGAGGGTTTTCGCTTGGAGCTTGGCTCGTAGGAGCAGTCCTGGCTGATGCGGCGGCAGCGTTGGCATGGGCGCTCGCCGTCGCACCGGACCTTGGATATGCTGCACGGCTTGCAGGCCTGGGCGACGCGGCGGCGCTCGCCGCAACGATCGCCGCTCTCTTGGCGGTCGGCGCTGAGGTGGATGGTGGTGTGGTGGCGGGCGAGCGAGTCTCTGCGAGGGCGATGGTGTTAGAAGCGGCCTGAGGTTGCGCGGAGCAGACGACTCACACTCGGCCGAAGCTCTGCCCGCACTCGGAGCAGGTGAAGGGCTTCTCCTTTGTGTGGGTGCGGAGGTGTCGCTCATAGTGCTCGCGGCGCTGGAACGACGAGTTGCAAATGTCGCAGCAGAGGTCAGGCTGGGAGGTGCCGGCCGGCATCTTGGGCAAGGCTGGCGGGGGGGATGAGACGCAGGTGCTGTAGAGGCTGGAGAGGCTGGAGAGACAGGCCCTGCACAAGCCCAACGGCGCGCGACAGGTTTATGTGCAGCACAAGACGTCAGTGCGGCTGGCTCTGTGCCCCCGCATTCCGGCTTCCCCAGACGCCCCCAGACGCCCCATACGGCGCTAGCGAGCCTGGGGGACCCAGAACTACCCCGCAAATGTTGGAATACATAGGGGTCGCCTGGCCGGACCTGAAGTTTAATCAGGGCGTCCAGAACCCCTGGGGCTTGCTCTTCGGGCCATGACCATCCTGCCGAAACGTCCGCATAGCCGACAAGGGCCCGCAGATCCTTCGGAAATCGGAAATCTTCCACTCTCCGCCGTGCTGGGACCCGGCCCAATTCAAAAACGCTACGAGACACCGCTAACCACCACTAATGTTGCTAGTTTGGGGCGGTGAGACTATTGCTTATTAACCTCCTCGCTGCTCTCTTTCAGATGACCACGACGCGTCTTTTAATGCCATGGGGTTGGAGGATTCCTCTCAAACCCGTATCTGACAATGTGCAAAGCAATATGCAATTGTCTGACGGACTTAGTCAGAACCACATCCCCTCATGCCTAACGTCTTCTGAAACAGAAAAAGAAAGAGTCTTTACGTAAAAAGACTGCAACTGTTGTCTGACTTATTCCAATGTGCAATGCCATCACGGTAGTGCGAATAACTGGACAGAATGAACATTTGGCCTTGGTATGTATTCTTTGTCTTGGACATCCTGAAACTTTGCCAGGATAACGATCTAGCAGATTTCCTGTACTTTCCTGCTTTGCTCCAGCTTACGGCCCCTCAGCACGTTCCACCAGCTGCTAGATACCCTACTACCAGGCAGGCGACGTCCCCCAACCGGTATCCTTTTGCTATCCATTTGACCCAAGCTAGCACCGCTCCACTTTTCTGGTTCTAAACAAATTGCATTCACAAGATGTTGAATTAATAGTAATGGATTCATACAGCCCAGGAATAGATGTACGAAGTCACACATCCCAACGATAGCTAGAGCCCCGGAGTCTGAAACACATTCTCACTTCCATAAACGATGACCAATGGCGCATCGGCATGAGCTTCACCCCTCTCATGACACTATACCCCAATTCCGCATCATTACCTCGGGCAAGATTGAGTTCGGAATGCGGGGCATATGCGCCAAGGATTGTGCGTCGCTGAATAAGCAAGTTGAAGATTCAATATGTCATGGCCGGAGTTTCCGGAGCGAAGCATCACCGAATAATCCCACAACGGAGTTTTCATGGCATCTACCAGTGACAAACGGAACGATTCGGTCTCTGCAGCGTCTGCCAAGAGGCTGCGCAAGCGGGAGCTTGATCGCAAGGCGCAACGAGTGGCCCGCAGCAAAACAAAGGATCGGATTGCTTACTTGGAAAGCGTCGTTGAAGCAACCCGCCGCGATGATTCGGCAGGGGTAGTGTCTTCGTTAATTCATCAACTAAAAGTGCTGGGAGAGGAGAGAGACTCGCTAAAGAGACTCTTGCAGTCTATACAGGGTTCCATCAGTGATCAGCTATCTACCAACCCAAACTCAGCCATGGATGGAACGAGGAGTCGGCATTCGACTGTAGAAAAGAATTCCAACGGAGAAGTGTCCGCCTCAAGAGGGTCCGATCGAGGCGTCGAGACGTCTGCAGACTCGACTTCTACAACACTGCAAGAAACCGACAGGATGTTGCATCCGTCTTTTGGGCCAGATCCTGGCAATACTTCACTTGCATCTGACATGGGACTTGTATCGAATCACAACTGGCTTGACTCTTTATGCATGGAAAACTGGACTAGGGACATGCTGGGTCCCCATGAAGCCATTCAGCCAAATCCTTTCGGTACGAGCACGTGCTCATGCCTTTCGCCAAGCTCGAGGGTACTGCCGGATGGCACACCAGTTCATTCCAACCTATGGCGAGCAGCCAACGAAATCTTATCCAATCAAATTTCTCCACTCGATAACAAAAGCGCCATGAGGGACGAGTTCATGGACGATGCCATCATCCGCGGCCTTATTGAAGGGTGGGATGATGTGGAGACACGCTACAAATCAAGCTCGCGGTGGAAAACATTGCGTCGATTGGACATGCTGCATGTCCATAGCTGGGGCCAGATAGAGCGCTTGGCTGGCCTGTGGATCATTCAGCTATTGATACGATACAAGGACGACCCTACGCCTCAGAACCTGTCTGCGCTGCCTCTTTGGTATAGAGAAACGTGAGTATTTTCTGTTTCTGAGTATTCATTCTCCTTGATTCTGGCCTAACCAGGATATGTGCAGAGCATGGCAAGGCGCATCCTATTCAGATGCCATTGACTATTTCCCCTGGTATTCGCTGCCCTCCATCTTGTTCAACTTGCACCAACACTCACTTCTCCAGGCCAGGCTTCCGTCAGCGTTTTATTCGCACACAGCACCAGTACTGCCACGACGTGTTCTGGCACCACTTCAAGGAGAACCTTCGCATCATGTGGCCGTTTAGATTTCGTGACTGCTATGTATACAGGACTTACGAAAGCAAATATTTCCTCTCGCCAATGTTCAAAAGCGCAATCTACGACATCGAGTCATGGACCATGGAAACAAATTTCTTTGCCAATTTTCCTGAATTTGGTGATGATATTCGTGAGTATGTAGAGCTTACTGGAGGAGCATCGAACAGGGGTGGCGGATCTCTCAGCACTGCAGCATTGGGAGACACCATGCCAGTAGCAGAAGAGAACGGGATGCTATCGGCTGAAGATGCCGCATTGGTTTAATAGTTTTCAATCCCATTCTTTATCATGCTATGTGCGGCCGTGATTTTGTACCTGGTGTTTGTTTCAGCTGGAGCTTAGTTCGCCACCCGTATCACTGCGCCCCCCTACAATCCCCAATATTTATGCTGCGACCCAGTCTCGTGTCAAGTCGTGTCTTTTTATTTCAATACCAGCTTCCGTTTCAACGACTGTGTGCATATTGGACACAAGGTCAGCTGCGATCCCAACCTGCGTCATCAGCCTCCAATCAAAGCCATCCATGTGGGGCGACCTGTCAAATTAGCCCAAAAATACAAACAGAAAATAAATCTACATTTCTACAAAAACTTCTGCTTGCACGCTATCTCTCGCTCAGTCATCAAAATGCAGAGGTCTGAACGGCGCGATTTGGTTCAAGATCAGCTATTGTGTGCTTGTATGAAGGCGAGATATTTCAGTCGCGTCACCTTTGCTGAGATTGACTCCTCATCGGCCTTCTGTCGTCTATGTTGTCTTTATAGGGACATCGTCTTAGCTGTCATAGGGGGATGTCTTCCCGCCCTATTTGAAGCGGGCTCCAGAAGCAAGGCTGAGAACGAGCTGATACTCGAGCAGCTGGAGATAAACACCACGGAGCGCAAGCTCGCCTTCAATATATTGGAGCAGCATGTTAATGTAGCACTCTTCAGAGACGGACGCATCGAAGCCAACCGCGATTTCACAATCCAAGGGCAACATTTCCCGGTGGGATTTCGAGTTGGAAGGCACACTAACTCCAGGGAGAGCTTCGGAAGGGCTCAAAAGTGGTTGCTCGAGTGTCTGACCAACCACGATTGCCCGAGACCGAGCCCTGCAGGGGTCCTGTTACCCAAGAGGCTGCTTGATGTTCGAGGATCCGCACATTGTCCCATTCGGCTCATAGAAACTCAGGGAAATGAGCACCCCTACGTATGCCTCAGTCATCGCTGGGGAAGTGCTGTGCACAAACAGCTCAAGACTACGATACGTACAATTCAAGACCACATGGCCAAAATCAATTGGGACAACCTCCCGGCCACGTTCCAGGATGCTGTCACGGTTTGTCGGTCTATGGGCATCAACTATATCTGGATCGATAGCTTGTGCATCCTACAGGAATTTGATAACATTAGCCCCAGCGAGCTCAAGGCCACGAGACAGGACTTTGCGCAGGAAAACTCGTTAATGTCCAGGACATACCAAAATTCCCATTTTACCATATCTGCCGATCTCTCCACACATATGGACAGCGGTATATTCTCCCAACGTGCTATTGATGATCATCGAATCGAACTCACCGCTGATGATGGGAATAACGCATGCCTGTACATCAGACAAAACGTCGACCACTATGGAGATGAGATTCCAGATCTGGAGACGCGTGGCTGGACCTTGCAAGAGTTCCTCCTTCCGCCACGCGTCCTGCACTTTGGGCATTTCGACATTGAGTGGAGGTGCAAAACACGCCTTACCTGCGAGTGCTTACACTTGGACCGCGAGCGACCACCACGACAATCAACCTGGCACCGACATCATTCCATACACGAAGTAGCAAAGCCCCCTCCCGCCGACCCGGAAGGCGCTCTTAGGTGGTGGGAAACCGTGGTGCATTCGTACACGAGCCGCGAACTGGCAAACCCGAGCGACAAGCTGCCAGCACTCTCGGGCCTGGCCCAACTGCGCAAGCAAGTCCGGGGCGGCGTTTACCTGGCGGGGCTTTGGCAGGAATCGCTCGCCCATGATCTCTGCTGGTACCATACCTTCAACTACAACTTTGCAACATCTGGCGGAGTGGGTCGCAGGCCTGCGGCCTACCGCGCACCATCATGGTCTTGGGCCTCGGTTGATACAGACTCGGGGTGCAGCTTTTGGTGGACGGGGGCAATCGGCATTCACCCTATTATGGCTTCATCCGAACCACGACAAGTTTGCGCAATTTTCGAATCTTCATGTCAGCCCAAAACGGCCGATCCGATGGGTGAGGTCCAGAATGGTCTTCTTGATATAAGCGTGGCATTAATCCCAGCCGAAATCTGCCGCGATCCCAAACAGAAAGTCGTTTGGACCATAAGAAACATCGAGACTACCTTGGCACTGGAATTCTTTAAGCCCGATTGTGAGCTGGAGGATGACGACCTAGAGGTAGGAGGCCGAGTCTATTGTGCACCGATTGCCGAAGCTAGGTGGGACCAAGGCTGTCTGGTGCTGAAAAAGCTGGATGTAAATTTATACCAGCGAGTTGGTTTCTGTATCTTGACAAAGGATGACCAAAACTTTCCTGTACTCAAACCCCCTGATTATGTATTTCAAGATACTATTAAAGCACGGATTACAGTTATTTAAGGCCACGAGAGCAATTAGGCCACAGGAATTAAAAGTCTACAAGGCTTGGTTGGTTTGCTCCAAGATTACCCTTTTGGCCTGCGCCCTTTCTCAAAAGGCCAAAATCCATCCATGATTTACAATTAAATTTGCTTTGAGTGAAAAGTAGTCCAGTCGTCTTAAAAATGTAGTTCGAATACCAGTCTGCTCCACTCTTGAATAACGAGATATTTTATTATTACACTACTAGGTGCACTGGTTTCGTACTATGTCAACCCCCAGGAGGGTCCTGTCCTATGATGTAGTAAGCCCTGGATGTCGCCCACAGTCCAGCTGAGCATAGCTCTCTTCTCGTCAAAGCACATGTGTAAATTTCCAAAAGTTTGCCCCACCTTTATGCCTCTTTTGCTAGGCCATCCGGCCAGCTCGACGAAGCAAATTAGCCTTGGTATAGTACAGACGATCGACAAGGTGGTGTTCAACCCTTTTCGCTTGTCATCAAAAAGAAGTGTACTGAGTTCAGGCACCGGGTCACCAGGTACCGGAGGAGTGGAGGATAACAATTATTGAGTTTGGGATCGGGACTTTCCACCAGATTCTTTACAACATCCAATACCACATGTGCATCAAACCTTTTTGCCTAACAGTCATGCAGCCACCCAGCGGCCCGCTCCCATCAGCCACCCGGGTGTCCCTAAACTTTCTTCTCACCGAACCACCCTAATGACTGATATACCAATGTCATCAATCGATTTATTTGAGCCATCTGACTGTTCCCAGAGGTCATGGGGAAAGAAAAATACTGGTTCTACCAAAGTTTACAAGAAGGTCATCGGAGATGACTGCAACCTCTTTGGCTCAACGCAGGTATATAATACCGGCCACGTCTGCTCAACCTGGAGTCTGAGAGAATCTGAACTTCATCCTTCATCTTCAGGAAGCGCACAGAGATAACTACTTTGACACTTTAATTCACGCTGACATCCCTCCACACTGTCACTGAAGCCACTACTTCTCTATGCTTTAGTCAGAGTCACCATCTCTCTTGACTCCAGTCAGCACCATCGTCTTTCTCGGCTTTGGCTGCCACCACTACCTCTCTTGACTGCAACAAGTGCTGTCGTCTCTCTCCACCTGACCCGAAGCCATCATCTCTTGGCTCGCATCAAAGTCCCCACCCACCTGCACTTGCATCTCTGTGGGCTTGGATCAAAGGCATATTGTCTCTCAGCATTGTCTGAAGATACCTGAGTCACTATCTCTCTTCACTTGCATTCACGTCATCGTCCTCTGTGCTTTGACCAAAGTCAGCACAGCTCAAGACCTTGCAGCGTCTTTGGGGCACCTGATCAAGCACTCTTGCATTCAAGCAAACAGTAAGTCCACTTACTCTTGTCATCGAAACCAATAACTAACTAGCTTCTCAAGTTCTGGGGCATTTGCCATTGGCCAAAGGTCCACAGTGACCAGGGAAGACACCACTGCTTACCCTACCACATCAAACAAACCCACTCTCTACTCTCTTTCTCATTTACATCAAACACCACCGTCACAATGGGCAAGCGCAAGTCACCCATCAAGGCTACTGCCGCCAAGAAGAAGAAGGAGGCACTTCCCACCAAATTCCGATGCATCTTCTGCGACCACGAAGCCAGTGTCCACGTCCAAGTCAGCAAGAAGGCCGGCGTTGGGCAGCTAGAATGTGACTACTGCTACAAAAGCTTCCAGTGCCCAATAAACTACCTCTCCGACACCGTGGATGTCTACAGTGCGTGGGTGGACGCTGCAGAGCACCTTGAAAAGGAGCGCTCAGCGGAGAAGTCTGAAAAGGCCAGTGAATCCAGCACTCCGCCGCACAGCGCACAGAAGCCCAAACCTTCCCGCCGCACTTGGCTTGGTCAACCAATCGGCTATACTGTGAAGAAGAAGGACTGATCGTTCGCTTCTCATTGGTGTCAAGGCCATCTTCTCTCGCTTAGCCTAGCCCCTGGTGGGTATTGGTAGAGGGACCATCACACACAGGCGTTGGGCAAAGTTGTATAGACCTTTGTCATACATGCATACCAAAAGAACAAAAAGATCCAGGGTAGTCACCGACCCCTGTTGAACCGCAAAATTCCTCCAGAGTCGCAGTTAGGACGGAAGGAGACGATTCGAGTTGTGGTATCACTTGAATTTTTTTGGAGAAGACGTGTGGAAAGGAAAGCACATGGCTAATTATGTACTGCTATCACAGCACTAATACAGTTCCTGCTCACTCTCTCCATTAACCTGTTTCTAGCTATTGTAAGCGTGTTGAGCCCCAAACCTAACGTAGTAACACTGCCACAAGTTGCTGCAACTGCAGTCAACTCCTATGTTGCAGCAGAGAAAATGACTAGGTGCGATACCCGCAACCTTTCCACAGAGTAACAGCTATCACCTACCGATCTTAATAGTAGGCCTTGCAGCCGTTCGTAATGCAGGACATATTGGGTGTGGGGCCAAGCACGTGCCAAGTTTGGTGGGACACTCGATGTAAAGACAGGAAAGATTTCAAGTCAGGATGACATTTCTTTTGGTTATGCAACCAGATGATTCTCGCATTAGATAACGCATTGCCTGTATCAAACCAGAATCCAAGGTAAAAATGGAGTGCCATCGTTTCCAGTTGGTGCGGGACTAGAAATTTGTCCCTTCCGGGGATCTCTTCGTCTTCATCTGTGTCGTGATCTCCAACTCCAATCTAGGGATAAAGTGGACCTCGAGCATTCTTGTGGGTGATTTTTCTGCACAAATATATTAGACGAGATGATTCTCAAAATCAATGGAGGGGTGTCTGACTTGATGATTTGCTCTGCCATGACGTTTACCGAATCTTTCGTCATCGACTTGCTGGCCATGCTAAGCACCAGCTGGCTAGCCCGGTGCGCAACCAAGGTGCTCATGGTTCTCGCTACCGTCTGTGCGGCGCGCACGCCAAACACTTCGGCGATGGCCTTGAATGCCGCCTCGCTGGCTGTCCGCTCCAGGTTTCTAAGCGTTTGCCCGAAACCGCTGACGCCTGGGATGCCGGCGAGGCCGCCAGCCACGGCGTCGACTCCAATCTTTTCGAGGCGGAAGTCTAGGTCCTTGCCGTTGATCTTGTTTTCGATCTGGCCCCCGAGGGCAGCCCCCGCAGCGCCGCAGGCAACGGCGCCCGGCGGGCCAGCGAGCATGAAGCCACCGATGGCGCCCGCGCTCGAGAAGATGTTTCCCGTGCTTGCTGCAAGCGACTTCCGGGCACCCTCTTCGTCGCCGGTGAAGTATTGGACAGCCGCAGTCACATGACCGAATACCGGGATCGTCCCCACGATACCAACCACATCGTCCCAAAGGCTCATGGTCGCGATGTAAATGAGAAAAAATGAAAAGAGGGGGTGAAAGGAGCTCAAAGGAATTCATCAGAAGAGCAGGCTCGTGCCATAAGTACTCAGCGGGATTCGCGGCAAAGTCAACGTTGGCAATGAAGCCCCACCTCAGCGCAGGCGAAAAATGATCAAAGTGCGGAATGCATAGTGCTCTTCTTTTGGGAGAAACGATTTATCACAGTTCTATCGTCTGAGACATGCAGAGGATTGGGAGCCAAAAGTATCAGCCACAGGACCAAAACAGTAACAAGCCAAGCATCCGAGTTGCGAACAGCACCAAATGTTTTGCTTCAAGCCAGAAACGCCCAAAGCACAGCTTCCAGAATTCAGAATCCGGCCATGGCCAGCTTAGCATCCTTCTTGTCAGGTAGCCTTTGCCCAACGATGTGGCCCTTGCATGCAGCGGCGGGTCATGGTGCAGCCACGGCACATGGACCTGACGAATCGAGAGGTTGTCGCCAACCCCACTTGGCGGTGACCCCTCCAAAATCAACACGAACAGCTGTCGTCCTTGCATCTTCAACTCTAATGATTCGCTTGTAAAATGTCGCAATCCTCGTAGGCTGCGTTAGGATGGGTGCCTCACTTACCTTGCATGAATGAGCTGGCGACGTTGGGGCTCAGCCAAGTCGCGTAACTGGACAGGGTGTCAGGGCACTTGTCAGGGTCCCTTTTGCAGCTTTAATGTGGAGAAGGCAACGGTGATCGCGCGATGCTTGGAGAGTGTGCGGTGGTCGGGCTTCCCTAGGCATCTACTCAATAGGGTAGCGATGCGGTCAAGTTGATGGGAGAAGTGCGACGCATAGATCCAAAACAATGCATCCGGATTTTGGCTGCCTACCATTAGGATCAGCCACGAGGGTGCGCAATCGATCAATTATTCTCATAGGTTGGGACAAGTCAGCTCATACGAAATATCCTCCCTACTACTGCTAATAGCCGGATCCTCCAGATTCTATACTTTTAGCCGAACTTGAAATGACTGTCTCCCCGCTCGTCAACAAGTCAATTCCTGAGGAGGCCGCCTCGAAACTTCGCTCCATGTTCGTTCGCCAAAATTCGGTCCACTTTTGCTCAGTTCCCCCGGCCAATGACAGACACAGCCGCATCTCTCGCAACAATCTTGAGATGACGTTGTACTATTCTACTCACTAAGACTATTATCGCCCTAGTTTCGATCGCCTAATATCTAATAAAAATTAATTGTCAAGTTCAGTATCTAGTTCGCATACTTAAAATCCGACAGCTGAAGTTAGTAAATATGGTTTCTTGCTAAGGACCCTATAAAATCAGGGGTGACATCCAGCACTCTAGGGTGGGAACAATTGATACTTTGTTCAGCACAAATTCTTTAGTTGCAGCATTAATTTGTAATCGTTTTTGAATGAGAAGTTATTTAAAGGGCATAATCACCTAACAGTGTAAATTTGCTATACTTAATAGATTGGGGAGGAATTTTGCCTGGTTTGAGAACTCAGAGTTCACAATACTTCAACCACCATGCAGTACTGATTTGGGTGTTCGTTAGGGGACGAGAAGCGAACTTCAATCCAATGCCTCTGATTGGCTAGGTATCGATTAGTAAGCGGTAAAATTTCGCCAAAATACCCAGATCCGTGCACGGGGATGGCGGATCAGCGAATTTGCTGAGTCCGCTAAGGTGCAGCAATTACCACCATTGAATGAATCGTAGCGCGCGACGCGGGGCGGCGTGCATTTCACTTTTGATGGAGTTTCTCATGATAGCATGCGGTTGAAAATATTCAAAGCCATCATATTCCCGTACTCAAGAGCCGCTGATGAATAAAGTTACTGAGATGTCTGTCGGGACCTGTCGCGATTGTTGTGGGGCTGTAACTTCCGGTTGACGCCGTGTATTGGCAGTTTCGGCTGCCGCCGATGTCGATCAACAGGTGTTTTCGTCGCCAAATTTTTGGTGCGGCGGCCTCTGCTCAGATCACTCATGCCATGATACTGGCTTAATCAACGGGTGCATTCGGGAGAAAAATCGACACTACGGATGAATGAATTGAAAATTAGCTGAATTTGATACCTAATGATTGGTTTCGACGTTGGATGTTGATGAAATCGAGGTGGATTCCATGCTAACAAAAAAGAGACGCTGAAAGCACAACAGCAGCATACAAACCCTTGCTATAGGCTCCACGGTAATGCTCAGAAATAGTATAATTAGAGATCTGGCCCGAAAATGCAAGATTCCGATCGATTTCACCCGATTGTGCTTGTGGTCCCCAAGCCCGATGAATTTGGCCGGGCGTTTGGATGGGCTGATCCAGGCATGCGTCGGTCCATGGTGCAATGGCGTGACCCCGCAGCGCCGACCAGGATTGAGCAGTGGAGATCACACCACTGGGGGGCCGCCCAAACATCCCACCACAAAGTATGATCGCGAACGATGGGCTGGAGGCCGACGACAAAAGAGTATATAACAAAGGGAATAGTTTTCAACTGTGGCCATCATCATCATCAGCATCAGCATCAGCATTAGCATCAGCATCACACTTAAACATCATCAACAACATCATCAACAACATCATCAACAACTGCATTCCTCTCCCAACCACCTCAATCAACCAATCAACCAATCAACCACCCCTACCATCAAAATGGTCGCTATCACCAAGGCTATGCCCATTGGCTCCAAGTGAGTTCGGACCCACCTGCTCTCCATACCACCATCTAACACCTATTCCAGGGTCCTCGCCGCTGTTGGCAGCACCGCTGTGGTTGGCACCTATGTGCGCTCCCAGCTGAGAACTCAATCTCGCACTTTCGACCGCTACTTTAGCCAGCAAAACTCGGCCCAGAGCGAGACCGCAAGGGCAAAGGCTTTTGAGGGAAGCGTCGTCACAGACCCCCGAACATCCCTCTTCAACATTTTGGGATGGTAATTGCTCCATTTGGCATTATGAAACCGGCGTTCTTCGGAGTTGGATAGATGGGCGATGATTTAAAACACGAACATTTTCAGCCTTTCAGGCTATTCACAGGACTGAAATTTTTTAGAATAATAATTCACAACGTTACAGCCAGATTACTCTGCAGTCTATTCACAATGCCTTTGTCCCTGATCACGTGATGGATTCGAATGGTGACCGCGGAAGTAAACAGCGCGTACATCTTATATTTATAGCATCATTGCCTTATACTAACGCGGGCCATGCTCCTGTTGATCAGTCACGAACTGTACATGTAGCAATCACCCGCATTTGCTGGAGGAAGATGGCGCCCGGCCACGGGCACCTTAACCGCCCTGAGCTGTAAGCGCCGAGACCTGAAACAGGGGCCGCATTTGGGGTCAGTTTGGTCGCAGGGCAACTCAACAACCAACAACCAACATCAAGTTGCTATTCTGGTGCTACTAATTATCGGTATATAGTCTAGGTACTGCCCCAGACCCCGCTGAAACCTTCTTTTCTCGCTTGATCTACTCGAATTATCACACACCTTTGACCCGTCTGTATCGCTCATAATGGAAGCCAAGTTACTCCCCTTGGCCAGTGACACCATCACACCAACACCACCGGCGGTTAAACTCGCCAAGCATGCCGAAAATTTCCCAAGTTCTTTCCTGGGTTTTCTGGAAAAAGAATGGATAAAAAATTCCGCTTCCTTTACAAAGGACCCGTCCATAATGGCTGATCTGAAAGCTATTAAGGTCTTATGCAAGGATGGCGCGCGCCGCCTCATCACGACGACCTATCTCCCAACCACCAAACTGTCATTCATCCACAAGAAATATGCCCTGGATAGAGAAGACTTTCCATTTATTGGTCTTCCGCGACCGCTGCCAGTCGCGGGTCTTGGCTCGTGGGCTTTTTTGGGAGAGCATTTCGATGTTAAAATAACAGATGACCTCAATTTTTACATCGAGATTCTTGCATGCATCAAACGTCGCAACTTCATGGTTGTTACAGAATATCCACGGAGGATCTTGGAGCTATATCTCCGCATCCACTCTGTTTGCAAAGCATCAAAAGACTCGTCCTCTAAATACCAAGTTAGGTAGGCTGGGTATACCACGCAGATGTTTGCCAACAAGAGATTACTAATGGATGATTAGAGAGGCTTTTGAGACACAGAAACTGCTTCTCCTGTCACCGGGCTGGGGTAGTCCCAGCAGTGTGGTCTTGGATAAGCCTACTACTTCTGTGCCCAGAAACTATTTGCTCCCGCCTCCCGTTGCCTGGGAAGTCATGGACGAAGAAGCCGAGGTGTTGAAACTGTTTTACAGCGATACTCTCGGGGTCCAGTACTTTAATTGTAACACCATTTTGAATGATTTACAAAGACCCGTAGATATGACATTGGAACGCCTTCAGTCTTCATACTTGGCACTTTATGAAAGCGTGCCACGTTTAGGCAAGGAAAGTGTTTCCAGATTAAAGTACGCGGTTTCAACCCCCCATGATGTCCCTTAAAGTCTGACCACAAGTAGAGAACATTTTGAAAATAATTTGGATATTTATATCATTGGCAAAAACGGCGCCATCAACCGGTACAAGTCAGGAGATTGCATGTGGTCCGGAGGCATGCAAGTCCCAAACAAGGTCGACTTGAGTCAACACTATGCAGGCCTTGAACCGTTTTTCACGCAGCTCTTAAAGATCAAGACGTACAAGGGTGGCATCCTTTATAAAGAATTAACAAGATGGCCGCCCAAAAATTTCGCTGTGGATGACCTGAAGCCACTGCTCTGGTCATTGAATGACGAGCTCGCGGAATGCGGCCAATTTCTAGATCCACAAAAGTTTCGATCCTGCCCGGTGTTTCCAACAAGGAAGATTGGCAACTATGATTCAGAGGCTGTGGAATTGTGTTCTACAGCAACGGAGTTCTTCATTGCCGACTTGCCTTTTCTTTACACCTCGTTTGCGGGCAGGGCGAGGATGCTCGACTTCACAGCGCATGAAGTCTGGCGCCTGGAGCCTCTGCTAATCTGGGCTGGTCTTGAGTCAAAATATCTGTCGTGGAATGTAGAAGAGGAGACCGTTCTCCGCGATGCTCATCCGAAACCACTTCAGAGTCCTTTTACGCCAGCTAGAGCCCTGGCCCTCGCCCGGTAAGACACATGATCAATTGATGACATCGAGATAGACGCTCATGCATTTGCAGCATCGCCAGCCATTTCCGGAGCCCTAGAGCGGGCTCAAACGTCGAAGAAGCGGCATTGGCTCAAAAGCTGATACAAACCAACATGTTTCAGACGGATGGAATTTATTCCCGCCTCATTCTGAACAAACGAGATCCTCCTATCATGCTTGTAGAAAATGAAGCTGATATTCACCTCGAAGAACGGGGAGGCGTGTTGAATGTTTACGTCCCAAACTGGCCAGATGCGGTGGAATTTTGCTACATGTCCAAACTTCCCCGCCGATTCGTGGAGTGGATCATGACGGATCCTACAACCCAGGTTATTGGAAGAGTTGATGAAGTGGCTGTTAGCATCGTGAAGAGCATTCTAAACACAAAGGACTCATTAACCTCGCGGATCCTTGACGCAGAAGGGATATTTGAGGCTCCCAATAATATCTCACAGGAGGGAAACATGTCGCTGATACAGATCACACCCCCAAGCCTCTTGAGACCCGCAACACCCGACTCAGCAAGGGTCCAATCAGACAATCCCGTGGAAGATATGACCGTGGCCGAGCCCGTCGCTCCATCGACGCCAAAGCAGGAGGAGAGGCAACTCGATGTTACATGGTCTGATACACCTACGCCGAAAAACAATGAGATTGGCCGCAAATTTGGGCTGCTGAGTATCTCAGATGAGCAGATATCCACTGGTAGCCCCAAGGAAATACTCCGTCTAATCCCGTCTACCATAGTCTAATAGCCCCTTGTCTCAAATATGATATAGCGATCACTCATCTTATGAAGGCAATGAATCACAACTAGTTAGGGGGGATATGCTTTATCCACTTCTGGGAGCGGTTTGATATTTATTAAGAAGTAAATTGAACTGACGACAAGCATCGTGTCATGTCGCCTTATTTATCTCGCTTTAACCTAGCCCGCGCATTCTGACCTGCCTGAGAGTTCCTGTCAAGATGGCCACCATCACTCCAGATGGTGCCAGACATGTCGTAGTAGTGACTGATGCATTGTGTGAGGGGTTGCCTTGAGAGGTGAATCTAGTATAATACATGAAACCATCTTATGCTCTCTCCACTTTAATGTTGACATGACCCAATACCCCGGCCCATTGCTGCCAGTTATTGTCCGAGGTAACCTTCCACTCGCTAGCTTGGTTTTTGATGAGCAAGTAGTTCAAGTGTCCTCCCTCCAACTGCACCCCATCCTTCACCTCGTCGCCCATATAAGCCCGAGTCGTCCCTTCGCTCCAAACATCATATGGACTGTTATATTGAACGGAGCAAATCCTGGAGGCTACTAGAGCCGAAGGTGCTTTGCCGGTAGGGTCCGGGTATTGGACAGCCCAGAGCTCGACTGTTGCGGAGCAACCCTCAGCCAGACCCGAGTAGCCGGTGTGGCCATAGGAGTACTTTTCATCAGCGGGCCCAATTACTTTGGACTCGATAGCTTCAAGGGAAAGCTCCTGGCGGTTTTGGTCGTCGCCCTCAACTGGCGTAAAGGTCCATCCCCAAATGGTGTCCTTATTGGGGAACTTGAGTATGATGCCATCTTTGGGCGTGTTATTTTCAATTTGGATGACAGCGTATTGAGTCCAGGTCATTTTGAGTCTTGAGAATTGCGAATAGTGAATTGTCAAATCGAGAACATGTGGGCGTGAGCTGGGTATTTGGGTTTTCAACGCTCCGCTCATGGAATTTCATCCCTTTTGACTACAAAACTATCCTATTTGTGGCACAGCAGCCAGGATTGGCTTGTTTCTAACCTAGCCCCATTGGCCCTCGTGCCAAATCGGAGACGGCACGTCAACTTCATGGGGCAGCCACGACGCCGCTGAGGGAATTTTCGGAGTATTTGACGGCGACTCTTTGGGCCTATTGCGAGACGCCACCGCCAAGACACGGCAGACGGTGTGTCAGCAATAGTCTCGAAAATAGAGCGCCATGTTCATGATGAATGAGGTTAGCAAATGCAGCTGATGCGACGTGATTGCAAATACTGATCAGTTGCTTAACTGTTGTGGCTGAGAAGGAGCTGTCTGGATGCGCCAGCGAACACACCAATATTTGTTGAGTCAATTATTCCTCGATGAGCTAAACTGAAAGCGCATTGGAGGATGTGGCAAGGGAAGATGTGAGCTGCAAGCTATGGCTGAAACTAGTAGGGATTGGCGACGTAGCTTGAGAGATGCGGAGCTATCTCTTTTTGCCCCTTCCAGGTTTCCATGAGACGAGTCTAGCCATGAAACAAGGATGATGATTGAGTCGTTACTAATTACGTGTGTTGAAAAATTGCTTGACAGGACAAATAGTCCTTTGAGTATTGATGGTGACGTCTGAGACTTTGTTGGCTATTGATTCTAGTCGCCACTTCACCAGCATATGTCTCACGTTTTCAAGCTTATCTTGGTTCCATTAGTGCTAACGCTTTAGAACTTGATCTTAAAACAAGTCCCAATGCATACTATACGCTTATGGCTTTAGAGATATTTCTCAAGATGCCATTCTAGACCGGTCGGTGTGATGACACGGGATATCTGAAACATGGGGCTGAGGATCATGATTGGCTAGTTGCGTGTCGAAATGGCAAACGCAATCCTTTAGCGCCGTTTCCTTGGAGGCTCAACAAGTTTGGACTCGCAGCTAGTCTTGACCCGTGTGCGCCACCGCGCCTCACATATTCAGCTTTCCTGGCCCTAGTGTTGTTGGCGGATAAGCCAATCTAGTGTAGCCTTGATGCTAGCTATTGGCTGTACTCATAATCAGCTAGGGGAAAATCTGTTAGCTCACTTGATGTCCTGTTACAATTGATTGGGAGGAACCGCCGATAAGTAGGACACCACCTGTCCATCACGCAAACTGCCAACTAGAGCAAGTCGATTCATAGTGATCCCACTTGTCAATAACCCATCATTCAAGACCGTACATTCGCCTTTTGTCTCGTCTTCCACTTTTTACGTCATGTCTCACAAAGACCGAGTCAACTTGGCAGAAAGGTTGAGACGTGAAGTTGGTAGACTGCAGCCAGACCCATTCGGGCTCGGGGAGTATGTGCTAGGCAGAATGCAATTTTGAATAGGATTTATTGACGAAACGCAGAGCAAAATCCCTTCAGATCACATCAGATCCCCAGAAGAGGTATGTGGTGAAGCTCAAGGCTCAAGGCCTCGCCCCTAAAAACATCATAGTACCGTCGTTTTCCCATCGGTCACCGTCACCTGTTTGACCGATGCCTGTCAGTTGAGTTCGCCCGATTCAGTTGAACCGCACACATTGCATAACTATGTGCTTCTGAGGCACAGTCTGCGCTTTGCTCCCGTCGATGGAGCTGGCTTTACTAGTTATACATTCGCAGCTAGGGCTATTGGAAAACAAGGCCAACTGGGAGACTTGATTCCAGAGTTTCAGAGCAACGGGGACCAATTTCAACAGGTATATAATCTGTGGCACAATTTACTTGGTCCTGTTTACAATGTTCCCAGGTATTCGCCAGCAACATTGTTTCCGACTGCGTCCTCAATTCGTCCAAGCCCGGCGAAACAGTGACGCTCGTTAATCACCATGAGACCTGCAGCATGGAATTTGGTATCGAGGTGGGCTTTTCTGCGGAGGGGCCTGAAATCGGACTGAGTGCGGGCTACTCATTGACAGATGAGCGAACCTGGAACGTGCGTAGTGTCAGCTGCAGTGACCACAGCACCAACCGCGTTCTCAAAGTCTTCAACATGAACACCGAAGACCAACAAAAAGCCCCGTTTGAAATTGTGTGCACTGAGATCTTCCAGCTTCCTGCAAAGGATTACGACCAAGGTAGTAATATGAGGTTCGAGGTTGGTGTTGCTGCTACTGCCAATACTGGTGTTACATATGCGAACGTTGTAAGTTGACTCTATGCCCAAACTAGATCAATTTTCGTTCCCAATACTAACAGCAGCACCACAGACACGACAGATTTTCGAAGTGGCTGCACCTCCACCACCGCCTCCTAAGAAGTAGTCAAAATTTACTCTTGATGTGATTGAAGCAATCTGGAAGCCAAGTAGGATCTGCTGTGCGAATCAGATGAGAGGGCGAATAAATGGAATATCAATGTTCACGTTGAATTATATCCGAGTCACTTGAATAAGACATAATTACATTAGCTTGCTTCAATATTGTTGGCTTATGAATCTTTGGGCATGAAGAAATCTATAACGCTACAAGGAGAACGTGATTTGGTTCTAGATATAATGTGGAATAACAGGTAAGCTAACAGGCGTCTGTTGACTTATTTGAGTTACCACCAGCTGTTATATAACAAATATATTCTTTAACAGCCAACTGTCTATATTGAGCAATAGATTAAACTACATCATCATAACTGAATATCAGAGCCTCTTTTTCTCAGACTACCCTGACCACCATACCACCTCCCTACCACTGGATTTCCCACCCTTGTCATTGGTGCCCTCTCAGGGGGTCCCGTTGTTAGAGGCTGTTCTGCAAACCCGAGATGTCCGCTTACCGCGTCCGATGCCTCGAAAAGCACACCGAATTTGAGCTTCTCGCCTCCTGCTTTGTCTAATATGTCTTCCAAAGAAGCCATGCATGCACCCTTAATCGCCGGACCATGGGGACCCGCCACTGTGAGCGAATGAACCAAGCTGTCTCTTACGAGACGTCCACATGCTCCGCTGTGGCAAAAGGATAAATAGACCAAGCATCCGAGACCGATGATGAGGAGGACGGCGAGCGTGATGAAGACTCGCAGTCTGTCAATTCTGTAGATGATGACGTTGCGCTCATCCATGACGGACATTGTGACATTTAGTGCATTCTGTTGCGGGATACCCGTTTTTGCGAGCAAAGGCGTGACCCAGAGCACTCGCTGCATATGTGACAAGAGATCTGATGGCATGGTGATTGATTGATCCGTATCCTTGACCATGGTTCCTGTGACAAACATAGATTTGCCGGGGTTGAGTCTGTTACGTATATCGAGCACCGCATCTCCAACAAATATTTGCAAGAAAGAGACAAATAGAGCTGTCACTGCGCCTGCTGGTCCGTAGTATGAGAGTTTCTTACTGAGGTCGCTGTCTACATTAATAAACCGATCTCTGGAGCAGACAAGGTCGCCCATGCTTCCGACCCCGGCAGTGACATGAGCTTCGCAGCTCCCAATCGCGGTTTGAACCGTGCAAAGGTGCTCAAGGTAGTGCGTATTGTTGAACATGGAAGCTTTCACTTCTATCTTTGAGAGGCTAGCGTAATTGATTTCAACTCCGCCATACAGGACCGAGCTACCACTATCATCGGATATATTTTGGAATTTTGTCAAATCAAAACCCGAAATGGGTGTCGCATCTGGCCACCGGTAGGTGAAATTGTAAAGGTCCCAGCCGTTCAGATTGGACATCTTTCCAGGGACAGCTTTAATGTTGCAGTCAACGTCTAGGTACTTGACAGGGCCAAACTTTGCAACACCAGTAACGTTGGCATCCGTGTAGCGAAGTCCGTTTTTCTCTCCC
Organism: Calonectria honghensis; assembly: GCA_013403855.1. Lineage (NCBI taxonomy): Eukaryota > Fungi > Ascomycota > Sordariomycetes > Hypocreales > Nectriaceae > Calonectria > Calonectria honghensis. The sequence continues at coordinate 294,388 of VTGB01000024.1, forward strand.
ATCAGAGCTGCGACTGCTGACCTCTTCGTTACTGTCGTCGGACCCACTGCATTCATCAATGCTCCGGAGCTCAGGGCAAGCGATCCATTGAACTGAGGGTGATACAAAGGCAAATCCACTGGCACGATCTGCTTGTGTTGCCCGACTGCAATGGCGGACTGCAGGACAGGCTGGATGGCGGAGGTGATGACGAGTCCCAGCAAACCAATTATCCAGCCAGACTTGAACAACGGATGGACCAGCATGCCGACCGCTAAACGCGAAGCCGAGTGTAGCGAATCAACCGTCTTCAGTGGGATGCCTCCCGTCCCTCCTCCCTCAACGAGTGGCTCCTCGTGAGCGTGCGACCTGGGTGGCGCGGCGACATTCTGCCACAGGCTTTGATAAAGCGCAATCCCGAGTAAAGCGGCGAGCGAACCTCGGAGCACGACTGCTCCCAAAGCGATAAAGGTCGGCGTGTATTCGTACCATATATTGCCATTTGTAGGCTTTCCATCTGCGGAGAAGACGATGGCGAGAACAAAGCAGATTGCGACGACCAGAGCAAGCGTCGCAGCCCAGGTCGCTTGCACAACTTGCTTGAAAGGAGTTTGTCCGTTTGCAGGGAATGTTCTGAAGAGTGCCACGTTTTGTTGGCGGACGTCCTTCCGCTGAGCCATGGCGGTTGGTAGGATCTTGCTGGACAAAACCTGGCAATTTTGTGGGGAGGGAGCCAAGCCGAGATAATAAAGGAACGGAAAATCTGTCTTCGTTCTGCCTCGGGATTTTCAGCCGCAGCTGGGCTGAGACGAATACGGCGTCACGAGTCTAGACCGTCGCCCGCCACCACCAGTCTCAGCCCTAGCCCCGCACTAGGTCGATCCGTTCCGCCGCTTCCTACCCAGCCAGCAAGAGTGTGGCAATATGGGAAGGGAAAAGCCTATCCGTCATTGATATAGCGGCGGGCTATTAAATGCCGTCCGGTCGTTGGGCATCACTCCTCATACCAACTGGAATAACCCGTTGCTAACCAAGTTCAACGGACTGCTATCATACAGGGGGTGTTTAGGAAGCAGGGCGAAATCCAATCAAGATTTAGTTTGGTCCCCACTCTCGCTTAAACAAAGTCCAGATCGGTCCCTTTTGGTTGACCAGTCACCGGACCTGGCCTACCCTACATCTTGCCAGTGAAAGAGATTTGCCCTATTAGGAAAAAGAGGCATTTTGTATATTAGGATTGCATTAATTGTTGATGTTATGATTGCAGGAACACAAGGAGGCCCTAATGGCTTCTTTTGTTGTTTTCCTCACGTGGGGTCACGTGACACGACCATCCCTCACATTGCCATCTGCAACATCAACATACCAGACGCGCTAGGCATTGAAAACTTTGTTCTTGATCGCCATAGCCAGAGCTAGACAGACTTAGATATCTAGGGAATCTATGTATAGCTGCTCTGCCGATGGCCGAACATGTCATAAATGGGCCCTGCTAAAACTGGCTATGCATTCCTATCCATCCAATTATCAAGGAAACACCCATTTCACACCTTTCACTTACATGTTTTCTGCCTGCTAGCAAATATTCACCGGCACGATTTTGAACCGCCAGGGTTTATTGATTGCGGGGAAAGCAGTATAACCCATAATCGCCGGCTCAAAGATATCATAATAGGACTTTATCCTGCTACACTCTTATCCTTTGACTAATCTTGCAGTAACTGGAAGGAAATTGACCGAGGTCCCCAGTTACTAATTTGAATTCTTGCAAGATTCTATCACCGCTTCAACTAGTAGCAATCTCTAGCCGGCTTACCAATCTCTTGATCATCATGAAATATGTGAAATATAAGATGCCCCGATTCATCATCAAGCCTAACCCTCACAGTTAGGGTTGCTTTGTATCGGCGAACACCATCGCCATCAACAAGTGTTTTGAGCTTTGACAGATCAAGACAGTCCAAAGTGTATCTTACTTGTCCGACCCTCTCAATACCTGCAAAAGGCTTAGTCAGTAGCTATGATGCAGTAGGTGCTCTGTTACATACGCTCGTTTTCAATGGTTTCTGGGGCATCGTCCAGACTACAAGAATAGAGCCAAAGGTATGATAATTTATCATTTCGACTGAATTGGGTGCCAAATTCGGATTCTATTTCAGTATTTCGATCGATTGTATGGCCCTAAAAAAATCACGTTTGTCTTTAGTTTCAGATACACGGAAATAGAGAGCAGGGGTGGATTTTGCCTTGTTAATCTTCCACTCGAAAAAGCCAGTCAGGTACACCATGTTTGTCCATTCGCAGACCCAAGTATGCCTCTTGGCTCGGTCATAGCTTCCATGAACAGATGTGTGTTATAATTAAGTGTAGTCCTAGTTAGCCACCAGAGCAAAGCCTCTGAATTTCTCGTCTGCTGCGCTGATGGTGAGTTGAATGTTTTCAGCAGAAGGCCCCGCTTCATCATTTAGTCCGTCGTGCCCGAGGTGGATGGAGATGCCACACTCCAGGTTGCTTTGGCGGATGGTCAATTCGCTAATAATAGTGGTTCTCTTTAGTCAATCCCAGAACCGCTCAACTCTCTTTCCAGGATAACAATGGTGGTCTGACACAATAATAGCTCACCGAGGCAGAGTAAGAGAGACAAATAATTGCTCAAATGAAAATTGACGCGCTGATATTAGCTAAATTACTAGGAAGTGGCGGTCAAGGAAAATTGTTGTGACCAGGATTACTGGCTGCGGAGTTCATCGCAATCGGCATGACAAACACGAGCATTAAAATATAAAAGTTTATTTAGTACTATTTTCAACCCATAATAATGAAAAATAACTCGACACTGCACAAAAGACAAATATTTCTTGGTTGTTGTGTATTATCAATTCTCACCACCTTGTCCCAGTTTCTCTATCTGATCCAGTATCTGCATTTCAAAATCAGTTGCCTGATTGATAGACTCATCTGAACTAGCGCCTAAAAAGGGACCACTATTGTGAAAAAGTGGCACATCTCGTATAGAACCAGGAAGGATCTCAAGACAAGTGCCTCCCTCAATCTCATGCTGCTTGGCACCCAGGTTCATAATCGAAGTCGTGTCATTCTCCTCAACAAGTGCTAGCATCACCTCGGCAACATCCTCTGGAGCGATCCACGACTCTGGCGTATTTCTTTCTTGGCCCAGCATCTTCATCTTCTCAGGTGCTTCAGTCCAGATTGGTGTTTTGACCATGCCCGGTAGAACTCCCGTCAATCGAATGCCACGGAGCCTTTCCAAGCTAGCCAATGATTTTATGAGCCCGAAAATCCCATGTTTTGCGGCATGGTATATAGGAAAAGGAAGGCTGGCCGTCTCAGATGCTATGCTGGCTGTGAAGACAATCGACTTCGGGTTCTCTTGACTGACTGAAGGGGCGGCCGCAAGGAAATGCGCGATAGCCATTTGTGCCATTCTAATGGGATGCACGAGGTTGACATCCAGATTGAGGTATCGGTCCCCATGCGGCAAGTCTCGGGAAAGGCGGCTACCAGGGGGTATCCAGAAGTTGGAGGCTGGAGGCTCAAAGATGCCAGCACCAGGACAGACAATATCAACAGAACCAAAGCGCTGTATAGCGGTTTGAAACGCATCGTCAAGTTGCTTCCAAGAAGTCACATCAGTCTTCTGGAATAGGGCGGTAGACTGATAATTTTCAAGCACTGACTTTGCTTCAGGCCGTAATTCTAGGTCGCAGAAGACCACCTTAGCTCCACGACTCAGTAGCAGTCGCGAGAATGCCAGGCATATTCCTGTCAATATTAGATGCCTGCTTTTGATGAGCGGAGAGAGGCTTACCCGACCCAGCTCCTGTCACAATTGCTACCTTGCCAGTTACTGATTGGGCCATGCTGAGGTCGAAAGAAACAGTCTATAAAAACACGTGTGGGTGAATATAGCAAGACTAAGAAATTAGGCAGATTTAAAGGGGTACAGGAATTTAGGAAAAGGGTCGGGTAGATATGGCGAAGCATCAACCGACACCTTTATCCATCATAATAATTCAAATCATGCATATTGGTAGAATAAGAGGAGGACAGAAGAGAAGCCCTAGATCGATCTACGTGATAGAAATTGTAGGGTAGGGGTTGAGCTTGTGTCAGAGCGGGTCTGTACGATCGTCTAAACACGATCGTGCCTGAACGATCGTTCAAGCAAAGTTAATTGACGCTTTGGCCCTGTGCAGCCCACCTTGACTCTTGACCGATCGTACAAAACCAATTTCATGACGAAACACAGGGGAAGGGATAGAAATCAATAGCACCATGTGGACAATGCTGGGATACTTGTTGAGGCTTTCCGCCTGAATGAACAGAAAGGGACAGCTGAATAGTTACGAATAGGGCCTGTGGACGCACTGCGCGGTATCTAACAAAAGACTGGGCAGCTTGTTATGGACAAAAGAAACCAACTCCAATAACCGCCGCCAACTGATCTGCACTCGCTGGGTTTCTGTGTGCATGGTATGTCCTCCGCTCAATATATCCACGTGATTGATGTTCTCGTGACTGAAATTTGTCGGGACGACCGGAGCCCGCCCATCCACCGGTCCTCGCGCCGAGCCTCGAATGTGGGGCAAAAATGGGCTGTATAGTAAATGCTTCAATTCATCCATTTGGCCTTGTTCTCACAAAATCAGCAATCCCTGCTTGGACCACGAGGCACTGAATTCTGGAAAATGTCGACAAACTGGAAGAACAGATATACCGAGAAACAGCTCGAAAAGAAGAGAACAGCAGATCGACTTGCTCAGCAGAGGCTGCGAAGGGAATCTAAGCGTGCAGCGGCAGGACTGGAAGAGCGGCTGCAGCTCTCCAACCGAGGAGAAAATGACCCCCGAATCCGTTGGTTGCTGGATGAAAATGCCAGGTTGCGTTCGGCCCTCAATTACTACCGCTCGCGTCTGGGGAACATCATGGCTTGGTCACGAGATTGCCTGGAACACGACCCGTCGAACGGGACAGCGGCCCCTAACAGCTCTGGGATGCACTCCCAAGGACTGCCCGGTTGTCAGACTACACCCATGTCAACCACGAAGCCTCTCCCCCCAATCTCCCGCCATTTGTCCATCTACTTCCAGACAACCCTCACTCAAGAGGCAGGGTCTTGTCCCGACAAGGCCATTACAATGGAAGCAATACTGGAGTCTGTGACTGCGTGGAAACTATCGAGTAGTTGTAGATTTAGCCCTATGTTTACGTTCGAGCTGTTTGCCTTGGATCAGTTGCCAAATTCTGACTGCACGCCTGGTTCGTTATTTCTCAAGCTCATTCGACCATGTTGCGATGGCACTTACTCTGCTAGATGAGGTGGAATGGCAAGTGTCTTCAACTGAGTTCTATTTTCATTTGCTGCAGGCTCTTACTATGGACAAACCTTTTCCCTTCAGGGGAAGCGACACGACAAATCAACTACGTCCTGCCGTCTTATCCAATGTTCAACGCCAGAAACGAACAGCAGCCTTCTGCGCATACGAGAACATTAGGCAATGGAGACCATTCTTCGCTTCGAGGCATGAATGGTCGGCGATATTCTGGTCCATTTATAAGTATCTCGAGGTATCTTTCTTATTCAACACGTGCTGACTAGCTATAATAAGAGTGGAGAGTGCTGACAAGCTTAGTTCTTGAACTTTCCGACCATTGCAAATTTAAAAGAAACACCACAATGCCTCTGGCCCTCCCGTACCCAGTTTTCTAAGGAACACCCAAGCTTTATCGATTTTCTCATATGGTACCCAATCCAGCATGATCTCGTCCGCCATGTCATTGATACTTACCAGCATCGCTAGGCCTCGACTACGGGATACGCTCACTGCAAGGGCTACTGAATACGAACCGAATAGGCTATGCCTCGAGTTGGTACAAAATTTCGAACTTAGAAAAACAGAAGAGGCTCTCAAACAGCCCATTTTCATTCTAGCCCCACACTCACTTGACATTATGCTCAGTACAGGCATGAGAGATGTTGTGTATAATCCAACAAATTTCCGTATGCGTCAGGGTTTTGAGCGTAGATATCCTGACCTAAGGTTATGTTTCGCAATGGAGAAGGCACAGAATAGCCAAGGGACATGCTGTGATAGTTCTCTTGCACAGGCGCATCCCTCGACCATGGCCACGATGGATGGTTCATCGATCAATATTCTTCTTGATGACCAGTTCCATATTCACCAGATAAACAGTAGCAATACGAACCAGAGAGTGACATCAACCTCGCTCAGTGGTATTGGAGACCGAGATAAAGCTCGAGAGAGTTCTCCGCACGTGAGCTTTATGTCGATCGGTCAAGATTTGGAACCTATGCCTCGACATACCGGGAATATCGAGAATACCATCAACAGAATTTCAGGTGACGTGGTCCCTGACCAGAATACGTTAAACGATTCATGGCCTGATGCAACAGATGGCCTCGGAGCCTTGATGAGTGAATTTATCTCAGATACGGCATGGGGGATAAGTGATGATGGGGATCTCGTATTCCGAGAGCCTGGGGCGTATCGTACAACCCTAAGCTTTAATGACTTTGTATAGTGGTTGAGGATGAAGATATTTCTTTTAATTTACTCGCTTAGGAAAACAACCAGAGCCATACGCTTACCGAACCCTAAATTGAGCAGGTATTCTGCTGTTTATCTAAGCCTTTCCCTTCTAGCTTCGCAATAGCACTCCAATTTGAAATTGGGATGTACAACTCCGAATATTATAGCACCGGTCGTGGATACGACGTAGATGAAGGAGTTGAGACCAACAGCAGCCTGAAGGGGAAGTACAATTCTTGCCCGCTCATCGAGAGGAAAATAATCCTTTCTACAGGTAAGACTTTTATTACTTTCATGGCATGGATGCGAGGATTGCATGGGGAGAAAGTATGCACAGCAGTTCAAAGTTGTTAGTATCTACCCATTTCAATTTTACACACCCTGCTTCTCGTTCATCTAAGCTTATTCAAAATCATAGAATCGATACATGTCACAGCAGCGCTATCGGATTGATAGTGTGTATTTCTAGCATATAACTAACTAGATGTTGCTCGGGTAACTGGCATGTAAGAGCTGCCTGTCTACTTCTGAAGAGGATCCGGTCGCTCGGTCAGGCCAAGCTTGGCCATAAAAGTGTTGGCATAGTCGCTATCCATGAATTCAATGACCTCCATAATCTCTGTCCCGTCTTCGCTAAGCTTCATAGCCCAAAGATACTCATTCTCGTAAATTCCAATCCGTGTAGGCGCTCGAGACCTGAGGGAGAGGAGAACCTTTCGTTGTTCGATATCCACTATAGTCTCCTCATGTACGATAGTGAATTTGAATTCGGGAACCATGGTCCTCATGTTGTCGAGAACCACTGTGAGCTCTTTGTGGTTGAGACGCCCACTTTTCAGACTTGCTGGTCGATATTCGTGGATAGAGTCGGGATTGCGATAGGCCAGAACCGATTCGGAAGTCCATTTGCTGAATTCTTCAATATGGTCATGGACAGTCTTTAGAAGACGGGCGCGGTCTGGAGTAGACATGATGGATCAGGGATAGATATTTGAAAGATATCAGGAGTGGCTGGTGGAGGTGGCTGGAGTGATCTGTGAGTTGCTGGTTTGGATCAAATTTGTCTTTGAAAAGATGATTTGACTGTTTTTATAGGAGTAAGATATTATAAATCCCTAACTTAGGACGCTTGATGAAGCTTGTCATAATCCAGTGCGGATGGTTCGGACATTGTAACGATCAAACAGCATGATCCGTGCGGTGTGGCTGCTTTAGGTTATCTGGGATCTCAGAAGCTAATAGGTCGATCCCTACCTGGAATGAACCAACGATCGCAACTGACGATCGTTCTTGTCGGTGGGTAGTTATTCCCCGAGCTTTCATACGTCCCTGGCACCTGGCCGTTGCACTGACCCCCCGATTATCCATTTGAAACCATTCGATCATGCATAAATCCTGTTTTGTGGGACACGGGTACCCTAAAATGTTGAATGGCCTGTTGTCACACTATTTAATGTAAGCTCGATCAAGTTGACTTGCACGTATATATTTAAACCTCAATAATCGCCCTAGTAGGGACAGCGTAACGTGTATTCTGTAAGCCAGTCTACCGCCAGAGAAATCTCCCAGAACACGAGTCAGAACGTCTCAAAGATCATCATTTCTTCTATTCCGATCACACCCAAGACTGGAAAATGTCATCCAAGCCAGAATTTATCCCGGCTCGAGACCCTCATGAGGGCGGCTATCCTGGGTTTAACCCAAGGACAGTCACGGATAAAAAGTTGAACATTGTCATTGAGTATGATAAGACCATCATTCTCCGGGATGGGACCAAGATATACGCTGATGTTTACCGGCCAAATGATGCATCACGGTCCCCCGTGCTTCTTGCATGGACTCCTTACGGTAAACATGTCAACCCTTGGCTAAAGTGGGATAACATGCCAGGATGCGGTGTCCCATCCAACGTTCTGTCCAAGTACGTTGGGTTCGAGACACCCGATCCTGGGTTCTGGTGCCCAAATGGCTATGCGATCGTCGTCGTGGACGCACGCGGGTTTTGGAATTCAGAAGGTGACGCAACCTTCATGTCCGATCAGGAGGCCCGAGATTGCTATGACGCCATTGAGTGGGCGGGTTCCCAGGAATGGAGCCAGGGAAATGTCGGCATGTCGGGCGTATCCTATCTTGCATGGACGCAATGGCGCGTTGCGTCTCTCAACCCGCCACATCTAAAGGCCATCAACCCGAATGAAGGCGTGAGCGATTTCTTTCGCGAGATTGCCACTCACGGTGGCGTTCACGCCGCGTTTCTTGAGGGGATCCAGGCCCTGCTCTGGTGTTATGGAAAAGGCTTGGTTGAGGATATTGGCGCAATGGTTGACCAGCATCCCCTATTTGACGACTACTGGAAGAGCAAGAACGCAGACCTTTCCAAGGTCACAACACCGGCATACGTTGTTGCGAGCTGGGCGGACCATGGTTTGCATCTCCGGGGAAGCCTAGAAGGCTTCAAGAAGATTCAATCACCCCAGAAATGGCTTCGTGTGCACGGCCGCCGGAAGTTTCAGAGCTACTACGAAGACCAGGAACGTCAACGACAGTTTTTTGACAAGTTCTTGAAAGGTGTTAAAAGTGAAGTGGACTTCTGGCCAAAAGTGGACTTGGAGATCCGCGAACGATTCTACGTGGGCAACTCTCGGCCAGAAAATGAATGGCCACTCGCTCGCACTCAGTATACTAAGCTGTACCTAGATTGCAAAGATCTCTCTCTGACTCCTCAGCCTGCTTTAGATGTACATGAGGCTCAATACGATGTCAACAATGCCCCGAATGTCACAGAAGACATTCAGTTTCAGTACATGTTTCCTCAGGAAACAGAACTTACTGGTCACTCAAAATTGCGACTATGGGTAGAAGCCCAAGGCAATGATGACATGGATATCTTTATAACTCTTGACAAGATCGACAGGACAGGGGACAAGGTGCAATTGCCGTGGAGATCTTTGCGCACCGATGGCCCGCTTGTCACTGGATGGTTACGAGCCTCTCACAGGGAACTGGACGATGTCCTTTCCACCCCTCACCAGCCGGTTTTGAAGCATGCCCGCCAGCTAAAGATGAAGGTCGGGGAGGTTGTGCCTGTTGATATTGAGATTCTTGCCACAAGTGTGTTATTTCGGCGTGGCGAGAAAATTCTTCTTACTGTTGCTGGAAGCGACCCATTTGTTGATGACTATTCGGCGAACAATCACTCCAAGGTGCTCAACAAGGGAGCCCATGTGATTTATGCTGGCGGGCAGTATGATTCTCACCTTCTCATTCCCGTTATTCCTAGATCTTAGTATGAATTTAGTCTAATAATATAAGGGGAATCGATATGATTCTGTTTTCTCAATTGATGCCTTATTTCTAGGAATGAATTGATGTCTTGTACTTGTTTGTTCAGTGATTCCTCTTGGTGGCCTTGAAAAGTACTCATTCTGCTGGTTCTAACCGCTTTCAGTGGCGTGGGTCATATCACGACAAGGGCTTGGGCGCTTGTGACACTTTGGGCTAGCGCTGTCATCAATCGTCACCATGGGCAAAAAATTGCTTATAACACCTTGGACCATCTTGTTCGGCATCTTTTCCCTTGGCGACTCATACTTTCGTAACTAATCCGTCGCATCGCACCACTCAAAGTTGTCTGGCACCAATGGAACAAGCGGATCAGCCCCGCGTGGATACGCAGGCCGAAAGGCGTAAGATGCAGAATCGCATCAATCAACGAGCTCATCGTGAGATTCCTTCCTCGGCATAATTCACCCGGACCATTGGTATCTAACGTCTTTAGGGTTGCGGCAATCTCTCAAAAATGGACCAAACACGTCACACAAGCGTTGGAAACTGATCGGCTTTCTCGACAGCGAAGATGCTGAACCTGCCGCGATTGCCCGTAAAAGCAGTGCTGCTGGCAATTTTCGTCTCGCTGCTTCTTCAGACCCTTCTCCCTCATTGACAATGAACCCGCCTCAAGTGGTGATGAGCGGCCGAGAGATGGCCTGTCGCCTGGTCCCGTCTCATGAGCGGGAGCGATGTGCTCGATTTGAAACCACCGCATACCGAGCGTATTATTGTGGCACGCCGCAGGCTGACCACCTTCTATCCCTGGTGAAATTGAACGTGTACCGTGCATTCGTGGAGAACATGGAGGCGCTAGGTATGGGTGGCACAGAGTGGATGCATGACGATGCTATCTCCGCTTTCTGCACATCCCAGCCCCGGACGGCTCTTGATTCGAATATTCCAGCTCATCTACAACCAACAGCCATACAGCGTTCTATACCCCACCACCCTTGGCTAGACTTTTTCCCGCACCCCCGAATGCGTGACCACTTGATTCTGCTAGGTGATAGTTTTGATGATGACGAACTTTGTATTGACATCATGGGCTTCTGGAATCCCGACAAGGATGACCCAGCTCTGGTCGTTTGGGGGCAGCCATGGATTTTGGAGAACTGGGAGCTGTCAAAAGGCTTTATCACCAAATGGGGGTGGGCAGTTCGGGAGTGTCCGGAATTATTTGCCTCGACCAACCATTGGCGTGCCATGCGCGGTGAGAAACAACTTTCCCGAGTCCCCTGATTTCTAGACTCCATAAACTCCAGGTGCTATTATAACTTGTGATATTCTGTTCGGGATTATCACCAATTTGTCGCAGTTCACCAAAGAATGAAAAATTAATTTACCAATACGTAACGATATCGAGCTTTCCCCTTATCCATATCAACCAGGACCTGATTTGCCTCTGCCATGGGCCTCTCCTCAATCCATGGCTTAATATTCTTCCTTTCCGCAACGACAAGCATCTCGCGTATTTCACTCGGGCTCCCAATCTTGGAACCGCAAAGCTTCAACCCCATCCCGATCAAAGATCCAGCAGACAAGGTGAAGGGGCCATCTTCGGGATTTCCAACCTGCACCAAAGCGCCATTCGGGCGCAAGAGTTTCAAGGAGTCTTCAACCGAGGTTTTGTTGGATGAGACGGTCGAGATGATTAAATCCAAGCTCCTGGCGTGTTTAGATGCCCAGTCAGGTTCATCCACAGTCGCCGCGTACGTATCGGCACCCAAGCTCAGTGCGTCGGCCCGCTTGGAAATCCGGCGCGAGAATGCAGCCACTTGATCTGCGCCAAGTGCCTTTGCGAAGAGGATGGCAAAATGTCCGAGCCCCCCTATACCTATGATGCCGACTCGCTTTCCCGGTCCACAACCGTACTGCTTCAACGGCGCATAGACCGTCGCTCCAGCACACAACATTGGTGCGGCAACAGCCGACGGCATGGCCTCTGGGATCTTGACAACAAAGTGGGAAGGCACTCGGGAGAAACGGGCAAAGCCCCCGTAAGACACGCTTCCGTCAAGATAGCGACTGGAGTAAGTGCTCGTCCACAACTTGGTGCAATACTTTTCAATTCCGGTGCTGCATTCATTGCAGTGACCATCTACCCGGCCACGGCATGAGTCGCTCTGGGGGCCAACGCCGACGCGGTCACCGCCCGCAAGCCCCTTTACGTGCGATCCAACGCGAACAATCACACCAACAATCTCGTGACCCACACAGCAAGGGTAGTTGGTGGGGCGCTATTGACTGTGGTATCAGCAGCGTCATGAACACAGTGTGGACGGGATTGGAAGTCTGACTTACCCAGCCACTCCGCAAAACACAAAGATCAGAAGCGCAAACACCACAGTGGGTGATGCGAATATCCACATCTGTTTCCTCCCATGTTTTGGGCTGATACGTTTGCCATACCATTTGGCCTTGGGCCGAATCACGGTCAAGGCCCATCCATCCCTCAAATTCTGGGGTAGAGTCTGACATCATAAGTGATGCAAATTGTAACACAGAAGAAAGATGTTAGAAATAAGATAAATAGCCAATGGTCAATCTCTTGTCATTGTGGGAATGGATGGTGGTTTTTATGCTCAGTTCCCCCTTCGCAATCGAGGAGTGTCCAGTTAGCTCGGATAGCTTGGTTCGGCTTTCCACAACGCCCCATCACCGACTAGACAGACACAGCTTCTCTTCCTCCGAAATCTCCGGTGCAGGACCCCTGAAGCCCATCCACCTTTCCCTCTTCGGCTAGAGCGTCATCATAAGGGCTCAATGGGTGGTGCATCAAGCAACCGTCACCGTGTCCCCATTCGTCGTACTATGACGGGGAATATCACTTGTAAATTTAACCCTGCGCAATGTATGTTGCCGGTACTTCGATCGGCAGAGAAAAAATACAAGACACCATCACCTGGTACGTATCGGTGTCTTCCTACTCGTACAGTCCCTGGTTAAGTTGCAAATCAAAATATCAAAGATGAAAATGCGAGTTAACTGCAAATAATTAATTGCGTAGTCAATTAAACAAAAGACATGCTCTCCTCTAACCTTTTCATGGGGCAACTGTATCTACATAAAGATAAGGCATCATGCTGCTCGGGTGGCGGTCGCCCCGCACATCTGCGTCAAAAGCGACCCTGCTTACAGCATCTCGTTCCTCATCACTAAGCTCGACACGGAGACTGCCCAAATTTTCATCTAGGTTATGGGCTTTAGTGGTGCCCGGGATGGGAATAATTCCATCGTACAATTTAGACAGCCAAGCCAAGCTTAGCTGACCCACAGTACAATGCTTTTGTACAGCAAGCTCCTCTATTGCTCTCACAAGGGCTATGTTCTTGTCAAAATTCTCCTTGGAGAACCGAGGCAAGGCACGACGGCGATCTTCCTCATCAAAGTCATCGGGGCTCTTTAGCTTTCCTGTCAGAAAACCCCGACTGAAGGGGGAGTAGGAAACAAGAGCCACCCCCAACTCGCGGCAGGCATCCAGGAGACCATTTTCTATGCTTTCGATGGCGAACGGCGATAGCTCAACTTGCACCGCGGCTATAGGGTGGATACGATGAGCGCGCCGCAGTGTATCTGCAGAGCATTCACTCAACCCGAGGTATTCAACCAGTCCTTCCTTGACCAACGCAGCCATCGCAGTCACAGTGGTTTCTATCGGTTGGGCCGGATCTATTCGGTGGCAATAATAGAGATTAATAGGGTCATCATCCGCGAGGCCTAACCGTTGACGGCTTCTGAGGCACGCCTCACGGATGTAGCCCGCACTGTTGTGAATACTGGATGGTTGTCCGGGATGCTGCTTGATGCCGAACTTGGTGGCAAGAAAAATATCCTGCCGCTTGCCGCTTCGTTGAAACCATCTACAAACCAAAGGTCAGTTGAGTTGGTGAAGACTACCACGATGGATGACTTACTTTCCAAGTATGTCTTCGTTGTCAGCATAGACATCGGCCGAATCCCAGAAGGTCACCCCCTGCGCATGGGCGTAGTCGAGAAAGTCCAAACGTTCTGCATCGGGTAGCCGCTTGTTATAGAACATCGACAACCCCATCAAACCGAGACCTGTATATAAAACCGGCGTTAGCCTTGCTGTGATGTAGCTATTGATTTGAAATATTCGACGCATACCTTGAGCGGACACATGTGGTCCATTTTTTCCCAGTTGTCGAGTTGGAAGCATGGTGGTGTTTGTTGGAATGCGGTCGGCTCTGGAAGGGTAGATATCTATTAAAAGATTTAATAAAAATAAGAACAAAGAATAAAAGAACGTTCAGTTGGAACTATTGGGATAATAAAATCTTCAGCTTAATTGACAACATGCTCCCAAGCTGCATCTGGCTCCCAAGCTATGTCCATCACGATCCACCAGACTAGGCTCGTATCAATGGCATTGATGACAAGTCTAACTATAAAGGGCTAGCGTCGTCATCACTCTTGTCTGCACTTCCACTACTGACGATCACGTATCCGAAATTTGCCGTGCTTCCATTAAACTTTGGGGCACCCTTCAGCATACCGACTTTTTCGACGGATCCACAATCCGTAATGAAAAAGGCAGAACGGAACTGGCGCACAAAGAAGGGCCAGAAAGGCTGGAATACTCGAAGCCCAATGAATACCCAATTTGTGATACATCTTTTCTGTAAAGAGAGGAAGGATTGCTGCAACCACCGACCGCATGAAAATAGTAGCCGCCAACGCGGAAGCCGCATATTTTGTGTAAGTATCGATGAGATAATTTGATAAGGCCAAAGAAATGGTAATGTTTCCAAATCCGAACCCAGACGAGCCGATAAGGCAGACTATCCAATGGATGGAGGGGGAGTTGGTCCAGGCAAACCAGAAGAGACCGATGGGTAAAACGATGCCGCCTACCATGGCAGAACGGAGTCTTGCCTCGGGTTGAAGCGTGTGGGAGCTGGACTGGTTCACCTGTCTGATGTATTGCCGGTTTATCAAAATCATGAAGATGGTTGCAAAGCCCATCCCTACTGTGATTCCCAGGAATGCCAAGCCGGTGAATCCAGCAGACCAGCCTCGAGTCTCTGTGAACACAATCGGGAAGGCAGCCAGGATAAGGTATGTTGTTCCATAGATAATTGAATTGTAGAAAGCCAAGACAATCACGATCGGCTCGCGGAACAACAATGCCCACGGACGAGACAGGGATATAAACATCCTCCTTCCCAGACCTTTTTCTTCCACGTCAGGCAAACGGGTAGGATTAGGTGTGAGGCCTCTTGCTTTCAGCAATGCTCCAGCTCGCCGTCTTAGAAGCACAGGGGCGTTCGTTTCCGGGACCAACACAAAGCCAGTAATACCAACGACGCCGGCGAATATAGCGAGCATCCATTCCACCCATCGCCAGCCCTGGCTTTCGCCTAGAAAGCCACCTGCGATCGGACCCAACACAGGTCCCAGGAATGGCGCGCATGCATAAAAGCCTACAGCCAGTCCGCGCTGCTCTGCGGAGTACAAATCCGCAATCACACCCCCTGCGTTAGTCAACGGGGCGCTTCCCAAGGCCCCACCCAAGGCGCGAAAGATGACCAACTGATAGAAGTGCCGAGAACATGCACCTCCTACTTGGAATGCTGTCAGAAACAGAGCGCTGAGCAGAAAGCAATTTCGGCGGCCGATGGTTTCACTCAAGGGAGCCCAGATGACTGGTCCAATGGCAAACCCTAACACGAATAAGGAGACTCCCAACAGAGCCAATTCGTTGGATATACTGAATTCTCTGGTAAGATCTCCCAAGTCGGCTGTGTAAGCACTCGAAGCGAAGGATACTGCTAAACAGGCGAGAGCAGATATGGCAGTTATTGTCCATTTTCGTACATAATGGAAGTTTTGCGGATTTGAAGGATCATCTTGAGCCCAGTTAATCTCAGGAAGGCTTTCTGAGCCGCCTTGTTCGTGCGAGTTGTTCATTTGAGTACATGTACGACAGCCGTGGACTTGAAGATAAGGGATCCTGTAAATGAAGAGTTGCACATTCTTGGAGTCAAAATCGAGAAGAATTTATAGGCATTCGGTAATAAATCCCAAGAGCCGAGATAAGGCTTTTGACATAGATACAGCGCGGTGCATAAGGGCTTTCACTCCTATCTGGAGCTAAAATTAGTACTGACGCAGTGGTTAAAATGGGTTACCTAATTTGGTTAGTTGGTCAGCAGCGGCTCGCCCCAGTGGATAGGCCAGCTTGCCCCCGAGCACCTGCCGTGACCCATCCACCTGGGTTGGAAATGTATGGACTCGGTGGCAATAGTAGCTCAAATTTTATCTAGGCATATAAACATAGATATTCTCCAGGTAATCCAGAGAAATTTCGCAGACCCCACGCATCTCTCCCTTGATCCATCTCCACCTATCACACATTCTCCCTTGCACGCCGAAAAGTTGGGGAAGGCCGGGGCGACCTGAAGTGACCAATCCATTAAAGTCAATTGCCGGGAACGGATGAAATGAAATCTCCAAGAATACCAGAAACTACCGACTTGAACCCCCCAGATGGCGGATTGAGAGCATGGCTCCAAGTCCTGGGGTCGTTTTTCCTCTTCTTCAACACATGGTTAGCCCCTTGTTGCCGAAGTAAACTCTGACTTTGTCTAATCTCTCTTCTAGGGGAATTATCAATTCCTACGGAGTGTTCCAGACTATTTATGAAGAAGTAATATTGCCCAGTACAAGCGCATCCGGAATTTCCTGGATCGGCTCATTGCAATCGTTTTTGATCATGTTCCTAGGGGTGGTGACAGGACCCATCTATGACGCTGGGCATGTCTATACTCTGATATACCTAGGCTCCTTCCTAGTTGTGTTTGGTCATATGATGCTCAGCCTATGTTCTACCTTCTGGCAAATTATGCTGGCACAGTCATTCTGCATTGGAATAGGCGCTGGCTTGCTCTTTGTGCCGAGTATTGCTCTATTGTCCACCTATTTTACCACAAAGCTTCCCTTTGCGGTAGGCATTGCTGCATCGGGATCCAGTATTGGTGGTGTCGTCTACCCGATTCTCATTCGAAACCTACAATCCCAAGTTGGGTATGCATGGTCGGTTCGCGTGATCGGGTTCGTGGCGTTTTTTGGTCTCACTGTCTCCTGCATTGTCATCAGAGTGCGGACTCCTCCCCTTTCCCAACGCAAACTCGTCGACTGGGCTTCATTTGCTGAGATGCCCTATACACTTTTCAACCTTGGCCTCTTTCTGTTTCATGGGACTATACACGCCGTTTTATTATATTCAGTCCCTAGCTCTCCAGCAACAGCTCACGTCATTGTACCTGCAATTCTATCTCGTCCCCATCATGAACGCTGCATCGACTTTGGGGCGAATCATTCCCGGCTTTTTGTCGAAGTACATGGGTCCTTTTAACATCCTCGTCCCGTGTTCCATTACATCCGGGATCCTGATTCTATGCCTACTCGCTATCAAATCGCAGAGCCCGTTATTGGTAGTCTGTGTATTTTATGGGTTCTTCTCTGGCTCACTAGTCTCACTGTCAGGGCCCATCCTAGTGGCGCTTTCTCCGGACAAATCTGTGCTTGGTACAAGGATGGGAATGTGTTTTACTCTCATGGGAATTGCATTATTGATTGGAACGCCCATTTCTGGCGCTATTCTCAACGCAGAAAACCCTACCGCGGTTTGGCTTTATAGTGGACTCTTCACTCTGGCAGGAGGGGTTATCGTGGCTGCTGCACGAATAGCAAAGGGTGGTTGGAATATCTTTGCAAAGGTCTGAAGAAGTATGATATGAACACTTTGCTGTTCGGTAGCTTCAAAGACTGCCGTTATTAATTTATCCTTTGGTCGGATGGACTCGATTGTCGGGTTGGCGATAAACGCGTCGTACCAGTAATAAGCTGGAGAATATGATTGCTCCTGATATAGTTCCATCTGCGACCAGCTGACCACCGCCACTAACACAAGAGCCTACATGATTACGGTGAACTCCGGTACGGTTTCTGATGGTTTGACATTCGTGGTCGATTCAGGTTCCCCTCTGTCATCCGATTCCACCATTAAGCATGCAACACGCGGACGTCTTCGAACAAGGAGAATACAACAAGAAAAAGAAGACAGGATAAAGATATTTAGAAAATACATCAGAATCAATTGTTCCACTGACAACGGTTAAGTAACTAGAGCTTTTTTTCGCGTTACTTTCGCTCATCGTTCTTGTGTTGCTTGAATTGTTAAAGCAGCGAGACTCCACAGTCGCCGCTTTGGGATATCGCGGGCAGGCTAGCCCAGAGGCATCATATCAAGCCCAGATCCGGGTTATGCCGGAAACAGCAGAGATAGCTTCACAAGGTATATTAGAACTAGATTAGTCCCTCCAGATTAAATAGATAATTATTTCTTAATATTATACCTCTTAATTCATATATTCCAATAGATTATAAGCCCAATTTCTGCATAAAGAGACCAAATAACTTATATTAGCCGCCTAAGACATTAATCCCTTAATAATAAAAGTAATAGTAATTATAAGTTAAGGTAAATAAGCCTTAATTATTAGTAAAGATATTATTAAGAGATAAGAAAATAGCTTAAAAAAATATTTACTAAAGAATAAATAAAGTATTTACTTTAAATTTAATAGACTAAGAAAGTAATAATAATAAATCTTTTCCTAAAGTTATTATAAATTTAATATTATCTTATTAATTCTTAGAAAAAAAAAATAATAAAAATAAATAAAAGGAAAAAAAAGAAAAAGAAATAATTAAGATAATATAATAAGAAAAATAGCTAAAAATAATAATACTAAGGTAAAAGGAAAGTTTTATAATAAAAAAAGCTATATAATAAAAAGAGCCCTTTAAGAAAATATTATTAGCTATATTTCTAGTAAAAGAATTAAATATATTAATATTTAATAATATAAGTATAAGTTAAAAAGGCTTATCTTTTTACTTAAGCTTTTAGAAATTATAAATAATATTTATATTAACTATAAGAAATTCCCTAAGGGTATTAGTTTATTATTTATTTTATATATAAAAGATGTTACTAAGGAAATATTACTAATTAATATTTATAGTATAAGGGCTATTAGTAAAAGAGATTTAATAAATTTAAAATATATATAATTTAAAGCTTAAGTTTTCCTAAGATTAATATCTAAAAAAGGAAAAATAATAAATAAATTAAAAAAGATATATAAAAAATACTTTATTAAATTTAAAATAAGATCTTAATATTTAATTATTATCTTATAGTAAAAAAAAGCTATTATTATAATTATAAAAAATCTTAAATTAATTTATTATTAATAATCTTATTTTATATTATATAAATATATAAATAATTTAAGCTTTATATAAATAATTTAAAGAAAACTTAATTTAAATAAAAGAAAATTTACTTATAAATTTAATTAGCTTATATCTAAAAATAGCTATAGATATTATAAAGTATATAAATAACTTTAGGGTATATATTAGCTATTATAAAGTATTAAGAAATATATTTTTAAATAATATAAAAATAAAATAATTTATTATTAATATTAAATATATCTATAGTAATTAGGTAAAATAAGTTTATTATCTTTAGAGATATAATCTAAAATAAAATTTACCTTAGCTATAAGATAACTTAATAGATAAAGTAAAAAAATAAAAATAAATAAAAAAATCTAATAACTTTAATATTCTTAAGTTTATATTAGCTTAAGCTAATAAATAATAAAAAAAGGACTAATTATTAGAAAATAATAAAAAAAAGCCTAAAGATCTTATTAATATTAAATATTTTAAATATAATAAAATAGGCTATATAAAGGCAAACTATCTAAATAAGAAAAATAATAAAGATTAAAAGCCTTAATCTTACTAAAACTACTAATAAATAAAACTATTAAGTATAAATAATAAACTAAGCAAAAAATTAGCCTTTTTATATATAATAAATTAAACTATATAAAAATAAATTATTTATATTTATAAGGACTTTATAGCTAATAAGTAATTAGCCTAAGGGAAAAAATAAGATAAAACTATAATTAGCTAAGTTATATTAACTAAATCTTAGGGATTTAATCTAAAAGATTATTAGCTATAGAATTTAAGAGCTAATCTTTATATTATTAATAACCTAAAGTAATTCTAAGAAGGCAATTAAGTAGAAATAAATAACTTAATTCCTATTACTATTAGCAAAGACATAGTTTTCCTAATAGTAATTAATACTATTATTATTATAACTTATATAAAGGGAAAATAAACTATAACTATATCCCTAAAATATATAGTTCTAATTAAATTATTTCCCCTAAATATAATATTAGGAAAATATATATATTTAGCTAATAAATACTTAATTAAAAATAAAATATATAATAAAAAAGACTATTTAATAGAAACTATTAATATATAAAGGCAAAGATTTTACCTATATATTATAAGCAAAATTACTAGATCTAAAAGCCCTTTAATAATAAAGCTAATATTTACTTAAAAAAAGCTTTAGGATATTAGGCTATAGTACTAATAATTAAGCTATAATAATTATAAATACCTTTAAAGAATAATAAAGGTAATAAAAGGTAAATTACTATTTATTATATCTATAAAAGATATATATATCCTATGTAACCTAGGAAAGAGTATAAGATTTACTTTAAAAAATACTAGACTAAGGGTAAATATAGCCCTAGATAAGGTTTATATTAATATTTACTTTTTAAAGCCAAAGATATATAATAAGAAAAAGATAATCTTATTATTTGCTAATAATAACTTTTACTTTAAAATAGAAAGACTTCTAGGAATAAAGGGATTAGCCCTTTATATAATTAAAAAAATACTTAAGGGAATAGAGAATAAGGTATATATAGAATTTACTAGGGAAATCTAGATAAATAATATACTTAAATTTAAGGTATAAGCTATTAATCTTTAGGCAAAGAAATATAATATAAAGATTATCTATATTTTACTAAAAGGCTATAAGTAAAATAGTCTTATTAAATAAGGATATAAAGTAATTCTTAAAAAGGCTTATATTAATATAATTATAATAGATATTTTATAAGAGCTATAAGGAAAAATTATAATAATAACTATTTATATTATAAACCTAATAGTAATAAAAGCTATAAAATAAAAAACTCCCTATAAAATATTCTAGAATAGCCTAAAAGAAAATAAGCTAGTATTTATTACTTATCTTTAAATGCTTAGGTATAAAGCTTTTATATATATTAACTAAGAAATTACTTAAGTAAGAATTATTAGGGCTAAAAAGATAAAAGTAAGAGCTTAAAAGGGTATTCTTATTAGATACAAAGGAAACTACCTATATAGGATTTAGAATCCTAAGATAAAGGCAATAATAATTACCTTTTATATTATCTTTTATAAGCTATTACCAAAGGCCCTTATAGAAGATACTATCTAATTATAGCTACCTAGGGCATATAAGATAAAAGCTAATAAATTTAGATTAAAATTAATTAGTAAATAAAAGATTATTAATATAGTAATAGTTATATACTAAGAAAAAGACCCTAAAATACTATAGAAGATACTAGAGCTCTTAGATGGTAAGGAATAAAAGGAATTAATTTTCCAAGAAATCCTATCTTTTTTTAAGAAAAGAATACTAAAGTTTATCCTATAAAATAAAGTCTCTATAAAAAGAAAACTATTAACTATTAAATAGGTATTTAAATATAAGTATAATAAGCTAGGAGAGATAATTATAAATAAGTTATAATTTGTTATATATAGCTTTCTATAGAAATAAGATATTAATTTTAATTAAATATACTTATTAACTATAAGAGTTATCTTATAGTAAATAGTAATTGCTATTATAATATAGCTTAGGCTAAATATTATCTAAGTAAATATTATTATAGTATATTTTAATAGGAAGCTAAAGAAAGAAATTTATATTAAGGTATTTAAGATATTTAAAGAATTCTTTAAGGATAATTACTATAAATACTTAGCTAAGGAACTAAGGTATATATTAGATTATATTATATAATTACTATAAGTACTCTATAATCTAAAGTAAAGTAATTACTAATAGTAAAAGTGTAATGATCTGGCTGATTTCCCAAGGGATAAACCAATTAGAAGGTAGGATTTATATTAGTAGAAGGATTAAAGTATATAGTAATATACTAAGCAATATAAAGATATTTATAAGTATTATATTTAGTAATAGTTAATTAGTAATTAAGGTAACCAAATTATATTAAAAGCTAATTAAGATTATTTTTTATAATTAGACTTAATTTATTTATATACTTTTATGCTAAAGGGTAATTATTATATAGCTTTAATAATTACTTTTATAATTACCTTATAATTATAATAATTATATTATAATTATATAGGTAATTATAATTATATTAGTAATTATAATCTAGGATAAATAGATCTAAGGTATATTTTATTAGTTTTAATTACTTTAGCTAATATAGATTATAATATAATATTCCTTTTTTATTAGTTTTTGCCCTTAAGACTATATACTTAACCCTAGTATAATTACTTATTTATTTATATTAATTTAAATTTATAAAAATTCTAAGTACTAAAATACTAATAGTATATTTAGTAGATTTACTTATTATTATACCTAGCTTACTAAAGATATTATTAATTTTAATTATAATATTATATTTTATTCTTTTTATTTATCTAAGGGGCTTTATTACCAAATAATAGCTTATTTTTCTTAGTATAATAAATATACTTATTAAGATTATTTCTATAATACTTCTAGGGCTATAATAAGTTCTTATAAGGGATTTTTTCTTTTTATGTATTTTTAGAGTTTAATTAATAAGGGTAATAATAATAAAATTAAGTAAAGAGTTTAAGTATTTAGATTAAGTTAAAAAATAAGCTAAAAAAAAGATATTTATTATTTAAATAAAAATAAATAAGATTTTTACTTAATTAACTTAATTATATAAATAGAAATATTTATTAAAGTTATAAAATAAGAAAATAGTTTATTATAGTTTATTTTCTATTAATAATTTAAATAAAATAAATTATATTAAGTTAAAAGTAATAATTAATATTTAATCTTTAGGGACCTTAGATATTATTAATTAAAATACTATTAAATTATCTTTTAATATTATTTCTAAAGAAATACCTTTAGTATTTTTAAATAATATATTAGGTTCTTAGTAGATTTCTATATTATTTCTTTATAGCCTTTTTATTTTATCTTAAAATAGCTATTTATTTATTATTATAAGAGTTTTTATATTTTTTATTATTCTTTAATATTCTTAATTTAAGGCTTATATTTTGGTTTTATATTAACTTAGACTTTATTATTTAATCTCTTAATTTTATTATTTTATTTATTTATTTATTTATAAATAGAATATTATACTTAGCTTATAGTTTAATTCTATTAAGCTTATAAGGCTTTACTAGAATTTAAATATAAATAAATATTCTTTATTAGATATAATTTTTATAGAGAGTTTATAGATTATAATAATATATTAAAAGAATAAATAAATAAATTTATCTTTATTAATTATTTTTTTATAAGAAATATAATATATTATTTTAATAAAATAATTAATAATAATAAAAATACTATTATAATATTAGCCTATTATAAGGTCTATAGATAAAAAAAAGTTTATAATAAAGTCTATAGTAATTAATTTCTATAATTAAAATATAACTAAGGCTAATTAAAGTAATTTATAGAATTTATGCCTAGATTTCTTTGAGTATTAGCAAAGGCTATACTCCTTATATACTATCTTTACTTTCTTTTTTATCTTACTAAAGGAAAATATCTATTTAATATATTTAAGGGTTTTATTAATTCCTTTATATCTATATAAAAGGTATTTATAGATTTCTCTAAAGATATCTATTTAGTATTTCTTAGATACTTAGATTAAATCTATATATTTTTCCTTAGGGAAATTAAGATTATACTTCTTGATTTTCTATAGTAATAGATTTCCTTATTCTACTTACTATAAAGGGATTTTAGCTTTACTAATATGCCTTATTCTTAGATATCCTTCTATTTAGATAATAATAATAAGTTTCTTTATTTTAATTATTATTTTACTAATAGGTATTTATTTATAGGCTCTTTTAGGAGATAATTAAAATAATTATTTCTTAGTTTAAGACTTTTCTTTATAGTAGTTAGGGTATTAGCTAATAGTATTAGCTTAATTATTCTTTATTTCTTAGATATAGATAATTTAGTAATTAAATTTAAAAAGATATTTAATATATTAAAATTATCTTTTACTAAGCTCTTAGATTATTATAAAGTAAAAGATATTTTATAATCTATATATACTATAATTTTATATTTTTTTTTAAGTAAATAGTAATTTATTTAATTTAGGCTCTTAGGGCAAAGTCTAAGGAATTTATTTTTAATTTAATTAATTATTCTAGGTTAAATATAATAAATATAGATTCTAAGATAATTACTTTTTATATAGCTTTAAATATAATTTATACTTAATTTTCTTATATAAAGTCTTTTTTCTTTTTTATAAATTCTAATAAAAGGATTATAATTTTACTAAAATCCTAGATAAACTTATAATAGTAATTTATAAATTTAAAAAAAGCTTATACCTTTTTAATATTTATTAATACCTTTTATTTTTTAATAGTAATAATCTTCTTTAAATTTATATAAATTTTATTAGGTAAAATAATATATCTTAAAAATTTAACTTTTATAGTATAAAATTTTTTTTTTTTAGGTTTAATAAATAATTTATTATTCTAAAGGGCTTTTAAGACCTTATAGATATATTTCTTATATTCTTTTTTATTCTTAGAAAAAATAAGAATATTATCTAGATAATAAATAATAAAGATATTAAGGTATTCTTAAAGTATATAATTAATTATTTATTAGAATAATATAAATATATTTATAAGTCTAAAAAGCATAATAAGATATTTAAATAATCTAAATTTTATTTAAAAGATAATTTTCTATTTATATTTTTCTTTAATATAAATAAGATTATAGACTCCTTTAAGATCTAAGGCAATAAAGATATTTATACTATATAATTAATCTTTTATTTCTATAATCAAAGGTAAAGAGATCTAATCCTTAATAATATTCTCATTAAATTATTAATAATTAACTATAAAATATAACTTTTTATTCTTTTTTAGTATAAATATAATAAAATATTTAATTTTAAAATTCAAAATATAAATATATTCTTTCTTAAGTATATCTTTAATATATGCCTTTAGAGTATCTAATTATACTTAGTTAAGGTTATAAATAAAATAAAACTAAATATTAATTCTTTTTTTAAAAATAATTTTATAATCTTATTAATTAAATTCTAATAATTTAATCTTTAATTCTTTAGCAAATAATTATTTATAGATTTAATATTTAGGTAATATATTCTATAATTTATTTTAGACTATCTTTATTTTTATTCTTTTAAAATTAAAATTTAAATATTAAAGCTATATATATATATAGGTAATTTTATATTATTATTATTATTATTAATTATTTTTATATTTAGGTAATTTTATATTATTATTATTATTATTAATTATTTTTATATTTATACTTTATTTCTATTAATAATAATATTTTTATTATATTATTATATATACTCTTTACTTAGTTAAAATTAAGAATTTAAGATCTTTTATTATTAGAAATATTATTAATTATATTATATTTAAAGAGTACTTATATCTAGCTAATATATTAATTAATATTAAAATTATATTAATATAGCTATAAATATTTTAAAATAATATTATATTCTTTAATATTTATAATATTAAAGTTAATTTCTTAGTTTTTTTTATAAATAAAGACTTTAAGATAATTAAGCTTTTTATTTATTATATTATTATTATATTTAAATATAATACCTTTAAGATTATATATAATATAAAGATTTAATTTTATTTTCTATAGTAGCCTTAATCTATTAATTAGCTTAAGGCTAATATAATTAAGCTATATTTTATTATCTATTATTATAATATACTAAGTTCTATAAATCTAGATTTTTAAATTTAATTATTCTAAGGGCTTTTCTATTAAAGCTATATATAAAGTCTTTTTAGAAGTTCTTTTGGTAATTCTATAAGCTTTTACTTAAGCTACTCTCAGAGCTCTAGTTCTCTAAGAGATACTATTAGTTTTTTAGCAATAATATAATTATTTAGTATTAATCTTATACTTTTTTACTTTTATAGAGATTATATATAGGATTTAGATAATTATATTATTCTTTATCTTTATAGTTTAATAGATTTACTAAAGGAAAAAAAATAATAATATTATTAAATTCTTTTATTTATTTTATAATAAGGTAATTATTATAATTAAATTTATAGATATAATATATTAAAATATTTAATATTTATATAAGAAAATATTTATTTTATTTCTTATATTTAAAGTATTTTATATAAAAGTAATTAAAGTAATTAAATTATATAAATTTATAATAAGCTAAATAGCTTTTTATTAATCTTAGGTTATTATATTTAAATATTATTACTTTTAGCTAAATAAAATATATTTTATTTCTTATTATAAGATAAATATTATTATTATATTTAATAATATCTTTAGTAATTAATTATATTTTTTTTTATTTATAATTTAATAAGCTTTTTTATTTTTATTATATTTTATTATATTTTATTATTTAGAAATCCTTTTATTATATTTTATATTATTAAAGTTTATAAATAAGCTTATTCTTTTTACTCTTTTTAAGTTATAAAATTATAAAAATAATTTATTATTTTATTACTTAAGATAATAGATTTATAAATAGTAATTTCTTTTTTCTTTAGAAATTCTAAGGAGATTCTAGAGTTATTAATATATATTATATTATTATATTATAGCTATAGTTTTATTATTATATTTCTAAGAATTTCTTTTTAATACTAATTATTATATTAATTCTATAAATTATAATTTTTAGATTATTACTCTTAGTTTTTTACCTTTTAGTATATTACTAAAGTATACTTTTTTTAAGGTATAATATTATTATATAATATAGCTAGATTTTCTATAGTTATAGTAAAGAATATTATAAGAATATTTTTATTTACCTTTTTATATAGTTTTAATATTTATAGCTCTTAGGTAAATACTATAGAAAGTAAAGATATAGGATTTTCTATTTTTTGTATTTTTAGCTTAGTCCTAATAGTTAATTATTATTAGCTTTTTATTTTCTTATTTTTACTATTGCTTTTTATATTATTTATTATTAACCTTAACTATATAAATAATATATATAATAAAGATAATAAGAGGTTCTAGAAGTTAATATATCTTATCTTAGATAAATTCCTTAAGTTATTAATAAAACTTATAGATAAGGATTTCTTTAGTCTAAGAGAGTTTATTTATATAATAATAAAAGTTAAAAAGAAAGTTAATATAGAATCTTTTTTGATAGAGCTTCTTAAGTTTTTTAAGTATTATTTATTTCTTATTAATAATTTTATAAAAGATAATAAGTTTATTCTTAAATCCTTTAAAGAAGAAAAAGAGAATTTTAATAAATTTTATAGTATTTTCTTAGAGATTTATAATATAGTCTTTAAATAGTTTTTTTATTATTTTTATAAATCTTTTTTTTAATTATCTAATAATATATTAAACTTTAAAGGGTTTATTATTAGTAAAAGTAATTAAATATAGAAAATAATAAGTTTTAATTTAAATTAACTATTCTTAAAAGATATTACTATTATCTTTTTAAATAGATAATTCCTTTAGCTTAATAATCTTATTAAAATCCTTAGAGTAAACTAAGAATTATTTAAATTTCTTAATATATTATTTATAGCTTTTTATAATATTAATTTAACTTTTTCTTAAGATATTAATAATATTATAAAGTTCTTTAATATTATTATATTTATTTATATAAATTTCTATTATATTAATTTTATTATTAAGAAAATTAAGTTTTTTAGTTAATATATTATTTTTAGCTTAAAGTTCTTTAATTTAATTATTTAAATTATTATTATTATTTTTTTTATTTTTTTTTTCTTTTTCTAAGAAATTTATATTTTTATCTTTATTTAAATTAATTAATTAAAAAATAACTAAAGTCTTAGGGCTAATTATAGGTTTTTTTATAATAAGGAATTTAGCTAAATTATTAAATAAAGAAAATATAGCTAATACTATTATAATATATTACTTAGTAATTAATATAAGTAATTTACTAAATAAAAGCTTTTAATATATAATAATTTAATTAATTTCCTAAGGAATAAATTAATTAAAAAATAGGATTTATATTAATAAAAAAGATTAAAGTATATAATAGTATACTAAGTAATATAAAGATATTTATAAGTATTATATTTAATAATAATTAATTAATAATTAAGATAATTAAATTATATTAAAAGCTAATTAAGACTATTTCTTATAATTAGACTTAATTTATTTATATACTTTTATATTAAAAGATAATTATTATATAGCTTTAGTAATTACTTTTATAATTACCTTATAATTATAGTAATTATATTGTGATTATATAGGTAATTATAATTATATTAGTAATTATAGTCTAAGGTAGGTAGGTCCAAGGTATATTCTGCCAGTTTTAACCGCTTTGGCTAATATAAGTTATAATAAAAAGTAATTTAAAAAAGAATATAAAGCTATTAAACTTAAGTAATTTCTCTTTAATATATTAGTATATATAGATAAGAAATAAGGTATTATTATAATTATATATATTAATAACTTAATTATAGTCTCCTTAGATAATAAGATTATATCTAAGTATTATAGGGAGCTTGTAAAGAACTTAGAGATTAAGGTAATAGGATTCCTAAAGTTCTTTCTAGGAGTAGTAATTAAAAGGATAAATAATAGATTAATAATCCTTACATAAGATAACTATGCAAAAGACATCTTAGAATCCCTTGGTATAGTAAACTACAATATAGTAATTACCCTAATAGACCTTAGCCTCTATTATATTATAAAAGAATCAAAAGAAATATGCTTACCAAAGATAAAAGAATAATATATAAAGCTAATAGGGAAATATATATTATAACCCATACTAGCCAAAGCAGTTAGAACTAGCAGAATATACCTTAGACCTACCTATCTTAGACTATAATTATTAGTATAATTATAATTATCCCTATAATTACAATATAATTACTATAATTACCAAATAATTATAAAAGTAATTACTAAAATCCTATAATAATTACTTCCTAGTATAAAAATATATAAATAAATTAAGCCTAATTATAAAAAATAATTTTAATTAGCTTTTAATATAATTTAATTATCTTAATTACTAATTAATTATTACTAAATATAATAATTATAAATATCTTTATATTACTTAGTATATTACTATATACTTTAATCCTTCTACTAATATAAATCTTATCTTTTAATTAGTTTATTTCTTAGGAAATTAGCTAAATTATTATATATTAAAAGCTTTTATTTAGTAGATTATTTATATTAATTACTAAGTAATATACTATAATAATACTAATTATATCTTTTTTATTTAATAATTTAGCTAAACCTTTTATTATAGGAAAACCTATAGCTAGCCCTAAGACTTTAGCTACTCTCTAATTAATTAACCTAGATAAAGATAAAGATATAGATTTCTTAGAAAAAAAAAAAAAATATAAAAAATAATAATAATAACTTAAATAATTAAATTAAAGAATTTTAAGCTAAAAATAATATATTAACTAAAAAACTTAATTTTCTTAATAATAAAATTAATATAATAAAAATCTATATAAATAAATATAATAATATTAAAGAATTTTATAATATTATTAATATTCTAGAAAAAAGCTAAGTTAATATTATAAAAAATTATAAATAATATATTAAGAAACTTAAATAATTCTTAGTTTATACTAAGAACCTTAATAAAATTATTAAACCTAATAAATTATCTATTTAAAAAGATAATAATAATATTCTCTAAAAATAATTAACCTAAATTAAAAGTTATTATTTTTTATATTTAATTACTTTTATTAATAATAAATTTCTTAAGATATAATATACTATTAAATAATTAAAAAAAAGATCTATAAAAATAATAAAAAAACTATTTAAGGACTATATTATAAATCTCTAGGAAAATATTATAAAATCTACTAAAATTCTCTTTTTTTCCTTTAAAGAATTTAAGAATAAACTTATTATTTTATATAAAATTATTAATAAAAAATAAGTAATATTTAGAGAACTTAAAAAGCTTTATTAAAAAGGCTTTTATATTAATTTCCTTTTTGACTTTTACTACTATATAAATAAACTTTCTTAGACTAAAGAAACCTTTATTTATAAGTTCTACTAATAACTTAAGAAACTTATTTAAAATAAAATATATTAACTTCTAAAACCCCTTATTACTTTTATTATATATATTACCTATATAATTAAAATCAATAATAAATAATATAAAAGATAATAATAAAAATAAGGTAATAGAAAGTTAATTATAACTAATAACTATTAAAAATATATTAAAAATAATACTATAAAAAATAAAAAACCCTATATCTTTACTTTTTATAGTATCTATTTAAAAACTATAAATATTAGAACTATATAAAGAAGTAAATAAAAATTCTTTTATAAAATCCTTTGCTATAATTATAAAAAACCTAAATATATTATATAATAATACTATTGTAGGTAGCTCCCGGGGTTTTTGCATAACACGGTCACAATAGCAGTTGCTAGGTCTAGTAAATTGTCTCTTGTTATTCTTGTTGTTATTATCTTCCTATCTAAGCAGCAGGATTATATATCTTAAAGAGAAGCAAAAGCAAGTTCTAAGACGTAGG
Organism: Calonectria honghensis; assembly: GCA_013403855.1. Lineage (NCBI taxonomy): Eukaryota > Fungi > Ascomycota > Sordariomycetes > Hypocreales > Nectriaceae > Calonectria > Calonectria honghensis. Next base: position 325,146 of record VTGB01000024.1, read on the forward strand.
ATATAGCTAGGCCGGTTTTAGGCTCAGCACACAGGATATAGCTAGGCCGGTCCTAATATTAGGAAAAAGCAATGAATATAATCCCTTGATTTGATATCAATATTCCAATAGTTCCAATACTGGAACTTCTTTTCTTTTTGTATAAAGGGATTTCATTCATCTCAATGCTTAAAACCCTTCTCTTTATTGTATTAAAATAATATCTTATCTCTTAGTCATAGGCCCTACCTATAAAGCCATTTATCCTAGTTTCCTTGCTATAAGAATTAGCTTCTGGTTACCTAGCCCTTTATCTAAATTACTACCTTATTATTATCAATAAATTATTTAAGAGCCTTATTTAAAGTTATCTTTATAAATATATTAGTAATATTATTATTTTTATTAATCTATTAAACTTTATATAATTTATATTATTTATAGGATTATTATAGTACTATAATATTAATTATAAGTCTTTTTTCTTTTATTATCTTAAGTTTTATAAGATATTTATATAAAGAGTATAAGTTAATATATATAATAGTTAAAATATAGGGTAATTTTAGCTAATTAGTAATTTAATTAAGGGTAATTATAATTATATAGGTAATATTAATTCCTATAATTATATTATAAATCTCTAATGCTAATATACTTTATATAACTCTTTAATACTTAATTAAATTAAAGTAAATATTATTATTATTTATTATAAATAAACTATTATTAATTTACTTATTAGTAAAAATAATAATAAATTTAAGTTATAAAAAAAATTATTATTATTTATAAATATACTATTAATAAATATAAATAGCTTTACTATAAAAAGATTAAGTAAAATAAATATTAAGCTATAGTTAAGATTATTCTTTTACTATTTAAGTTATTAGTTTAATATCTTAATATTACTTATACTAAGGTCCTAGTATTATACTATAGCTAATAGATTAAAGTATACTTTTAATTAATATATTAAAATAATATATACTTCTTTTATTTATTATTTTATATATTATTACCTTATTATATTTAGGTCTTTAATATTAATTATAAAGATCTTTTTATCTTATTCTTTCTATTAAATAATAATCTTATTTTTTTTATTAATATTATAATTACTTTATTAAATATTAATAGATTCTTAGTTATTAATTTTTCCTTTAGCTTAGCTTTAAATAATATCTAAAGAAATTATTTTTTATTTATTTATAAAAATACTTTATTTAATACTTTAATTATATTATTTATTTATATTCTAATAATATTAAAGTTTAAATTTTCTTTTAATATAATTAATAAATATAAATTAAAAGTTAATATTATTATCTAGAGCTTTTTTTTATAGTATTTATTATATATTATTTATTAATATATTTTAGCTTTAGGGATACTATAAAGTGATATAATAATCTTTATAATTATTTTCTTAGGGTATTTATAATAAATATTCTTTGGTAAATATACTAAGATAATATAATTTAGCTTTATTTATAATTATATATATACTTAGGTAATATCTTATAGCTATAATATAATTCTCTTATTAATAAGTAATAGTATTATAATAAGGATAAGTTTTTGGTTATATTATTAAATAATAGGTAATTATATAAGGATTATTTTTTTTTCTTTATTAATATAATCTTAGATTATAAAATATAATTTCTTATATAATATATTAATTAATTTACCTTTAATCTTATTTACTATTTATAATTTAAAGATTCTAATATTATTATATATAGTTTTATTATAAAAAATAAATTTAAATATACTTTATTAAATTAAGCTTTTAATCTCCTTTATTATAGACTTTTTAAATACTTTTCTAAATATAATAATAAATCTTTATTTATAAAGTCTTAATATAAATTTAAGATTATTATTCTCTTTTATTAAAATAAATATCTTAATAGTATTAACTTTATTCTTAAATTTCTTAATAAAGCTAATACTTAATAGTATAATCAAATACTTATAAAATTAATCTCTTTCCCTTTTCTAGGTTAGCAAAGTTAAGGTAAATTTAATAGGATTCTTTTGTGGTCTTTCTAGCCCTTGCTTTATAACTATTAGCATTAAGCTTTTAATAGGATTCTTTTATAGTCCTTTTAGTTCTTATTTCTTAATTAGTAATAATATAATATATTTATTATTAGATTCTTTTAGGGTTATTTTTTCTAAGGATAGTAAAATTACCTTTTACTTTTAGGATTTTAATTCTTTATTAAGATCTTTATAAAATAATTTAATAATTATTAATTAAAAGTTTATAGGTTCTTATTTTCTTTTAATTATATATATTTTACTATTAATAGTAATAAATATATAGGATTTAATTTATTTTTCTTTCTCTTATTATATATAAACTTATAATTATAATAATAATTTTAAAATAACTAATATATTAAGGCTATTTTTAGTATTAAGTATTTCTTTTACTTTTTATTTAATATAAATATAATAAATTTCTTTTATTGCTTTATAAATAGCTTTAGTATATTTAATTATTTTAGATAATAATATAAATTCCTTTATTATTTATAGATAAAATCTAAATATAAGTAATATTAGGACTAAATTATTAGATTTAATAGTATTATTTATAGCCTTAATTATTACCTAAAGAGCTTTATTTTATCTTATAATAAGATCTTTAATATAAATAATCTTATAGGCTTATTAAAATGGTTTATGGTATTATTTTACTTTGCTAATAGAGTTATATACTTTAATAGGTATAATATTAATAAATATACCTATTATATATATATTCTATTAAAATTCTTATAAATTAAAGTTCTTTTTAATATTAATAATAATTTAATTAAATAGTCCTTAATATATATTAATTTAATAAAGCTTAAGTACTCTTTAGATTATCCTTACTAAGATATTAGCAAGAAAATAAATAATATTAAAAGTAATAGCTAAATTTATAATATAAAGTATTAATTTATTCTTTAGATATATAATATTAATAATAATTTAATAATTAAAGTTATAATTATTATAAAAAGTAAATTTAAATCTTATTAACTATTTAGTACTAAGTTAATATTATTTATATATCTTAGTAAATTCTTTAATTACCTATCTCTTTATAAAATAATTAATTTATATTAAAAGCTTATATAGCTTATTAACTAATAAATAGCTAAATTAATAATATAATTATTATAATTTACTATTAATAAGATTATTTTAGACTAATAATTTCTTAATATTAAGTAATATCTATAGATATTCCTATTTTTAAATAGTTAAAACCCTAATATTACTTTATTTAAGGTAATTCCTAAGATTATAAAAGTAAATACTAAGCTTATTTATATCCTAAAGTAAAAAAAGGAATAGGGTATTTATAGGTATGATATAAAATAAAATAATACTAAATAGTATTAATACTTTTACTATTTCTAGCAAGTTAATTAATATCCTTTCTCTAAATATAATAAAAGCCTTTTTTATAGCCTTTATCTTAAGTTTATTTATAAAAATAATTATATATTATAATATAATAAGTTATTTATAATCTCTAATAAAAAATATATTATTTTTATATTAAGAATAATACCTTAGAAACTTACTAAGAAATAATAATCTTTTAGTAAAAACTATAATATAGGCCTTTATAGTATTATCTTTTTATTATTATTAAATAGATTATCCTTTGTAATTTAATAGACTACTACTTAGTTAATAAGTATTATAGTAATAAGGGATATATTAATCTTTATATCTATGCCTATAAGGAATATAAAATAAATATTTCTATTACTTTCTTTACTAGGCCCCTCCTTTACCTTATTATTATAATTTTAGGTAATATAATAAATATAGTCCTTTATACCTTTACTATTATTACTTTATATACCTTTAACTTAAGCTAAGAAAATAATATAAGAATTATTATTAAAATAACTATTTTTAAACTATCTATATCCCTTTTTTTTCTTTTTATTAGAATATTTAAATAATTAATATTTTGACTTTTTATATATATAGTATCTCTTTTGGTTTTAGGATTTCTATAGGGCTTATTTTCTATTATTTCTATTATATTAATAATAGTACTTTTAGAAGTAATTACTTTGGCCTTAGTATATTTAATTAATTAAATATTAATTAGAGTTTAATTTAATTAGAAAATTATTTAATAATTATTTTATAATAAAGATTATATTTATTATAATTTATAGTTAATTATATATATTCTTATAGGTTAATATAAGATTAAAAATATATAGTTTATATTTTTTAATACCTTAATATATACTAATAACTTAGTCTCTAAGTATATTATAGGACTATTAAATTATTAGAAAGGCCTTTTAAATATTTTTAAACTTTCTAAATATTATTTTTAGTATTTTTTTCTTTTATTTATTAGGATTAAGTTCTAGTATTTAGGCTAAATTTATTATATACTATTTTATAAGGTAATTTTATTTTACTTTTTTATTCTTAAATTATACTTATAATTAAAAGTATATATTTTTAAATAATAAAAAACTTAAGGGATTATATATATTCTTATAATAATAATCTAATACTTATCTTTTAAGTATTATAAAAAAAGCTCTTATAAAATTATCTTAAATAATTTTAATTTTATAATAAATATTATAAAAAATATATAATTTAAATTCTAATACCTTATATTTTATATTATTATACTTTATCTTATTTATATATAGCTTAATAAGATTAATTAATTACTTTACTATTAGGATATTATTAGAGATAATACTTTATGGTTATATATTCTCTTAGAACCTAGTTTTTTTCTTTTCTTAGTAAAATAAAATACTTTCTTGGTAATTATTCTATAGAGATTAATATAGTAATAATTCTTACTATAATTATTCTTATTATAGTGATTTTATTTCCCTTAGTACTTTTATTACTAAGGGGTTAATATCTTCTTCCTTGAGCTATTAATAGAATTTCTTATTAGTATAAAGGATTTTAAGGTTTTTATATATTTTATATACCTTATTAATCTCTTTATCTATTTATATATAGAATTATTTTTACTAAAGTAACTTATAGAGATTTATAGTAATCTTTACTTTATCTTTTTTAATATAAATATTATTATTAATTAAATAATCTTAAAATTAATTTCTTTACTTTATTTATACCTTTTTAAAGAATTTAATAGGTTTTTTATTAAACTTAAGGTAATATTAATTAAATATTTCCTATTTTCTTATTTTCTTTTAGTTATATAATACTATAAAGTAAATAAAGATTATATTAATATATTTTTTAATATAATTTATAAAATTAATATATTAATAAATTCTCTAGATATTAAAGATAATATTAGATTATAGCTTTAGGAAAATAAAAATATTCTTAAGATATTTTTTATTAATTAATTTATACTTATTAATTAATAAATTAATAGATCTTAAAATAGTAATTATAATTATAGTTAGTATTTAGAATTATATTTTCTTTATATTATTAATTCTTTTTGGTTCTTAGGCAATTAAATTAATTATCTATTAAATAAGATAATAAAGAGAATCTTTTGTATAATAAATATAGGAAATTTATTATAATCTTTAGGTAATTAAATTAATTATTTACTAAATAAGAATATAATATTATTCTAATTAATATATAGGCCTTTTATTAAGCTAGGTCTCTTAGTTTACTATATAGAAATATATTTCTTAGAGATATAAGCCTTTTATTAGATTAGATTACTAGTTTACTATATAGAAATATACCTCTTTATTTAATATCTTGCTAATCTATAGAGTTAAAATAGCGGTTTACTATTTAGTCTATCCTTAACTAATTAGTGTAGATAGCTCTTGGGGTTTTTGTATAATATGGTTATAATAGCAATTACTAGGTCTAGTAAATTGTCTTTTATTATTCTTATTATTGTTATCTTTCTATCTAAGTAATAGGATTATATATCTTAAAGAAAAGGAAAAGTAAGTTCTAAGATGCGGGATATAGCTGGGCCGGTTTTAGGCTTAGCACACGGGATATAGCTAGGCCGGTCCTAACGTTAGGAAAAAGCAATAAATGTAATCCCTTGATCCGATATTAATGTTCTAATAGTTCCAATAACTATATCCTAAAAAAAGTATATTTTAGTAATATACTAAAAGATAAGAAACTAAAAGTAATAATCTAAAAACTATAATCTATAAAATTAATATAATAATTAATATTAAAAGGAAATCCTTAAAAATATAATAATAAAACTATAGTTATAATATAATAATATAATATATATTAATAATTCTAAAACCTTTTTAAAATCCCTAAAGAAAAAAGAAATTATTATTTATAAATTTATTATCTTAAGCAATAAGATAATAAACTATTTCTATAACTTAATAATCTAAAAAAAGTAAAAAAAATAAACTTACCTATAAGCTTTAATAATATAAAATATAATAAAAAGATCTCTAAATAATAAAATATAGTAAAATATAATAAAAATAAAGAAATCTATTAAATTATAAATAAAGAAAAATATAATTAGCTATTATAAGATATTATTAAATATAATAATAATATTTACCTTATAATAAGAAATAAAATATATCTTATTTAGCTAAAAATAATAATATTTAAATATAATAATCTAAGATTAATAAAATATTACTTAGCCTACTATAAACTTATATAGTTTAATTACTTTAATTATTTTTATATAAAATATTTTAAATATAAAAAATAAAATAAATAATTTTTTATATAAATATTAAATATCTTAATATATTATATTTATAAATTTAACTATAATAATTATCTTATTATAAAATAAATAAAAAGATTTAATAATATTATTATTTTTTTTCTTTAGTAAATCTATTAAATTATAAAGATAAAAAATAGTATAATTACCTAGATCTTATATATAATCTTTATAAAAGTAAAAAGGTATAAGATTAATACTAAATAATTATATTATTACCAAAAAACTAATAATATCCCTTAGAGAATTAGAGCTCTAAGAGTAGCCTAAGTAAAAGCTTATAGAGTTATTAAAAGAACTCTTATAAAAGGCTTTATATATAGCTTTAATAAAAAAGCCCTTAGAATAATTAGATTTAAAAATCTAGATTTATAGAACTTAGTATATTATAATAGTAAATAGTAAAGTATAATTTAATTATATTAATTTTAAATTAATTAATAAATTAAGGCTATTATAAAAAATAAAATTAAATTCTTATATTATATATAATTTTAAAGGTATTATATTTAAATATAATAATAATATAATAAATAAAGAGCTTAATTATTTTAAAGTCTTTATTTATAGAAAAAACTAAAAAATTAACTTTAATATTATAAATACTAGAGAATATAATATTATTTTAGGATATTTATAGCTATATTAATATAATCTTAATATTAATTAATATATTAGCTAAATATAAATATTTTCTAAGTATAATATAATTAATAATATTTCTAATAATAAGAGATCTTAAACTCTTAATTTTAATTAAGTAAAGAGTATATATAGTAATATAATAAAAATATTATTATTAATAGAAATAAAATATAAATATAAAAATAATTAAAAATAATAATAATAATATAAAATTATTTATATATATATATAGCTTTAATATTTAAACTTTAATCTTAAAAAGATAAAAATAAAGATAGCCTAAGATAAACTATAAAATATATTATTTAAATATTAAATCTATAAATAATTATTTACTAAAGAATTAAAAACTAAATTACTAGAGTTTAGCTAATAGGACTATAAAATTATCCTTAAAAAAGGAACTAATACTTAGTTTTACCCTATTTATAATCTTAACTATAGGAATTAATTACTATAGATTTTATTATAAATCTCCTTTTATTTATAGATCTTATAATAGGCTAATATTATAATAGTATTTTTATTATTATTAATTATTTTATTAAAGTAATATATTATATTTTCTATAAGAAAATAATTAATAAAGATAAATTTACTTATTTATTTTTTTAATATATTATTATAATCTATAGACTTCCTATAAAAATTATATTTAATAAAGGATAATTATTTATATTTAAATTCTAGTAAAGCCTTATAAGCTTAATAAAATTAAATTATAAGCTAAGTATAATATTTTACCTATAAATAGATAAATAAATAAAATAATAAAACTAAGAGATTAAATAATACCTATAATATTATATTAACTATAAATAAATAAATTAAATAAAAAAGCTATTAATTATATAGCTAGTATATAATATATTATATAATAAAAGTATTAAGATAATCCCTACTAAAGCTAACTTTAGCTTTATTCTTAAGACTTATAAAGCCCCCTTAAAAGGTATAATCTAAGCTAAAGCTATAATTAAATCTAATAATCTATAAAAATTATATAAAAAAATAAAGATAGAACTTAAATTTATATATAATATAATAAGCTAATATTATAATCTTAAAACGCTAAAGAAATTATCTTTTTCAGAGGGAAATATAGTCTATCTAGCAATAAAAAATCTTTTAATAAAATAATAAAATAAAAAAATTAATTTTATATAAATTAGATCTTATTTAATTAAAAAAAGAATTTTAAAAAAGAATTATAAGCTAGATTTATCTAATAATAACTAGATTTACTCTATCTTTTATATCTTACTTTTAGAATCTAGCAATAGAATCTAAGTTAATATAAGACTAAAATATAAGCTATAAATTAAAAATATTAAAGAATAATAAAAAATATAAAAAATCTTATAATAATAAGTAAATAGCTATTTTAAGATAAAATAAAAAGACTATAAAAAATAATATAAAAATCTACTAAAAACCTAATATATTATTTAAAGATACTAAAGATATTTCTTTAAAAATAATATTAAAAAATAATTTAATAATATTTTAATTAATAATATTTAAGGCCTCTAAAGATTAAATATTAACTATTACTTTTAACTTAATATAATCTATTTTATTTAAATTATTAATAAAAAATAAATTATAATAAATTATCTTTTTATTCTATAACTTTAATAAATATTTCTATTTATATAATTAAATTAATTAAATAAAAATTTTATTTATTTTTATTTAAATAATAAATATTTTTTTCTTAGCTTATTTTTTAGCTTAATTTAAATACTTAGACTTTTTACTTAACTTTATTATTATTATTTTTATTAATTAAACTCTAAAAATATATAAAAAGAAAATCCCTTATAAAAACTTATTATAGCCCTAAAAGTATTATAAAAATAATCCTAATAAATATATTTATTATACTAAGAGAAATAAGCTATTATTTAGTAATAAAGCCCTTTAAATAAATAAAAAAAATAAAATATAATATTATAATTAAAATTAATAATATCTTTAGTAAGCTAAATATAATAATAAATAAACCTACTAAATATATTATTAGTACTTTAGTACTTAGAATTTTTATAAGTCTAAGTTAATATAAATAAATAAGTAATTATACTAGGATTAAGTATATAGTCTTAAGAGCAAAAACTAATAAAAAGGGGATATTATATTATAACCTATATTAGCCAAAGTAATTAAAACTAGTAAAATATACCTTAGACCTATTTACCCTAGACTATAATTATTAGTATAATTATAATTATTTTTATAATTATAATATAATTACTATAATTACTAAGTAATTATAAAAATAATTACTAAAATCCTATAATAATTATTTCTTAGTATAAAAGTATATAAATAAATTAAGCCTAATTATAAAAAATAGTCTTAATTAGCTTTTAATATAATTTAATTACCTTAATTACTAATTAATTATTACTAAATATAATATTTATAAATATCTTTATATTACTTAATATACTACTATATACTTTAATCCTTTTACTAATATAAACCCTACCTTTTAATTGGTTTATCCCTTAGGAAATCGGCTAAATTATTATAATATAACTATTTAGCTATTTATATAAGGCCTAATAAGGTATTCTCTTATAGACTCTAGGTATAATACTTATTAAACCTAATAAAAGAGTAATTATAATTATTTAAAAGGATATTATAATATCTCTAAAAAATAAAGAATCTTAATATAAAATATAGCTAGTATAAAAAAAAGCTATATAATAATCTATTTAGACTAATATATATAATAAGCAAGCAGTGCAAATAAGTAAGCGGCGCAAAAATCCCTTATATATATTACAAACCATTTAATTAAATACTTTTTAATAATAAAATATATCCTAGCTAAATACTAGGCCTAAGGCCTTTCTTGCCCTTGAAGCCCTTTAAAATAATCTAAAATTAAATACCTAAAAAGCTATAAAGATCTATAAAGTTAAGGAGCAAAGGTTATATTGCTAATAAAAGGAAATTTAATCTCAAAGTAATATTATCCCTAATTCACATAAGCTATTTAATCTAAAAAAAGAGATTATTATTAACTTTATCCTAGACCTAGATTTATAAGGATTTTCCTTTTAATTATATAGTATTAAAAAAATAATTAATTAATTACTTTTTAATTAAAATATATTATTAGTTGGTAAATATTAGGCTTTAAACTTTATTAAATATTATTTAGAGCTTAAAATATAATTTTATTATAAATATAATTATAAAAGGGCTAAATATAAAGATCTAAAGATAATTAATAATTAGTTTTAGCTTATAGCTAATATAATAGAAAAGTATAATATTTAATTAGATAATATATATAATTTTAATAAGATTGGCTTTATAATAGGTATTATTATAGCTAAAATAATTATAATAGGCTTAGAAAAATATATAAACCTAAAATTAATTTAGCCTAAAAATTAAGAATAAATAATAGTAATTTAAGTAATTAATATAAGAAGCTAGGTTATTTTACTATTTCTTATTATTATAGGTTAATATTATTTTGCTAATTAATATTAAGAAAATAACTTTCTAGGTAATTAGGCTATTATAATTATCTAAAATAGCTAAACTAATAATAATATATATATAAAATAGCTAAAGTACTTTAATTACTATATAAATAATTAATTAATTAATTATTATTATCTTTTAGTCTTTAATAAATATAAAAGTTATTATTTAGTTAAATTTAAAAAATATTATAAGGATAATAAAATTATTATATTTTATATACTACTTAATTTATTTTATTTACTTTAATTACTTAATATTATATACTTTAAGCTACTAAAGATAGTATATAGAAAAAAAATAAAGTATTTAATTAAATACTCTATAACCTATATTTTAAAGTCTAATTTCTTCTTAGTATTTTATAATATATATAATATTATTATTATAGAAAAGAATATTAAGGTAGATTTTAAAGGAGCTAGGCTTAATCCTCTAGACCTAGAAAATATTATATTAAAGCTTAATATATAACTATAAATACTAATACTATTTAATTAAATAATTAAGCCTATTAGCCCTTAGGCCTTAAAAATCCTAAGAAATATTACTAAGATTAGCTTATAGTCTAAATATCTTAAAAGATAAATTAAAAGACTTTAAAGTATTTCTTTAGAATTTATTATTAAGGCATTATAATTACTTTCTAAAGGAATAAAGACTATTATATATAAGATAGTCTTATTAGAGGCTAAGATCTAGGATCTTAAATAAGCAAATAAGATTCTTAGTAAATACTATAGAGTAAGGAGAACTAAACTATAAGATAAAGGGATAATAATAGTAATTATTATATAAAAAGTAATTAATTAAATAAAAGTAAATATATAAATATAAATAGAAATATTATAATATAGTAGTTAAGGGAAGTTAGTATAATTGGGCAAAAGGTACTATAGGACTTATAGTAAGACTAGTTATAATATAAGGATATATTAAGTAGTTATTAAGACCTTTAAGGAAGATAATAGTAATTAGAATTAATTAATTAGATACTTTATAGTGTTTTTATTTTAGTTAGAAAATAGAGTATAATAAAAAGTATACTGCTTACTTATTTGTACTGCTTACTTATTATATATATTATATAAATACTATAACTTTAATTATATAAATAACTATAATAAAGCTAAGTTTATAATAGAATATATATTTATTATAAATAAAAGAATAATATTTTAAATAAATAAAAAGTAATTAATTATAATAAAATTAATAATAAAAACTAAATATTATATTTTATTAGCTATAATATTTAAGATAATATAAATTTAAAGTTTTTTAAAGAAATTAAATTATTTATTAAAAATATTATTAATTATCTTTATAAATAACCAAAGTAAAATTAATTTAGCCTATAATCCTAAATATTATATATATATAAAGCATATTAATATTTACTATTATTATCTATAAAAAGTAATAAAAAAGAAAAAAATTAAAATATACTATATTCTATTAATAAAGATAATAGTAAATAGACTAACTAAGCCTATAACTATAGCTAAATAAAATACTTTTATTAAATAATTAAAAATATATCTTAATAATATAAAGCAAAGAAAAAAGCTAAAATAACCTAGATAATAGGCTTAAGAGAGAGTATTAAAGCAATAAGTCTCTATAGTTGCTACTTTAGGATATTATAGGCAGGCTAGCCCAAAGGCATTATATCAAGCCCAGATCCGGGTTATACCGGAAATAGCAGAGATAGCTTCACAACGTATATTAGAACTAGATTGGTCCCTCCAGATTGAATAGATAATCGCATCTTAATGTTACACCTCCTAATTCACATGTTCCAACATGAATGGAGAGTGTAGGGTAACTTGCTACAAAGACCAATAAAACCCAAATGTTTGTACCCGTTCCTTTTTATCTTACTTACTAAGCCAATTTGCTATTTAAGCATAAAATCTAAGTTCTCCTTCCGTCACCTAACTTAAAAGACTATAACTTTTATCTTCCAAAGTCTTCGCAATGACTACGCACAAGACTGTCAATATTGTCGGCGGTAAGGTCTAGACCCTAATTAGAACTTGCCTTAATCTTACCTGAACATCTAGCCGGCATATTTGGCCTTTCTCTGGCTGTGAGCCTGCGCTCCAAAGGTATTTTCTGTCCCGCACTACCCAATCAAAGTAGTTGATCGCAAACCAAATGCCCAGGTTACAAAGTGACCGTTTTCGATCAATGTAGCTACGATGAGAATGACTACGACCCTGGCAAACTCTCGGGGAAGAATGTAGCTTCTGTGGATTACAACAAGATAGTTGGTTCAGCTCTGCTGCGCTTTGGTCACCTCCTCTAACTATTCTTCGCTTAGCTGCGGTCGTCTTATGGCACAAAGATACATTATCAACGACTCGCCCTTGACAGCCGAGAGGCCTGGCTGAAAATGAACCAACAGCATGACAGCGAGCTATTCGTGGGCTGCGGCATGCTGCGGGTTCAGCCCTCCCTAGAGCTAGGCCTACTTGAGCAGGAAACTCTGGCCAACATGGAGAGGGATGCACTTCGCGACACCCAGTTTGTAAAGAGCGACGAAGCCGACCGGGAAAGGGCGACAGAATTGGGATGGGATGCCAAGTTACTCGAATTTTGCATCCCCGGTGATGTTGATGAGAAGTTTGAAGCAGTTCTCGATTCGTTGGCCGGCTACGTCGATTCAAGCAAAGCTTGCGCATCCATGAAGAAGCTTGCTGAGTCTGACGGCGTGGATTTCTTTCTAGGTCCGAATGAGGGGTGCTTTGACTCCATGTCATTCCAGGAGGATCAGCCGGCAAATAGTGGCTCCGCTGTGAGAAAAGCTGTGGGCATCAAGACACGAGACGGCGTATTCCACAAGAGCGACGTGGTCGTGATTGCTGGTAAGTTCTTTGCCTGTTGGTTTCCGGTGACCGGCCCATGGCTAACCCTCGGCTAGCGGGTTCCTATTCGACCCAGCTCCTGCCAGACCTGTCGTACCATCTCGAGTCGTCGGCCGGCTGTGTTGTGACCTTCAAGATCGACAAGGGTAACTCGGATTTATGGGACAAGTACGGGCCCGCGAAGTTTCCTGTCTTGACATGGAAGAGCATGCCTCGAGACCAGGAGGGCAAGGACACGGGCAGTGTCTACGTGTTTCCTAGAACTGCTCAGGGTATTGTTAAGATTGGGTATCGTGGCATCAAGGTACTCGCTACCCCAAAGCCCCTCACTTACCCCACGGCAAGCCTCTAGCTTCTCTGTGGAACGAGCTGGACCGGCTTCAACTGACCCTCTTTAGTTTACCAACTTTGTGCCAGCTCCGGAGGGGACGCCCTTTACACAGGATGGCCAGTGGTCGGTACCACTTCCCCCAGGCCAGCCGGACTCGCTGCCTCAGCCTGCCGTGAACGCGATCCGAAGATTCGTGGCCATCTTTCTGCCCGAGTTTAGCGACGTACCGTTCCATTCGACCAAACTTTGTTGGTACACTGATTCCCTGGACAACTCCTTCGTTGTAAGTACCGCGGCGCGCCCCCGCCAGTCGGCCGAACCCAACCTCCAGAGCTAACTCGGGCGAAAACCACCAAGATCGACTACGTGCCGACCTACGCCGATAGGTCCGTCTTCGTTTGCACGGGTGGCAGCGGACATGGGGCCAAATTCTTGCCCGTCATCGGAGAGGTTGCCCACCCTCCCCCTTCTGCCTGAGAGATTACCCTGCTAACCCACGTTTCAGCACGCCGCTGACATCTTTGAAAATGGGGCGGAGAGCACATCTTTCATGTATCCACACTGGCGCTGGCGCGAGGACAAGGCACGAGGGAATGGGCTGGAAGAAGGGCCTAGCGGGCCCCGCAATATTGGCTGCCATCAGGCATGAGCTTTAGCTCTGCTGTACCTAGTTTTCCCCACACATGTTGCCGTCAATTTACCAGGATTCTTGCCAAGTTTTCTCATGAGTATAGGGGGTGAAAATAGTAGATGCATCGTTCGGCCGGTGTGCCGACTTGGCGCGTCCGCGTGGGGGCACCCGAGGCACTTCCACAGAGTAACATTGTAGAACCTTGATGAACACGGTGGGGCTTACGGCGATCCCCAACTTACACCACACTTCGGGCCGTTAGAAAGCTTAACCCACCCGGAAGGTAGGGTTTGTCACAGGTTTAGTTAGTATAAAGTGCTTGTTTGTAATCGTAAATTCCTGCAGACTGGCCCTTACCTAGTGCATGTTGTCCAATGAGCGCTGCAGCCACTCGGCGTTGATTCCCCCCAATGGAATCCCATCTGCTCCGTTGTTGCCTCCTTTTGGCATTGATCCCTTTCACCGTCGCTGAGCTCCTATCCACGGGTCTGACGCTTCGTTTGGATGGTGTGCCATATTTTGTCTCGCCCTACGCCGTTGGGAATATTTCGCTGCCTCAAAGAGCTCTCGGTGACATCGAGAGTGCCCTTGGCTTCATACCTGTCGCGGTCTTGCCGCCGGGTACTCCACCAACTCAACTCGTCGACATTGTCGCCTCGTGGACGGCGAGCGATGATGTTTTTCAGCACGGGTTCCTGCAGATGATTCTCACGGAAAGCACTGAGGGCGGTCCATTGGTCAGCTCCCAAGTGAACATTAGTGGCGTTGGCATGTCGACCTTGGCCAGTTATGACTCGACTATCAAAATCCCAAAAGGACCATATTTCTTGGAAAAACAAACTAGGAACCTCCATCGAGCCTACAGGCTGTATGATGACTTTGCCGGCACCTTCAACGAGGCCTTGCTGGCCAAGCCAGATGACTCGTTCGAGACCCTGTCCGCCAAGGTCCCGGGCTCGGCCACGCTCACAATTGGCGTGCCGTCACGGTTGTACTTTGAACCCTCGGAGGCTCAACCTCTTGCTGGTGTCCGAGTAGCCGTGAAGGATATCTTCTCACTGGCAGGTGTCAAGAAATCCAACGGCAACCGGGCCTGGTACCATCAATATCCGCCCAACAACGTCACTGGAACTGCTCTGTCACGTCTGATCGCGGCTGGCGCTGTGGTGGTAGGAACGCAGCGAGTATCTCAGTTCGCAACCAGTGAGGTGGCTACGGTGGACTGGGTTGATTACCACTCTCCTTTTAATCCTCGCGGGGATGGCTACCAAGACCCTTCCTCATCGAGTTCCGGTGCTGGGGCATCCATTGGCTCCTATGATTGGCTCGATGCTGCTGTTGGCACTGATACCGGCGGTAGCATCCGAAGCCCTGCCGGCGTCAACGGAGTATTTGGCAATAGACCCTCGCATGGCCTAGTTAGCCTCGACCACGTCATGCCATTATCTGAGCCTCTGGATACACCCGGGTTCCTGGTGCGCAACCTGGCACTCTGGGATAAACTACAGGCTGTAATGTACGGCAAGAACTACCATTCGCTCTCAAGGCTGACCCCCAAATATCCCACCCAAATATTCACCATCGACTTCCCGAACACAACCAGCGAAGCAAGCTTGCTCCTGAAAGACTTTGCGAGCAAACTGGCGAAATACACAGGAGGCAGTGTAAACGCCCTCAACCTGACTGACCGCTGGGCCAAGGGCCAGCCATCCTCAGGAGCGAACACGAGCCTGTCTGTGCTTCTCAATATCACATACCCGGTGTTGACCGGTAAAGGTCAAGACTCTGCAGTTACCACGCCATTCTATGCCGACTATGCGGCAGCACACGACGGGCGGCAGCCATTTATTGACCCAGCCCCATTGGCCCGATGGGCATGGGCTTCCAATTACTCTTGGCATGAGGCCGTTCACAATAAAACAGTTTTTATGGACTGGTTTAATACTGAGATTCTGCCACCTGCCAATGACACTTTGCAGTGTAGCTCTGGGTTGATCCTGTACCCAGGCAAAGTGGCAACCCCAAGCCCGCGAAATAGGTATGATATAGCACCTCCTACACCATTCGTAGGCTTTTCCGCAGCGCGTATATCAGTCTTCTCGGAATGCCCTGATTCTATTTTCCCAATTGGTGAGGTTGGTGGCTTTAGCAGCCTAACGAACCATGTGGAGTATCTACCGGTTGCGGTTGGCGTCCTAGCTGCAAAGGGTTGCGATGGGCTTCTCAGCAAGCTGGCGATGGATCTTGCTGACGCAGGCATTCTGTGGGTGCCACAGGTCGGCAGCAGCATGTACAATAGCACGGTGTAGCTTCATAGTAAAAATAAGACCGCAGTCAAGCCAATACAGGCGCTATATAACTTTCGTGATGAATTACCGAGTGTGTCCAAGTTGGGCTGAAGTATCCAACGTACTCCAAGTATGGTGATCTGAATTGTATACCCTGATTGCGCCTCCCTTCGAGTATATTGGCCCTCCATCGAGCTGGGTACCTAAGCGGAGTGCCAAGCACTGAAAGTGCAAGTTCACGACACGGTGGATTGATCATGTCAGTACAATCCCTCAGGTTTCGTACACAGTTACACGGTAATAACGCTTTTCATGAACTTTTGGGTGCGGGAAGTGCTTCTTATACTACACTACACTAAGTACGTCTAATAATAATTGGAGCAATTTGGCTGCGTTATGGCTAAAACGCTTAAGACGCCAGTCCCTTCCGCTGTTCGTATGATCCGTCGCGCCTTACGCCTGAATCCATCGGCCCATCCACCGCTGGTTCAGTTCCTTGGCCTCGTCGACGAGTCCCATTTCCAACAACAGCTGTACGGAGCCTCTCACAGCCGAATAGAGAGACGAGCTGATCCACGCGTGGGTGGGCGCTGTATGCTCACCCATGACGATAATGTTAGACTCAGTCCGGTGGTAGGCAGGAATGTAGAGGCTGTGTTGTGCCACATCCGGACGGGTCCAGCTTGTCGCAATGAAGGGCTCATCAAGCCAGCACAGGCGCTCGTAATCGCCTGTATACAGGTCACGCACTTCTTCGCCGTGCAAAGATGCAATAGCGTCAAGCACAAGGCTAACGTGTTGTGCTTCGGTAAGGCTGGCGAATCGGCTGCTCCAGTCACCACCGCGGTAGTGTAGAATGAGGCCAGGCCGTGTCTCGTTGTGACCATATACTGGATAGTACAGCGCACCGACAGCAGCGTCAGCTGGTGTTGAGTAACCGCCGAAGATAGGTCTATCTCCCTTTTCCCAGAATCGCTCACGGAAGAGCAACGCAACCTTGCAAGCGTCCTTGAAGCGTAGGCCCCGTTCCGACATAGCACGTGTAAGTACTGAAGAGAAGGAAGGCAGGCTCATCATACGCGTGACGGTAAAAGGCGGAGTAAGAAGAGTGTAGTTGTACTCTTTAACTTGGTCCGGGCGAGGCTTTGTTGCAGTTCTGTTTGCATCAACGTCCACCCAGGATAGGCGGGTTCCAGTAACCCCGCCCTCGCTATCCTTGATAGCCTCGATCTTTCTGACTTGTCTATCAAGAATAAGACGGTCTTGCACATGAGGTACAACGCCATCAGACAACCGGCTGAAGCCGCCGTCGATACATCTCCACTCG
The DNA here is from genome assembly GCA_013403855.1 of Calonectria honghensis. NCBI lineage: Eukaryota > Fungi > Ascomycota > Sordariomycetes > Hypocreales > Nectriaceae > Calonectria > Calonectria honghensis. The sequence goes on from VTGB01000024.1 coordinate 343,466, forward strand.
GTCTCTGCCAGAGCACTAGGGCCACCATCTTGCGCCAGATTGGAGTTGTGGTGCATTTCGTCCCAGAAGACATCATAATCAGTCGACGTATGGATGGCATCTGTTACGTTGTCGCTTGCATTCCAAACGTTGTGCATCATGCTTTGTTGGCTGATGTCATCAAGCCCTTGAGCCATAACGCGCCCATGTACTCTCCATACATCATGCTGAATATCCCTGAGCGTAGTCTCGTTCATTAGGATACTGTTCATCTTGGCCTTGATGTCTTTGTATTCCTGCGTTGACAGCGGTGCCGGTTTGCCGAGGCTGGAATTTGCAGCAACCTCCGCCCGCGTTGGAACACTCCCATCGGGATGTCTGCCCGTGCCTAAGGCCAGTAGTTCGTTGGGAGAGTGCTGGATCCACGGGATCAGATTGATTTGAAGATCGGACCTCTTGCCCTGGTTCATATCATTGATCCAGTCGATGAACTGAAAGGTCATAGCGTGGTCAGAGTATTCGAGAGTCTCATTATTACTCTTGTACTTGATCTGGTAGGGTAACCTCATGGCTCCCATCTCGGCCCACTCCTGAGTGCCTCCAACATAGAGGGTGCGCAGACGACCGCCAGCTCTCTCGTTGGCTTCGATCAGCTCCCAGTTGTGGATGCCCACGCTGTCGAGCATAAGAGCGGTAGCCAGGCCGGTAATGCCAGCGCCAACGATTGCAATAGATGTGTTTTTGGATCGCAGCTGATCCTGGGAGCTTGTTGTGGCGTTGATTGAGGCTACGCCATCAAACCAAGCACCCAAGGCATCAAAGTCTTGTAGAAGAGGCTTCTGGGCGTTTGCTGCCACAGCAGAGGTGCATCCCCCCCACAGAATGGCGACAGCAACCAAGAGAGACTTGCGAGACATCCTATATGGTCGAGCAGTGGAATGTTTCAAGTGGTCAATGACAATAAAGTGTATTCATGCCGCAGTGACTGCGACATGCTCATAGATGTATTCATTCCCTCTTGCACCTGCGGAGACAGCTCAGTCAATATTTCCTAGCTTCAATAATGTGAAGAAGCGGTAAAATTGCATCCGCTGTCGGCCACAGGTCGGCCGATTCTGGCGCTCAGACTAGGAAACAGATGCAAAAAAACAAGCATCGTTCCACAGCCTTCTGGCAATCCCTGACATAATTCCGTGGGGGTTTTTGGAGGCGAAAATCTAAAAATCTAATCTGATTGATAATACAATGTTCGTACATGCACCCCTAGCGTGTAACTCAGAATCCTGGCTACCGTGACATCACTCCTCTCCGAGTGATACAATGCAAGGAACGCAAACGAATTCCCCGAGTTCGTAAATGACGCGGAGACAACCCATTTGGGACTAAAAAAGACTCGGCAGTTGGAACCCACCAACCTTCTCCGTGCGGGAGGTACTCGGCTAGCGGAAAGAGCCGAGGGATGGCATCGTAACGCCCGACAAAAATTATGGACCGTAGCATCCATGTGCAGAAGCATGTAAGTCGCGGCAGAACGCAAGTGATCCTTTGTTGCGAGAATTGTCTGCCACATGGCTACCGACCGCCCCATAGAAATCCGTATTCATTGGTCCTTGCATGAGGCTTGCGCACATGGCACGAATGAGATGGTATTTTGGAGCTACTGACTATCACATTGCTACATAGTTTTGATGCTTGATGGTTACGAGGCAAAATGTTCCACTGGTTGTACGGACCAGGCCGGATCCCAGCGTTGCAACCTCACAACCATCAGAATTTTCCAGACCACTCAGTACCCTCAGGCGCAGTCTATTTAGCCTTGACAGCTGCCTTGCGACCTTCCTCTTTCAACTTTTGGTCGTCTGGGCGACTCAGCTCAATGTGGGGCATCATGAATACGGCTACGAAAAAGCTTGCCGCTGCCAGCGCAGCCCCAACCTCAAAAATGATCTTGAACGACTGTTGGTATGCAGGCAACAACACAAGCCTGATACGTGATGCTTCTTGCTCAGGGATGGATGATAGATATCGAGATGGACTGTCGAGGAGGGCCCGAAGTTGATCAGATTCCAACTCCAATGACTGCAGTGAATGGGTGACAACATTGTTTCTGGAGACTGGGTTAGTCTCCTTTCCAGCAGAGCCGTGGCCAATCGATAAAAACTCACAGAATGATGCCACATACAGCAAGCCCAAATGTAGCTCCCAAGTTTCTCACAAAGCTATTATACATGCGGTTAGAATTATCGTTGGTTGCCTTGGATTCAACAAAGATATCACTTACTTGCGGAAGGAGGTAACAACAGCCATATCCTTTCGTGGGACTCCGGCTTGGATGGCAATAAGTGCCCTTCACGTGTCCGGTTAGTTGCAAGTGCAGTAAATGGAAGAGGGGTCAATACGGTTGAAGAGTGTTCCCTACACCCACACCAATGAGCAGAGAATACCCAATTTGCTTGGCGATACCGGAATCCTTATCCAGGGTAGACATAAGCCCAAGGCCAATTGCCCAGCAAAGCCACCCAAATAAGATGCACTCTCGATAGCGGCCTACCCAATGCACTACAAGCCCAGAGAGGGTGCTGCTCGCTGTCTGTACTAGGGTAATGGGCAATAACATGACTCCAGCTTTGGTAGCTGAATAGTTATAGACAAGTTGGTAGAATGTAGGAATGTAGTACACTTGCACCACAAAGTTCCATCCGTTTATGGCCATGGTAATACAGGCACCAGTGGTCATGCGAGAGCGAAAGATATTCACTGTCTCAAATTAGCAAGATGCCCGCAACCCTAACCACCCTGATGGGAACAATTGAACTTACACGGGACAAGAGGGTATTCAGGACCCTTCCACTGCCACAAGACAAACACGACGCAGACCAAAGCTCCCGCGAATATGCTAACCAAGACGGCGGCAGAGACCCATGGATATTCAGCCCCTCCCCACGTCAGGCCAAGCATCAGGACAGTAGTGCCGACTAGAGCCAGACCGATTCCCACGAAGTCGATCGCCAGCAGCTTTCTGGTCGTCCCACGGTTAGCCGCCGGCGTCGTGCTAAGGATGGGGCATATGCTCACTCACACTTTCCAATTACCCTCAACCTTCCTCAGTGGCATGAAGAATCCCACACCTGCCGAGGCTAATGCGGTCAAGGGCAGATTTAGCCGGAATATCCAGCGCCACGAGTCGCTACTCCGGGAGGAAAGGGCGCCCCCAATGACGGGACCAATGCCATTGGCTAGGGCAGTCACCGCACCCTGGCTCAGTTAGTCAAGAGACAACACATCCGCCACTGGCGATCCCTCAGACGGCCAAGGTCGGAAGGTTTTGCAGGGCTATTATTACCAGTATACCTTGGTATTTCCCTCTCTCGCGGAGGGGCACCACATCGCTGACGATCATCTGCGCCACAGTCATAAGTCCGCCACCACCGAGACCGGTGAAGCAACGAAAGACGATGAGCTGAACGGCAGTTTGAGCCAAGGATGACGCCAAGGAACCGAGGCCAAAGATGGCTAGACCGATCACAAGGATCACCTTCCGGGACCAAATGTCCGACAACCTGCCGTATAGCAACTGGCCAACCGTAGAAGTGCTACATCTATGCATTAGCCAAGGGAGGGGGACATAGCTGAGTAAATTGACTTACATGAAGTAGCCATTCGCCAACCAAGCCAGTTGCTGGCCTGCATTGAGAGCGTCGCCGACAATGGACAAACTAGCTGCAAGTGTGGTCTGGTCCATGAGTGCCACCAGATCGATACTGGCGCACGCCAGGAAGATCTGCCCTAGAAGTTAGTCTCGCCTGACGTAAGAGGCTATTGTGGGGGGGGAGATTTTGCCATGATGATTGTGCCCCTCGGGACGTAGTTGGTCTGTTCGTTGAAGCTGGGTTTCTCGGGCTCCTTCTCCCTTGATTCGCTGTCTTGTGGATTATTCTGAAGCACTCTGGTCTCTTCGACGGCCGGCTCCGCGGAAGAGCCATGTTTCTCCTGGCTAGTTGGTTGTTGCATCGTTGTTTTTGGGGGACTTGACTGTCGCGAAGAAACCATGTAGATTGCAGGTTTTGCGATGGAAAGGGCTGCATTCTGTCTCCAACAGATACTAGCTTGAGGGTTAAATGAAAACCCCAGGCAAGCCGATAAACGGAGTGAAAATCTCACGGACAAGTATTGAGGCGGTCTGAAGCTCAAAATTCAGGTCCAGCGGCTTCGAAGCCCGATCGACAGTATGCCGTGAATACCATAGTGCCCGTGGAGCAGCAAGGCATGCATCACGTTGCTATGTGTCATTGCCAAGAGGCCGTGATAGTGGGGTCCATGGTGTTTACAGTCATCAAGGTAGCCCCAGGTTGCAATTACAATGTAACCTCAGGGGTACGACCCGAGCATTCATTCCGCTTTTCTCACAGTGAAATTCTTGCCATGTATCGCCAAGGCGGCCCAGTTGATCAATGTGGATACGCTAGCCAAATTAGGATACCCTGTTCGCCCCTCCTTTATGGGACCACGCCCTGATGTACACGCCTCACAGATTTTATACACGAGGATTCATGTATTACACAAAGCTGCATGCCTCACCTCTGCTACCAGTACGCGAGCGGATCAAGGCCTAAACAGGCCCACGGTTGTTCTCGCACATCAGGCATCCCGTGCTTGAGCCAGGGAAGGAAGCCGTCCAATTGAATCATTGGGGCGATTTGTCACGCACTTTGTAGATCACTGACGAGGGAAAAGCGGGAAGAGTTTGATACAGGTTTGGTTTGGGGGGTAGCTGTGATACATTGCTAACAGCCCGAAGAAGCAAGAGAAAACTACCGTCTGATACAGCAGGCATGGGGGTTCAGAAATTGGAGGGTAGGCTTGGACCGTGGGCCGTTTATACCTGCAGATTCGAAGCAGTGATATGTATAAAATGAATACTTTGTCTTCAAGTTTTCATAGTATATCTTTCTCAAAGGACAAATACCCAGGGAGTTTCTCGGCGATCTCATCTGTCCCTTGAACTTCCAGAATCTCTGCCCAAGCACAAACTTGCACTCTCAAATTTCCTCCCATTCCACAGCGCGATGGACAAAAGAAATCACCTCAACGTCTATAAGGGACCAGATTCCCTTAGGGAATACTTCAATCCTGATGTTGCACCTCCTCTTCCTCTAGTCGAGCTACCTGACGCCGTTAACCCCTACCGCAAGGATGGCGTTCACATCTATGCCAAGATGATGACGATGCATCCGGCCAATAATGTAAAATCCATGCCAGGTGAGAATCCATGCCTTGGTTTCCAATTTCTGTTGTTTCTAACGCTCAGATGCCAGCCCTGAATCTTCTTCAGAATGCCGTGGACCCAGAAAGGACTACAACCGTGGTTGAGTATAGCTCTGGGTCGACCGTGATATCTATGGCCTTGATTTCGCAGGTTTTCTATGGACTGGGCGATGTTCATGCCTTTCTCAGCAACAAGACCACCACTGCAAAGCTCAAGCTCATGCAGTTCTTTGGGCTCAACATGCAAGTCCTTAATCCTCCAAACTTGAGAGCCACTGACTAACAATCCAATTTCGCACAGAACTCTGTTCGGTGGCCCATCTCAGCCGGAACCATTAGATGAACGAGGAGGGATCCGTGCTGCATACCGATGGGCGGAACAGTCTGAGTCCGTCATCAACCCGGACCAGTACGCCAACGATTACGTTAGTAGAACTGCCCAGACACAAGATGGACATGGAGCTGACCAAAATTTCAGAATTGGCAATCGCACGTTCGGTGGACTGGCCCGCAGATTTTAGAGCAACTGCCGGAAATCAATGTAATCTGTGCCGGCATGGGCACATCAGGTAAGCCGACCTGTCTAATGGCTTATGTTAGTTAAGCACAGATTTCTCATTCACGGGGTCCAGGTACTATGTCGGGTCTAGGGACCTATTTCAAGGACAACAAGCCTTCTGTATTTCGTTTGGGGTGAGTCTTCCAGGCCCATACCTGCCACAAAGCTGGTTTAACCCCCTGGTAGAGTTTGCACAGCGGCGGGCGACCGAGTGCCCGGGCCACGATCCCTCGCCCTTCTCGGCCCTGTAGAATTCCCGTGGAAGGCTTCGGTTGATCAGATCGAAGAAGTCGGTTCTCATGAATCATACACCCACTCTTTGAACCTCTGCCGTCACGGCATCGTCTGCGGCCCCTCATCAGGTTTCAACCTCCAAGGACTGTTTCAATTCATCGAGAAGCGAAAGGCTGAGGGAACGTTGAAAGAGCTCGCGGGCGAGGATGGCCTTATCCACTGCGTGACGTTGTGCTGCGACTTGCCTTACCAATACATTGACGAATACTATGACAAGCTGGGTGCTGAGCATTTCCCTGCCATTCGGAACTCGGTGAGTTGCAGCGAATATCCAGGAGCTGAGAGGTCCCAAGTTAACCCATGACTTAGCAACTGCAGGGAGTCGATCTCTATCGATATGATGAGGCCTGGGAAAAGAGCCCACTGGAGGCCCTTGGTGAGTACTACTGTCTAGAGAAGGTGCTCGCCAGGGATATTCTGCTGTTCATGTCTGGCAAGGGCTCAGGAGACCGCTTAGGCTGGGAACAGATTGTTTCCCCCGTGCCCAACACCATTGTAATTGACCTGCGGCTGCCGGAAGACTTTGACAGCTTCAGTCTTCCCGGATCCATCAACTTTCCCGTCACCACGGCCGATGTCAGCCCCTTCAAGAACCCAGACGTCCTGGCATCGCTCTGGCAGGAGCTGAACTCCAAGCTTGGGTCAGAGGACAGCGAAGTTGCTTCCCAGCTTCAAGGCAAGCGCTGTCTTGTCGTTTGCTACGACGGAGACTCTGCGCGCGTTGCCACTAGCATCTTGAGGGCCAAGGGGTACGTTGCAGATAGTTTGCGTGGCGGCGCCGAGGCTCTACGGCATCTAAGTAGCGGCTCCCGTTCGCCCAGCCCCCAAAATTATCACAGCCACATGGCAGATTCAATCAGCGCCTAAATATGTGGCCAGTTTCTTGATGCCAAGAACTACATAGCAGTCACATAGTCCAAACTTGAAACCGTTTATCTGTTGCCTGTTGTTTTCTGCTCCTCGCGGTGGTGATGTTCTGAAAAAGGATTTACTTTTAGGTGGTAATCCGCTCATCTTTGCGTGGCGATCGCCATCAAGCATGAGATACCAGGTTGTGCAATGACTAGGGAGCAATTCCGTGTGTGTAGGCACTGCTCGCTTCGCTACCGATCTCGGCGATGAATGTCGATCAGCAGGAGCGTCGTACTCCATCGATGCAGTCCGTTGGTATGTCCGATGCGAGTCAGCACACTTGCGATGAGGTCATGTGGCAAGAACCGGTAAATGCTTGAACCATTAGAAAGCTATGCTTAGCGGTTCTATGAGTCGATCACGGCTAGCGGCGGGCGGGAGACTGTTTAGCGGGTCTTTGGCCCCGCAGTCAAGGCCAGGAGATCCGAAGTTTAATGACAGGATCTGATAAGATCTTTTGATTACTATCCGCTGTGGACTTTAGAATCTTATGCTTTGTGGCCCCCATTTGAACTGTGAGAAAAGTGTCCTGGTCGGATCAGCGAGCCGATCGCTGTTGGGGTGGGTGGGGGATGTTGCGGGGCACCGGACCCACAATCAAGGCTGCTAAACGCCAAGTTTAATGAGATCATCTGATAAGATCCTTTGATTACTACCCGTTGCGGACCCCGGAGTCTTTTGCTTTCCAGCTGCATTTGAACTGTGAGAAAACCGTGTCAATCCTACATTCAAACCGCTTTTGTGTTGCTATATTTACAGCATACACCTCCAGCCTGCCTGGCCCCTGTATGGTCTCCAGCGTGTTCGCTTGGAACCTTGATAGTTAGGCCAAGACCATAAAATTGGAAGGTAGGATCTAGCCGCACCCATCACAAACGGCAAAGGGCTTTAGTGGATCATTCAGCCCCCGTGGGTCTGGTAGGTGGCCGCTCGTAAGCGCCATGGGTGTGTCTTTATTCCCCCGGGGCCAGCTAAGGAGCAACTAGTGTCACACACAACCTAGTTCGCAAGGGGCACTGTGCCGCCCCTCGTAGTTATTGAGCAGGGGTGCAAGCTCGCTCAGGCCAGGGTTATTGGACGACTCACCAGCCGTCCCAGTTCAGCACAGCACCCCATTTGTATCAGGCCTCCACATCACAGCGGGGATTTACATGCCCGTTTCTGGATTTCTCGCCATCTCGTATACTCTCGTATACGAGTGGCTAGCCAGCGAGCGAGGTGGGGCACGGCGCACGATCGGCCAGTTCAGTCGGAAGAGGAGAAGCGCCGGCGGTTCACTGCTCAAAATGGCGGTGCTCATAATGGTGGGAAACCCCCATTTTGTGGTTTTATCCACCTCCTGTGCCGGCCACTTGCAGCTTCTCTAGTATCCAATCACTTAGCTTACGGCTTCATGATCCTTCTTGAGTAAGTGCTGCGGTTTCCATGCTATCCTTGCTGAACCTACAATTTCATAGGGGTCTAAATCAGAGAGCATTCCTTTTCCGTATTGCCTCTTCAGCATAATTATTAGCTAAAGTTTTATAATTCATAAAATAATCAGTATTGATAGGTAAAAAAGAAACATATTTAATTATATAATAAAATTGCTTCTAATAATGTTTCTAACATAAGCAATATTCATTTAGCATCAATGCGAAACAATATTTCTTCCACCTTATATCCGATTCCAAGGGTCTTCAAACAGGATAAAATAGTAGGATTTCTCAAAGCGCCCATAGCAGCCCCAAAGGAAACAAATTGGCTGAGGCGGAAGATGAAAGCCGCATACGTGCGTAGTGTACTAGAAACACTCGCCGGCTATGTGGTAGCGGCGACAGCACTCCATGATTGGATTTAATGGACCCGATGAATACGGTCACTGCATTCATTTCTTGATCTTTTGCCTCAGAGGTATCCGATCTTTGTACTCTGGAACAAGGTCCAATTTCCGTGTTTCGCCTAGGTGGCGTGCATACCTAACATGTAATCTGACACTGAGGGGTCTCAGTAAACCGGCTTCGTGTCTTGCACCACTCCCACTAGGCACAACTGCTGACGACAAGAAAACGGGAGATACCCCCACCCTATCGCTGAGGGAAATGAACCCCCAGATGTACCCCGGCGCATTTTCTCCAATAAATCAGGTAATGCAAATGGTGCTAACTCCGATTTCGCCTTCCCATGATACTTTGGTTATGCATATATTGCCCACCGGGTGAGCCTGGGTCTGCTTGTAATTTTCCCTCACCGATCACTATCTTCATCATGACGTCTGACACCAACGAAAAGACGAGTGCTACTCTTCAGAGCCAGGATGCTCCTCCAGAAGGTGATTTGCATGTTCAACCAAAGCACCTCCTTGGCGACGGAGAAGCCGCCGCCGAAATCTCCGGGTATGATCACGAGCGCATGAAGGACCGCGGCCTTCTATCCTCCGAAGAGGAGAAGAAGCTATTGCGCCGCGTCGACTTTCGCCTCATGTATTTGTGCGCCATCATCTTCATGATAAAAAATGTCGATGCAAACAATGTGAGCTCAACTGGACTTGGAGGCTCGCGGCCTGCCTTGCCGTGGCCGGGAAGCTAATTCTGGATAGGCTGCCCATGCTCGCATCATGAACCGCGGAACCCCTCGAAACATTCTCACCGAGCTGAACATGAGCAGCGATGATTTCAACTGGGTCAGCACCATCTACTTTGTACGTATCCCGAAAGTTACTGTCGGCAATATGGAAGCCAATATGCGTGTAGATACCTTTTATTGTGTTCGAGATCCCGTCGAATCTGGTGATGAAGAAGATGCTTCCTTCAAAGTTCCAGTCGCGAATCATGGTAAGCATCCAATAGTCTGCTAGAAATAGGTCTCTTGACTGGACTGACTAGAATAGGTTACTTGGGGCATCGTGCTGGCATGTCATGCTGCGGTCACGTCGGGCGCGGGGCTTCTTACTGCTCGATTCTTCCTTGGTCTTGTTAGCAGCTGCTTTGACCCACATTGCTGACACCGCTAACCTTTCATAGTGCGAAGCCGGAATGTTCCCTGGTATCATTTTGCAAATGACATACTGGTATCGTGCGGATGAGATGAACATTCGCCTCCTAATCTTCTGTGAGTAACCATGTTCAGAATGTCCACTCTATCTATATCCAAACTGGTGTTTTCTGACCCCCCAATAAACAGATTCTTTTGAATTCTTTGCCAATATTGTCAGTGCCGTACTGGCTTTTGCTTTTGATGGATTATCTGGGCGGGCTGGACTGTCTGGCTGGCAGTGGTCAGTTTGCCTACAAAGGGTCTCTGAAGTCTTCGAGAGCTGATTGACTAATACGCATAATTAGGTACTTCTTGGTTGAGGGCATATTCACAATCCTCTTTGGAGTTTCGCTCTGGTGGATTTACCCTGATTGTAAGACGCGGCACCTTATCGATACGAAATGGCTACTTACCATTGAACAAATCTAGTCCCTGAACAAGCAAAATGGCTTACCGAAAAAGAAAAGAAGTTCCTGCAAGCTCGACTTCCGGCGAACGCACCCAGATCAAACGAAGCCAATTTCAACTTTCGCGAAATTGTGGAAACTCTGAAGGACCAGCGCCTCTGGTGGTTCACTTTGATTTGGGCGACAAAGACAATCGGAGGCTCAGGTCTCTCGTTCTACCTGCCTACCATCGTGGCTGATCTGGGACTCGCGTGAGTAGACTCTTTCGTCCTGAGAAACAGCAACACCGCAGCTCTAACAGTTTATCTTTGCAGATCTATCGCTGAAAGCCAACTGCTCACGATTCCTGGTTCGGTTCTCGCTATAATCCTCATTGCGGTGAGCGGCTACTTGACCGGTTGGAAGGGCGTGCCATATCCCCTGGTTGCAATCCTGTATTTGACTGCCACGCTCGCGTGCTATGCTGTGCTATACACGTATCCAAACAACGGAGGCGTTTATTCTGCTACAATCATTGCCTCTGCTGCCTCGCTGTCCTGGTTCCCAGCCATGTGGCCATGGCGCCTCCAGACTACTTCCAGGGCTACTGGGTCAGCATTTGCCATTGCCTTTTCAAACTCTCTCGGCCAGATTGGTACCATAATTGGACCTCAAATCTTCCAATCCCGGTTCGCTCCTAAATACACGGTTTCATTCGCTGTGGCTATGGGGATGAGCGGGGTGTGTATAGTTTCGAGCGCCTGGACTTGGTGGCTTACAAGGGAGACTGAACGGCAGACGCGGCATGTCAGAAAGATGCGACTTGAGGCAGCCAAGAACAATGATGTAGTCCTCGTTGATGTTGACATCAACGCCGACTTTCAGGCCAAACTGAAAACCGCAGCATAATCCAAGTCCAGGCAATAGATGTATTTATTTCGATGGATCAGGTAAAGATGAACTTCTTGCTAGGCTCGTGCAGAGCGATTCTCTGCTATTATAAAATGGAACAGTTTCATATCTGTGGCCTAGGATAGTTATTCAATTAGCGTCACGATGACCGGTTCGGCGGGCTGGATGAAAGGTCGCATCGAAAAGACTCCGGTGTGCCTACCGATGTGTCGACTACTACTATAGGCTATAAGTATTAAGGACATAGAATGTTAAACCAATAAATTATCTCTCGGTATCGGGACTCATTATATCTTACGTAGCATGACCGGCCCCAGGCTCTATCCCATACACCACAATGTCGATCCGGGACTTCGAGCCTTCATTGCTCACCCGTACCTTCTTGTTCTATTCTATCTTGGTCTAAAATGACTTCCAATCTCATACGTAATTATATTACCGACGTTTTGAATTTCGACAATTTCACGGCATCCATTTTACCTTTCTCATTTTTGTACTCTTGTGGCAAAAAAGGCGGCACATTAGTCATCCTGACATCGTTTGATCGACTCATTGTTCAAACTTGCGATTGGCCTAAAGGTCAAGGCTAGGACAGCGTATATTTTCCTAATTTAAAATATTTTCCTAATTTAAAACTTGAAGGCTGTTTCTTTTGTATAAAAACCTGGTTTTGTGTTGTTTAACGTTGGCAGATTGGGACTGTAGGGTAACTTGCTGTAAAAACCGACAAACACGAAAAAAAAAAAACGTAACAGAGCAGTAGAGACAGTGGGGCCTTTGCCGGGCCCACCTCTTCGGAAAATCAGAAAACGCGGTAAAAAAGCAAATAGTCTTCCCCAATGCTTGGCAAGTTTTCATCCGCGTGTCATAAATGTGGGCCCGCTAGTGTGTGCGAGTTGATTGAGTTTGACACTACCACCCCGGTGCACTCAAGCCTCATCTATTCGGGCCCTTGGCGATGGTTGCTAGGAAGTGTAATTCTAGAGCAAAGCAGGCCTGGGGCCAATGATCTAGCCCCAGTGTGTCCTTCTTTTGTAAACTTGCTCTGCAAATCTCTCATATGCATACGGCATTGACGCTCGTCCCCCCGCCTGTTTCGCAACGTTGCAGTGTGAGATTTTGGCCATGGCTGAGATTGCTTTTTCTTCGTCTCAGCTGATGACAAGTCTGGTGATAATAGCGATAAGGTGATTGACCTGTTTTTAGGCCAATCATGGGCCGGCGGCGGGGTCATTCTCAAGCTAGGATAAGCTCTAATTCGAAAGTGCAGGAAAGTGAGGGGCATCGAGATGACTGAAAAGCCTGTGCTCATACCGTGCCAACAGAGCCTGCAGCATTCGTTCCATCACAGTGAAACCCGGGAAGAGCGGCATTTGGCTCACGCTCTTCGCACCTTACTTACATCTCAAATCAAGCATCATGAATGGGAAATATCTCTTCAACAATTCCGACACCGCAATGGAGCCTGAACAAGGCCAGCCCAAGCAGGAGGCTCTCATCCTCAATCTGCCCGACGAGATTCTGGCCGCCATACTCGAGCAACTCTACGACCCAAAGCCCTCATGTGCCCTGGAATACGCCTCAACTTGCAAGCAATTCTATCGACACATGGCCCCTATGATGTATCGCCAGATCCGCGCCCCAGGGGAAACAGTGCCGCTTGCAAGTTTATACAAGACCCTGCAGGAGAATCCATCCCTGGCTCGCGAGTGCCAGTGGCTCAGAATCGCCCTCTCTTCCTACGTTGAAGATGATTACAAGATTCTCGAAGAAATGGTCCCTAGCTTTGTGAATGCCGCCTCGGTCATAATTCACAACAACCCCGATCCAATTCCGGGTGAACACCCAATGCGCCTTGCCCAAACATGCGCCCTTGACATGCCTTCTCTCCAGGATCTGTGTTTATTCAGCGACGGATGGGGAAACATGGTCGACGTTCGGCAAGCAATGTTTGCGCTCCAGTCAGCTTCCTTGAAGAAGTTGACCATTGTCAACGGCATCATGCATGACCCTAGGATGTGGCAGCATGACGAGGATGGGGAACCTCTCGAGGACGACCTTGAGGAGGTGTGTAGCCCCTCATCTATCCCCCCTGAGAACTGCAAGAAGTAACTTGGAATTTTCTAGGATTTCGGAACCGCTACAATATCCGAATTGGTTTTGATAAAGTGGCAACCAATGGGCGGATCAATGGACAAGCTTCTGCTGTGGACGGACCAACTGACAAGTTTCCACCTGGGGCATGCGACTACCTCCTACAGTATGGACCTGCCCATGATAGTGTCGATGCTGATGAAACACAAAAATACGCTCGTGGAGCTTTCCATTGGATACATTGGCGTAGGGCGTTCACCTCTGCCTGACCTAACCAACTTCAAGGCCCTGCGCGTGCTATCGCTCAACTCCAACGCAACAGGCTGGAATCACGATGGTGAGCAGGGCCCTGCTCCACTGCTTGCCCCCAACCTAAAAAAGTTTACCTGGGATTTCTTCTGCGAGATGTTCCCGGCGCAATGGGGGCCGTTCACACAAGGCGAAGAGCAGTGGGTGCGTGACTTTGCAACAGTTGCCGCCAGCAGAAAATCGCCCGATCTGGAATTCGCCTTTTCGTATTATCCACCTCTACCAAGAAAGAAAAGCCAGGGTTACCCCTGGGATCAGCTGGATGGGCTGAATGATGAACTCAGTCACCAAGGGGTGGCAGTCACCTATAACACACCTCCGCTTACAAAGGAGCAGTGGGAGGAATGGGGCCAATCGTTCGAGGGCGATGAAGATCCAAACTATCAGCGCGAAGAAGAGTCGCTCTTTAAGCAAGCAGAATATTATGCTGAGCTTGGGCTGATGTGATGTCTGGCTTGCATTGTATTGCCAAGGTTCTGACCTGGAACAAACACTGGAAATGGGACGATTGCCATAAATCAAATAACTACACTAGGGGAACTACCCACATTCGCGCTCCCAATATTGAAAATTTTGCCTGTCTCTTTACTGAATTATCCTTACTGAATAGTATTTTCCGTCTTCTACATATTTGTCGATCATATTTTACTACACTTCGAGGGAGAATCAATAGAAAAATGTGCCACGTTTGTTTCGCATAGTCACGACCTGGACAAAAACGATTTGTTCCAATGATAGAAGTGAGGGCGAAGACGATAGATAACGGTATAAGTAAGGCTAAGCCTAGTAACACCCAGCAATGGAGGAGACCAATAGCCCGCTTTTGGCTTGGTTGCAGTCGTTGGAACCAACTGTAAGCATCATGCACTCAGGCACTTTGAGAGGCACTAACTAATTCAAGATAGCTTCCGTTCGCCCTATTGGTGCGTTGATCTCCACTTACCCACAATATTTTACGCAATTCAAGGGGAAAAAGACGAAGTAACATTCATCATGAAGCTTTTGCGGTGGAAACAAAGCCGATGCAACAAAAAGACTCGACAAGTGAAGGCCTTGGGGAACGCGGCTGAATTCGTCGCCCAATCGGCAGGTCCAAAACTTCGGCCCGCGCGACGTCAAATAGTCTGGGTGAAAACCGACCTCTTTACGCGCTAAACTCCCAGATGTCCGCCATGGATAGCCAAGGCTCACCGACCGGGGATAAGCCAACTCGCGATGATGGTGTCGTGGAGCTCTCCAAGTATGACAAGCACTGGATTCACCGCGCCCTGACACCAAAGAGATGCCGATGGGACCCCGAATCGCCGCCCCCGTTTACCAATGGCCTCTGTGTGCTCTACGCGGCGGTACGTGCGTTCGTCGCCATAACCATGAACCCTGCTGACCAACTCGCGTTGAACTCCAGTCCGCCGCCTTCACGGTCGCAAACCTCTACTACAACCAGCCAATCCTCAACAAGATTGCGCAGACATTCGATGTAAGCTATGAGACATCGTCGCAGGTTTCAACCCTGGCGCAGTCCGGCTACGCCGCTGGGCTCGTTTTTGTTCTCCCGCTCGGCGACATACTCGAGAGGCGGCTCTTGATCATTTCGCTGGTATTTTTTACCGCTACATTTGTAAAGCCACCTGCGCCTCAATTTGCTCGTTACTGAGCGAAATGCTAATGTTAAAAACCGTGAATATAGTGGATCGGGCTGTGTGTCACGGACAACTTTGTCGCATTCCGCGCCATTTCCTTCATCTGCAGCATCACAACCGTGACGCCGCAGCTGATGGTTCCTCTTGTCGGCGACTTTGCGCCAGCGCGCCGGAAGGCGACCGCGCTTGCGGTGGTGGTCTCGGGATTGCTTGTCGGAGTGCTCATTGCCAGGTTGTTGGCCGGAGTGGTCGCCAATTACACAGACTGGCGGAATATCTACTGGCTCGCCTGTGGCATGCAGTATATGCTTGGCGTCCTTTTGTTCTTCTTTTTACCTGACTATCCATCTACGAATCCCAATGGCCTCAACTACTTTCGTGCTCTCTGGTCGATTCCGTACATGGTCGTCACGGAGCCAGTCTTGGCGCAGGCCTGCATTATTGTTTTTATGCTGTCTGGGGTATTCACTTCCTTTTGGACAACGCTCACATTTTTGCTGGCCTCCGCCCCTTATAACTACTCGTCATTGGACATCGGCCTATTCTCATTAATCGGAGTAGTCATTGTCATTGTCATTCCATTTGTTGGCACATTTGTTGACCGCTTTGAGCCGTTGCTATCCGCATTGGGGGCCCAATTTCTCGCGCTCGCATGTACCATCGTCGGAACATTTATTGGAAAATTCACCATTGCCGGACCTATTGTCGAAGGAATTGGAATCGATGTCGGCTACCAAACAGTCCAAGTTGCTAACCGAGCCGCTGTATTCACCATTAACCCAAGGGCGCGCAATCGACTCAACACTGCTTACATGGCCTCGGCTTTTGCTGGGCAATTGACGGGGACTGCCGTCGGAAACAGACTTTACGCACAAGGTGGATGGAAGTTGAGTGGCTATTACAACAGTAAGATCGACAAAGTCAAGAATCTTTCAAGAAATGTGCTAATGTCTTACAGTTGCTCTTGCCGGAGCATCAATTCTGGTCGCATTGCTCCGCGGGCCAAATGAGTCTGGTTGGGTAGGGTGGAGAGGCGGATGGAAGATACGAAAGGAGACTTGATCAAACACACCTGCCTAGCACTTGTTCAAAATACTTTTTATACCAATAGTATAAATTTGCAATTGTCATCTGCTCTGGTAGACTAGCCCTAGTGGAAATGGCACTGACAATGGTCAGGGCCAAGAAAAAAGAAAGGTTTACAAAAGAGTCATGGGCGAATAGCAGGGTCAATATGCAGTTTGGATTGAAGATGTAGACATTTATTGACGCCTAGTATCACTAGCTATGAGGTGGCTGCAGGCTACATTGAAACTCTTGTCTTTTTACTATGGAAGGGATCTATCTAGGGCTCTTATAGCTGTTGTTATTGCTAGCTGTTGCAGGCCGCCGCCGGCGGCGGCAACCGGTTTCGGCGTAGTAAGGTTTCTGCCAAGATGACGATCACGACTTGGCCTCGATACTCATTTGGCCGGGCCCAGCGGGCCCCGTAGTTATCAGATTGATAATCTAGCATCTCGTGTTCTTTGGTATGGTGTTTTGGGGCCGACTGCGGCTGTGACCATCTTCCAACCACCGAAATCCCGATGCCGGTGGCCCCGGGCATCTGACCTGCGTAGCTGTGGTCGGTCGAGGCTGTTGAGAGCACCTGTGTGTGTGACACCTAGCGTTATATGACGGAATCAATTGACAATTTGTATAGGCGAAGCCATTATAATCCTATCAAACCTAACATTCAAATTCGCAAGCAAAGCAGCTGGGATCACGTTCTCACCAACACGATCCTCCACAAGGCCAATCTACCATTGAGACAGCAATGGTGCAGAGTACAATAAAGGTAGCCAAAGCAGGCCACAGCAGTGGTAAGTCAGCCTATCAGCCTTCCTGGATCGGTACCACAACATTCGAAAGTTGACGAAGCTCCCAGCCAAGAGGGCCAACACCGACGCTGCGGTAAAACCGGACTCCCAGTACAGAGGACACACAATAGACCAAGTCCACACGAGTAAAGCTGTTAGTACACGTGTCGCTCCGTCTCCAATGAGGAGTGGCACTGTGTTCCTTCCCCGGGCTTTGTCACCTGGCTGGTCTTTTAGGTCTTGCATCTGTATTGTGGTAAGGACCACTAAACCGACCAAACTACACCACTCGAACGCAGGCCTGGTAAGCGATAGGCCCATTGCTTGTGCACCGACGCGAGCCGCTCCAAGATTTGCGCTCATGATCAGAATCGCATTGCAAATGTTCTTTCCCCACCATGGGTCGGCTGCACCATGGTCGTAAAGCCACGTCGTAACCATGAAGACAACAGCTTCGGAAAAGCCGCCCAGCCACAAACTGCTAGAAAGCGACAACATCAAAATAGACCGAACATACCATCGCTCGGCCTCTTCGACTGTGAGCTTTCCGGAGGGTATTGCGCGCCAAGGCTTGTTGATTCTGTCCTCCTCGATAGATTCAGGATCCTTTTGATTGCTTAAATCAAAGTAGAAGATGAGAAGCCAAATATAAAATGCCATATGCATAAAAGCAGACATCAGTTGTTGCCAACCTAGCGAGGATCCTGATATGAATTTGTCCGAGATGATGCCGAACACTCCAAACAACATTACTGAAATCCCAGGTGCCTTGATAGTGGTCTCTGAAAGTAGGCCTGCAATGGAGATGGCTTTATGGAAGTCAGAGAAAAGTATATTGAGCTATTGATTGGTTAGCCCGTGCGCATTACGCTCCTGGAGAAGTCTTGCTTACCCCGGATGCAGCAGGCTTCACAACAGTTCCCTTCGCCTTCAAACCATGCAACTGGTTCGGACTCTGAGAATCAGTCTCGGACACTAAGATAGCATCCATGGTAGATTAGGGTGAGAGTGGGAGGGATTAGGGAGCAAGCAGTAAGATTCGAGAGTAGAGTGGTTTGGTGACCTTTAACTGATCAAAGTATGAGAACCTCAATAAATACTAGCATCTTTGGTTCGCTCAGAGGGTTGCCTTGTGATGTCATAACATAATGAGGTTGTATCCATAAAAAAAGCAGTGGCGTGGCTAGAACAGTCGATTTCGTGTGATGTTGTTAGTTGCTGGTTAGACTCATGTACTATGCACGCTCGGTACCAGTCGCTCCGACCCAACATGCATTTGCGTGCGCGATTAATTCGAGCAGGCAGCCACTTGATAGACGATTGATCCAATCGAGCAAAGATGCTTTGCTCGATTAGCGCTGAATTGAATTGGCAATTGGACCCTTTGTGGATATAACACGGGACAGGACATCAAGACACGGCACAAGGCGGCATAACACGGCACGGCATTCACAACAATGGGGGCTGCAATTTTGTGGCGACTATAGCCCGCGCCACCATAGCAAGATGCATGGGCGCCACCACGGCCCAATTCAGCAGGTCCCAATACCAGCCATGGCGGCTCCGAACTGCTGCCCAAGCCAGCTATTGGGCCCAGGTTGGAGCTGAAAAGATGGAGCATAACCATCACTCACCACTTTCAATTTTTCAACAGCCTCGGTTGGCTGATCGTTTTTATCTGGGCCATTTTTCGGGGTTCAAGGTGTCTCGCCAAGTCACAGCCAGCCACATGTAGCTGACATCATAAGCACTAGTTCATCGCATGTGACGAAACCATTTTGGATGCTATTGTGATATCGATCATGTTAAAACACCTACAATTCCGCATCGGGTATCACTTTCAGCTGAAGGCAAACCGGGAACTAAATAGCCCGAGGCCTTTCCGATAACCTGCCAGCCGCAGACGCCTTGCTCGAATGTCTCAAAACATCAGATCTGCAAATCTGTCCTCGCCACCATCCCTGATTCACTAACGTTTCAACAACAGTTTAATTTTTCTTGTTGAGGTATGTGAGGGATTAAAACACTTCACGTCACTGGTTCGCACAGGCCAAGAGAACTGGAACTGCGATCGGGCTTGCCGACGAGGCTCCGACGCACGATTGGCCCAGTCGATTCTGGCATGCAGAAATGTGTCAGTTTAGTGCTAATTGGGGTTGAAACTTGCGTTCTTGCCACTTCTCCTACGGCAGTTGTTTCTATCTACGGGAATCATTGCACCTAGTTGGATAGGCAATAACTTTTCACAGTAGGTCGAGCTAAATTAGTCAATGGGATTTCAGTATTGGTGAAGGTTGAGCACAAGGTTCACGATACGCAAACCAACTCTTAATGAATTGTAACAGGCTTGATTATAAGTTGTCTGTCTAGTCCTGGTCTTTCTCGTCTTGTGTCATAGTCTTGGCTGCCTCCACATCAGTACCATTATTGGCGTGAGTCGCGTCCACTGTCTTGTTGATAAAGTCGGTGAAATAATTTTCCATATCATTGCTAGCGAAAAAGCAGCATACCAAGGCTAATCCTCCCCACGCCAGGCTGCTCAAGTATGTCGTGTGGTACGATGAAGCGTAAGCAGTTTTGACGGCCTCTTGCACTGCTGTAACAACCGCATCAGTGATTCCCTCAATTTCCTCTAGGCTGCTGCCAGACTTTGCCGCAGCAATTAATTCACTGAGTCGTGCTGATGAAAAGCCCGTTTCCTCTGCAGCATTTGTAACCTGAGAAGGTAGAACACTGGAGAACTTGTTTGTCTGGATCGCAACATATATGCTGGCTAGAAAGAAGATAGGATAGTTAATATAATGCAATATCCATAATTATTGAGATTATTCCGCAAGGTTTACTTACTGACGATGGTGCCGCTGACGGAGCGCGCAGATGCAAAAAATGCTTGGCCCGACCCGATGTTCTCAGGTGGGATGACCAGCCCAGCGATGACAATGGTGATCAGTTCAATCCAACCAACAAATAATCCTACGATGATAGTCATCTGGTTCAGTCAGCGCTATATCGAAATATTCACGGCGAGTTTGGGATTCTTACAGCAAGTGCGAGTTTCTCATGGCTCTGATTGCCAAGTGACATGACTCCGCAAAAGGTGGTTAGTAAAATCACGGAAACTACCATCTGTAACTTGATCCTTAAGCCCTTCTTGCAAAAGGGACCGGCAATGGCTTCTCCCGTGACGAGTGCAGCTCCAGTTGTACACTACTGCGGTTAGCCGAATCGAGCCAAAGACTTCTGGGGTTCCACTAACAGACATCCACCCTATTTTGATGTTGTCGGTGGTGTAGAGATGTGAAATATGTTGTGGCCAAAGGACGTTGAGGGAGTAAAACGCCATTTGACCCACCGAGCCGACAACGACGGCAATTGTGTAGTTTCTAATCTTGAATAGCTGCATCGGGAAGAGGGGAGACGTTAAGCCTGCATACGCCTCTGTATCAAATGTCATTATTAATTTATCGTTGTGTGATTGGGCTTCTAACCATATAGGCCAAAGAGGACCAAGACCAAAATTCCTACCACCAAGGTCGCAATCACATGTGCACTCGACCACTCATACTGGCGGCCGCCCCAAGCTATATTTAATTAGTTTGGGAATGTCTGAGACTGCATTAATGCATTTTACTCACTCAAACCGAGAAGGAGACAAATTAATCCTCCTGCATATAGAATAAAGCCGATGTAGTCAATCTGCTTGACCTTGTCCCACTTGCTAACGCCTTGACTGAGTTGTTTAAAATTGGGTGGATGATAGCAGAATATGAACAGAATGGCAGAAATTCCTGTGCTGCTGGCATAGAGCCAGTATACCCATCTGTGCTAAAGATCAGCTCTTGTTATAATCCCGATCAAGGTAATTGTGACTCACCTCCACCTTAGTGCTGTGTACTCCACCATCATACGCACAAATGCGGGACCAAGCCCAAGAGTGGGAAATATGGACATCATAATGGCGCCTTGAGCAAAACCACGATATCGATTAGGCACAATCTCTTGGATGAGCAGTGGGTATAGGACCTGTGTCGACCCGCCCATGCCCATGAAGATATTGGCGCCGATGATGGTATTGATGTTGGAGGCTTTGGCCGCCATACACCCCCCGACAAATCCAAGGGCTTGTCCGCCAATCATGAACCAACGCCGCCCCAAGACGTCGCTGATGCTTCCAACGAGCAAAAGACCAACACCCTTGACAAGGGTATTTACGAGCGTGGCAAGGTATATGTTTGGGTCAGGCCCTATACAGGAAAAGGTTAGACATCAAAATGATCTCTCATCCCAGATACTTACCGAGATCTGAATCGATGATGCCTATAATATTCGCCTGGATATGTTAGAACATGGAAAGGAATATTCTCTGTCGTGCTTACTTACAGGCATGGCGTAACCGATGAAAAGATTATTTGCCAACAACATAATTGCAATCAATGACCCAATGAAGCGATACGAATACCAATATCCAGGGGGAAGAGTGGCGCCATTTTCATCCAAAGGCTCAGTGCTGGACTGATTCTCGACATGCTCGACATGCTTGTCGTTTTGGTCCATTGAAGGTGCTTTCTCGTACAAACCTTTTGAAATTTAGACGTACGATGTTTCTAATAGGCCAAATTTAGTCTGGACGAATATCCAATGACTAGAAACCCGAAGCAAAATTGTGATTGAAGAGAATACAGATGCAGATGATGGAGCAATATTCTGGGTAGTCGACAGCACAATGAAAGAGTCAGTTTTGATTCGTACAACTCCGGATACTTTTCATCATATCTATTCCCATTCCATAAACTTCACGTATAGATACCGGGTGCTCTGGTGCTGAACTCAACAAGGTAACCGCTTACGGTCCTATTACAGAAAGTCTGGGCCTGCAACTTCGGTCAAACATCTAATTTACGTCCCCCGCATTTTCCCCAGCTTTGATCTATGCCAAGAACGGGGGTGCGTTCGCATCCCGCGCAGTATCTCGGATTTCAGAACCCGAATTCAATGCACCCCAGGTAATCCATCACTACTACCCTGGGAAAGCTGCGCGTGCGGGGCGAACAGTATCCACAGAGATTCCCCTGCATTGCCCCCGCAGGCTCCTCGCAATCCGCACTGGGGGCGACTCCAATAGAGTAGGAACTGTACTTCCGACATGTTGCTCTCGGATATGTGCAGAAGAAATCATATTAGATGAAAGCTCATAGCCTTCAGGTACCTCGGGTATCTTTCGGTTGCGACTGTCGTTCAGACATGTCGCCTTGACTGTTTCTATGTTAGGTTGTTTTGTCCGGGTATTGAGCATCCGCCACACTTTTGCAGAATCGTTCGTAGTAGGCATCATATCACGGTATTCATCATGTAATATCCCAAGTAAAGTAGAGACGCGCGCATTATGCTATTACTGAAATAACCCTTAATAGGGCTTTCAAGAAGTGTATGGGTTTGGTGCTGATAAGAGGTTCCTTGAGTTTGGAGCTACAATGAGAATAATTGGCTTAATGAGCTTATATGAATAAGGGTGGTTCTTTTTTTGAGAAAGCTGGCACCATTCAATTTTTGAAACGAGCTCTATCTGCCTAGAGTATTTATGTAGATTAAAGGCCAACTCTTATCTGCTCCAAGCCCCGTTGGCCACCATCCTCCACCACAACATTGAAACGGTCCCATGGCCTGGTGCCCTGTTGATGTGACTGAGCATAAAGCTGAATTCCGTCGATATAATTGAAGGATCTTCGCGTTTTCCCTGGAGTATTGGCACCCAGATACCACGAATGGTAGTTGTTGGGTGGGAAGAGGGTTGTGTCATTCATCATATGCATTGTAGTGTTCTATTTCTGCTCAGTAGAGTGCTTCGGCATAATAACTTTCATCTTATGATCATGAAGTGTCTTGAACACTCCTACTACAAAGTCCACTTGATCTTCGGTGACAGCTAGGGCATTAGTCATGGCCTCAGGTAATAGGTAGAACATATAGGTCATGTGATGATAGAGGCTTCCAGAGTTTGTTGAATGTCTCTTTAAAGGCCTGAAGTAATTTCATTTGTTTTGTGTCATGTCGGTGACCACCCTCATACAGCATTGGCGCAGAGTGAAGGAGAAACTTATCCATGGCTAATTATTCGTCAATCAATTGGTCATCGTCATCATGTGGCCCACAACTAGATGCAAATCGAGACCAAGCCCCAATGCAACATCACAAGATTTCTATGCGGGGAAAATGCTCAAGTTTCTAGGCGAGATCAGCGGCAGGTGGGAAGACCGATAGCCGACTGCAAGACAGGGATATATGCGGTCTTAATGCAAACCTTGTTTATCCCCGGACAGTCATGGACTCCAAAGCTGTCCCAAGACAGATTGCCATTTTCGCACTGATCGTTTTAGGGGTCTGGGAATTTGAAGACGAGGGGCTAGCATCACATTGGTCAATAGCCACGGTAAGAGATGCATTCTTTGCGGCATCTTGCACGCTTGGAAAATATCTTCCAGGTAGCATTATCAATGCTAGAATGCTAACCGAATTGTCACCGACAGAATCCCGTCGGGCTATTAAGTGCCCGCACAGTGCACACCTAAACCTGATGTAGCGCATGGCGCGGATATTGTATTCCGCAGTAAAGTACGTCGCACTAGGAGAAAGGAAATGCGACTCGAACCTTTTGGCGTCGATTGATTGATTTGGACAATAAAATCATCTCTGAACTAGATGAAATTTGCTGCGCCCCGCCGTAACTACCCAACACATCACGCATCAAATTCGTCAACTTGGCCCACAACTGTGCCGACTATTCAGCTTGAATTAAATACAATGGCGAAGGTTCTCTTGCAATCTAGCAATCATGACCTGACAGAGACTGTATCTGCAGCTCTAGTTGTTGATTCTTTGGCTGAGCATACGGAACCGGCAGGCGGGCCATATGGGGAACGACTCGTTGTCAACACCATAGATGAACTTGCGAGGAGAACACCCAGTAGGGTGTGGGCCACCGTGAGTCGATCACGACGGGGCCTCAATGAGGGCTTCCGGGACATCAACATTGGCCAGCTCGCTGATGCCGTCAACCACGCCGCTTGGCATATTCACAGGCGTTTTGGCCCCAGTGAAACCTTTGACGTGATCGCGTATCTGGGGGTGTCTGATGTTCGATACGCAATATATACGTTCGCGGCAATCAAGACTGGCCACACAGTAAGGCCCCCGTTGTTGATCCATGGTTGAAGGATATCTATCGTGTCTAATTAGAGTGTCTTTTAGTTGATGATTCCGTCTGTTCGCAATTCATCTTCACAACATGTGGCAGTCTTTGAGGATGCAAAATGCAACAAGGTCATGTATAGTTTGGAGCTAGAGTCAAGTGTCAGAGGGCTCAAAAGTTCCATCCAGGATCTCGACGCGGAAATGGTGCCTGATTTGGACGAGCTGATCGGCTCTCGGAGCAGCCATTATAATTATGGCAGAACCTGGGCCCAGGGTAGGAGGGATCCTATCTTGATCGCCCACTCTTCAGGGTCAACAGGTATGGCAATTTTCAGATACCATGCGGATTTTGGTTAACTAACCATAAGCATCGCAGGAAACCCAAAGCCTACAGTCATCACCAACGGCGTCTACTCAACATATGATAACCACCGCAGAATTCCTCCGGTAGCAGGCCGGAAAATTCAAGGATATACGCTTTTTGAATTTGCTGATAATAGTCGCTTTTTTTGTCCGTTCCCCCCGTTCCATGTAAGTGTGGTCGTTGGCTTGGCCATTGCTCAGGGTGCTAACTTTGTATCAGTTGGCCGGAATGTTTGCCATGACAATTATGCCTATTTTCTACTCGTCTACTGTGACACTGGGGCCGTCAGAAAAACCTCCCACGGGCGACCTTCTCAGTCAAGCCATGCGGATGGCAAAATTCCGTGGCGTATGGTGCCCGCCTTCACTCATTGAACAACTTGCTGCTCTTCCAGGTGGCGTTGATCAGATTTCTCATCTCGAATGGATGATTTATACTGGAGGCCCCCTGGCCCCTGCGGTTGGCGATGTTGTATCCCGCGTCACAGACCTCTGTCAGATGTATGGTTCTACGGAGACAGGCCCGCAAATCGCACTCATACCTTTACCGGAAAATTGGAACTGGTTCGAATGGCATCCTGTCTTACAGAATACTATGGAATCAATTGGAGACGACACCTATGAGATGGTTTGTTACAAAGAGCAGAAGTGGGACCATCTCCTTCATCTGCAACAAGCCTACCCTGAACTACAGGTATGGAGAACTAGAGATTTGTTCGTCCGTAATCCTGAGAACCCCAAACTCTGGCGCTTTGTTGGTCGAAGGGATGATGTCATAGTCCTGTCCAACGGGGAAAAGTTCAACCCTGTGAGTATGGAGGGCACTATCGCTGGACATCCTCTTGTTAAGGGTGCCATAATCATCGGTACAGCGAGAATTCAAGCCTGCCTTATTGTTGAACCGGTGGAGGGACTGGGAATGGCAGATGATGAGCTTATTGACAATATCTGGCCAACCATCCAAGTCGCCAATACAGTCGGCCCAAGCCATGGGCGGATTTTTAGGCACAAGGTTATCATCGCGAAACATGAAAAGCCCTTTGTTCGAGCTGGAAAGGGTACAATCATCCGCTCCCAAACAGCAAATCTTTATGCCGACGAGGTAGAAGAATTATACCGACAGGGCAGTGAGGACTCTCCTAGTACCCGAACACTAGACTCGCTAGGGTCTCTAGAGGCTATCAGCAATTATATCAGAGCATGCGTAAACGATGTTCTCTCTCACCCAGGCCTCCTTGGCTCGGACGACCTCTTTGTTTCCGGCATGGACTCGTTGCAGACCATAGAGCTTTCCAGGTTGGTGCAACGTGGCCTGCAACCTCATCTAAAGGAATCGACCTTGGAACATCCAATACAAGCGCCACAGATATACGAAAATCCGACAATTGATGGCCTGTCTAAATATGTGTTCAACTTTATGAACAACATTGGTGTTGATGCATCAGACAACAGCGACAGACTAACAAAATTGAAGAACATTGAAAGTAAATACACCTCAGATCTCCCTTGGACAAAAAAAAGGAGAATTTGTGTCGCCATCACAGGCACAACTGGTTCACTTGGTTCCTACATTTTAGAGAGACTGATCACGGATCCCAACGTTTACCGAGTCTACTGCCTCAATCGTAGTTCTGATTCACAAACTCGTCAACACCAGGCCTACAAAGACCGCGGTAAAGAATATGATTTCGCCGAAAAGACGATCTTTCTCAAGGTTAAGTTTGGCGAATCACAATTCGGTCTATCTGAAATGCAGTATGAACAGCTTCATAATGACGTGGATGCCATAATTCATAATGCATGGAAAGTCAACTTCAACCACAAACTCCCGTCTTTTGAGAATGAGCATATCCGAGGTGTTCGCGACTTTGTAGACTTTGCGCTATGTTCAAACCGCCAGCCTCACATCTTCTTCGTCTCTTCGATATCTTCGGTGGGCAACTGGGGACAGGTTCATGGGTATGAAAGACCAGTGCCAGAGTCGCCACTGGAGGATTACAATGTCGCTCTTCATATGGGTTATGCCGAATCAAAACACATATCAGAGCGAATAATCACCACTGCGGTGGAAAAATCTAATCTCAAGGCCAGTATCCTGCGTGTTGGACAGGTTGCGGGTCCCATCTCCGAAGACAGTGGGGGATGCTGGAATTTGACGGAATGGATGCCTGCCTTGGTCAAGTCTTCCAAGTCATTGGGCAAGCTCCCAGACTCCATGAACACCATTGACTGGATTCCTGTCGACACATTGGCAGAAGTGATACAGCAGCTTGTACATTCTGACTGTGATCGAGATACATCTCAAGTCTATAATCTCATCAATCCACATGTCGCGCATTGGCCCGACATGGTTTCGGCAATTCAAGAATATTGGAAGTCCGATGGTCTAAGTGTAGATGCTGTACCCTATTCAGAATGGCTGGCGTCCTTGAAGCTGGAGGCGGATGAAGGAGCTGATGTAGAGGCTTTCCCGGCTTTGAAGCTTCTGGACTTCTTCATAGGACTGGCAGAAGAGGTGGAGGGTTGTAAAGCTAAGAGGCTTACATATGAAACAGCACAAGCAAGGAAATTCAGCCAGACCATGGGAGGTTTACGTGGCTTGGATGGTGACTCGATGAGAATCTGGATGAAACAGTGGAGCTTTTAGTGATTAGCAAGAAACAATTCTTTTGAGTCTTCTTTTTATTGAATAATTTCAGATGGAACTAAATCTTTGATCAGATTCAGATACAAACACTAGTATTTATTATAAGCATCAGTCAGATGAAGATAAGTCATTCCTTTCTATTTCGCCAGACTCCCCGTTATGCCCTGAGACTCGCTGACTTTGGATGGCCCATATTACTTCTGGTAACGTTCAAATACCGCTTTTAAATGGCAATCTTTACTCGGAACTTTCAGTTTCATATAATTAGGATACAGCTGCATACGCCTCACCTCACTGCAGATAATTCTCGCCCGCCTCCAATGCCATCACTTCGAACATCGGCTGTGCCTGAAACCATCCACTCCTGGAAGTTCCAGTGCTCAAATATGTAAACTCCGCATCCTTTGAATCAATGTAAACCGGCCCCCCGGGGACAGCCTCAGCCATGAGTTGAGAGTGACAGCATCGATCGAGGGCATAAAACCAAAATACAGCCTCTTCAACCGTCCCACCGCATGTCAGAAGGCCATGGTTCTGCAGCATGACCGCCTTTTTCTTCCCCAGTGCAGACGCAATGTGCTGGCCTTCCTCCTCAGCCAACACGGCACCGTTGAATTCGCGGTAGACCGCGACGTCTTCATAAAAGGCACAAGCGTCTTGTGTGAGCATCGAGATCTTACGGCCGAGAGAGCAAAAGGTCTTTCCGTAGAGGCTGTGGGAGTGCGCAGCGCAGTTGATATCTGGCCGCGCGACGTGGATGGCATGGTGTATCATGTAAGCCGCTCGGTTGAGCAGGCGGTTCGGTCCTCCGTCGACGACTTCACCCTTGGGGTTGACCAAGATGAGGTCAGATTGACGCATCAGGCTGAACGGGCGACCAAGCGGGTTTACCCAGAAATGATCTGTGAGGATTGGGTCCCGAAGCGTAATATGGCCAGCAAGTCCTTCGTTCAGATCATTCTTGGCGAAGATTCTAAAAGCCAATGCCAGGCGCCCTTTGTAATACTCGCGCTCCTCAAGCTTGTTGGTAAAACATGGGGGCGATGGAATTTGCTGAAGCTGAACCTCTACACCTCCTTGTGTTACCTCCGAATCAGTGGAGGCGGTTGCGGTTAGTCGATCATACTGGGGTGTGGTTGCTGGCATGCGAGAGCCCGGGTTCTCTACTATTGTGGAGGTCGTAGTAGCCATTATGGTATTGATACCAATATTATGATCTTTAGAAATCCAGGTACTATCAAAATTGAACTTGAATATAATGGGTGAACAAAATCATGAATCGCTTTACTCCATTACAATTTAGCAGGAAATCTCAAAAGGGGCAAAGCTAGTTTGATGACATTCCAATTTCTATATGGAAATCATTTACCGGCTTCCTGTTGTATGTTGACATCATTTACACATTCTAGCCGACGGACAAACGCAGGAGTTCGGCTGCCGGTATTCCGGGTGTCGGCAAGACGGGATCAAGTATCCACGTTGAATGCCATGATAGCTAAACTTTCGAGCCCCTCTCTGTAATTACGGACGGGGTCATCCGGTATTTGCATGGAAATCATTTTACTGGCACACAGGATATAGAGTTGATAGGTACTAAGTCGCTTTGGGTAGGTGAGCAGCCATATGCGGGGAAAGCTAACACGAGACATCAATTAACTTCAGTATCGCGAGAGCGACAAGACCCGGGAACATTTAGCCGACATGTAACTTCACCATACACATTACTTAGAGCGACTTTCGATCAAACAGGCAGGCGGTAGGTGGTGAGATGTGTCAAGGCTTACTCTCTGGCTGGTACAGTCTTGACTTATCACTAGCTATGATTCCAGATGCATGTAGAAGCTCTTAATTTTTGTAACTGTGGAAGGGATCTATCTGAGGCTCTGATAGCTGCTGTTCCCGGAGGCTGCCTGTGATGGCGGCCCCATAACTTGGTCCGGTGTCAAATACCCGGCAGGGATGCACTTACGGGCCGACCCTGTTCGGCCCCGTATTTGCTAAATCGACGACTGCACGTTATGCATGATTTATTACGGTGTTTTAGGCCTTTCCGCGGCGGCATTGATCCTTTGACTATTGAGGTTCCGACTCCGGCTAGTCCGCGCATC
This sequence comes from Calonectria honghensis, assembly GCA_013403855.1. NCBI lineage: Eukaryota > Fungi > Ascomycota > Sordariomycetes > Hypocreales > Nectriaceae > Calonectria > Calonectria honghensis. The sequence goes on from VTGB01000024.1 coordinate 372,996, forward strand.
TGACTTGTGTAACGGTCTCCTCATGAGGCCAACGAGACCACCTTTGACTGTGACATGACTAATCAAGTGTGTCCCCCGATCTGGACCCCCGCGAGCTTGCAGAGTGCTTCTCCGGGAGGTCTGCATGGTAAATCCTTAGGGCGAACTTTTGCAATTGTACATGTATTCTTCAGTCCTTCTGGCTCCATCACCCTTTTGAATGCCATTCCCGAAACCGGCCTTGCTTGCCAGTTGTTCGAACTCCACTCCCGTGGGCGACTTGTGGATTATGCCGTGAAAGATTGTGGCAGCTTCTGCGTTGTTTAGGTCTGACTCTTGAAAAAACTATTGATAACTTGCTTCTGCATCTAGAGTTGGTTTATGGGCATAGTCTCGATTCGCTTAGTAAGTAGGCGGGCGGTTTCCTCTACCTATGGGGCCAGCATTGCTTTCGAAACCAAACCTGTTCGCTCCGCTTGCTTCCCGTTGCTGAGATTACCTTTGAAAATCATGTATGTCAATCACTGAATACCTTGTTGCATTTCGCATATAGCCATATCTTTATATAAATATTACAAATTATATTTGAAAACCTTTTATTAACTCATCTATTAATTTATTCCCGTATTCTCTTGCAACATCATTACACGTGCTAAGTTCAAAGTTTACTGAATACTCCTCTCGAGCTTGCAAAATAAATAGCCGCATACCTCTGCATCTGTAAAATGTGACATTAGAGGCAAAAGCCGGTACCCTGTTTTCAGATTTTCAAGCTTTGCAACTTGAGATAACGAAGCTTCGGATCTTCGCGTCCTCCGGCTGTTAGACCATTTTGTGACGGACCAGCGCACAAACACAAGGCTTGGAAATCGTGTTTTTATTGAAAACGTCAGTTTCTCGTCAATGATTTTGTCTTGGCTTTCGTCAAGAGTTGGCCTTGTTCCCACTTTCAGCCAGCCTCTGGTCATGTCATCCGTGGAATTGGTGTCTTGTAATAGCCGTTCATCAGGAACTAATATTTCCAACTCAACCGATGAATAATTGTTGGTATCGTTGGTGGACCCTCTAGGCCAGCGTACCCCGGTTGTCATCATCACGGTCACAGAAAAGTCAACCGACCTGTCTTCAGCCCATACGGGCTCCGAGGCTTGACGGAGCAAGTCTGGTTTCCGGACGTATCCAGAAGCATCAGTACCATGAGAGAACATAGCTTTATGAAGTGACATATGACCATCTCCAGTCTGGTAGTTCATCGCTACCATCTGAACGCCATGTTTCCAGCACTGGAGTGGATTGAAATTTGAGGAGTCGATTCGGGTTGGATCAGGGTATACACGTGTAATGTGTCGTTTGTTCAGTGAGCTAAGGAAATCTGTATCAGCTTGAAATTTCGTTTGCTGTTTAAAGTTTGATTCCGATAGTGAGTATATGTATTGTCTTTTCGGGTCATCCCGATCCGCTGTTTTGAACTTTTTCCCAGGGCCATAAACGGCCAATTGTTCCAGGGCCTTGCTTGAACCTTGGACGGTCTGGGACTTTGTCGTCTGATTACTATTTGATGAATAGCGACTTGTACTAGTTTTGGTGGTCGGGGACTTTAGTATCGTCGTTAGGCGAGAGTTATCTTCCTCCGTCTGTGAGGTGCATGTCTTCAAAGTAGTTGCTGATGGTGTACTACTTGTGCACTCTTCCACCGATGGCTGAGGTGTCGTTGTGAGCGATTCTTGGCAGATCCTTGCCTTGATCAAAATCCTTCTTCGTAGCTGGGATGGAGAAGGGAGTTGATTTGAGGTTTTTTCAAGCTGTTCTGTGACTAGGCTTTGGCCGAACGTTTGTTTCATGATGTCTGCCATTATCTGTTGCTGAGGCCCACTGCAGTGAACTTCTAGTGAGATCCACAGTGGGAACTCTGTTTGACAAAAGGCATACTTGTTGATAGCATTTATGACCTCTTGAAAGCTAACTGATGCCGTCAGCGCATAGCCATGTTTGACGATTGGCCGTCCGTGACGTCCATCCCAGCAGTCGATCTCGATACAACGGCATCCATCCATGAGAGCCGCGATATATCCTTGAAGGGTTGATCGAGCAACTACTTGTCGTCCAAGAAGGTATGTATTGTGGGAACTGGAGATGAAGTACTCGTTGATCGGGCTGTCCAAGTCATATTCCTGTGGCTCTTGCACAATGCCCATATTATTAGGCGACAGTAATACATGCACAAGTGTGCTGACCGATATAGAGGAAGGCTCCTCGGAATCTTCATTTTCATTGTCATCATTGCCCGTAACATTAGCTGCTAACTTTGCGAGAAGTGGCGACCAGATTGTGGGTTCGGTTTGTGGGTTTTCTCCCTGAACTTCCATGACGAATGACATCAACTGGCCAATAGTCATACCCTGAGAGTGCGATTTTGTAAGAATATTATGTTCAAGACCGGAGATAATGCGTGCAAGCTTCTGATGTTGGGACTGAATCAACTCGTTTGAAGAAGCGATGGAGGGGCTTTTGCGTGAATATCGTAGCTCTTGGGACTCCAAAGAACTGTCGTCGCGCTGATGTTTAATTAGCAAGTTTGTCTTGGAGAATTAAGAGTTTACTGACACAAGAGCCTTTCTCTTCCGTATCAGTTTCTTGATTAACCGACATTCTGGGTGTTAGTTTGACTAACTCCCAAATGACTGGAATCAGAAACAGGATACCAAGCGTAATAAGATGTATAGACAAGATAGCGTATCCCAGGGCCATCTTGAGCGCATGGCTAGTTACCTCTGGGAGAAATCCAGCATGCAACGAAAAGGAGACGAGACGAAGAGCGGAAATAATGGTAGGAAAGGAAGAAAATGAGAACAACGCTATCCAATAGAAGGAGCACGCAAATTGGAATACTTCGCAGGCCAACAAGATGGCAAACTGAGCACCGTTTTGCGACTGCAAGCTCCCGATTGCAAAGCCCCGAATAACCATCAAGCTCAACATCACCCATGCAGGCCAGTTTTTCATGTGAAGCTCTGAAGCCTGCAAATTTGCATCTTTGGATCCGGGGACAATGAAGTATCCAATGTCGCGCGCCCCATGTTGTGCTACAAACCACCAAAGGCCCAATGTGAGAAGTACGAGCACAAATGTAGCCAACATTGACGTACTGGGGTGGATTATTGCACCTGTGAGAAGATACATTGACCACATCGTTAGTGGAAGCAAGAAGTAGCTTAGAAACACTCTTGTGGCGTTCCACAGGCATCCTTTCATTCTCTTCAACAAGTCCTGGGCGGACGGTTGATCGTTGTCCAATAATCCTCTATGACGTCGAGAGAAGGCGTAATCGCTGATTAGCACAAGCAAACAGAGTGAAAAGAAGAGAAAAAGCGACAGCGATAAAGTGTTGATCCAAGACTCTCCTTTTGGTGGAGAAGCTGTGATTTGCGTGATCAGCTCTAACCCCGGTGCACCGGTGATGGTCCCATTAGTCTCATAGATGCCATCTTTAACGCCGGAATAGATGGAATCTGTTATCACTGGACCCGAAGGCAGCATGAGCATTGACCATCCGCATAGGCCGATTACAGGCTGCAAAAATCCCGGATACTGCAAGTTGAGGGCGCCGGAGAAGAAGATGAACTGAATGTAGGCCAGTAGATCTGCGATCCTAGTAATATGGTATCGATTTTGAGTTTGGGTCCCTAGAGCCCCACGATCGTCGCGATACCCATTTTTGCAAAAGGACCAAAATGCGACAACAATGGCCATGCAGAGAACCACAAATGGAATCAGAAATCCGGAAACCTGTGCCCAGCGTCCGATTTGAGGCGTAATGGTGGTCTTGCCGCAACCAAATGATGTCCCATTTGGCATGTGCAACTCAACTCTCGTGTGGATCGTATCGAGAGATGACAGCTGATCGATAGTGGAGGCGATCTCGAATTGCACTCGCGGCAAGTTTGCGGCGCGATTGGCGCAGGATGCGCTAGTGATTTGCCCCTGATAAATCTTTGCACCCCGAATATTCGTCACTAGCACGTCTGCAAGAATGCTCTGCAGGGCGCTATCGTCGCAGTTTTCGACATCAAAGTAGCGGCCTATGAAGGTGAAGTTAAGATCTGCGCCGTGTCCTTTCGGGCGGACGTAAGCGCGAAGGCTCTCGGGGTCCATGTGCGCGATACCCATGGCGGTCTCGTTGGTTGTGTTGACATGATTGCAGCTCTGGAATTGAACGTATGCTGCATTGCACTTGGATGCCAAGATGGTCCCCAACACAATGGGTGTGAACACGGAGGCCAACATGATAGATGTAGCCTCCAGTTGGGTACTGCGGGACTAAATTGAATCAGGGCTTGGGATACATCATAATCTTGAAAAATTCCCCTTCGGGTGGATGGCTCCATCAGACCCAGTCTGATGGAGATGAAACAGTCTAGCGGCCCCCAGGACCAGCCAGGGATAGCCAAGACCTCGTATTGAAGTTTGATACGTAGCTGACTTCATTGTGGGGTAGTTAGTCGCGCCAGTCCAGGGTGGCAGTGTAAGAATAGGTTGTATTGATGTGTTGTGTGGGTGTAGGGATTAACTAAGACAAGTACTGATTGCGGGAGGTACAATGCACTGATAGCGACCCCACAGAACAGCCCGGTGTTCTACCGACGTTCTACTGCAAAATCTAGCAGGGAGGACTGAGTCGATGGTGCGCTTCTCGTATTCTCCGCAGGGTCCTATCCATGGTTTAAATGGCACGAGCCCCTGAGACACTCCAACATGCCAGTTACTAAATATAGGCCGTGCCGAAGTCCTATTTGGGCCAATCCGCATTAAGCCTGCGCCAAGGTTGCGATAGCCGAGTGGTTAGTTCGTCTGGTCCCTGGTAGTGCGAGGCAGCCAATTGACCAATGAGGCAGAAGCCATCGTGCGTTCTTCGGAAAGACCGGGAAAGCAGCTGGTTGCAATATTAGGAGCAATGCGACATCTCCCTCGATTGGACTTTAATTTCTTCAAGACACAAGTTCTGGCCAATACAATGTGTTTCAGATGACAACCATCTCTTCATGTGGGCATTCGATTATTTGGGATGCTGCTCTCGCACAACAAGGTACAAACTTTGAAGCTTCATCATAAAAATCCATTCGGTGGGAAAGTGCTAGAGGCTTTGCCCGCCTTGCCTTTTTCCATCCATCGTCTAGCCGGAGAGCAGGTCGCAAGTGCGAATGATTGTGCTCTTCTTTACGCTTTTTTTTGCGCAAATTGCATGATACATATTTTTGTGATTTATTTGATATGAATTCTTTATGATGTTGTACATATTCCACTGAAACCAGACGACTTCATTTAATCCCTCGTTGTGTATATCCGACCGCACTAGGTCCCTCTATCGCTTCCTTTGCGCTACCGCCGTTGAAAACACAATCAATAATTTCATCTGCAAATAGCTTCCGGAGGTCGCCGTCATAATCACGCGAAAGTGTATGAAACCTGGCACCGATTTTACTACTGAATCGCTCGGCCTCATCAAGTGACACCTTCCATTGATCATATGCCACGTCTGTTCTTGCACAAAGCCACAGCGGCTTTCTTTCCTCGGAAGGCCCAAATAGAGTCTTATGCAGGTTATTAAGGAACTCAAAGCTAGATCTGTCGGTGACCTTGTATAAAAGAATGAAGGCATCGCCAGTCTTCACTAGGTGCTCCTGATCAAGAAGATGGGCCGGGTGTACGAGCGCACGAAGTTCAAGGGTAGGTACACCGTGTCGCACATAAAGGCTCGTCCGGTATTCATTCTTTTTCTTCGCATCAAAACTATCCCAGACCGCGGCGAGGGTTATCTGGGAGACATGTTTAGACGGCTTATTCCGAAACACCGTGCGGGCTTACTTACGGTAGACAGAATCTTGCTGCGACCAATGTCTGCAGCCCCCAATACACTAACTTTGAAAGTATATTGGGCCTTATCTGCAGCTTGAGCCATTTTTCATAGAGAAATTCCGATTTCTCATCGGCATCTCAGTAGCGATGTTGTCAGCTCAGGCAGCAGCCGCAACGGCTAATTTATCCGCTGACAGAAGTCTAGTCACGTGTCATCACAGCCCCATTATGTGGTGTGCTGCGGATTGTTGTATCACGTCGTTTGATTTTATTCCTTATCATTAGCCTCACATTTCATAGCTGAAACTTCACCAATAACAAGTTGCTTAGATCACAAAATTCCGGCTTGCTTATACCAATAATGTGTGCTGCTGCAAGTACAGTAGATATTTTGAGCCACATGAGCTCTCTTCCGCATCATACTATCTCAAGGTAGGCGCAATGATAGGCTTGCTCTAGCGCCAAGGATCAGCATGCATTCCAGAGCAATCTTATACACAGCGGCACGCCTAATCCAATTAGCCACCAATCATTTCCAATGGGCAGAAAGGCATGGCGTGATAGCGAGCTGCTGTTACCCATCAGCCTAGTGACAGGAGAACAGCCTCTAGATCACTGTAGCTATTAGCAGGCAATATAGTCTGGTAGCCGATAGAATTCTGTGAAAATGCTACACAGCCACAATCTATTGGCGATTGTATCATTCCTGGCTGACAACCATAGTGTAGCCAGCGGGTATAAAAGAGAAGATTTCACGTGAATGAAATCCAATGTCAAGTGATATTTAGGGTACTCTCAAGTCCTACTGTATTCCAGCAAGGTCTGTCAAGTTCTCTGGTAGCTATTATTTCGAACTAGCTCGTGCCTATCAGCATCAAGATTGACGGTATTCAGATGTGGGATCAGGTCCCACAGTGGTTGAGATTCGTCGCCGCAACACCTTTCAGTTCAAGCTAGGTAGAATTGGCTATGCGAAAGTGCGGTAATAACAATGCACTCACTTCGCAACCAACTATCTGCACCAGCAGCCGTTAGTTTTGACATTGTGTTACCTAATGAATGAATAAAAAGGACAGTTGGGATTATTAAATGAGATACTATCGGAGATTCATAGCTCCACTTTGTTACGTTATCTTGGCCTTGGAGGCTCAGAATCGTATTGTGAACTCTGTGTTCTGGGGCTTGAGTGCGAATTGCACATGGTCGGGTCATGCATCAACTGCGCCCATATGGCAGGTCATCATTCTAATGAACCGAATGAACCCCTGACAATCCTACAGTCTAGGCTGCGTTCATGGGGAAGTCGGCAATTTTATGCCGGGCCATGCAATCGTAGACTTTGGGGGAGCCAGAAGTCTCACCTGATTTGACAACACCATTCCAGACTATGCCGTACTAGGTATAGACCGCTATCGAACCTCGAAGCGAACTTCAATTATCAGATGGTCATGACTGGGTGAGATGACCAGAATTGAGGCCAAATGCTCACATTTTCCTTCCCGCTTCCCATTTCCAAGACTCATTGCGATCAGTCTTCAGAAACATGAATCCAAATAACTAGCCACTGCGACGCGTCAAAACTCTCATTAGTCACATTAACTTCTTTTTTCCCTCTCTTCTTTGAGGGATGACGATTACAGGGACCATATAACCCTACTCTCGCTTTGACTTGGTGGTGTACTGGCCGGATATTTTTTCCACAAACCAAACGTATTGCTTCGACAGTCCCCCACAGTTCTCTCCAGACACGGCATCAAAGGCCCGAATATTGTGCAGTTCATCTGACGGTAGACGCGATGCGATGGGGAGATTCGCGTTCCCCCGCATTTCCCCGTGCTCCATACTAAACCTGGTCCGCACGGAAAACCGGCACGTTGATGATCACTCAAATTCATCTGCCAATCACAGACGACTCCCGCAGCTAAGATTATTGGGGGTATTGGGGGCACTCGAAATCTGCGAGAGCTTATTGGTAGCTTGGCGAATGTCACTTTGGTCATGCACAGGGCCTGAGGTCGATCCCTCAGTCCCAACCCTGATTCAAAAGCGGCTCCTCTCCACATTTGCAGCACTCACTTGGCATAACGTCGAGATTAGGTTGGAAGTTTCTTGATAGGCCTTCCAACTTTATTTTTGAGTGAGACGCTGTCTATCGTTACCCCAGTGCACACGCCAAGATGTTTTTCAAAAACTACCGCGTGTACATCCTCACGTCGGTGGCGTATATGGGATCGCTGCTATTTGGGTAAGCCGCTCACTGAACGGTCTGTTGAGACATTTAGTAACATCTTTGCAGTTACGATACCGGAGTCTACGGGAGTATTCTTGCTCTATCTAGCTTCAAGGAAGACTTTGGCCTACCAACCGACAAAAGTGGCTTCGCCACATCCAAGAATGCCCAGATTTCATCAAATGTCGTTTCGCTCCTAACAGCCGGTTGCTTCTTCGGTGCAATCGCTGCATCCTTTATCAATGACAAATTCGGACGTCGCTACTCATTAATGTTCTTTTGTGTCGTGTTTCTTGCTGGCGCCGCCATCCAAACCGGAGCCCATCATGCCATCGGCCAGATTTATGCCGGGCGCGTCATTGCTGGACTCGGCATTGGAGGCATGAGCAGTATCACGCCGGTGTTTGTGAGCGAAAACTGCCCTCCAAAGACTCGCGGCCGCGTATCTGGTTTGTTCCAAGAGTTTCTCGTCATCGGCAGCACCTTTGCCTATTGGCTGGACTACGGTGTATCCTTGCACATTGCCCAGAGCACCAAACAGTGGCGTATTCCTGTCGGCATTCAAATCGTTCCTGGTGCAATCATGCTCATTGGCCTCTTCTTCTTGAGGGAGTCTCCCCGTTGGCTTATGAAGAAGGGGCGCCAGCAAGAGGCCCTCGAGTCGCTCGCCTACATCCGCAACGCCCCAGAAGACAGCGCCGAGGTTCAGGAAGAAATCACTGAGATTCGCGTTGCGATTGAGGAAGAGTTGACTCTTAGTGAAGGTGTCACTTGGAAGGAGTGCTTGCGACCCGGTAACCGGTACAGATTCTTCCTGGCCTTCACGATTATGCTCTGCCAGCAATTCAGTGGCACCAACAGCATCGGTTATTATGCGCCTGAAATCTTCGAGACGGTGGGCGTCAGCAGCACCCATGCATCCCTCTTCGCCACCGGTGTTTACGGCACGGTAAAAGTTTTGTCTACAGGTATTTTCCTCATTATCGGCATTGATAAATGGGGTCGCCGCAACAGTTTGCTGGGGGGAGCCTTCTGGATGGCTGCCATGATGTTCATCATCGGTGCCGTACTGGCGACGCACTCGCCAAATACAGACAGCACTAAGGTTTCTTCCGCTTCTATTGCAATGGTGACAATGATCTACCTGTATGTCATCGGGTACTCTGCATCATGGGGTCCCACGCCCTGGGTATACGTCTCCGAAGTAAGTGACAGCTTCCTTTCCACCCTTTGCCTTTTTGAATTCTAACAAATGTTGAAAGATTTTCCCAACCCGACTGCGAGAGTACGGAGTCGGACTTGCGGCTACGACACAGTGGTTGTTCAATTTCACCATTACCGAGATTACCCCTCGAGCTGTCAACCATATTGGCTGGCGAACATTCCTCATGTTTGGTATTTTCTGCTTGGCCAATTTCGCCTTCATCTTCTTTTTCGTCAAAGAGACAAAGGGTCGGACTTTGGAGGACATGGATATTCTCTTTGGTACCGTGGCTGAGGAACAGCGTAAAGCACATATTGAGCAGGCGTTTGACAAGGGAATTGATCTGCAGCATCTTGAGCACTAGTATAATATGAAGAAGGGTTGTAGTCTGTCACACTCACAGGTAGTCTCAATAGCCTCAACAGACAGCTATTGTGTAGGTCAGATACACAGGATAGCCGGCATCAGGTTAAGGGGTAAAAGGAAGATAGTCACGGCCGCAGTTAGCCCCGAAACAGCATACTAAATAACACAAACAGCTGACCTGTCAATCTGCTGACTACGGGCTCTGCCGGGCACAGCCAATTGACGATCGAGGCAGGCGTGTCATCGTCACGCCGATCCATTCCTAAGACCCCGAGGCCGGAGGCAGCCCTCAATGGCAGCCTCCAACGGCTAGCAACAGTAGCTATAAAAGACCCTGCTAGATCCCTTCCATAGTCACAAATCAAGAGCTTCTATTCACTATCACTTGCACCTATTTGACACAGCTATCCAAGTGATATAGTCAGTTTGGGTGCAAGTTGTAGCTCGAATTATGACTCCTCCACTCTAAAGGGGAATCAATTCTAATGATGCATCTCATGAAAGATGAATTAGTCTAATTTTATAATGCCCGTTTTAATGCTTTTCATGTCTCATAAAAACTCCGAAATCAAATACTTTTACTCCATCATTTTCTCCTTCTCATCTGCTGTCAAATCTGCCCCTGCCGTCTTCAGATCGATAGTCAGAAAGAGGCAAAAAGACGTGGAAGCTAGGCCAACGCCAAGCCAAAATCCGACCTTGAATTGGTCGCTGAGGTCATAGTGATCGCCACGATATTCCTGCACCACTGACTCGACAAGAGAAGTGACCCCCAACCAAAATGCGATACCCAGAAACACAAGGCTGTTGATCAGGGCACCACACACGGCTTGGAGACGCGCAGGCAATACCGTTGTCATGTAAACATTGGTGACGTTGAAAGAGATGTCAAGACCAATTGTCGCACCCAACATCGCAGGGAACACATAAGCCCAGTACAAGTGTGTGTTTGATTCCCCGTGTGTGGGTATCAAGGCAAATAACAAGACGGAAATGATGTATCCAGCGCCAGAGATTACCAATAGCACTCGATTGGGAAGCCTGTGAAGGAAAAATCCGCCTAAGATTGAGAGTGTAAAGCCACCGCCGCATAGTGGAAAAAACCAAACTGCCGTTTGCAATGGTGAGAGGGCAACAACTGTTTGAATGCTATCGGGAGAATTAATACGTGCACCTTAGAATGATAACATGAAAGTAGAGCAACACTTACTAGTAGCTTGCATAGAACAGGAAAACTCCAAATGTGCCATAACCCAAAAATAAAGCGATCGTAATTCGTTTCATGTATTTGGGGCGGAATATTCCGGCAGGGAGAAGCGGCTGGGCAGCCACCCAACCTTGTAGATAGACAGCACCTATCAGGAATAGCACGCCGAGGATGAACGTGACGTAGATGTATGGCGTACGCCAACCGTCTGGGGCTCTGCCACCATCAGTGAGTGCATACACTACGAGGGATAACCCTGGCACAATCGTGAACAAGCCACCCCAGTCCATCCTAGCTGTGGGATCATTGCCTCCGAGGTTTCTAGGGATGGAAAACAGGCCGATTGCGAAAATGGCAATGCTGAAGATGGCGTCAAACCAAAAGTACCACCTCCAGTCGAGGAGCTGCGCAGACACGGCACCAAGGACAATGCCGATGTAAAACCCGACGACTGTGAAGGCGCCAAAGATTCCGAAAACGAGGTTCTTCCGGGGCCCTGGGCGGTAGGTCTGGCCCATGATGGCAAGAGTTGCAGGCAGAAAGGCGGAGTTGCCAAGGCCCTGCATGGCTCGGCAGGCAATGAGCAGTGTTGAATTTTTGCAAAAGCCGCTAATGAGCGACCAGACACCGAGCCAGAGAAGGCCGCCCAGGAAGACCATCCGGCCGCCGTACATTTCCGAGAGGCGAGCAAACGGCAGCAACAAGATTGCGGTGGTGAAACTAGCGACTTCAGATGGCCATGTTCTGGAGCTCTCTGGAATGTCAAGGGCTTTGGTGACGGAGGGCATGACGAGGTTGTAGCCGTCGACTGTGTACTCGCTCACAATAGCTGCGCCGACGACTGCAAGAACGAATCCCCACTCCTGAAAATCATTGGCGAAATCTGCGGGACGCTGTCTCCCAAGTAGTTCGACATCATTTTCATCTGGGAACGCTGCGGTTCGTTCAGTATCATGGGAACTGGTGGTGGTGGTGGTGGTGGCAACTTCTGTGCAGTCTGCAGAAGAATTGATTGATTCTCCCATATTGGCGGTTTGAAAAGGGGTTGATAAAGGATAAAAGCTGTTCCCTAGCCATTCGTGGTATGTTTTTGGATGAAGGTGGAATTTCTTTGCACCAGTTCTGATGATATTAGAAGCTCAAGGAGATATCGGATGAAAATAGGCGACATGACAATCCGAAGATGGTTCTCGTTGGACATCTGGAAGCGGCGATCCATTCCATAATAAGGAGGGACGTAAAGGGGCCTGTCAAAATCTGCACAACCCTGAAAAGTTGAACAGGCTAGACCAGGAGTAGGAAGAAACGGTGACACGAGTCTAAGCGCAAGTGCCGACAAACGGCACTAGTTTGAGGGAGCTCACGGGATTGCCTTGAAGGCGAGACCAGGGTCCAAGTGGATTCCTAGAGCCGGTGGCCAATAACAGCATCGTGACCGCTACTTTTATTTTCTGATGTGCTTTTTGCCTCCGCTGCCAAGACAGTTTCTCAATAGATTGATACACATGACGAATGCCTTTATTGATTTTCAGAAATGGCCATGGAACCAAGATGCCTCTCCTTCCGAAGCCACCCCCATGAAGCTTGGGCTAAGGGCGCCTCAGCCAGCCACGCAGCGTCTGAGAGTCACCTGACTGGCTGGCAGAGGATCCGAGGGACTGGCTGAGACCCAGCTTGGCAACTAGCCACAATTAGTAGCGAGACTAGCTGCGGCTCCAGTTCAGCCTCAGCCAATAGCCAAAAACATGTCACGACGCTATTGGTCCAAATTTCTACACGGCTCTTTACTTTTTGTTCAATTTCATGCAGCGCTGCGGTCTCTCTAGGGTCGCCAAGTCGATAATGCGCACCAGAAGAAAAGTTAAATCGCATTTCGCTTGTTTTGCTCCGGCCCTCCCCCGCAATATCCAGCGCAGCTAGTCTTGGGGCGCCATTCAATGGGACGACTGGATGCCTCCCAACACACACACACACGCACACACGACGCAACAGTCACCATAAAAGATAAAAATAAAAGTAAAATGAATACAGACCCTGTGGCGGAAAAAAGAACAAAACATGACCTGAGACACGTCTGTCAAAACGCGTCTCAAGCATTTCACCCTTCAAACGCTCGTTCTTCTCAACATTCAATAGAAGCCACTAGCGGCAGCCATAGCGGGGGCTGGCTTGGGCTAGTAGGGGCGTTGGAAATTCCCAGCATCTCGGAACCCTGGTCTAGAAGTGGCTTAGGGTCCCAGGGGCATTGATTGGTGGATCTCTTGACAAACGAAAATGGCACTCTTGGTTGCTTCTTGGCGTTGAATAATTTTAATTTTCAACCTGCCAACGTAGATTGGTTGGGTACCCGGGCAAACACAGAATAACATCAAGGAGGCCCCCAGCATATTCAATCACATACCAATAAAAACATCACATTCCATTTCAACGATTATTTAATATCTTAATCCCTGTCAAAAATCTTACAGAGATCGCGACAACGAGTCAGCCGCCAGGTGGTATTGTTTCAATGAATTTTGGCAGGAGGTCTGAAGGAAGAACCCCGATGAGTGGAATAGGCAAGGCAGTCTCTTGTGTTCTGCGATATAGTCATTGATGGTAGATTTAGTAGCACGAATTACGGATGCACAGTTTGATGAAGTATATCACGACCAACAAATTCCCTACATTGACATTTCTCCAGCCAACACTGGATAACCGACAGTTGATCTGGTTGGCTTTGTGACGGTTTTAGTCCAGGACTTGGCTCCATTTGAGATATGGTAATGGTTCATGTCGCTCTCAGTACTGTGAGTGTCTTGGTTTAAACGGTTCTGCGAAAATAGATAAATATGGGAATCTTTTGATGATCTTAATAGGCAGTTGGAAATTCCGATGGACAAGGGCTTCGTTTTGAACGACTTTGGTCACGACCCCTGTCAATCAAACACACGTGATCCGGCCCCACGTAGATCAAGCTCGGACGGTAGATCATGTGTGGCTAATTGACGATTCAGAGTCTAGGGTAGTGGACCGCAATATCTGTTGGATATTTGGACTAATTAGCCAAACGAGAATCGCGAAGAAAAAGTCTTGCTGAGTTTCTAATGGATTATCAAAACTGAATTCTAAATCTCCTTAGTGGCCTTTTTCAATTTTCTCTACCGACTATCCAACACTATTTCTCACACGAACTACTGTCCCAACCAATATACATTTTGGAGAGGTAACATATGCTGAACTGCCCACCCAAACAAAGTGCCCATCGAACCCCCAATTCAAATCATGAAATAATTTTCTTAATCTCCGAGCAGTTCTGCTACTTTTTGCGCCAGAAGGTTGTGAATTGGGTACGTGGGATGCAGACTGTTGAGCCACAAATATTGATCCACTGCATAAGTGCAATTGTCCCACTTGGTGTCAATTTCCGGGGTCCCACTATTTGTTTCAGCTTTCAACGTGTTTCAACCAAATACCGCGTGGACTCACTTCTTATAGGCCTCGCAATAAGTTGTTGTATTTTGATAATCTTCAGTCTGGTCAAAATTTTCAGGGTAGTCAGTGACCTGGTTGAATAGCTTGTGTGCATCGAACTGGAACACTTGGGTGTCGCTGTAACTGGTCGCAAAATCACGTGCCAGCTTTTTTACCCCTTGGTTCCACAGATCAGTGGCGTTTTTCGCCAAGGGAATCCGTTTCGATGCTTGGCTAGACTGAGTTACGCGAGGAACTCTTTCCATCGGGGGTACATTTATGAAAAGAAAATTCCGGGCGTCGTAAGTGTAAAGTTCCTCAACCAAGGATGCGTATCGCTCAAACATGAGGGATTGGATGTCAGAAGAATTTTCGAGGAGGTAGGAGTTGTAAACATCATTAATGCCAATCCAAATTGCAAAAAGCGTGCTGTTCGGTGACCATCCTGTAGCATTTCCATAATATGGGATAAAACTTTCAGTGATCTGACTAACGACGTCGTAGCCATTGTCCACCACCGAGCTGTCAACGGTGGAACCACCGACGGCCAAGTCGTAAGTCAAAAGAACCGATTCATTGTACTGGACGGTCAGAAAATCGACCCAATTGGGACCATTCGCGCTTGTCCTGCCTGGATATTCTGGATTACCGAGAGGATTGGAAATGGATGGCTGCGATCCGCTGGCATCGAACCCCGTTTTTGAATAGGAGTCGCCACTAAATTCTTGTTATCCAAAAGAGAAACCCGCAGCGAAGATGAGGAATTATCTTACAATACAAAGATCGTTTTCAAGTTATCAAATCCAGGCCAATACGGAGTTTGGGTTTCGCGGGGAATTCGTGATGGAAATGCCCTGGACTCTACCTGGGATAAGAAAAATCCTAAAACTATTTGATGGAAATGCATATTTGTGACGATTTATTCAGATGGCAAGTTGGCTATCTAACAAAATATTCGTCCAAAGAAGCTGTACTTGTAGGATTCTCATGAAGTAAGGTGCGCGATGGTTCAATTCATTGATTGGTGCAATTATTGTCACATCCATGGGAAAACTCCCTCGGCTAATAGTATCGGACTCGGACTTAGCCCGAAAACTTCACTGGGACCTCATAGGCCCAGTGTGTGTTTAATTTCAAACGATGGATCAGCATGTAGTGGTGTTGCATCGGACGAATATCTTCGGGCATCGGAAAAATGCCATTGGGTTTTGCATTAAAGTACTGGACCAGGCGCACCATCCTGCGTCCGCCATATTAAGACCTACTCTCACGACTTCTTTCAATCCCGGTTGGTCCATAGATGCGATTGCCCCACATGTAAAATTGTTTTCCTGTTACTTTTGCGGCTTTAATCTAACCAGCCACATCCAACTCAGAGGCTATGGGGGCTTCTATATAACCATGGAGCACGTGTCAAGTTGTTCCGAGGCCATCACAGAATACTTACTTGGGGAGCTGTCTGGTGCAGGCTAGCGATGGGGAGTGAAGCTCATGTTTCTCCATTCAAGCTTGAAACCTTCCAATCATGACATTTCTAACAGACTTATTTGTAAACCTTGAAGGATCTGACCTTGGACTGAGCAACATTTGCAGGGAATCCAAGGCATCCTGACTTGCTAGGTGGGTACTCAACACCACAGCACCCGCTCGCGCACGAGTCGGTTGTATGGGCCAGAATTTTCATCCCGCTGTTCTTGGGCAGCCAGTACAGCGACCTGGCTTCTCCAGGCAGAGTGATGCAACCTCCAGAATCCCTATTCACTCCACAGTACCCATCGTCCAATTGTGTCTTGCACTTGTTGTCCGTGTAAAAAGCTGCGGCGAAGCATCTCGCGTCAACCAACCTGACTCGAGAATCGGATGAAGAATGTACTCACTTGCACACCATTCCAAGGCGTCTCGTTCTTGCAGTGCTTGACCTAATTCTTTCGTCCTGGGAATAGGATTATTATCTCAATCTCATGATTGCTTTGGGATGTGCTCTTTCATACTCATTCAAGTCCTTAATGTATACAATCTCGGCAGCCACTAGCGCCGCAAGAGGAAGCATAAATAATTGGCTAAATCGCATTTTGGGCTGTTAAATGGCTTTGCGGTTAATATCTGGCGTTTATTGTGAAGGACGATTCAATTGTTGGCTTTCTACAATTGCCCCAGCATGCTGTGCGGTTCTTATACTTGTGGGTGAGATGGATTCGCTTACATTCCGCCGTCGTATCACTCGATGCTGAGTTACACATCACTTTTACATCGCTCACCGCATCCTGAATGATGAGATTACCCATTGCGGTGTATGATGGGCAATCATTATGGAGCTACAATTAGGATGGCACGGACGAAGTTGGTCGTCCATTTTGCGATCCCCATTTCCCTTCCTAGGCGGGAAATAGCCGAATCAAGCTTCGCTCGTCTAAGTGGACCAAAAGAGCGCGCCACGCTCGGAAGCACCCGAACAGCCGCAAGCGCTAGTAAATCATTACTGTTATGGTTAATTCTCACCAGCGGGGCGCGGAGCCTCGCCGCAGGAACACAGCTGGTCCGACGGGTCTGAATAAGCGGACAAATGTGCCTGCAAAGTTCGCAAAGCTGCACCATTGGCTGACATAGCGGCACAGTCGTCTTCCGCCTGTATTTGAAGTGAAATACACGATCTGCTCTCGTGCTCTGACGAATCGCGCGACCGGGGTAAAAGAGATGATCCCTGCTCCCACCAGCCCACTTTGGCCGGTAAGCTAGGTATCCATGTAGGGCGTGGAACTAGCTCTAATGTGATTTATACCTGATCTGTTGAAATGCTTTATGCATCCGCTTGTGTTTTGTGTGCTATCGCTGGCTCATCCATTGGCGGCGTGAAAGGTTCCTTGAGTATGGATGTCCTATTTTCAAGTTTTTTTTTTGTATAGGCCGCCGCTAATGTCAGATTGAATGTTAGATATCGTGAGTGCACATTCATAGGAATGAGTTGAATGGAAAGATGGTCATGAGTGAGTTGTCCTTTGGCGTCCAATCAAGCCGTTGCGCTAGGAATGTTGCTTCGGGTCGCAGAGGTCCGGGGTATAGGGTTGGCGTCGCGATCTCCCTCGGGTCGGAAAAATACCGCCGAGACCAGGGGTTCAATTGGGTACAACATTCCTGATATACCAACAACGGGTTGTCCAAAGCTTGTATTGCATTCCGGTCGGACAATATCCCGGGGCTGATGGTGAGTGAAGCATGAATGTGACTTGTTCGTAATGGTTCAGGCAATAAACAGAATGGGACAACTTGTGTCATCGTAATTGGCATCTTTTCTTCTCAACTATAGAATTGATCCGGGACGGTCGAGTACTTATACGTGTCTTGGGTGTACTAACATTCAATGTCCTGGCCAACGTTTTATGAAAGAGGGCGAAAGCATGCCATTGGTGACCTGGAGACCCACATATAATAATCATAACACGTTCCGCCGATCTAGAATGCTAGGGAGTCTTCTCGTTTGAGGAAAGGGGGAAATATGGTTGTACCTAAATATAAGCATATCTTTAGGTCTACGTCAAGATGACGCATTTGTCAACTCATTCGCTTCTCTGTGCTGTGACATACAGCGAGAACAAATGCGTTATCTCAAGGTAGCCAGCCTAGCGCTGGTGTTGCTGGGCACGGCTCGTGTCAATGGCGCGGCACAATGCTACACAGCTAGAGCCGATGTTCCAAATTTGGGTTTGCCAACAGCTACTACTACGCCAGGGAATACGGTACCTACCTTATCACCCGAAGATGTGGCTTTGAAGGCAGCAGCGGTGGAGCGAGCACAATCGGCATCGTCTGAAGCAGACCAGGTAAAGAACACACTCACGGCATTACGAGAGGCAGCGGAGGGAGCCATAACAATGGCCAATACTGCAATCGATAGAGGCACACAGGCCTCCGGACAAACAGATCCAGCAATAACGGTGCCGGCAGGACAAGCAGTAGCACTGGGAAACTCGGCAATAACAACGGCCCAACAAGTGCTGACCGCAATAGATCTGGCAATCCAAAACGCGGCGGATGCAGCAACGAAAGCGGCAGAGGCGGCAGCCGCGACAACGGCAGCAGACGCCGAAGCAGCAGCAACAGCAGCAGAGGGATTAAGAGATTTGGTGAATCAAGAATCAAATACGGCAACAACCGGCCTAGCACAGGCACAGTCGCTAGTGGAACAAGCAATAGCGGCAGCGTCGGCGGCAGAAGAGGCGACGGCATCAGCAGCAGCAGCGGCGGCCGAGGCGGCAGCACTCCAAGCCGCGAGAGCTGCTGCCCAAGCCGCGGCGAACGAAGCGGCCGAGATATCTGGCGGACTGGCAGCGGTTTCGGCTCAAGAGGAGGAAACCAAGGCAACAGTGAATGGGCTAATTCAGCGGGCAATCCAGGTGGCGGAGGCACACAACATCCCGGCCGTAACGGACCCAAGCTCGGAGGCGCAAGCCCGAGCCAATTCAATACTCGACCAACTGGCCCAGGTAGTGCAGCTCATAAGTCAGGCATCGACCCAAGCAGCAACGGCAGCATCAAAGGCAACAGGCGCAATCACAGCAACCACAGCAACAGACGCCCAGGAGGCCGCGGGGCTGGCCGAGGCGGCAACGGCCGCGGTAAATGCAGCAGCAATACAGGCGCGGGCGCTTCTAGAACAAGCACAGGCAGCGGTGCAAGCAGTGCAAGATGCCGTCGGGGCAGCAGAGGCAGCAGGGTTGCAAGCAGCCACGGATGCAGAGACGGAGGCACTCACCAACGCTAGGACGAGGGCTTTCACCGCAGCGTCAGATGCAGCCCTTGCCAGAGATGCGGCACGAGCATCTTCTGAGACGGCCGCGGAGGCCAAGACGGCAGCTGAGGCGGCAGCGGCAGCGGCAGTCCAAGCAGCAGCTCAATACGCAGGAGTGCAGGCAATACAGCAGGCCGTGGACGAAGCAAACAACCAAGCCCAGGCTGCAGCACAAGCGGCACAAGCAGCGGCCGCCGCGCTGCAAGAAGCCCGGACCGCAGCAGACACAGCAGCGTCCGCGAATGCCGAAGCAGAAAACGCGGCCACGTCAGCCCTGGCCGGGCAAGCTGCCACGGCCGCCGAAACGGCCCGGACCGCAGCCTTTGACGCCGCAGCTCTGGCGGCTACACAGGCAGGCTTGGCTACGGCGGCGAGAACTGCAGCCGAAGGAGCAAGAGACCAAGTGCTGGCACTAGTGGCGACAGCAGACGCAGAAGCAGCAGCAGAGCTCGCAGCGCAATTGGCGGCGGAGCAGGAGGCAGCAGTGCTCGCAGAGGCCAAGAGTGTAGCTCAGCAGGCCGCCGACGATGCAGCTGGCGCCAACGTAGAGGCACAGCAAGCAGGTGAAGCGGCAGAGGAAATCAAAGCAACCGCAAATCAGGTGTCCGGTACAGCGGCAGCGCTGTCAGGAGATGTCGCAGTGACGGGGCCAGCGTCCGAGGCACTGCAACTAGCCATGGCAGCCGTCACGGCAGCAGATGAAGCCATCGACCTGGCAAACACAGCAGCCCAGCAAGCCTCGGAGGCTTCAAACCAAGCCTCTGTGGCTGACACGGCAACAACCTCAACAGCCGCCATCGCAGCCGCCAATGCAGCTGAAGTTGCGCGAAGTGCAGCACAAGAGGCGGCAGATGCAGCAGCAGCAAAGGTGGTAGAGGCACAGGCGGCCCTCAACGCAGCGCAGACAGCACTACAGCAAGCCCAGCAGGCGGCGTCAACAGCTGCGGAACTTGCGGCCGCCGTGGCGAGAGTCCAAGCTGCGGTCTCGGAAGTCAACACGTTGATGGCAGAGGGCGAGGTAGCGGTGGCCGCAGCGCTCGAGGCAAAGAACACGGCCGCCGACGCAGCTGCAGCAGCATCCGTGGCCGCGACGACGTACCCAGTGCAAGCCATCATCGAAGCCAAGACAGCTGCCCAGGAGCAGTCAGACCAGGCAGCTGGATTCTACCAGGGAGCCGCAAACGCATTCAACGACGCCGCGGGACCGGCATCGACGGCCGCTTCCTTTTCCACGGCCGCCCAGAGCGCCACCACGGTGACAGACGCTGAAGCCGCTGCCACAAATGCCGAAGCAGCGCTGGCTACAGTGCGGGCCAAGGTGGCTCTGGTCAAGTCCAGAGCGCAGGCGGCGCGGGCGGCAGCGGCAGCAGCCCGGTCAGCAAACATCGACGCTCAGCTGGCTGCCGCAAGCGAGGCGGCATCAGAAGCAGCGGCAATACAGCAAGTCCAGACGGCGGCCCAAGAAGTCGTGGCTGCTGCAGAGGACATACAAGTTCAGGCCCAGAACCTGCTGAATGCGGCAGTTATCAACGCACAATCGGTCGGCGCTGCTGCCACCGACGCCACCACTGTTGCATCTGACATTGCACAGGCGCAAGATGCAGCAGCCCAGGCACGACAACACGCGGCCAACGCCGACACGGCGCTGGCCCAGATCCAAAGCAAAATGGACCTCCTCACAAACGCAGTAAACGCGGCAACCTCGGCGGCTCAATCAGCCCTGGGAGCTACCACTGCCGCTAACGCACAACCAATGGTCAACCAGGCCCAGGATCACCTGGCCGAGGCTACCACGCTGCTGTCCAGCATCGTCACATTGGCGGGAACCATCTCAGATGAGCTGATAGCGGTAAACACAGCCAACCAAGCAGTGCACAGCGCCGCCCAGCTACAAACACTCCGGTCGTCCATCGATGAATTGTTGGCCCAAGTAACAGTGTATGCCAACGACGCAGCCGCAGCCGCAGCTTCGGCGTCAGGGGCACAAACAGACGCCGAAGTATCAGCAAACGCAGCAGAACAGGCCCTGGTAGCTGCACAGGCCCAGGGCGGCGGGGTGTCTGCAGCAACACCGGCTGTAGGTGCGGCACGGCAAGCTGCAGCAGAAGCGCGGGCCCAGGCCGGGCTGGCGGCCACGGCTGCCGCAGCGGCTACAACCGCGAGCGACAATGCGGCCGTGGCGTTCAACGGCGCAACTGCCCGGGTAGCCGAGGCAGCTCAAGCAACCACCGCAGACCAACTGCGCGCCATCATCAACGACCTAGAAACAGACAGCGGCACTGCCTTGGATGCATCAACCCGGGCGCAGGCTCAAGCAACGGCGGCGCTGGCGGCGGCGGCACAGGCCGAAGCGTCCCAGCAGCAGGCCGAGGGCGCCACCGCCGTTATAGGCCAAGTCCTCCAGGCCAACACCGCAATAGACGACATCAATACCGCCATAGGTCAAGCGCAATCGGGTGCGGACCAAGCATCCAACTACGCAACGGATGCCGGCACCGGGGCGGACGGGGTGGATCCACTTGCAGATGCGGCGGTGCTAAAGGCCGGTACCATAGCAACAAAGGCTCGCGCAAGAGTCCTTGCCGCGCAGACGGAAGCCAGGTCACAAGCTTCAGCGGCAGCAGCGGCGGTGACATTAGCTCGAGCTGCACTGAATGATGCCCTGGGTGCGCTTTCCACCGCCAACGACGCGCTTGAGCTGGTAGCGGCTGCGGAGAATCCCGGTGCCGCGCAGGCAGCTGCCCAGGCCATCACGGCAGCCAGGGAGCTAGCAAACGAAAAAGCACGGATAGCCATGACACAGTCCGGCGTGGCCATGGGTGCGGCGGGGGCGGTAGATCAAGCGGAGCTCACGCTGGCGGACGCATCGGCCCACGTAGACGCTGTCATAGGGGCTAGCACATCGAAGGACGCTGCGCAAAGCGCAGCCGACGAGGTCAAGCAAATGGACGAAGATGCCACCAGGGAAAAGACACAAGCTAATGATATTGCGACCGCGGCAGAAGATGATGCAGCCGAGGCACAGCGCACAAACGTGGGAAGCCCGTATTGGACCCAGTGGGCCCCCATAGCACAACAGGCGGCCACCGAAGCGCGAACGCAATCCAACCTGGCAGCTCAGGCCGCCGCCGACGTCCACTACCGCTACACCCAGGTGTATTTCAGTGCGCTAACGCTCGTTAAGGCCAGGTTCCAGGACGCGCTGGCCGCGGAAACCACGGCGGACGCTCAAGTAGCCCGAGCGGCCGTTGAGGCCCAATTCAACGGGCCCCTTCTTACGGACAAAGGTCTTGCTGAAACGCGATGGAAAGATGTGAGCGCTGCGCTGCTGCGGGTGCAGGCCAGCGCTAACATCGCGGCTGACGCGCTTGAACAGGTTAAAAGCGCGGGCTGACTGCTCGCTGGCAGACGTGGCAAACGCAATATTGCGAGTCTCTTGCTATTTCCATGTATACTATAGCTTTTAAGATAGTTTAAAATGTATCCACTTTTGTTTCCCATGACCTCTTTGAACTCTGTACTTTTGAGTCAGAGAGGCCAGCTGGCCTTGTTTCAAAACCGATTGTATCTATCTATTGGGTCACATTCATGGCCTAGACCAGCTTCCGAGACTGTCTAGTTAGCCTACCATTTGATTTATTTGTAGGGATACTTGCTCAAAATAGACGTCCCTTTACTCCGGCCTTGGTAGAGCTATCTAGTTTTAGTGAAAGGAACAAACATTAAGCTCAATCGGGCGATCCAGGAAACATGCTACAAAGGTGGCGCATAACGTAGATATTATTTTACGCTTAATAGAACTCTTTAGGCCACATAGGGGTCATTTTACTTCCAGTTGAAAACCAACCTTTAGGCCCACCCGGGTGACCCAGGAACCAGGCTACAGAGGTGACATGCATACAATTGGATTTAAACAGCTTTGGTCGTGAAAATCTTATTGCCCTGGCCGAAAGAGAATTTACCTTGATGACTTCTTCGGGAACAAGCTTTGCCGTTATGAATCAGACAAAGTTACCTTTTGAAAAGACAAGGACAGTGAGTGGGCGCCTATATCAAGGATTTAAAAGTGGAAAGGTTCAACTGCTGTTGGCATACAATTGGGAGTTAGAATTTAAGCCCGTACATCGGTGGTATCTTTGTTCCATATATACAATAATATAATCAAATCAAGCTTAGTGTAGGCTTATGAATTCAATTCCAGCTCTTTGGAAAACTTGCGTCGCAGAAACCACCTAACATGGTCGTCCATCCACGCTCGCCTCAAGCACACCAGCCCGTCCTCGATTTCCAGCCCGTGGAGGCTCCTGGCCCGGGACAAGGCGACGTAGGCCTGGCCTGCCGCAAAGACCTTTGACAGGTCCACGACGAGGCGGTCCATCGTCATGCCCTGGCTCCTGTGCACGCTAATGGCCCAGCCGGCCACGAGCGGGATCTGGGTTCGAAAGACAAAGTGCGTCTCGTCGTCGGCCGCGGGGCTGATGATGCAGTGAGGGTAGATGGTCCGGGTGACGCCGTTGTGGAAGCGCACCCGCGGCCAGCACCTCGGCCCGTAGCGGTCGGCCTGGGCCGCGCGCATAAAGGCCCGAACCTTGGAGGCCTTGACCCCGGCGTGCTCCCCCGCGATGACCATGTGCTTCTCCAGGGCCTTGGCCTGCTTGCCCCTGGCCCTGGGAAGCTTAGAGGCATCAAAGCCTTCGAAGCCGCAGACGTAGCCCTGGCTCCCGTTGACGAGCCCCCCTTTCTTGTCTAGGTTCACCTTCAGGATGACGAGCATTTCGAGCCGGACGTGGACCTGCTTGTCCAGATGGTGGTCATCCTTGTAATCGAAAGTGTCTCCCCGGGCGCGCGTCCTCTGCCCTTGGCTGGAAAACGACTCTCGGCCGTCTAGGGCTTTGTACGAGCAGCGCTCTGTCGTCATCTTGTCAAACTCTTTGGCGTTGGCCATTTCGACCTGCGCCAAGGTGCAGAGGATCTTGGTGGCCCCCTGAACGTTGCTGTCGTGCTTGTCCAGGGACTCGAGCTCCCCCGGGGAAAGCTCCTTTCCGAGGCGGCACTTTTGGAGGATCCTGATGAAGTCTTGGTCTGATTGGCGGTGGATCTCGCTGAGGTGCACGTGGATGAGGTTGGCCTTGTCCCACGACCGGCTGCTGAAAGCCCACTTGTCCCCGTCGCGGTATGGGCCGTGGCCGCGGCTGGGGCATTCGAACCAGCCGGCGTCCTTGTTGTGCACGGTGCGCTTGCCGCACTTGATGCACGTCTCGAACGGGTTCACGGGAGGCAGCTGGCAAAAGTCGCCCGTGACGATGAGCTGGACGCCTCCAAAGGGCGGACCGGTTCCGCTCCGGCACCATTCGCCCCAGTGCCGCGTGGCCTTCATGCAGGTGTCGATGCGCTCGAACTGGAAGCTCCCGACCATGCTGATCTCGTCAATGACGAGCACGTCTGTGCCCCTGATTCTGTCTCTGGTCGTGTGCCTGTAGCACTTGCTCGCCAGCTCCGCGAGGGGAACCTTGACCGAGTCCGGCGTCCAACCCATGTAGGACCACGTCGTCATGCCGTTGACCTGCAGAGCGGCCCGCGCCGTCGGAGCAACAACGTAAACACTCTTGCCTCTTGCGCGCAGCATCTCGACAGCAGCTTTCAGGACCGTCGACTTGCCGCAGCCTGCGGAGCCTGTGTAAAATACATTGTGTCCCTTTCCGATGAGCTCAAGAAGATCTTGCTGCTCCGCGCTCAGAGGGGGCTCAGGAGCCTCTTCATCGGTATGCCCGTCCGTGTCGACCTCGTCGGGCTCTTCAGGCTCCACTGGCTCGTCGGAATCAGTGCGAAAAATACTCATGGCCTGCAGTCTGCGCCTGCATTTCCGAAGCCTTCGAGAATTGATCCTGTCAATCCTCAATTTCTCATCCTGCAACCGGCGCTCAGTATCTGAGAGCCTCCCCTGGATATAACGGCGGAACTCGGACTGCTGTTGCCGATATCGTTGGAGAATGTCAGAGGAGCTCTGGTGTCTGGCTTCACCAGTTTCCTGGTCACCCTCGGAACTGCCGCTGTGGTTTGGAGTAGACTTTGCAATGTTAAACAGATCAGGCTCGCGGTATTCCCTCGTGAATTTGAAGCAGTATAATGATGGTTGGGATCGACGGGTGCTGCTCGCGGACGTCCGCTAAAAGAACGAAAGTCAAGTTAGTGCTGGATGTAAAGGCAATTTATAATTGGGCTTTTTTACCTTGAGCTTGGGCATCTTGTTGTGACGCAATAGCAACTGGGACATGTGATGTACTTTGCGCCTTGTCTGAGGAAAGTCCGAGTGTGATGCAGATTGAAGCCGGAAACGCCAAACAATTTATACTCGCTAGCAGACACTAGCCCTAATGTTTGTTTAATTGCATGGCATATTGTATCCAGGGGCAACTAATGCTGGCCGATTAATGTGGCTTCTGCTAGAATACGTAGACTAGGTCCCAGGGCAGGTGCATGTCACGCTTAGAACCATTTTGCGTTCTCACTACTGCATGAAATATCACCAAGCCTTCATTTTTTACACAGGCATTTTTTGGCCCCTGGCTGCAATTTCCGGTTCACTTCTCCCAGAGAGGTTGCCCTCCTAAGTACAGGATAAAAATACTAGTCGATGAAATATCACCGAAAAATGATCCGCGTGTGGTGGATTAATTGTATTTGATATGAAATCTACCTCTCTCTCAAAATATCCCATAGTTCTTCCTACCCTTCTACTTGACCAGGGAACCCGTTTTCCAGTGCACTTCTGATCGACCTGTCTAGCTCATCATTTTTGAAATAATGGTATCTTAGTATATCCGGCCATTGTGAGAACCTTCCATATGGCGTATGTGGGCGCAGAATCCAATCATTACAGTTCCAATCCATAAAGGTTGGTCGGGGTGTTTTTAAAGATATTGTGTTGGGGTCACATGGATGTCCTGGGTCGAAATTGCACTGGAATGTCTTTGATCCATTCGTCAAATACTCTAGACCAAGTTCGAGATGATGAAAGCGATCAAGAAAGAATGAAGACACCTTGGAGGCTACATCGTCCATTGATGCGTCAGGGTCAAATTCATCGGGGAATAGGACTTTTACGGCGTATATAAAAGCCACATCTCGCCGAACTGAATGTTGGAACATCTGCGAGCATAATTCAGGCGCTAGGCTACCATCGAAAAGTGTAATCAATGAATCCGGGGGCATGCCTTGAGAAGTTAGGGAAAGGGCTCCGGTGAACCAACGAGCAAGGTCATAAGAAAGGTTATTGGTGCCACGCTCACTCAAACGCTTGGTTGACCAGGATTTGACAAGAGGTTTTGGGAAAATAGCTCGCCACATGTCGACACGTCGTTCAATTCGAAGATGTGGATTCTCGATACAAAAAGGGATTAATCCTTTGGCATGTCCCTCGGGAAATTGTGTAGAAACCCCATCCTCATTGATCCGAAGTTGTCGAAGGTAATATCGAGTTTCTGGTGTGATGGAATCAAGGAAGAAGATAGCAGCAGCGGTGGCCGAGAATCGCCGCTTTCTGTAATCATCTTTTTCTATGGCAGATTGAATTGGGTACACCTTGAACATGTCGTTGACTTGCTTTTGGGTGGGAATGCTCCAATTTTGGAGCTCGAGGCGAAGGCGGACCATTTCTGCGAGAGAGGCACAGGGCAGCCTATAAGCAATTTCTTCGTCCGTAATTATCTCCGGTTCGATTTGGTCGATGGCACGCGAGTCGTGCAGGGAAATGATGACGTGCAGGGTATATGCAATGGCGCGGGGATCAAACGCATGACGTTTCATTCGAGATGATGTCGGATTATACCAGGGAAGATCGTGAGGGTTATTCTTCGGATTTAATGCTTGAAGATATTCCAGTCTTTGGCTTAAAAGTGGAAATTTATCGACAACCTGGTTGTAAACATCTTGGTTGATCAATTCGGCAAGGCGGCCAAGGTGCCACTCAAAAAGTTGGGTTGTTCCCTCCCAAAACTGGAACAGTAATTTCGCAGCAAGGTTAAGATAATCCGAGTGTATGGTGGAAAAATTGATGGTATTCAGAATTAAGGGAAGGCCGCGGGTTTCTCGCGCAACCAGCTTGCAGGTGTACATAAGATGCAGCGCGATGGGCTCTCCAGCTGAGGTGGTGAGCTGTCGCAAGTTAGGGCTGAGGGCATAGCCATCGGGGAGGGCAAAATATTCGTGATAGATGAGCATGCGCACCTCGGCGGGGAGAGCAAAGAAGTGGAAGGGAAGCGACATGGTACTGCAAGGCGGGAGGGCGCGTGCTTGAGGCGAAAGTGATGCTGATGGAGGGAGGAGAAGAGTGACGAGGTGCCAGAGAGCGACAGACAAGGCCTTTAATAGCTGATCGTTTGTGGGGCGCAACCGCCTCTGCCCGTGGCGCCTGTGGCCTATAGGGTGCCCAGTTAGTGCAAACCTTGTCTCAGAATCACAAGCGCGCCGCAAACGTTGAGAACCGTGGTGGAATGTTGGTTTGGTATGACATATCATATTTATTTTGAAGTAACTGAAAAGGCTTCTCTGTTCACAAGAACAGGAGCTCAACCAGGTCAGAAACCTAGGAGCAGGCTGCCTAGATATATGCTTTCACATCCTACGGTACAGCGACCACAACGGTCTTTGCAGCCTAAAGGCAAGGCAGGAGAAAGGCTTCCTAAACCTTTCTCCGATACGAATAGATGTAGATAAAAATGAACGCTGCTCTTGGCATTTGTACATTGCAATTCGTTTTCCAGCATTCGCCAATCCCAATAGATCATAATCATCAAATTAAATACACAAACCAATAGGACGCTGTGTATCCCCCAACGCACTATTGAAATGGCGAGACCTATCATTTATGAGGGCGATGTCCCACCGAACAACAAGTCTGCCCAACGCTACAGGTCTGGCTTATCTATGTGTTCATTACAAGCTCATATTGCTGACCTCTTAAAAGAGAACGCTATTTAAATTAGATTAAAACAAACACATGCTAGATTTACTCACCGAAGTACAAATTAACAACATCATCTCATTCAACCGCGCAGATCGTACGTGGCACACTAGACAGTTTAATGCATTGTCTATGGAAGACGATATAGTGGATATAATTAAGATCACTAATATCAAATTAGCCTAGCCTTTCAAAACTATATGATTATAAGGCTTACGATTGATCCTTTGGGAATGTCGACTGCTTAAGAAGAAATGCCGCAAAGAGGATCTTAAGTTTGTGAAAGAGCAAGAAAAGATGATTAAACCAATCCTTGATCATTTTATGAATCCTAGCCATAATAGGCTAAATGATACTCATAGAGGATTTCTAAGGGAAATAGCCAAAGAAGAATATGATCACTTTTGGGTTAACATGAGATATATGGCTTTAAGGGCAAAAGGATATATGCTCTGACTTCTTTTGTTAGTAAAGCATTATAACACCAATGGTAAAGACACAAGTAATAAACAATACAAAAGAGCTTGCCCTTTGAAGTAGAGGATAGAAAAATACAAATTGCTTAATATATACAAGATATACCTCATTTCAAAAGTATTATAATTTAAGTAAAGAGAAGAACTTACTTAAAAGCGATGGAAAGAAGGGCAAAAAATGGTGGTCTACTTTCGAAAGTCAGTCAGTCAGTTAGATCATGTGCTTGGGAATTCGGATGGGTACTCTACTAGAATGCAATAAAAGTCACACAGTTTGCTGAATAAAAATAACCTCCAAAATACAATTCGTGGTGAAACAAAGACAGTATCGTAGTGTTTCTGTTTTAGGTAGCATGGGAAGGATTCCTTTTGGCAAAGAATTCTGCATCCTTTTGTTTCGGCTGGAACGTGGGCATGTCGAAGAAGGACACAGCCCAGTCGGCGGCCTGCGTGGCGTGCCTTGTCATTAGGCTCTGGAAGGTGAGACTCCCAACCTCGCGTCGAAGAAGGTCGCGCTCCTCCCGGAGTCGCGGGCAGTGCAGAAATAGATGCTCGGGAGTGTGGCTGCCGGTGCCGCAACCGCACTGATCGGATTCGATCTGCTTGCGTATTAGGACCATGAGTTCGCAATCTAAGAAAAGACAGCTACACACCTTTTTCCAGGCGACCCTCTTCTTATTGGTCTTCCTGGGACTTTTGCTTGGCTTCTTTGGCTGAATCGAATACAGGTACGCATTCAACGCAATAACGCCGGCTCTGCATCGGAACAGTGCCGTGCTGTGGGCTCTGGGCAGTGCTTTGTACCTGTCGTAGGCTTCTGGGCCCCAATCTTCACGGAGCGTGGCAGGGGTAGTTTGGAGGGTGGAGGGGCTACCGCGGAGAGAAGGAGTCGTTTCAAACCTGTTGGGCCGTTCATCGCAATGATGTCTCCACATCCTTCTGCATTGGTCAAGGGAATGCGCTTTGCTGCATTCACCAATCTCCTTGTTCAGTTTCGCCAAGTTCTCACAATCTCCATCAAGGTTCCCCTTGGCTTCTCGGTAGAGTCGTCCGGCCTCGACATGAAGCTCGTTGTAGGGGTGCGCATGCTCGACTCTGCCGTTGTCGCGTTTGAGGATTCTGTCTCTTATCCTTTGCATTTCTTCGGCATCATCGCTTTCGTACATTCTAGCACGGTGTGCGCAAGCCAGGCGATTCAGAAAGATGGGAAGAGGCTCAATATCAAGCTCCTTCTCGATTACTTTCTGGCTAGTCGAATTCATCGCTCCGGAGATTTGCAACAGGCACTCATATTGCAGGCTCTGCAGCAATCTCCGCTTGCCGTCAGTGATCCCCCATTTGATCTGTTTCCCGGTCTCTGGAGAGATCTTGTCCAGATACCACGCACCACAAGCGTAGGAGATGATGGGTCGGATCTTTCCCAAGTATAGTTGCCGCAAGTTTTTCATGGGTCTCCCGTGAATCTTTCCGGATAGAGGCCTGATAATTTTCATCATGTTCCTCACTTTGGCGCGAATCTGAACATGTTAGTTAGTCAGAGCCTCTCAATTCTCGAGGTCGCTGTGCTTACCGTGGCGATGTGCTCGCCCCATTTGAGCCTGCAATCCACCGTAACACCCAAGATTTTAATTGCTGGTTTAGGTGCTATGTTGTGCTCTTCAAGACCAGGAATTTTGGGAACCTTGTCGCATTTGCCCTTTCCACGATGGAAATGCATAATGGCATATTTCCCCGGCGAAAACGTGATGCCTTTCTCACTTGCCAAGTTGATTAGACTCTCATGGCACAGTTTCAAAACATCGCAATTGGTTTGAAAGTTCTCTGAGACGGCCAGCAGGTAGGTGTCGTCAACGTAAGCAAGCACTACCAGGGTGGCATTGAACCGGCCGTTCTTGAGCCTGTCAAGGATCGGATAGGAGAAGAAGAGGAACAAGATGGGCGATAGTGGGCTTCCCTAGGGGATTCCAATATTAACCCAGAATTTCCGAGGCGCCTCGTCCCCCGGGATTTCCAACGTCGACTCGCGGTTGCTGAGGAAGGAGTGAATGAGGAGTATAAGCCAGGTTGGTACGCCTTTTGCGACCAAAGATCTCAATATTTCTAGGCGAACAACGCGGTCGAATGCGTTGGCCATGTCCACGCTCAGGAGGGTCGCCTCATGCCTTTTCTGCATGGCCCAAGCCTGATAAACGGCATTGTGGAGGAACTGGAGTGCCTTGGTCGTGCATTTTCCCGAAACCCCAAATTGGACATTGGGCAGCAGCTTGTGTTCCCGTACGAGTTCCAGTATGCGGGCCACGATGATCCTATCCAGAAGTTTCCCCACACAGGGCAGCAGCGCAATCGGACGCCAGCTCTTCGGATCAGAGTAGTTGGCCTTGTCAGGCTTACGCAGCACAATAGTTTTCGCCCGCTTGAAGATGTCAGGATACACGGAGAGATTGAAGCAGGCGGAGAAGAGATGCAGCAGGTAGTCCACGATGACGGGGCGAGCTATAATCATGGCCTCGTTTGCGATCCCATCATGTCCAAGCGCCTTCCTTCGCGGTAGCCTCTTGACGAACCCGTGAAGCTCCTCGACGGTGATCTTGTTGCTAGAATAGTGAGAGGGCCTATCGAGGGGCATGTCTGGAAGGCCAACAGGTTCTGCCGTGGGCCCGTCGCTGGTGTTGGGCCACCATGTGTTGCGAAGGCAAAAGGCCTTTTCATCATTCGTGGTGTACTGTACATCGCCAACATGAAGAGTGGGCATGTGAGGAATTTCACACGGCTGACACCGAAACTCGGCCACTCTCGCTTCATCATAGATAGTCTTGACGAGGGCCTGCTCCGTCGCAAGCCGATTTGGCCGCCTTCCACGACCCGGAGCGCCCTCACCCACCTGCGGCTTGCCTTTCTTCTTCTGGCGTCATTTCTGGCCCATGATCACCGGGTCCCGTGTTGTGACCGGGACATGTTTCTTGATAACATTCTCCAACAAGTCGCAAAACTTGGTCGCATACTCTTGGACCTTGTCCGCCGAGTCGAGACGGGAGCGTTCGAGATTCCCAAGCGCTAGCTGTACTTGGCTCTGAAATTCCTTTGGCTTCACGGCCTTCCAATTGTAAAAGTGTTTGATGGCCCTTCTTGGCTTCATGTCGAACTTTGTCACGATCGGGCGGTGGTCCGAATTGAAGGCCTGGGAGTCGTGAACATAATGGTCCAACTTTCGATGCTCGATCGCCTTGCTGACGAATGTTAGATCGAGTGTAGATGCTGAACAATCCTCCTTGCTGGAACGAGTGAATGTGGGTGTCCCTGGGGGTGTAAGGCAGACCATGTCGGCAGCTTCGATGCCCTGCACCAGCTTCTTGGCCTTTGTATCAGCGCCGCGCTGTGCGCAACGCTGCTCATGTCCGCACCAAAGAGGATGGTGAAGATTGAAATCACCGGCAAGTACGTTGTTGTCTCCTGACATGGTGTCTCGTATTAGTTGATCGATGTCCACTGTTCTATGTTGATTGTAGACGTTGTGGATTGCCAAATCCCCCGCCCCAGTATGTAATCGTAGCGTGGCAGCAAGACCAGAATTAGCTCCCGAGTGGTAGGAAATTTGGTAGTCATCTAGGAGTATCGATTTGTGGACGAGAAAGCCCACTTTATATAACCCTGGTTCTGACTTCGTCATGCTGTTAGAGCCTGTCGTCTCATCCTCATCTCGAAAGAGCCTCGGGTCAAGAGGCAGCGCTTTATCCCGTTCCATCTTGTAGAAAGTCCAGTAGTGGCTCCATTTGTCGTACGCAAAACACGGCGGCGGGTCTTGAACCAAGATGGCAGCGGGTGGCACTGGCCAGCTTTTGAGGTCCAATACCAAACTTTTCAACCGCACAGGCGCAGTCTTCAGGTTGACCTGGACAATGGTGAGGCCATCTCCATAAACGGCGGATGCAAGCTGCTCAAGGCTTGCAGAGTCAGAAGGACGATTCTCTCGGGTTCGACGTTTCTGTTGTCGGCGGTTCCAATGTCGACGGTTCCGCAGTTGACGACGCCTCGATCCAGACGATCTGCTTGGCATCTTTGCCCAGGACCTGCGACAAACGCGCCTCTGCTCTGGTACCGTATCTTAGGGTATATTGTCAGAGATGCTGACAGAGCAGAATGCGGCAAGAGTTTCAAAACTGAATAGCAAATTACACAACGATGGGATCAAAAACGAGCGAATGTAACATAAGACTAGCGTGAAAACCATATATTCAACAAAGAATCAATACACTGATGATCGCAGGTGGTTCGTAAGGGTGAGTGACAGAGGTTTGACTGGAAGATAGCTAGTATGAAATATTTTGTAGATGGTAACGTCATAACCACTCAATGGAGTAAGTAAACAAAAATACAAACAAACAGTCAATAAAAGTGCAATTTAAGGTCTGCCTGGCGATCTTCGCCTAGCGCGATGAGTTCCCAAGCCAACTAAATCACGTTCTGCTGTCACTCCCATCCTGCTGTCCCTCTCAGGAGTGCGTTATCACTAAACACATGTTTGCCACGCAAGACGTTAGCTATTTTCTCCTGGGAGAAACAAAGCAAACATCCATCATATGTTCAACTTCGCCACTGAACTTCCTTGATGCTGGCTAGACAGGGGTCCTATAGAGTTTACCGGCGACACGGGTCGTCCCCAAAATCCTGGCTAGTGGGCTCGGTATATTAGCACCAGCCTTTTGTAGTGACACGTGAGAAGCCACACTTTGCTCCGATTGGGTTCAAACCACCGCATTGTGACCTTACACGTCAATAAAACACCCTCCGTGTCCGAGGAGTGAAAAGCCAATCTCTTTAACCCCCTGTACTTTCGTCGTGAGCGGCGGTTCGGTCCGTATTCGGCTCGAACACACATGCCCCCAACACGGAAGCAAAGGCAAAATTGTACGGATGAGCTAACAGATCCCTGTCAAATAAGAATTGGGCAAAATGAAAACCCCACATATCCAACCTCCACAGCAGCCGGATGGCTCTGTGAGAGCGGAGGCTTAGACAGCCATACTTGGGAGAAAATACAACAAAATTCCCTCGCAAAATGAGCAATACGCAGTACAATATACACCCAAACCGCTTCATCAAATAACCATTCAAAAAGTAAGCCTCGAAATAAGGCCAGTGAAGATGATAAATTGAGCAGAGCCTATCGCGGCTACCTCCCGTTAAAGTGAGTAATCTTTGCAGGTGGGTTGACTACTCTTCCGTCTAGTAGTCCTATTTTGTTGGAGCCTAACCAGCGCCGACACAGAATGGCACAGGTTGAAAGGGGTTGGAAAGCAATGACGCGGCACTGTAAGACGGCCTAGGCTGGTATATTTTCATATGATGGAATAAGATCGTTTTATTTCCTCATTTTCATAAACAGATCCACTAAACCTACTCTCGATACGAAGTGGAAATGACCTCCTGTTCATGTCCAATCGGATTAATGGTTTCGGTTGGTGTGAATTTTTAGCGGCCCAGTTTATTGAATTTCCACCCCTTGCAGCCTGCAGATCATATGGTTAGACGTGGCTGCAAAGCCAATGACTAATTCTCTACAATATTCATGTCCGACACAGCCACCCTTTGTCAAGCAACAAGGCGACTTCGTGGCTTTCCTAGCTCAAAGCTATTAACGCGGCTGACCCGGTCTCGGGTCTCGGCATTTACTTACATTCAACCATACGTGACAATTCATTTGTAATCCTGCCCCTTTCCCTACAATTTAGGTTCGATGTTCATCTTAAAGTTGTCCGAAGAACAAAATTGCCCAGCAACTAGACGCGCAGCTGAGCATATGGTGGCTGAGGCGAAGGGAGTGGCCGATCACCGGCGCTAAAAATGGATGGTTGATAGGGGTGGTGCGTGTGGCAAGGGAGCTAGAGTTGTTGGATTGTGGTAATGGGCTTGAAGAGGTGTTAATTTATGGCGGTGATTTTGATCGCGCCGCAGACTAGGACCACATGTAGGATGTATGCAGGTGAGAAAGGTATATAACCAATTATTTTCCTCGTAGCATCGTTCGTTATCGCTCCATCACTTCAATCACCTTTCATAACCGCGTGCATAAAATTCTTCAAACCCTACCCCCAATGATCCTCCACAACCAGGGCCCTGTTTATATCACGAACAACTATCCTTTAGCCCAGTATCATCCGCCACCGAGTGCCCATGACTTTCTCCGAGACCATGCACTCTCAACAGCAGGCTACACCTCGCCCCCTGGATATGAGCCACCTCGTCGCAGTAGCATTGTCCCAGTGTCTCCAACACCCCCTCACAGGGTCTCATTATCACCCAATTCAGGTTCCACCCATACAGGAGGTCTCACAGACAACCAAAGCCCCCGGCAACATTCCAGCAGCAGGAGCTTCGAGGTAATCCTTCGGTTATTAGATAATGGGGATGCCCACGCGTTGCAAACTAAAGCAGAGCCCTCCATCCTTCAGGAAATCCAGAGATCTGTGGCACCTTCGAACCATATCCTCGGCGTCTGTAAGAGTAAACGGAACGGAACAACCATGATCATCCTGACAGTGGAAGAATTTGCTTCACAGGTTGATTTGGACAACATTCCTCTTCGTGTTCCACGTGCTCTCGGCTTGACAGGCAAGGTAAAGCGAGTGGAGTGTTATGTTGAAACCAATCTCTTATGGACAGCCAAGAAGAAAAGGATCTCAAATGAAATCGTGGCAAAGTGGTCGATGGATAACGACGTGAGAATAGACAGAGCGAGTATCAGGAACCATCACGTGGTCTTGGTCCTTGGGCGGGTAGAACACGCGAGGTATCTATGTTCTGATGCTCAGCAAGGCAAAATCACACTTGATGGTGAAGGATACTCAGCGAGGTAAGCTTTGCAGCAGTCCGATTATGCCCATTCCATCGCTGAACATGGTATCAGGCCGGTTGATGTGACGGAATACGATTTCTTCTGTTTCAAGTGCTGGGGTCCAAGTCATACCGAACAAAATTGTCAGGCCGATCGTCGGTGTGGCAAGTGTTCTATGAACCATGAAACCAGGAAGTGTGATGTATTCCCAGGAAATTGCGCGAATTGCAGTGGTGTCCATTACGCCTGGAGCATGACCTGTAACGCTGAGGCCGTTGTCAAAATGCGACAAGTCTGCCAAGAGAAAAGAAGACGTGGACCTTGTTGGGTCATCGGCGGAAGGATTCGGCAAGATCTGCCACCCCACCCTTCGCACCGGATAGATCCCAGCATCAGGGGTAAGTCCTACATGACCGATCAGACGAATCCAAGTCCCATTGCCGTTATTAAATTCACTAACATGTTCATCAACAGATCAACTAGAAGGTACAAACAGTGAGGCAGAAACCGAGCAAATGGACACATCCCCGGATGAGACAGAAGCTGGGTTCCAATCAC
Source organism: Calonectria honghensis (assembly GCA_013403855.1). Taxonomy (NCBI): domain Eukaryota; kingdom Fungi; phylum Ascomycota; class Sordariomycetes; order Hypocreales; family Nectriaceae; genus Calonectria; species Calonectria honghensis. Next base: position 408,902 of record VTGB01000024.1, read on the forward strand.
CGTCTGAATCTTCTTCTATTGCCCAATCAGTATCTCAGCCAATGGAAATGGTTCTGGATCGAACAGAGGTACAGCAAACATCCCAATCAGCTCATCGTCTTCCAACAACGCGGCTAGGCCAGCCAGAGTCTACTCTTTCATTCCAGACTCAGCATCCGCTGGAATCTTCCACTGGAAGAGAGCTACCATCTGAGCCGGAAGCCTCTTGTTCAACACAACCGGCACCGAGACCAGATGCTGCTGTTTCAATCGATCGGCTAGCTCGACTAGACACCCCTCCTCCAACCCCAGCAACATCTCAGAGAGAAGGTTCTATTACCGTGCATGCGCCATCTCAACCGGAAGGCTCTCTCTCACCACACACATCAGTCCAACCAGAGGCTCCGCCCGAGAACCAACCTATTTGGCAGTCTGAATACCCTGCAGACACACAGCAACGGACTCAGCCTAGATCTCCCGCTCATACACATCAAACATCCCACCCAGAAGTCTCCCCTCCAACCCAGGCTGCATTTCAGCCTCAAGACTCTATAGAGACTCAACCACCATGCCGACTTGGATCTCCGGGTGAAGTCAGCACAGCTATGCATTCTGTTGCGAGGCTAAGTATCTCCTTGACAGAGAAACCCGCAATGGAATCGAGAGACAGGAATACGACCAATGAACCTTCTTCTAAGAGGAAGAGGAAGAGGGCCTCCGAATCTCCCCTAAACTCCAGAAGTGAGAAGGAAAAGGGCACAACTGGATTGGGAAACACCAACCTAAATCCAGCTCCCAAAGAGTGTGCGAGCAAAGGATCCAAATCGACTGAGCCCAACCAAACTCACGAGACGCCAAGGCGAGGTCCAGGTCGACCTCCGAAAACCCCTACGCGGGGACAGCGGAACAAAATGACCAAATACTTTTCCGCCCCTATGGCCTCTGTTGAATGCGCATCTCCATCTGGGAGCAGCTGAATCTCAAAGTCGAGGCCTTGAGACGCGTTTGGCGGGGAATGACTAAGCACGCAGTGAACACATTACAGAGGGCAAGCAAGGAGGGATTGGGTCCGAATTTCCACGCTATCAAAGTAGTGCAAGGTAGTTTCAAATTGCTAAATTGGATTAACCAAAATCGGCATCATTTATTTTCCGTCTTCTCATATTTGTATTACAAAGGTTAGTTGAGAGAGTAGCAAGGTTTATGCATGCACATGTAGCGTAAGACATGTCTTGCATTTTTAGACAAGCTGTAATAAAGAATTGAAGTGAGACTTCTTTTGGTTGGGTCAACGTATCGTACGTCATGAATCCCAGATGGCGCATCTAAATTGCCGATCACTTCAGCCGCATCTCAAACCTTAATTCTTGACACAACTATATAAACCATCAAGAAGGCCCACACTGGCGGACACTTAGTCCGATCAAATTATTCCCATCACGAGGTCATTGCATATCGACCACATCATGAAGTTTTCTGTCCTCTTTCTCGCCATAGTGAGCCTGTCTGCGGCTCAAGAATGCCACAAATTCAAGTGTCCAGAAAAATACGGAACTTGCAACGATTGTGTCAAAGTTTCTAGGAAGATCAAGCCCATTACTCGAAACATCTGCGGCAAGTACACTGAAGCAAAGTGCAGAAAGATCTACAATGGTCCCGGCGGGCTGTGTGGTGATGGATGCAACTCGTGCTCCTGCAGTCCGGCTGGGGTGATTTCGACTTTGATGGCATGCTCTCAGTACAACTATGACACATGCCGGCTGAGCCACCCAACTCCCTGGCAATGCCGGGACAGCACATGCGAGTGTACCCCATGCGGCATTGCCTTCTCGCCTTAGCATGCTAGTTGAAGGCACTCTGCCCTTATGGTCTTTCTGCAAGCCCATTGGATGGCTGCTCCAACATCACGGATTCTATGGCATTTCGTCTACGCATAGGGACGACACAGACATGAGATGATGTACGGTGGTACAACTACAAAAATACCAAGTTTTATGACGGGTGTCTCTTTGACCCAATTGTGAGAGGGATTGTGTTAAGAAGTGCTGTAATTGAAATTGAACATTCGGGGGATCTTCAAATGGGTAGATTTGGTAATTCAGGCCATATTTCGCTACTTCAAAGATGCATCACAGACACAAAAATTAATGGGACTGTTTGTTGGCAAACTAGAAATGGTGATGCATTCGAGTCTGGTAGGAATGTGACTTCGCTGCACGAACAATGTTACCATGGTGTAAGGTTGGTTTGATGACCCAATTGCGTGTGAACTGACTTGGCCATCCGGTAAGTGCTGTAACATCGGCTCCGGGAGTTTGTATTTCTGAAACAAAACCTATTTTGAATATTCGTTGACTTCCCTGTCGGGTAGGTAATCAGGTATTGGTTCCTGCTATTCCCCCCACCAAAATGGAAATAATCTTTAAAAGAGGACTCAAAGCTGTGTAGTATTGCAGAAATTCTATATAAGGACAATTCTATGTATGCTACATACAAAATCACAAAATCACCATGTTGAACCCGGGTGGGTGCTTCGGTGATGGCGATCGGGGTGGCCGGACGACTGCCATCATTGGTGCCCCAAATGTCGGCTGTCACCATGCATATATATAGAATGCCAACGTAAGATCACGTGATTGTCATAATATCGGAACTTGGGTGGTATTTATCCTACAATGCACTGTCACAAGTCATGCTGTGACCTTTAATGTGGGTCGGACATGTCAGCATCAAAATGTCAGTTCCGCTACGTCTCAGGGACATGTGACGTGGTAGTGGAAAATGTATCATAATATCAGCGCGTATACGAATTGAGAAAGAGATGTGAAAAGAGCCTGGATTTGGCTGTACATGGATCCAATATTTGTGAAATCACGGTTCAAGATGAAGAGCCCCGTACAATTTCGGCCGCAGCCTCTATAATGGGGCAAATCAAAATACTAAATCCTCCATGCCGATGCTCTCTAAACGTATCATATAATGATGAGACCTTTGCCCTCATATGCTGACGGATTCGATGTTTTGCCGCGCCGCCAATACTTCACATGCAAGGCAGCGGAATCATGTGTATACATGGCTAATAGAAAACTATTCAGATGAGAATCTTTGTTCGTTACAATCCCACGTGCAGTGGCATTTTTAGCCCGCCTTCATCTGAGCAAATTCTCAGGCTCCAATTTTGGCCAGAATTGTACTTTCGTTCGGTAGTTCGCCCTCACAAAATGGACTTTGGTGATTGCCAAGACTCGGCGGCACCTCTCAGTGGCTGAGATGGTGAGAATCAGCCTTAGTGCGGGCCCCAACGCAGTGCCAGGCAATGCCGCATTGGACATGCGGCTTCTCTTTGGATCGTTTTGGGCCATCTCTCTCAGCTGGTCGATCAACGTGGGAAATATTACCTCAGGCTGCGGCACCTGGAAAATCCCGGAGGCTCTGGGCCTTTGCCGAAGTCTCGAGATCGTGGCCGCTATTCCGATTGTAGGTCAAATGGCACTCACCGCACAACATGAGGCGGGGCCCTGGACCAGCCCTGCTTATGCTTATTTTTTGTGCTGTATGCAGCCCGATCCGCAATTAGATCCTCCGTGAGCACTGCCACTACTGTCATCCCCCGTGCAGTCCTCCCTTCAGTTCACAGGCGCCGTGGTTGCTGACGGGCTTGCGGTAGCGGCATGTACTCCTCCCAAGCGCAGTGCGTTTCATCCGATACGGCGCCTTATCATGTGCAATTGCGTGGCCGAGTAGGAGATTGCGCAGAATGGAACCAGCACAACCGTGAGGCTCTTGGCATCAATCACGATGGACAGAGCCCCCAATTCCTGTGTTATAAGAACAAGATGCGGCACCCAGGTCGTTGAACACTTATTTCTACCAACAGCAACAGTTTTCAGTTACCCATCTGCTGAGGAGTACTTTTCAGCTACATTACCATCATGCTCATCAATATCGCAGCCTTTTTGCTGTCATGTGGCATTGCGCAAGCATTGCCTTACGATAACGGAACAAAATCTGACTCCAAGGGCTTGGAGTGGAAGGAATGCACAGATGCACTCTTGGAACTGGCTCAAGGAACTCACGAAATAGAATGCGCGGTTTTTAACGTGCCGCTCGACTATACCGACTCCAACTCTGAGGATCTCCCTCTTGCCCTGGTGAGAAGCAAGGCAACCAAAAAGCCATCGAAAGGAACTGTTCTCTATAACCCAGGTGGCCCCGGAGTCTCTGGTTTTACAGCGGTGCTTCTTGGTGGGGCTGCCCTCGTTGAGTAAGATAACCCTCGTATGAATTATTCCACAATACTAATTATGCAGGCAACTGGGAGGCCATTTTGATGTTATTGGATTTGACCCCAGGTGAGCTTCCTTTGGGCCTATGAAGATATGTAGCACAGGACTAAACATATTCTAGAGGCGCAGGATCAACTATCCCATTCAAGTGCCCATCTCCCGATAACAGCACGACCCCAAGCGTCTTCCAGCGCGCTGACATCACTGTCAACCTACCACACAAGGACTTGTACGAAACCGTGCTCCAAAACTGGGACGCCACAACCGAGCTGGTTGAGGCATGCTACAAGGCCAATGAGAAAACTGGGCGATTCCTTTCAACCGCATTTGTGGCACGTGACATGCTTGAGATGGTCGATGCCCTGGATGAGGGTGGCAACATTCGATACTGGGGAGTCTCGTACGGCACCACACTAGGGCAGACCTTCGCAGCCATGTTCCCCGATCGCATCGAGCGCATGCTTTTGGATAGCGTCCAGCTGGCCCCGGATTATTATCAAGGCTATGCCCTCGCATCAGCGCTCGACTCAAACCGCGCTCTCGCCCACGGCTTCGAGCAGTGCATCGAGGCTGGGAAAGCCAAATGCCCAGTCGCTGCCTTTGGTGACACCGCAGAGGACTTGATGCTTGCGTATGCAAACCTTCTTCAGTCGCTCCTGGATAGCCCAGGCGACCAAAGCGACCAAGTTTACATGGCGCTCAAGTCGGACGTCTTTTCAGCTCTTTACTCCCCGAGCGGGCTGCTCCAAGCGCTAAAGCTCATCGAGTATGGTTTCCAGGACGACTTTTCCGGTCTTTTAGAGTACCAGGCGACCTTGCCCCCGAGCGGCGCCAGGGCTGGAACCAGCGACGACGAGGACCAGATGGTTGATAACGCTATCCTCGGCATCACTTGTATCGACAATCCCTTCCGCGCTGATTCTCCCGAGGAGCTGTACGGTCTCACGGCAGCCATGACGGAAATTATTCCGTTCCCCGACTTGCCCCTCGCCCCGGTCACCTGTGCTCAGTGGAAGTTTGAAGCAGCCGAGCGGTACGACGGCGGGTTTAGAAACATCACCACGAGCTACCCCATCATGTTTGCCAACGGCCCATACGACCCCATTACCTCCCTGAGCAATGCCTACGTGGCTTCGATCCCATTCAAGGGTAGCACGGTGTTGCGACACAACGGATTTGGAGTAAGTGGTCCCAATTGTGACAAGAAGAAGTGAACTAAGCTAACATGAGAACAGCACGGCGTCACAAGCCAGCCATCTAACTGTACCAATGCCGCAATTGCTGCCTACTTCGAGGATGGAACATTGCCCAAGAATGGGGACACGTGTGAGCCCAACGAGAACGTTGTCCTATACGCACTTGACCAAGCTGGCCAGGACTCCGTTTAGGCTTCATTTTAGAATTTAAGCATCAGTCTGAGCGGGCTTGTTGCCCAGTGCACATTTTACATCACATTTTTCTCTGCATATATAGACATCCGTAATTAGCGTTTAAAATATTAGATGAATGAATGAATTGTTCAATTTCACCCAAGGCTTCATGCTATTTTAAAAAGGAATTATTTTGGGTTTCAAGTTGGTGCGGGTGACGGAGCGACCCGGTCACAAACATGTGAAATATGAAAGTCATAGACCGAATGGCGCATCACAACCAAAGTGCAAAGGGTCGAGAGCACCTCTTTGCGATCGTGGAATACAGATCCTGTCCTGTTCTCACTCTAGCCCACAATCCGTGTAAACCTAGGTAGGTGCCTTGCGACTGTCTGCCAACGGAGTGGACTGTGTGGCATTCGGCGTTTCAAGGACGATCTGTGTCAGCGCTAAATACCAGACAGCGAGTCCAGTAAATACACCCCCGCAACCGGTTACCATAAAATAGTTAAACCTTTTACGCGGGCTCATTCTTTGACTTATCGCCTTTGAGATCTGGTCCATCTCTATTGTCGTCAGGGTTGATTCCCAGAATCTCATCTGCTTGAGTTCCCACTAGGCTTGTCAGGGTCTTCCCTTGGGAACTTTCTTGTGCCTGGAAGTACACCACCCAGAATAAACAGGGCATGCAGAGTGCAAATAAAGACATATTGATCGCACAGGCACCAATCATACTGAAATCCTTTGCACTAATCACAAATCCCATGGTAGAGCCAATGGCACCGATACCATTGATGAGAGCAGAAAGGAAGGTTAGTTCATTAATGTTTCCTGTCAGACTGGCCATAATCCAGTATTTGAATGTCATAACCCTGTTATAACTGTTAGCCCGAAACACCGTATGCGTATAGGAGTGAAGAAATAGAAGGGCAACTGACATCGGGTCCGAAATACCCCAGAAAAGAAATGTGGCACACCCAAGGCCATAGCCCTTCTGGCTCCAGTCAAGCAAGGGATTCTCCTTGCTATATTTATTCTGGACAACCATACCAAGGATCCAAGAGGTACCCACAAAGATGAAGAGCATCCAAAATCCAATCTTGGCACGTGTCCGGCGGCTAAAGCGCTGCCAGTCCAGGGCCCAGCCCATTATGAGGGAAATCAGAAAGCCCCCGAGATAGAATAGAAGCGAATTCAATGCCCGAGTGCGGACGGTGAAATATTTGTAGTTAAACTGCCATTGGTAAGAAGTGAACCACTGTGCATAAATCATAACGGGAATCATGGCGATAACTGGTGGTGCCTGGAGGAGTGCCCCGAGAACCTGGAATTCCTCTACCAAGGTAGGGAACCTCTTGATAGTAACTCTCATACCGTCGGTTCTTTGAACCTGATTGGGAGTCGGCACACATAAAGCAAACGGAAATCCCAGGCACATGATGACAATAAAAACAATGTAAGTTGTGTTGCTGATCGATCCCTGGTGCGCAGCATTGATGTTGAGTCCCAAGCTGATCATGGCACCAATCGAAGCCCCGAGGTTTTGGAGAGTAAACTTGAGAGCGGCTTTCATATCCCCAAATTAGCAACGAATAGGTTGGATTCAAGAATCGACTTACTCGCGAATCCTTGTCGGTGAGGCTCGGTGTAGCCCATGTAAATGGCACCACTAGCAGTCCATGTGAAACAACCCAGAAGTCCCAGAACAGCAGCTCCAAGAAGTGAGAACCAACTGATACCGTATTTGTCAACTACATATAGCCCAGCGGTATATGGCGCGTATCCCATTGTTCCAATCTGACATTGGATTTAGCATTGGTCTTCTTCTGAATCTCGAAGACAATATTCAACTCAATCATCAGTCCAGCAACGTACCAACAATGTCCACTTGGGACCAATTCTGTTGCAAATACCACCAACAAACCACGAGCATGATGCAATGAGGCCGAACACGATGGCATTCGCAGCATTTGATACCTCTGGGCTGCGACCGCCACCGGCACCCATGCCATTGAGACCGCCGAACATGCCCGTACCGACAAAAGCGATGAGAGCTACCATCCAGGCAGACCATATAGTACTTCTGTACCATTTTATTGGAAACGCGTTATCTTTCGGTGACATGATAAGTATATTGATTTAAGCGACGGGGTTTTTAAATGGTTTCGAGGTTTGGAATGTTGGATGCATTGGGGAGTTATCGAATTTTAAACAGGCGGAGAGTGTTTGGGACGCAACCGGTGTAGCCACCAAGGACCCAGCCGTGTCTTTGCTAGTATATGTTTGGCTTTAACCTTGAGCCCTGTCACTTATCTCGCCCGTCGCTTTTATCTGCCCCGTCACCTTTATCTCCCCCGACCTAATATTCATCTCAACGGCTAGTGGCAATACACGAGAATTAAATCGCAAACGAAGAAAAATGTTTCAATACAGAATAAAATACTAGGTTCATGGATTCATCAACATTTATCGACGTGATGCGTCATTTCTTCTCCTGTGTCAAATTCATGAAAAATGATGTCCTCCCTTTTTGGCACTGCGAACACCGCCCCTGGTTGATAAACTCAAGGTTCTAAATCTTTCAGGTCGAAAAAACGAAGCTAGTAGACGAATATTGGGCTATGGCGCATCTCGCTTCCTGGACTTAGCGTAAACCTTTTTTGCTTGACTCGACCGGCCTTTGTTGGAGTTGACCGACCTGAAACTTGGCATTAGTCATGTTGAAACTAGTACCGAACTATCTCGGCCGGGCTCGAACAATGTAGGGGAATGTCGGCCGAGTCACAAGAGCGCACTTGAGCATGAAAATTCATTAATTCCCTCGAAAAGCCGATCGCAGCTAGTCTTTGGCTTGCTATCGGTCTATCCTACTTATTTGATCAGAAGCTGTCAGATTCTCTGAACTGGATACACGAGTCATTGTACGCCACTATCCCACGGCAGCCATGGCCCCCAGGACAAAATTAATTATTGACACCGATGTTGGTAAGGTGCCCATTCGAGCGGATATGCACAGGATTCTGACCCTTACAAATTCTCACAACCATAGGTGGTGATGATATGATAGCCATGTTATTGGCGATGGCCGCCCCACCTGATCAGATGCAAGTAGCCTTGATTTCCGCCGTTTGGGGCAATGTCAATGTCGAGAAGGGCTTGCGGAACATTGTTACCATGTTTCATGTGCTCGACCTTGAAATTAAATGGCGTGAGAAACAAGGATTACCGGTCGGGTTTGAGGCCTTGCGTGCCCATCGCCCGGTCGTCGCACTTGGATGTGCACACGCGCTGGGTGAGCAAATTGTGGAAAAGACGGATGGTTTTCGTAAGTCAACCGCAAAGCCCCTTTGAAATGAATGGTCGAAAGACACAACTACTCGATATTGATACTCGATAATCACATTTAGACGGTCCAGATGGTCTACACAACGTCCACATCCTGGTGGGTTTTGTCTCGCCTACACAAGTGCGGTTGTGCTGACTGAAATAAACCTAAGCACCCCGATTTATCACCCGAAGACACATGGAGATCATTATTTGACAAGGGGGCGTCTGTCTCAAAGCAAGATCCCAGTTACTACCAGTACTTTGAGCCTTCAATAGCTCCGGCCCATCAAGAAATTCTCCGTGTATTGAGAGAAAGCCCTCCGGGTACAGTCACAGTCCTTGCTGTCGGTCCAATGACAAATATTGCGCTGGCTGCTGCCGAGGACCCCGAGACATTTCTTCGAATGAAGGAGCTTCTTGTCATGGGAGGGGCAGTCAATTCCCCGGGCAATATCACGCCCGTGGCTGAAGCCAACACCTGGAATGATGCACAAGCATGCGCTCGCGTATTTGCTCTGACCTCGCCGAGTCCATCGTCAACGATGCCCAAAGAGTACCACGACAGAGGCAGCCTTAGCCCATACCCCAGTGAGCTATCCAAACAGCTCCAGGTGAAGCTATTCCCGCTAGATATCACGCTTTCGCATTCTGTCGACTACGAAAGATTCGCCATGGCAATTAGCCCGCAGCTAAACGCGAATGGGCCGCTAGCCGTATTCGTGAATACATTTTTAAGTGGAATCTACGAAAAGGTTCGCTACCAATATGGCAGCAAAGCCACAGCCCGGCTTACTCTTCACGATCCAGTCCCCATGTGGTATGCGTTAACGTCAGACGACCCCACATGGACACTGGCCAGTCCTGAACCAGAGGACATCCGTATCGAGACTTCCGGTCACTGGACTCACGGCATGCACGTATTGGATCGCAGAGGCAAGCGACGGGCCGATGGACTTTCAGAGGCAGAAAAGATGGGTGATGACCTCGGGTGGCTGAGTGCGGTTCGCGGGAACCGAATCAGCAGAATGGCTACCAGCCCGGGACCGGAAGAATATCACAAAATGATTATGAAGAATATATTTAATCTCTGATGGGATAAACATATATTTTCTAGAAGTTATTAAGGGTGTCATGGAAACCACTTTGGCTATTCTTTCCCGCGGACAGCCGAGCCCGGATCTGATTACAACTGACTGACAAGGCTTTTCAATATAAGTTGTATTTAGATTTACACTTTAAAAGCTGCATACCTGGTGAAAATTCATCAATATTCTGCGATATATCAACACTGGAATATTACGATCAATCCAACTGTAGCAGTATGCAAGAAGACAATTGATGAATTCTTGTATTTCACAGCAGCGTGAGATTAGCTCGCGTCTGTGATCCATTACATAGAAGCTGATAGGTCAGCATCAAAGAGATGCAAAAAGTCTTCTAACGAGATGTTAAACTGGGCAAGATCCAAGTCGCTGTCACTACAAAGAGCCCCCTCGACCTCCTTGACCAGGTTTGAGACTTCCTCATGATTTAAATAAGGGCGCGCCATTTCTGTATGTTGCCCTTGTTCCAGCAATTTGTTCACAAGGATTATACCCCTCCCTACAAGTTGGTTCTGCTCTTGCGAGCTCTTTAGAGTTTCGAGGCACTCAAGCATCAATGGGCGATCATCCTCCGTCGCTTCCAAAGCCAGGCAGCCAAACTCGTCATTCCGGTTGGACAACAGCAAATTCAGCGTTATGATGATTGAAGCGCTTATCACATGTGCTGGAACCGTCCACATGTCCACCATGCGTTCTCCTGAGGTGTCACGATACGTCTTTAACAAGAGGCGGGCAGCCGAAAGGCATGCTATTTGAGAATAACAATACCGCTTGTCCATCAAACCATGGCAGAAGAACAAACGGTGTATAGATATCTTCATATGTGCATAGGATATTCGAAATGTGCGCCATTGGCACTGTGCAAAGTAGGGCGTGTGTCTTGGACTTGTAGGCGATTTTATCCATGGGGGGAAGTTGCGCCAAAGTCGGTTCATCTCCTCGTCGGCGAGTAATATTTTGTTGAACTTTCGATCAACCGACATAGAATCCTCTTCTTCCTGAAAGAGTTCATCGTGTAGTTTTCTCTTGACGTTTATCATTTGTCTCTGCAGAATCATATAACTGCTTTGGGTTGGCTCCGACATTGGCAAATCCTGTAGATGGTCATTCGCACGAATCTCTTCCAAGTCTTCCGAGCAGTTGAATGGCTCCCTGGTTGTAGCGTGGCTTAGGCAAATGCTGTACGTGTTCTTAAAAGTAATAAGGTATGTGTCCTGAGTGACAAGAAAACACCAAACCCTAATCTTTATTTCATGGTTGACTACATCTTGCGGTGATACTGGGGAAGATGGAATTGATCCAATGGTATGTAACTGCATTATCTGTGCGATGCAATTGGCCGACGACAAGAGGGTGATGATTCGCTTCGACTCACTGTAACCCGTTTAGCAGCAAAACGACTTTAGGGAGTGTCTTCCATACCCAAGTGCGTATGCACAAGGCACCAGTAAACATATGGTCTGCAATGAAGTCACTAATATTTGTCAGGATTGGGTGATAACGAATAGAGGTGGTTCTTTACGGGTATGGTCAGCCATGAAATCTGCATCGCCAAGGGCATTAAGTGACTTCCGATACAAAGACTTTGCAATTGAGAGGCCATCTTGAAGCCCTATGCGTTGTTGTCTTGCGTCGTCCATATAATATAAACCAACCTGGGCAATATATATTAATGTAAATGCAGGCGAATATCCGGTAGCAGGGTGGGCTTACGCTCAGAAGGGCATAATAGAGTGAGAGCCAAGATGAATTTGGCACGTTGCCGGTTCTTCGAAAATGGGAACATTCATCCTCGAAAAGACCAATATGGACTACATTATGCATCCAGGCGACATTATCCCTATGGAAATTGAGAATCGTTTGCTCTTGAATAGTGGTAATCCCTGTCGTTGTTGCGGTGGTCGTATGCAAATCACTGTTATTAGGTGGCCCTCCCAGTTGTGCAGATGACTGATGGCTGCCCCAGACCAGCCTTTCCAACGATGTGACTGTCTCCGTGGCGAGCGCGAAGCGATTTGTCGTCTGGGCAGCAGCAGGGTCGCTCTCCTGCCCATGACCATCGACAAGATCAGAATCCAGGCCATAGCTTATTTCAGAGCACGAAGCCCGGGATCTTGACCTCGGCTTAGGCAAAAGTTTGAGGGGCCCCGAATCGTTATGGCCAAAGGTTTCGAGCGTCTGATTGGAACTTTGAGATGTCGGTTCCAAGTATGTGGGCGACTGTGGCGACAGTCGACTATGTCGTCGCGCCTGAGGGTCTTTTGACAAAATGACCGACTCCCTGCGGCATTCGCTCCCTAGTCCCTTCGCTACGCAATACGTGCAGGGGAGTTGTCTCGAACACTTCGACTTTCGGCGGTAGCATTCTTGGCAAGATTTGGGGGCTCGCTGTGAGATGCGGCGACCAGCAGGCGGCATTGTGTTTGGGGCGCAGCTGGTTGATTCTGGGAAGATGAAAACTCGGGCGAGTTTGCAGCTTCTTGTATGAGTAGCCAATTCTTTATCGGCCTAGTGTTATCTTGGCCGACCTTTGACAGTGGGGCTGCTTTTGTCACGAGCCTCTATGATGTTGGATTGTGTTGTTGAAACCGCGATGGCTAATTCGAACACGAGGGTTATCACTGAATTGAGTAAGGGTCAGGATCTTGATGATTGTATTGTCCCGAATTGCCTCAGCCCCTCTTTTCCAGACAGGGGTCTTATGAGGTATTCACACCCCCTTGACTAGTGGAGTAATATCTTTATACCCGTACAAAGTATATGCAATTTCTAATCATCCATTACGCTACCGGGTGTCATTTTAATATACCCCCCTAGCTAAAGACATAAAGGCAGAAGCTGGTCTATTAATTCTCTTTTTACTCTAGACCCTTATTAAATATTTATTTATTAATCTCTAGGGTCTATTATTATTCTAAATAACTAAATATATTTATTAGCCTTAGTTATTTTATAAACTTCTAGAAAAAGGTATTTATTATTACTTTAGTAAGTTTATTTATAATTATATTTTCTATATATTTATATTTTATTTTAATTATATTTCTTTATATTTTTTATTATAGCTAATAATTATATATATTTATATATTATAATTTAATTTATAATTTATTAATATCTTTATTAATTAGTTATATTATTTATTAGTTATTATATAGAATAAAAATATATTTTATATTTAGTTTAATATTTAATTCTTTAATAAGTTAAGAAATAAATATTAATTTTTTAGTTATTTAAGAAAGAGCTAATAATTTAGCTTTTATAATTAATATAATAATTATTAATTATTTATTTGCTTTTTATTTAATTATACCTTTAAAGAAATATATAATATATACTTATAAACTTTTTTTATTTTTTATATTATCTATAAAAGATATATTACTTATAATAATAAATTTATTTCCTTAATTAAATTATAAGACTAAGTAATTAGTCTTTTAGAGGTATAAAAATACTTAGTTTATTACTTTATAGTATTTTAATCTTAGGTTAATATTAAAATATACTAGGCAAAAAGTAATAAATATTATATTTAATTATATAATAATAGCTATATATAGAATTAATTTAATTTTTTGTTAATATTTTTTAATTTTTAGAATAATTACTTATTCTTAATATAAATATATTTCTTTTTATTTTATTAGAATATTATATTATTAATTTAGATTTTCTATAAGATTTATAATTTTATTAAGGTAATTTAATTAAAATAGCTAGATAAGATCCCTATTTTTATTTTATATTATCTTAATTCCTAAGAACTATTATAAATTGCTTCCTTTTATTAGATTATACCTTTTCTTTAGTTTTTTTATAATCTAATTAATTTCTTTCTTTTTACTAGGTTTATATATAAATATAATATTATCTATATAAAAGAAGATAATTATATTATTCTTAATTATATAGTATAGCTTATAGAATATTATTTTAAATCCTAAATCTCTTAGAGTAAATATAAATTCCTTTTACTATAAGAGTAAAGATTCTTATAGTCTATATAATATTTATTGAATAAGTAATATCTTGCCTTATTCCCGGTATCTAGGTAGTATTTGTATTAGTACTTATTTTTTAAGATTTATATATATAAATATATTAATAGTATTATATTGCTTAAGTTCTAGTTTAAATTATACTATTATTGTAATTAGTATTTAGAATAATTAAGTAGCTAGAGTTATGGTATATATCTCTTTATTAAGGGACTTAATCTATTGGTCTCTTTATATAATTAATTAAGCCTTATATTTAATAAAATATCTATACTTATTAAGTTTATATATATATACCTATATATAGTTAAGTACTTATTTTTCTTAATATTAAGGATTATTACTAAGAATTATTATCTATAATTATATTTACTTATAATTCTTTAGATAATCTTTCTTAGTTTATTTAAAATATATTTCTAAGGAATATATTTTTAACTTATTATAGTATTTAGGAAGCTTTAGCAAAAGACTATAATATATAGAGTAAAAGATCTTTAGTATATAGAGTAGCTTAGCTTTATTAATTACCTTCCCTTTTAGTATCCTAATTAGATAAGTATATTTACTAATATTAAATATAGCTTTTTATAGCTTAAAATATATACCTAATATAATATTTAGTATATTATTATTTATTTTATTTTATATTACTATTAATAGAAAGCTAATAGATAATTAAGTTATAGGGATTAGATATAGATATTATTGGGTATTAAGAGCTCTTAGGTATAGAATTATATTAGACTCTTTATAGATATTTATACCCTTTATAACCTAATTAATTATATTGCTATTATTTACCCTAGAGTTCCTAAAGTCCTTATTAAGATCTATTGGCTAATTAGGCATAATATCTAATAATATTACTTTTATGTCTTTAACTTTACCTTTAGTAATAATATTATTATTATCTTTATCTTTATAGTAATAGCTACTTTATAGTTCTTTATATAGATTTATAGACTTAGTAGCTTTTTCTTTAAATATATTAGAATTCTTAAGTTTATTTATTAGCTTATTTAGCTTATCTTAAGATATATATAGTAAGTTATTTAGGAATTACTTTAGCTTATTATTAAATTATTCTTTTTTATTAAATATTATATCTTAGGTAATAATTATCTTGCCTATCTATAGGTTCTAAATCCGATATTAGTTTATTAATTAGTATCCAACAAGAAAGCTAATCTAAGTACATAGATTAAGTCAATATTTTTAATCTCTTTTTAGTTAAGCCTTCTCTATTATAGCATAAGCCTTATATCTATATACTTATAGGTATTCTTAGTATAAGACTTATTATTTATCTCTATAGCTATCTTATTAAGTAATATATATATATAGGCAATTATAAAAAGTATTCTATTTATTTAGTTATTTTATTCCTTAAGTTTAATTATTAATATATTATAGTATTCTATTATATAAGTAAATAGTATATTTATATATTTTGATCTAAAGGTATTCGGAAAGTTATATATCTATATATATTGCTCTTCCTTTATCTTTTATAATTTAGCCTAATACTTTCCTATTACTATCTTAGGCTAAGGTATTTACTATAATTACTTTAATAGTAATACCTTTATTAATAAGTAATTAATATAAAAAATAAAGATTTTATCTTAATACCCCTATTACTTCTTTATTATATTCTATTACCTTTAGCTTAAAGTTATATTATTATAGTATATATATAAGAAAGTTAATTATTACTTATACTAAGTCTTTATCTAATTATAACTTAAGGTAATAGTCCTATATATATCCTAATTATTAGTTAGTAATTAATAATAAGTATCTTATCTTATTTAGATCTTTAATAACTTTATAAAGATCTAATAATAATTATTTTTTAGGGTTATATCTAATAAAGTATAGTTTTTAGCTAATTTATTAGGTAATTTTACTTAGTATACAATTAGTATATTCTATTCTAAGAATACCTTTAATTTATACTTTAGTAATAGTATTTATTATTTATTCTAAGGTATTAGGGCCTAGGTACCTAAGATATAAGTATTATATCTTTATATTTTGCCTTTAGTCTTTTTAATCTATTTATATATTATAACTTTTATATTAATAATAAATAATAAATATAATAGGTAATATATTATTAAGTAAATCTTTAATAATATATTAATTATATTAATTAATAAGATAATATAAGACTTTACCTTAAATAGTTTATAAATAATCTTAATTTAATTAATTATTCTACTAATATTCTTAATATTATAATTATTATAAAGAAATAAGATTATAAGGGAATCCTAGATAATAAGCAATATTATAAAGATAAATAACTTATAGGCCTTTAGGTCCTTTAGCTATAATTTTAATATTACTATATTCTTAAATAAAGATATAATAATTACTTATAATTAATAGATTATTTACTTTTACTTTATAGTAATTAATAAATTAAGAAATATAATTAAAAATATAAATTATAGTTATTAAGTTAAGTAATATTAATTTAAAGAGAGAATATTTAGTAATAGTAAATACTATTAATATCTTTAGGATAATATTAAAGTACTTAGTAATTTTCCTATTTAATTATTATTACTTTATACTTTGCTTTTTTATCTTTTTTACCTTTTTATTGAGTTTTAGATTAATTAATAGTTAATATTTAATTTTATTCTATACTATTAGATTTCCTCGGAATCTTAGTAGTTAAAGTATATATTTATATTACTTAAATATATAAAAGGTATTATTATATAGCTTATAAGATACTTTAGCTATAGTTAAAGTAATCCTTAGTCTTTTATTTTAATTATAGTTAATTTAGGCTTTTTGTTTGTTTTTTTATATTAGTAGTAACTTAAAGGATTAATTGTCTTATTATTTATTGGTATTAAATATAGGCCTAAATACTCCCCTTTAAGGTCTACTTCTTAAACCTTTACCTTTTGGTTATTGCTAGAGAAGGTTATTTACTTTAGACTATATATAATTTATAATTTCTCTAATAATTAGTATCTTTTGTTAGAGGTCCTATTAATAAATCTCCTAGTATAAGAATATCTATTATCTTAGGATTAATTATAGTACCTTATATAAGTCTTTAAACTAAGTATTTAGATTATTTAGTCTTTTTACTTTTAGTACTTTTACTTAGTAGATAATATAATTCTATTAAATAAGCTATTTAGGGATATCTTTAAGTATTTTTAGATTTAATATAATTATTTATTAATATCTTATATAGGCTTAGTTTTTTTGCTTGGTTATTATAGCCCTAATATTATCTTAGATATTACTATATTAAGTTCTTAGATTAGCTAAGTCCTTAAATATACTTTATTAAACTTCTTAGTTAATTATCTTTATTATTTAATTTTTTATTTTTTTAATTTTTTTTTATTATTATTTAAATATTTTTTACTTTTAGTTATAGTACTTTATTTTTATTTAATATATTTTTTAATTATTTACTATTAAATTATTAAGATTAATAGTATAATAATATAAATTAATAGTTTTAGGTATAATAATAAACTATATTCTTAAAGTAAATTAATTATTAGTAATAATATTTAAATTACCTTATATTTCTTAAAATATATTACCTATAGTAATTATAATTATTATTTAATAGGTTATTAGCTATCTTTTTTTTTTGGTTTATCTTGGTTTAATAACTTAAGCTAGAATTTTTTTATAGTATATATTAATATCTAGTTCTAATAGATTTTCTAATAGTTCTATAGTAAATTTTAGGTCTATAATATCCTAGATATAGGCTATATTTACCTTTAACTTTAATTCTAATTCTTATAATACCTATTAGTCTATAGTTACTAATATAACCTTACTTAATGTGGAATTTTCTATAGGTATATTGTATTTTGGTCGGTTTGGCTTAGCCGTTTGCGCTTAAGGCATAGTTCGCTTGAGCGTATTAAGACTCTTAATTATTAAAACCGCAATGGCTAATTCGAACACAAGGGTTATCACTGAATTGAGTAAGGGTTAGGATCTTGATGATTGTATTGTCCCGAATTGCCTTAGCCCCTCTTTTCTAGACAGGGGTCTTATGAGGTATTCACACCCCCTTGACTAGTGGAGTAATATCTTTATACCCGTACAAAGTATATGCAATTTCTGATCATCCATTACGCCACCGGGTGTCATTTTAACATGTGTGTCTGAGCAGGGTTGCGACCCCTGCTGGTACCAGTACATAATGTCCATGCATCAATCCAGAAAATATCCCTTTATCCACCACACTTTTAATCCCTGTCAGCTCGTGTCAGAACGTGTGATTATATTTAGTTAAGAGTGGAGTCCTTTCTTAGGCTTTTGTCAAGGTACATCCTTATATCCCAGTCCGTATACCACTACCCGTTAGCACCATATTTCCATTATTGCATAGTGTATCCTGACATACCCCCTCAGTTGAGGCCTACAGGCTCAGCTAGTGATTTTGGTCGTTTCCTAAGTTCACTACCCTTAAAGCCCAGTTTTAGCTCTTGTTTAGCGTCTTGTGCACTGAGGATACGGTCTTTTAGCGCCTTTATCTTTTGTTCTACCTCTATAACACTACTAATATCCTCTATACTTAGCATACTAACAAAGGCTTAGTACCATTGTTTGGTTAGTGACTTTGTCATTCTATCTGCGACTATCTTAGCTATTAGGGTCTAGTTAAACCGGACTCTCTTCTGCTGATACTCCTGTTGTAACCAATGCCTATAAATATCAATATATTGTAGCCGAGTAACCAGCTTCGCTGATTCCTCTGTAAGCAGTCGTAGGGTCTGTTTGTTGTCGCACTTGACTATCAGCGGCCTCTCAATTGTTACTCCCAATTCATTCAGGAGCCTACTTGCAAATATGGCTTCTTTGGCAGTCTCTGAGAGTGATAATAGCTTGGCTTTAGTACTTAAAGTAGTTACTGTGGTTTGTTTGGTTGATCTCTAGCCTACTAAGCCTCCGTACAACATCATTACATAACCCTATAAGCTCTTCCTATCTAGAGTATTATCACTGAACAAGGTATTACTTGAGCACGCAAAGGTTACCATATATTGATATCCTCCTAATCAAATAGCAAATAACCATATTTTATAGAGATATTATAATACTTGGTCTACTGCTTCTTAGTAGACCTAGTTTGGGTTCTAGTTAAACCTTACTAGCCTTAATACTATAAATACAATATTTAGCCTAGATAATACTACTAGAAAAAGGATTAATCTAACCTTCTTTAGGAAAATATCAATATCCTATTTCTTAGCCTATAAAGTAACTAGAAATAGTTCAGCCTCCGCTATTAGTATTTCTAGGAGCCTTATATCAAGCTTTATTCCGAACTAATAAGCAACCTTATCAATATATACATCCTATATTAACCAGATCAATCTCTTGGTTTGGTCTCAAATAATATATATACCAAGGAATCACTTTGGTTCCCTAAGTATATTAAGATTATATTACTATTAAAGTCTTATAATAGCTTTCTTAGCAATTGCCTCCTTTTCTTTTCGGTATACCCAAATAATATTATCTACAAAGAAGAACACTATCACACCATCTTTAATCATAGTATATGGTTCTTCTAGAACAATTGTAAATCCTAGCTCTTATAATAACCGTATTAAACTCATTTGCCACAATAATAGTAATCTTCTTAGTCTATATAAGGCCTTCTTTAGCCATAGTATTTTGCCATATACTTCGAACCCAGGTGGCATCCTCATGAATACTAACTCATCTAGGCTACAATGCACAAACGCATTTACCATATCTATCTACAGCAACTCAAGATCTTCCACGGCCACAATTACAATAATTAACCTAAAAGACATACTTACAAGTATTATTACTCACATTAGCAAATCCCCTTTTGCTTGCTAATTACTATATACTACTAGTCAAGCTTTACACTTAACTAAGTACCTATATTTATTAGTCTTATAGATAAATACCTATATACAGCTTAAGACCTACTGTCCTTTCGTGCTTTTCCAGGGTACTTCTTCGAATAAATATATCTTCTAATATAATAATATATATACCTCTTGTGCCTTATGGAATTTAGCTTAGTATAGATAGCCTTTTAAGTCTTTAAGAGTTTTTGGCAGTTCGAGGAGGTTTCTTTTATGTATTTTCTTGGGCTTAAACCTTTGACTAGCTATAAAAGCTCCATAGACTACTAATTCCATAGGGACTTATAGATAATTCTTTTGCTTCTAAATATCTTTATTTAGTACTTTTGCTTTTACTTATTCTTCTGTGGTTCACTGCCGCTTCACCCCCTCAGCTCTTGCGACTGGGATATGTACTTAGAAGACAGATATCTTATTACAATCTTAGATAATTGTAGGAGGTATAATAAGTATTGCCTTAATCACTCTTCTAGCCTTAGTATTAATCTTTTTGCTTTCTTTCCCATGCCCTTCTTCTACTTTTAACTTATCATTAGACTTATCTTCCTCTAGGATATCCTGGTTCTATAGCTCAAATATAGACTTATCCTCTTCTAGGGTAGCTTAATTATCCTTTTAGTTATCTAGAATAAATACCTCTTGAATAAGTTTATTAATATTATTAATAAGTTCTTTTAGTATAATCTTTCCATTAAAAAATATATTTTCATCAAAAATAATATCTCTAATAAAAATAATTTCTCCTCAATAAAAGATCTAGATTCTAAAGATATTTATTAAGTTATATCTAATAAGATAACCAATATAAGCTCTTAGATTTAGTTTCTATAGTCTATCACTCTTCTATTTTACTTTACTTATCATAGCATAAGCCCTATACCCATATACTTTCAGATATAATAGATATAGCTTCTTTGAGTGAAGGAGTTCATATAGACTCTTCCATCCGTTCTACTCTCTTGGCAGCCTATTCTTAAGATAAGCAATAGTAATAACAATTTCTCGCCAAAGGCCATATAGCAAGTTTACTACTATTCTCATTATTTGTGATTTTTCCATTGTGGTATCCCCTGAGCGTTCGGTGCCTCCGTTTTGTACTTAGGTATATGGTGCAGATGGTTTCTGGCCAATGCTATTTCTTCTCATCTATCGCCTTACTTTGTTTATAAATAGCTTATTATCTAATCGGATGAAGTACACTGGGTGCCCGAGATGTTTTGTTATCCACAGATGCACTTATTTTAATGCTTCCGCCGAATTATCTATCTCTCGGGATCTCATAAAGTACAGCCAGACCATACCAATATATGCATTAGTAATAAGCATAATCCATTTAAATCCTCTATAATCTTCCTTAATATTTATTTAATCTACCTAAAGCTTATGCCTAGGTTTATTAATAATTTCATTTAGTAGTCTTTGTAAAACTTACCTATATATCTTTCCTTAAGTATAATAAGGGTATTATAATATCTTTGGTCCTTTTAATTGTACTCTTATTGTATTGATATCAAGGTATAGTAATCCTATAGGTCCTAAGTGCCTAGTTCTTTTATACTAGACTTTACCATTTCCTATAGCTAGTGGTCTTAGGTCTTATAATATTTGATATTAAGTTATTAGTCTAGCCTATTTATATTCTTAAGGTAGCTTATTATATTAAAGGATAAACTATTTATAAATAAGTCTTATAATATAAATAAGAGCTTTATCTTTTTAAATAAAAAGGTCCTTAATTATATCCCAATATACTCCTATAGATCTAAGCAATTAGAATAATACTAGGTTTATATTGAAATTAGTGCAGAAGGCTATATCCCTTAATCATAAACTTCCTATACTCCCATCAACACATATAACTTTTAGCACCACAGTCCTAAACCCTAGCACAAGAACCTTACTTACTCCTATAATAATAGTTTTATTATTAGTAGCCTTTCTTATATTCTTAAATTTCAATAGGTCATTAAATATATAGAGTATAGCACTTAAGTCTAAGATAGCTAATAATTTAAGAGGGTATTCCAATTCTAATAAAGATAATAAACTAAAGGCTATGCATAGAAATACCTTATTTGCTATTCCTATTATTACCCCCTCAGCCTTTAGCTCATCAAGTAATCAATTCTTTTCTATATCTACACAAATGGCCTTAATCTAATTACAAAAATTACTATCCTTTTAGATTACCCTCTTAGCCTTATACACTCGAAATTCATTACACAGCATACCCTCCGGTCTTAGCTCCTTAAATACACACCAGCATTTAGATAGATTATGCCCTCTCATACCACAGGCCGGACATAATACTACTATTTTCTTAGCGGGATTTCCGCCTAATCCAAAGCCTCTCTATTTATGCCTTCTAGGCATAAATGCCTCCTTTTCTGGGTGATTATCCTATTTGCTTTCTCCCGCTTAGAATACCCCGCCTTTCATGGTATTACTACCAGTATTCCTTCGGCATTCTAACCATTCCCATAGTACTTTTACGACAATTTCAATAGTCTAAGTACTTAAGCCATTGGGATTAGGTGTTCTGATAGCTGTTCCCGGGGTATTTATGCCTATTGTATCTGCTCTAGCTTCCCTATTTTTGTTTCTGCTAGCTTAATTTATATTTCCTATGGCTAGTAATTAGTCAAGTAGCCACTCTTGTCTTTCTAATGCCTAATCTATCTCTTTTACTGCCTTAATAAATATAGCTATATAGCTTTAGTAAATTACCTTGATTTAATCTACAAAATCCCTTAGCCACTGGCTATTTTTAGTTTCCGGCAAATAATATTTAAATACCTTGACCAGAAAAGCCTCCTAGGTATTAAGCCATTGAGGAAATAATTTCGGATTTATTTTAAAGCTCTTTATCATATTATTATATTTATCTTTAACCTTAGACATTATATAACCTTCCAATAGTACAACCGCTTTTTTCAGGCACAGCATTTAGTCCCTAAGTAATTACTAATAATCTAGGGAAGCTTTATATTTAGCTAATATACTTTCTAGAATTATATTATAGGTTAAGTTAATAAGAGCCTTTTATTTCTTAAATACTCTTAATTTAACTTCCTATTACCTAAATATAGCATTATATGCCTACTATTGCCCTTGGTTTAGGCCAATATAATCTTTTGCTCCTTTGTGAATATTACTATACTAAGGCTCTCTTGGTTCCAATAGTAATTCGCCCAAAGGGTTATCTAGGTATATATATTACTAAATCTTCTATAGAATTTTAGCAGACATAGACTAAATCCAATTATCCTAGTTTTCCTAGCCAATCAAAATAACTTTTCCATCTTTATTAGACATATTCCGATCAATCGACTTAAGCAACAAGGCATACGTATAGAACGGATTCATTTCGTATAGTAATTTGACTTTATTAGCATCTCTTTTCGCTGGTTAGATTCGCTGAGTTCACTGATCTTAGCCTCAAAAATCATACTAATAGTCTAATACAGAGCCAGGCTTATAACTATCAGAACATATAATTATATTTAGTTAAGAATAGAGTCCTTTCTTAGGCTTTTATCAAGGTACATTCTTATATCCCAGTCCGTATACTACTACCCATTAGCACCATATTTCCATTATTACATAGCATATCCTAATAGCTTATATTAAAACGTATAATTATATTTAGTTAAGAGTGGAGTCCTTTCTTAGGCTTTTGTCAAGGTACATCCTTATATCCCAGTCTATATACCACTACCCATTAGCACCATATTTCCATTATTGCATAGCGTATCCTAACACACCCCCTTAGTTAAGGCCTACAGGCTTAACTGGTAATTTTAGTTATTTCCTAAGTTCACCACCCTTAAAGCCCAGTTTCAGCTCTTATTCAGCATCTCATGCACTAAGGATACAGTCTTTCAGCGCCTCTATCTTCTATTCCACCTCTATAATACCATTAATATCCTTTATACTTAGTATACTAACAAAGGCTTAATACTATTATTTAGTTAGTAACTTTATTATTCTATCTATAACCATCTTAGCTATTAGGGTCTAGTTAAACCGGACTCTCTTCTACTGATACTCCTATTGTAACCAATGCCTATAAATATCAATATATCATAGCCAAGTAATCAGCTTTACTAATTCCTCTATAAGTAGTCGTAGGGTCTATTTGTTGTCGCACTTAACTATCAGTAGCCTCTTAATTATTACTCCCAATTCATTTAGGAGCCTACTTATAAATATGGCTTCTTTGGCAGTCTCTAAGAGTAATAATAGCTTAGCTTTAGTGCTTAAAGTAATCACTGTGGTTTATTTGGTTGATCTTTAGCCTACTAGGCCTCCATACAATATCATTATATAACCCTGTAAGCTCTTCCTATCCAGAGTATTATCACCAAATGAGGTATTGCTTGAGTACACAAAGATTGCCATATATTAATATCCTCCTAATCGAATAGCAAATAACTATATTTTATAGAGATATTATAATACTTGGTCTACTGCTTCTTGGTGGACCTAATTTAGGTTCTAGTTAAACCTTATTAGCCTTAATACTATAAATATAATGTCTAGTCTAGATGATACTGCCAGAAAAAGGATTAATTTGACCTTCTTTAGGAAAATGTCAATATCCTATTTCTTAGCCTGCAAAGTAGCTGGGAATAGTTCAGCCTCCGCCATTGGTATTTCTGGGAGCCTTATATTAAGCTTTATTCCGAACTAATAAGCGACCTTATCGATATATATATCCTGCATTAACCAGATCAATCTCTTGGTTTAATCTCGAATAATGTGTATACTAAGGAACTACTTTGGTTCCCCGAGTATATTAAGGTTATATTGCTATTAAAGTCTTATAATAGCTTTCTTAGCAATTGCCTCCTTTTCTTTTCGGTATACCTAGATAATATTATCTACAAAGAAGAATACTATTATACTATCTTTAATTATAGCACATAGTTCTTCTAGAACAATTATAAATCCTAGCTCTTATAATAACTATATTAGACTTATTTGCTATAATAATAGTAATCTTCTTAGTCTATATAAGGCCTTCTTTAGCCATAGTATTTTGCTATATACTTTAAATCTAGGTAATATCCTTATAAATACTAGCTTATCTAGGCTATAATACACAAACGCATTTACCACATCTATCTATAGTAGCTTAAGATCTTCCACGGCCGCGATTACAATAATTGACCTAAAAGATATACTTGTAAGTATTATTACTCGCATTAGCAGATCCCCTTTTGCTTGCTAATTGCCATATATTACTAATTGAGCTTTGCACTTGACTAAGTACCTATATTTGTCAGTCTTATAGGTAAATACCTATATATAGCTTAAGACCTACTGTCCTTTTGTGCTTTTCTAGGGTACTTCTTCGAATGAACATATCTTTTGATGTAATAATATATATACCTCTTACGCCTTGCGGAATTTAGCTTGGTATAAATGGCCTTTTAGGTCTTTGAGAGTTTTTAGTGGTTTAGGGAGGTTTCTTTTATGTATTTTCTTAGGCTTAAACCTTTGACTAGCTATAAAAGCTCTATAGACTACTGATTCCATAGGGACTTATAGATAATCCTCTTACTTCTAAATGTCTTTATTTAGTGCTTTTGCTTTTGCTTATTCTTCTATAGTTTGCTACCGCTTTATCCCCTTAGCTCCTGCGACTGGGATGTGTACTTAGAAGACAGACATCTCGTTACAATCTTAGATAATTGCAAGAGGTATAATAAGTATTGCCTTAACTACTCTTCTAGCCTTAGTATTGATCTTTTTGCTTTCTTCCCTATGCCCTTCTTCTGCTTTTGACTTATTATTGGACTTATCTTCCTCTAGAATATCCTGGTTCTATGGCTTAAATATAAGCTTATTCTCTTTTAGGGTAGCTTGATTATCCTTTTGGTTATTTAGAATAGATATCTTTTGAATAAGTTTATTAATATTATTAATGAGTTCTTTTGGTATAATCTTTCTATCAAAAAATATATTTTTATTAAAAATAATATCTCTAGTAGAAATAACTTCTCCTTAATAAGGGATCTAGATTCTAAAGATATTTATTAAGTTATATTTAATAAGATAATTAATATAAGCTCTTGGGTTTAGTTTCTATAGTCTATTACTCTTTTGTTTTGCTTTGCTTATTATGGCATAAGCCTTATACCTATATGCTTTTAGATATAATAAATATAGCTTCTTTAAGTAAAGGAGTTCATATAGACTCTTCTATTTATTCTACTCTCTTAATAGCCTATTCTTAAGATAAGTAATAATAGTAATAATTTCTCGCCAAAGGCCATATAGCAAGTTTACTGCTATTCTTATTGTTTATGATTTTTCTATTGTGGTACCCCCTAAGCATTTGGCGCCTCCGTTTTGTGCTTAGGTATATAGCACAAATAGTTTCTAGCTAATACCATTTCTTTTCATCCATCACCTTACTTTATTTGTAAATAGCTCGTTGTCTAATCGGATAAAGTATACTGGGTGCCCAAGATATTTTGTTATCCATAGATATACTTATTTTAATACTTTCGCTAAATCATCCATCTCTCAGGATCTCATAAAGTACAGCCAGACTATATTAGTATATATATTAATAATAAGCATAATCTATTTAAATCCTCTATAATCTTCCTTAATATTTGTCTAATCTACCTAAAGCTTATGCCTAGGTTTATTGATAATTTTGTTTGGTGGTCTTTGTAAAACTTACCTATATATCTTTCCTTAAGCATAGTAAAAGCATTATAATATCTTTGGTCTTTTTAGTTATATTCCTATTATATTAATATCAAGGTATAATAACCCTATAGGTCCTAAGTACCTAGTTCTTTTATATTAGACTTTACTATTTCCTATAGCTAGTAGTCTTAGGTCTTGTAATATTTAATGTTAAGTTATTAGTCTAGCCTGTTTGTATCCTTAAGGTAGCTTATTATATTAAAGGATAAACTATTTGTGAATGAGTCTTACAATATAGATAGGAGCTTTATCTTTTTGGATAAGGAGGTCCTTAATTATATCCTAATATACTCCTATAGATCTAAGCAATTAGAATAATACTAGATTTATATTGAAATTAGTATAAAAGGCTATATCCCTTAATCATAAACTTCCTATACTCCCATTAATATATATAACTTTTAGTATTATAGTCCTAAACCCTAGCATAAGAATCTTATTTACTCCTATAATAATAGTTTTATTATTAATAGCCTTTCTTATATTCTTAAATTTCAATAGGTCATTAAATATATAGAGTATAGCACCTGAGTCTAGGATAGCTAATAATTTAAGAGGGTATTCTAATCCTAATGAAAATAATAAACTAAAGGCTACACATAGAAATACCTTATTTGCTATTCCTATTATTACCCCCTTAGCCTTTAGCTCATCGAGTAGTCAGTTCTTTTCTGTATCTACACAAATGGCCTTAATCTAATTACAAAGATTACTATCCTTTTGGATTACCCTCTTAGCCTTATACACTCGAAATTCATTGCGCGGCATGCCCTCCGATCTTAGCTCCTCAAATACACACCAGCATTTAGGTAGATCATGCCCTCTTATACTATAGGCCGGACATAATGCTACTATTTTCTTAGCAGGGTTTCCGCCTAATCCAAAGCCTCTCCGTTTATATCTTCCAGGCGTAGATGCCTCCTTTTCTAGGTAATTATCCTATTCGCTTTCTCCCGCTTAGAATACCCTGCCTTTTATAGTATTACTACCAGTGTTCCTTTGGCGTTCTGACCATTCCCACAGTGCTTTTGCGATAGTTTCAATAGTCCAAGTACTTAAGCCATTGGGATCAGGTATTCCAATAGCTATTCCCGGGGTGTTTGTACCCATCGTGTCTGCCCTAGCTTTCCCATCTTCGTTTCCGCCAGCTTAATTTACATTTCCTATGGCTAGTAATTGGTCAAGTAGTTACTCTTGTCTTTCTAATGCCCGATCTATCTCTTTTGCTGCCTCGATGAATGTGGCCGCATAGCTTTGGTGGATTGCCTCGATTTGATCTACAAAATCCCTTAGCTACTAGCTATTCCTAGTTTCCGGCAGGCAATATTTAAATGCCTTGACCAAAAGAGCCTCCTAGGTATTAAGCCATTAAGGAAATAATTTTAGATTTATTTTAAAGCTCTTTATTATATTATTATATTTATCTTTGACCTTAGACATCATATAACCTTCCGATGGTACAACTGCTTTTTTCAAGCATAGCATCTAGTCCCTAAGTAATTACTGATAATCTAAGGGAGCTTTATATTTAGCTAATATGCTTTCTAGAATTATATTATAGATTAAGTTAATAAGAGCCTCCTATTTCTCGAATGCTCTTAATCTAACTTCCCATTGCCTAAACATAGCATTATATGCCTGCTATTGCCCTTAGTTTAGGCCAGTGTAATCTTCTGCTCCTTTGTGAACATCGCTATACTAAGGCTCTCTTGGTTCCAATAGTAATTTGCCTAAAGGGTTATCTGGGTATATATATTGCCAAATCTTCTATGGAATTTTGGTAGACATAGACTAGATCTAATTATCCCAGTTTTCCTGGCCAGTCAAGATAACTTTTCCATCTTTATTAAACATATTCCGATTGATCGACTCAAGCAATAGGGCATGCGTGTAGAACGGATTCGTTTTGTATGGTAATTTGACTTTGTTAGCGTCTCTTTTTGCTGGTTGGATTTACTGAGTTTGCTGATCTTGGCCTTAAAAATCACGCTAATGGTCTAATGCAAAGCCGGGCTCATAACTATTAGAATGTGTGATTATATTTAGTTAAGAGTAGAGTCCTTTCTTAGGCTTTTGTCAAGGTATATCCTTATATCTCAGTCTGTATACCACTACCCGTTAGCACCATATTTCCATTATTGCATAGCGTATCCTGACAGCTCGGCCTCCAACAGCTTTATCTCAACCGAAATTCTCCACCGCTAGATGAGACTAACTCGGCCGAGTA
This sequence comes from Calonectria honghensis, assembly GCA_013403855.1. Taxonomy (NCBI): domain Eukaryota; kingdom Fungi; phylum Ascomycota; class Sordariomycetes; order Hypocreales; family Nectriaceae; genus Calonectria; species Calonectria honghensis. The sequence continues at coordinate 437,833 of VTGB01000024.1, forward strand.
CCCCTGCAACAGCTCTATTGCCGTCAAGACCAGCAACCAAATTGAAGGCCATATTCCTATTTGTATCCAAGTGTGATGCCGAGCGCGATCGAATGTTGTCACATCACAACCATTCAAACAATCATTTGATCATCACCACCATGAACTCCGAAGTCTTCCCCATCATTGACTTGTCCAGTCACCAAGATGGAGTAGAGAATCTCGAGGAGGAAATAATTGATGCATGCATGAGCTGGGGGTTTATGATCCTAACAGGACATGGAATTGCCCAGTCCAGCATTGACCGCATGTTTGAATTTGTAAGGTAAGGATTGACTACAATTGACTACAAACCCTAACCACCTTGCAGCACAAGGCATTTTGCAATGAGCCAGTCTCAGTAAAGTCGGAGTGTACCATTGACCAGCGTCAGGTTGGTTACGATTACAAAAGTTCCATGTAAGCATTTTCCTGGTCGGAAAACAGGCAGACCCTTGCTCATCACAACTAGAATTGGAGTGAATGAATGCATGGTGTTTGGTGGACAAAAGGGTGCAATCGTTCAGGGGGAGAACATTCCCAGCTGGTGGGATGCCGGGAAGCGCGCCGAGGTGGAGGCCTTCAAAGCTTCAGCTCACCGCTTAGGCTTGAGGTTGCTTCGGGTCTTTGCTAGCCATTTTGGCTTGCAACAGGATTATTTCTCCTCCGCTTACGACGCCTCGATGGCCCCCGGCCATGTTCTCCGGATGCTGCACTACCCAAAACTCCAAACCCAGCCTGACAAGCGATTCCCACGGCTATGCTCACACACAGACTGGGGTTCCCTGACGTTTGTCTGGCCGAAATCAGGTGGTCTTGAAGTCGAAACTCCCTCAAAGAAGTGGATGCATGTACCCTTGGAAAAAAAACTTTATTCTAAAACAAATAAGAATCTCAAACTTATTATATTGTTTTCACATAGTGGGTGTGATAAGTCAAGGCTGTATGATAGGGTAGGCCTGAGTGCAATGTGGTAGCCTTATCCCTTTGACTGCGTTATCCCTCCACTTCCGGACCTTCATAGGTATCGACCAATCACATCGCTGTTGTTCAAAAATGGCACACAAAATCTCACCAAATCTACATACCAACAGAAGTACCTGGTATATTTATGTGGGCCTGGTACGAATGTGGAGGGATAATGCAGTCAAAGGGATATATGTCTCAACAATTGTACTACTTCCAACAAAAACCAGAAGTCAAAGTGGGGAGGTGCCGACTCAACTAAAGTGCCACTACCCGTTTACTTCATTAGCCGCCCTTGAATACAAGCTAGCAGGTGGATAAGAACCACACATGAGCCTTGTAGTGGTAGGGGTGAAGTTATCTGGCTGAAGTGAGATATTTCTGGAGATAATTCCTCTCTCGACTTCCAATACATTCCATTCTTTGTTTACAAATAGGTCAACGGCTCAAATATAAATGAACGATGTAGTAGAACAGGGGATCTTTTCTGCTGGCTAAGGGTTATTACAATCTGATGCACTCGTGCACAAGATTCCGATATGGTCGTTCAGGTGTATTGTTTCTGGAATGATGATGCATCCGAGCATGGGATGGTTCCTCTCTCGGCTTCTAATACATTACATTGTTTGTTGATAAACAAGTTAATAGCTTGTATATAAATAAACGAAGTAGTAGAATCTGTAATCTTTTCTGCTGGCTAAGGGTTGTTATAATCTAATGCACTCGTGCACGAGATTCTGATATGTTCGTTCAGGTGTATTGTTTTCGGCATGGCGATGCCTCCGAGTATGAGATTCTGCCTAGCTCGAGGTGGTCGTCCCATTCCACGTTTCACCACTGGCGGGGGTTTGTTGGGATTTCTCGGGCTGCCTGTCCTTATTGGTGTGTCAGAAGCAACCCACAAAAGCATTTCGAACCGGGAGCTACATTTTCACAAAACATTTTCACTGTGGGCAAGAAATATCACAAATCACATGAGAATGAGAGCTTATTAATCATTCAGAGAAAGCAATACCAAAAAAGACAACCCATTAATCCCACACAACTCACCCGCATTTCCGAAAGAAAAAAGAAAAAAGAAAAAAAACAGCCCATTAGTTCGACACACATAACCCATTAATTATACCGAAAGAAAAACAAACAAACAAACAAACAAACAAACAAACAAACAAACAAACAAACAAACAAACAAACAAACAACAAACCATAAAAACTTTTAGAGAGCACCAAGAGGGGAAGAGAGGGGAGAGTATCATTGGGCCTCAAGGCCCCTTCGGTTCCGGGGAACCCAAATGCCCTTGGCCTTGTCCCTCGCCGTAGTCTTCCCAAGGCGGTCGAAGGCCTGGCCCAAGTTGGGCCCAAGCGGCTGGGGAAGACGGGGGGAGGCGGAGGTAGCAGCGCGGGAGGTGGAGGTACTCGGGAGGTTGATCTGGGAGCCGGGGGGGGCAGCCTCGGGGGGACTGGTGGTGGGAGCGCTGGTGTGAATGGCGGCGAGAGGCCGCAGCTGATTCCCTTGTTCAAGATCCCTCGGGGGGGAGTGTCCGCGGGACCGGCGGCGGCAGGAACAGGAGCAACAGCACCAGCACAAGCAGAAGGCCACGATACTACCCCAGATGCATTTTAACACAGCCTCAGCCATGGACCCGGACCACTTGGCCTTGATCTTGGCCCAAAAGCCCCCAGCCTTGGCCCCCGCCTTCTTCCAGAACTTGCGTCCATCCGCGCTCAGGATGGACGTGAAGAATGCCGTAAGGCAAGCGGTGACGAGAGCCGCAAAGATCGGACTCAGGGCGCCGGGCTGGCAGACGTGACCGGGGCAGGGGGGGCAGGTAACGGGGGCAGGGCATGGGGGGCAGGCAGGGCAGGCGGCGGCCCGAGGGCACGCCGGTGGTGGTTGAGCAGCCTGGCAGTGGATGGTGATCCCTGCCAGGGGGTCGGCGCTTGGGCCGGCGGCACTGATGGTGCTTTCCATCGTCTTCCTTGTCGTCGTCGTCGCCGTCGTCTTCCTTGTCGTCGTCGTCGCCGTCGTCTTCCTTGTCCTCGTCGTCGCCGTCGTCGTCGTCGTCGTCGTCGTCGTTGCGGTGGGCGTGGGCGTGGGCGGGAGCGTGGCTGGGATCCTGGGCACAAGGTTAGCAGTGGGTGAAGAAGAAAGAAAGAGAGAAACCAGAGCGGAAATCTGTCACGATAAAAGAAGAGGGGAGGGCAATGACAATCTCCCCCATCTGCAGCAGGAAAGAGGGAAGGTGCAGGGCAAACGTTCCATAGTAGTCATAACGGGTAGGAGCTGCCAAAACTGCCAAACTGCCTCAGGTCCAAACTCTTGCAATATGGAGAAGTAACAGACACAATGGGAGCCAGGATAAGGAGGCTGCAACCTTGGAAATACTGTGCAATTAGAAACTAGTAGACATTGCGTGGCTACTCCTGTGTTATAGATGCCCTCTCCCCTATTGCCAGTTAGAATTGGTTGGGAAAGTGCATCGACGCAGTAAATTGATGTGCTCATTCCAAGTATGATTTGACCCGACGTAGCAATCTAGACTTGAACCCAGACAGGCGCTATCTCCACTGCCGTGGTTGTTGGCCATCACTTGGCCGAGATGACTCTTCCTACCATGGACGCGACACCCTAATTAGACACACTTTCAACAGACACCATGGATGGGTTTTATTTTCTGCTGCGGATTCTCGACATGCACGGCCCAGCCTTTTTCGGTGCGTCTCACTGCTCGCTCAGTGGGACACACCGGGCGCCAGCCAACTGCACCTACCTAACTGTGCCTACCAAGCTGCACCTGCCTAACCGTGCCTACTGAGCTGCACCTACCCAACCGTGCCTGCCAAGCTGCACCTGCAAGTCTGTGCATGCTTTCTCACTTCCCTACTTTCACATCCACCTGGGTAGTCACCGCGAATCCTCTGGAAGTTTCTCTGTCAGAATTTCCCAGCATCAATTTGTCCCAACTCATCGCCTGGCATTCCGTCAGACACGGCCGCATCTGCCATCTTTTGCAATATCTGGTCTCTGTCGGATCTCCATCGACCTTTTTACACTTCACTCGTCTGTCACGGCACTTTGGCAACGCACTTTAGCAGCATGGCTTCAAACTGCACGGGGTTTGCACCCAAATGCTCAACATGTCTGCTACTTGCATGGGACTAACCTGGCACAGAAACCTCTTTGCCACCACACCACCGAATCAATCCTCAGCCATGAGCTTGGCCTTGCAAGTCTCGACTCGTACGCAGCTTGCTACAGGTACTACCCGCGAGTTACGAAACGTTGACTGGAGCCTCCACGCCATGGCATCCACAGTTTGCCTTTCTGCCATCACATTCGCTTTCCGAGTATTCAGCCCTGCTTCCCACCCACAATAAGCAACCCGAGACACACACAGCCTACTCCAGGTACGGTATCCCCAGCTTCAGTACATTCTTCTACGTGAGACTGACGTTGAACAGCAAACACTCTGATGATGGCGGGGTCACTCGGTCCACAGGTCATGCTACTTGGTGTGGTCTTGATCCCGGATGGAGGGAAGTCACTCTTTGCATGATACGGGATGTATATTCTCCTGGCTCATGACCACCCGCTCTGGTATTTCTCTCTTTTTGAGCACACATTCTATGGGCACTGCGTTTCTGGGACACTCTCACTATCCTCGGGCACTCACCTCCTGGGCACATTTCTCCACGCACGTTTCTCTGGGCGTATTCCTCTGAGCACATTCTCTATCGGCACTCTCCTTCTGGGGCTCTCTCATTATCTTCGGGCAGGATCTCTCTCAGGCCACAATCACTTTCACTCCAGTCTCATCCCGCACAGCCTTCCCAGGCAGTGTGTTTCTCAGTGCCAACACTCTCCGGTTACTCTGCCTGAGCACTCTTTCTGGGCACCATCTGGACAATTCATCCCTGGGTAACCACTTTGTGGCCGTCCCTATTTCAGCTGCGCTTCTTCTCTTCCGTCTTTTTTTCTTCCGTCTTCGTCTCGTTGAGTTTCTTCTTCTCCCTGTCGACCGCCTTTGCAACTGAAAGCCGGTGCGTTCAATGGACGTCGTCAATTATTCCTTCATTATCAGACGCTGCGGTGATTATCCATATTGGTACGTCAAATATCCTACACATTTGTTGGCAGTGGGTCCGGCGATCTCCGTCGTTATTGTGCATGTTATCAGTCTCCAAGAGACTTTACGAGGCGCGATATTCTTCTGCATCGCTCCTTTTCCTGTTGCCATTCGGCAATCTCAGAAGGTTGTCTATCCCGGTCCAAGAAACATTGTAAGTAATCATGCAGCTGCCCATTTTTACTAACATTAGACCACCTCTCTAACTGACGATATGCAGAATCAGGCGACCAACCGCAATCTTCAGACAGCTCCCTGCGCACAACTCAAAAGATCCCGACGCTCTCATTCTCTTGGATGACAGCGACGTTTAACTTCCTACCCTCCTCACCACCACGCAAAGTCTTAGTCTCCTAGGGTCATATAAAACAATTATTCTCTGAGTTTACGGTTTCGGTATTGCAATCGGTTACATTATTAGGCACCAAAGCTTCAGCTTTCCTCCTGTTGCCCCATGCCCGTCTCACGATCATCAACGGCCCCAGCGAGACTCTCCTCTTCCACCCACTCTCAGTCCATCTAGGCCATTCACCTTTCCTCTGATATTCCTAAGATAACCGTTGGATTCCGACTCTGACGCACTGCATGGCGGTTGGCTCAGCGCAGGATAGTATTGGTACTATTGGTTGACGTCGGATAGGTCAAGGATTGCGGCGTGGCCACAGCCGCAGGGGATATTGTGTCGGAGCTAGAAACTGCTCATGGGGCGGCAGTTGCTGTGGTCGGCGATGCTAATGGCATTTCTGTACTCTTGGCCAACATGGACATGTCAATCAGTTGCAGCGGACATGGCACTAATTGGGATATAATTAAAGCAGCATCGACATCATGTATCAGACCGGGATTCAGTTAGTGGTTTAGTAGATGTTATTGACTAGGAGCAGTCAAAGCACTCGAAAATTGTTCATCGATCGAGTGATGGCAATGTCAGGCTACCACAAAACGATGCAAAAGGTCACCTTGTGTTTGAATTGAGAGGACTGGGACTTATTCCTAAAAGGTCTGTGAAGTAATTTATGACAGTTACCTAGAGTTAGCAGAATGGATTCGCCCGCACAAAGATTCTTGTGATTGTTATTGTTGCACCACTCAGAGCTATCTTGTGATACAATATACACGATTTCGGATTTTATCTCTGCAAAGCGCGGGATTTTATTATACTCATACTTCAAGATTCCCAATAAGACTGCAAATTGAGTCTCCGCCTGACAACTGAACTGAAACCTGTATGCCCACTCAAATAAGTGCCATGCGCCTCTCAAAATATTGTGCCCCTTCCATGTCGTATCTTGAATAAACTTTGTAGTGCCATATCCGGCATGAATGCAATCGCGTCGCACTTGTTCAACTGCAGGTCCTATGGTGAACTAGTTCCTCATCTCCATCATGGAACAGCGCCCCCACCCCCCATGTTCCCCACATACGACAAAACGGTTCACAGCACCATGTTATTCCACGCATCTCAATATCGTCCTGCCAGCCAGTACCTGTGGCATCGGCGAACCTTCTCCACCCATAGTCATACGGGGATGTGGCGCTAGACCGTACCTTCTGTCTAAATATTAAGAAGTCCTTGTCTTCGGGGCACTCCTTAAACTCCCAAGACCACGATCCATCCAAGACCTCTTTATGGAAATCATGACTGAACCCCGCGCATCTGTCTTGGCGCTCGCGTTGTAGCTCGTTTTTGCCGGTAAAATGGGAAGACCCAATTTCTGGCTTAAAGCGCCATGGTCTACCCGGGTTTGGGCAGAGTTTCCATTCAAAGTTGCAGTTGACAATTGGCCTCTGCGAATCAAACTCCTCTGGGAAAATCGACTCCCCCCAGTCAAGACAGCTGCAAATGTTGGGATCAAAACAGCGAGATATATCCGTAGTAAGGTGAGTATTGGTTGGCAACCAGCGGGATGAATTAATAGGTAGCCTGTTAGTGACAAGCTCTGTCATGCTCCGCTGGAACGCCACAGCGTTGACCTTCGCACCTGGCTTTGACCCCCGCAGCCGCTGGAACGGCAGATGTGTGGTCACTGAGATATCGAAAACCAAATCTCCATTTTGATCTTTATGGAACTGGAATCGCGGCTTATCATTGTCAGTACACTGGTTTGAAGTTTGGTTTTGAATATGTCTGCATGGGGAGGTCTTGTAATGCGCACTGCTGCACTCAATCAAAGTGGGGTGGTCTGGCCTTTGATCTGCAAGGCGGTGAGCGACATCCCAAGTGATTCTTATGTGCTCGCACAAAGATATAAGTCCTTCGCGGCCGTTGCATATCCTCTCATCGTCATTGGATTCGTGGCGTTGCTGGGGTGAGAAATAGAAGGCCCGGTGTTCCATCTTGCATCCCGCACAGTAAATGAAAGGTACACCCTCAAGAACATCCCCATCGGTCAGATAGCCTTTCTGCTTCCTGAATTCTTTGCAGGAATGGCACAACCCCAAACTGCCACCTCTTCGCTCGCGTTGGCCTTGAAAGCAATTCAGGGGAGTGGCCCAGATTCTAGCCAGCTTGGCGCGTTTCTCACTAGCTTGTGCATCCGTAAGATGGTATTTGCGGAATGGCTGGGACTGGCTGAACAGGCGCATAAAGTCTCGTGAGACATGGCGAAGCCGGAGTATATCGCTCAGGTCTAGTTGTTCCATAATCGCAACAATGAGCCCATCAGAAAGCCGCACCAGAGGGCTTTGAGTCTGGTTCCAATAAGCCCGAGCCACAATGGGACTCATACCATCTTTCGTAAGAAGCTTTAATCCTTCTTCGATATGATCGACATGATTACCATGCTGGCCGGAGCCTGTCGCTTCCTCGTACGTGGGTGGTAAATGAGAAGAACAATGAGCGGAAGCCCTTCTTTGACGTTGTCGTCCACCTTGGATGTCACCCGACCGAGGGGAAAATATATCTGCAAAAAGCTCAATCAAGGACCTATGTTTGCCCATGATGTACTGAGCTATACTGGAGAATTGAAGGTTAGGATGAGAACTTGATAAGAATCGAGGGGCTTTGAAGGTCGAAACGGAATGATTAAAGACTGGAGAGTGAATGCTTCTGGGCCTGTGGAGAGCAGACTATTTATATTTACTGGGCGCCCATGACTCACACCCAAGATTCATCAAGGTAGCGAAAACCCTTCACCTCAAGTGGTTTATGAAAGGAACTTTATCGCTTATAGAATTTAGCAGGCTACAGTCATCAAGGTTAGTCGAGAGGGTTGGGACATGACCTAGAACCTGTGTGCACCAAAGGACAGCATTATTTATATTGGTATCAGGGAAGGGGCTCTTTCCACCAAGCTACGGGGCAACGCGTTTGAAGTTACTTGTACTGACGGCTTGTGCCACCTTCTTCCCTGCGGCAGTACTTCCTGTAAAAGAAATCTTGTTGACATCCATATGGGAAGGCATCAAGGGGCCTGTAGACCCAGCCCCGGCCACAATATTCACTACTCCGGGCGTGATCTGGCCTTTCTGGACAAATTTACCCAAGTAGAGATTCGCAAACGATGTATTTTCACACGGCTTTATGACCATTGTATTCCCCGTTGCGGCGGCCAGCAAGGTGTAGAGTCATCTCCGATTCAAGAAGTGAAGCTTTCGCGAACTTTGGTTCTGTTGATTTCTGCCTTCCTTCTTACGTTGCTGTGTATAGACCTTTGTGGGCAATGCACGCATCTTGAAAAGCTTGACGATTTAGAGCCTGCAATAGCTTCCGTTGACTCAGACGGCAAGGCAATAAGGTTCAGGAACACACCAGGTTGCGCGAAAAGGAACTTGTTTAATACGGTATCAAAGGGAATTGAGTTTTTTGTTTATGGAGAAAAGGGGATACGAAAAAAGGAGTTCATGCTCTACAATGCATTCTAGGCTTGTGCAGGCAAAAGTGCAGCTGTTTATTTGTGATTGTGACCATCAAATTGATGGCCAAGTGGCGCTGCTTTCGGGCTAGCGCCGATCACGCTCCACACCTATGGACCCTTTCGTACTAACCGGCATATGATTCGTCAATATGTCAGCAGCTGATTGGCCAACAGCCTTACCGCCCCATCGGCCTGTTTCTTGTTCTCCAACTTGCGCCCCTTTCACACGAGCAGTCTGCTGCAACGATGTGTGCAACAAATCTCGGAAGAAGCGGGAAATCCTGACATTGGTATGAGGTGAGGTTGAATTATCGCTTGGCGCAATTAATTGGTGCTGGATGAGGCGGTGTTCAAGAAATGCACAGACCCCACCGTGTGGTATATAAGCCCGAGGTGCGTTTGCACATGGACGCTTCAACACCGCTCACGCTCAATTGTTTTCTCCCTTTCGCTTTGTTACCATGCGATCCAAAATAATCCTCCAATTAATTGCATACCTGCCGGCCTTGGCCGTTGGTGAGGCCACTACGGCGCCGTTTGGATGCCGAAAGCTGATTACCGACTCTGACTGGCCGGCTCACGAAGTCTGGGAAGCTGCATTGCCAGGTGTCATCCGTCAAAATGACAGCGATATTCACGGAACAATTCCAAACTACCGCGTGCGAGCCGAGAGCGCGTCCGATGTCCAAGCTGCCGTCAAGTTCGCTGCCAAGCACAACGTTCGGCTGTCCGTCATCACCACGGGACATGATCAGCTGGGCCGCAGCGACGCGGGATCTGGGCTCATCATTGACATGTCTTTGATGAACAAGGTCACCGTTCTCGATTCATTCAGTGCAACAAAGGAAGGTGCTACGCCACCTCAGTACACTGTTGAATCGCCAAATGTGATTACCTTGAAGGAGGGAGTTCAAGCTGCCGTTACCTTTAATCCTGGTGTAACTGGTCTTGCTCTCAACTACGCAGTCTCCCCTTCGGGTCTATTTACCACTAGTGGAGCAGCAGGTACGGGTCCCGCATACTGAGTCTTTCAATTCCTACTAATGCCACGGAAGCTGGGGTCGCTGTCTCTGGAGGATGGGGCCAAAATGGCGGCTACGGTCCCCTAACTGCCCAGTATGGTCTTGGTGTTGATCAATGGCTTGAAGCGAAAATTGTAACTGCCGACGGTGAGCTCAGAGTGGCTAACAGCGTATCCAACCGAGATCTCTTCTGGGCCATTCGCGGAGGTGGCGGAGGAACTTTTGGCGTTGTTGTTGAGGCTACCTGGAAAGCACACGTCACTGTCCCCATGACTGGTTACAACTGGTACATCAACTCAACCATCACAGGCCCGGATGCATTGGATCCCGAGACTGGAAGAACACCAATCAGTGATGCGATGCAATATCTGATGGGAGAGTTGCCCGGTCTCCAAGAAAAGGGCATCAGCGCTTTCATCTACGTCGACATCAGCTACGTCCGATGCTATTCTGTTCACCCAGGGAATGCGTCCGGGGTTGCTGAAGCGAATGCCGCCTGGGGCCCAATTCTCACCAAGATGCAGTCTTTCGCAAACATCAAACCATTCCAAACCAAGCCTTACAATTTTGACAACTACCGGGACTTCTTCGACATCACATACGGGCCGCTCGACCTCGAGGCTGGTCCCAAGGAACAGCCTAGAAACCACGGATTGTACCCATATGACAGTCGTCTTCTGGCTCCCGAGCACCTTCGGGACCCGGGCATCATGGATGCACTCAAAGGATCTGAGGGAACCTACGGCATTCTTATGACGGCCCCGGGCGCTTCGCAAGGGTCTGGCAAAGACACCTCGGCGAATCCCGGGTGGAGAAGGGCAGTGGTTCACATGGTTGCCGCCCCGGACGCCACCGGGCTCCGGAAGCTTGCTCCGGACATGGGCGCATATATCAATGAGGTAAGAGCATTCTGCAACTGCGTCGTCATTGTATTCAACTGACACACGAGCTGCAGGCCAGCATCAACGAGGAGAACTGGACCCAGTCCTTCTGGGGCGACAACTACGCCAAGCTTTCGGTCATCAAGGCCAAGTACGACCCCAAAATGGTATTTTGGCAGACGCCCGGAATCAACGCTCATTACATGCAAGCCGTCAATGGGCGAGCGTGCCTTGTTCTCCCTCCTCCCTTGGTTCCCTCTGCTACGCCGCCTACAAGCGATCGGGTTGCCGCGGCAGATCCAGCAACAGACGCACAGTTCCTCTTTGGTTCGTTGGAGTTGATTGGAACAAGATTCCCGGCTGAGGGGACCCAGGTCGGCTTGCAGTCGGAAGCAGCATAGGCATGCCCATTTATGGGAGGGGGGTACCAGGGCTGTAACTTCAACTTTAATTAAACTGTAATTATAGGATAGAGGGCTGTAATAGGCTAGTCATTTCTCATTTCTATTAGCAGTAACTAAGATGCTAGCTCGTCAGGATATCTTCAAGCTTAAGATCAATAAAATCTTTACCCTTCCCAAACAAAGTGTCTTTCTCCAAACTAAGCTCGATATAATAGTAACCATCTCGAGTCTTGTAGCTCTGTCCCCTTTCAGCCACCGCCTTCAACACCGCTTCCATCCTGTCCTTGCCTCTCAGAGAGCGAGCAGCTCTTTCGGACAAATGTAACCTGGCATACTGAAGCAAGAATGCGCCAATGCCAGCTGCGATGGGGGTCGCATAAGATGTACCTGACCTGTCTGCGACGCACTGCGGATTTGCTCTTCCATCACACAGGGAGTGCGGCCACGCCGATTGAACGAATTGCCCCACCGTAGCGAGGTTCATATCATCTGGGGATGCCATCGGGCTGAACTCGGACCGGTTTCCATACGTGTCAGTCGAATGGATGCAAATAACACTCGGGCTGCTCGCTGGGTATGCTCTACCCCGTCTCCCACCGCTGTTTGATGCAGCTGCAAACATCAGGACTTTGTTGGCGTGGGCATTGGTGATGGCCGCTTCGAGCTCTTCGTAAACTTCAAAGTCGCGAGTTGGCCACCCAAATGACATGGAGATGATATCCACCTTCCAATCAGAAACTGCGCAGTTGATCGCATTTTATCCGAACTATTAGCTGAATAACATTGGCGGCGAAATCGATATTTAGTAAAGTACTCAAATTTGCAACCGATTGGGCAGTCGGCTGCGCATTCTCTTTATCAGCTATCTTGGCGACATACAACTCGGCGTCTGGCGCGTAATCAAGGACAAGGCTGGTATTGAAGGTTCCATGCCCATGACGATCGGGAACTCGCCTTTTGGCTCCCTGATTATACCAGTTGAACCGCTCTTTGATACTATCTTCACGCGCCTCGAAGAATGAATGATGTCTGCCAATACCCGTATCCAGAATTGCGATTTTGACAGGATCTTGTGGTGAATATTGGTGAGAGTTGCTGATGAACTTGTTGTAGACGATTTCATAGTTGTACCTCTATTTTAAATACCTTTCCGTACTTGACACAAATTCGAATTAGCCAGTTTACTCATGGTGGGTATCAAGTATTAGTATTCACCTTGCCCCTGACATGTCTCCATCAACAGTCTCGTCGTCAAAGAATTGTGCTGCTTTAAATGCCGATTCACCATTCCCCGTAGAGTATTGATCTAGCGACAATTGGGAGAGCGAAAGAAATTGAGAAGAGTGGTGATGTGGTTGATTTTGCGAAGATAGCGTGGGTTGAAAATGAGGGCAAGTGCCATTTGAAGGAAAAAAGCGCCAAACAAATCCAGACAATGGACTGCATAGTTGTGTTTGTTTTTTGAAGCAGTTGTGAGGAATGTAAACTTCAGACGATGATTGCCGTCTAGCTCGGCCCCAATTTCCAAAGTCCCAAACCCAGCAATGCATCCGACGGGTTGCCCTGGCCTTGAAAGTGCCTCCTCTACAATAACTTTATCACCAATTCTCACCAATCTCCACCACAGAACGGTATCAAAAATGTATATCTAGATATATATCAAAATTCTAGATACACATATTAATAGAGCTTATTCATTCTTCGAGGCCCGTGAAGATAGTATTAAAGGACAATTCAATTGGTATCATCAGGAAGCTAAAGAGCAAGTCCCCGATTGCCACGGGGACAGAGTCTTCAAGGCATTCCATCATCTAGAACATCAAACCAGTCAGACCCGCACTCATACTAGTGTGAAGCCTTACGCTTGCCTGTTTCCAGGTTGTGAAAAGCGGTTTCCTCGATCGGATGAGCTAGCACGACATGCGCTCATTCACAGGGACAGGTCGAGCGAAGGTGAAAAGACTGATGAACGTCAGCCGCGCTACATTTCATCAGATCATGATGGGCAAGACAGAATTGTGAAACCGTCTGCGACAGATACTGCTCGTACTCCTGACGTCCCTAGAAAGTCGGGTTTAAAGGCGGTCAAAAATGATTTCGATAGACTTGATCCCGGGATTTCATCACGCCAGAGAGAACGAATGATGGATAATGATACAAGCGACTCCGATATTTTCACATGCGAGCTAGGTGGCTGCACTGAAAGCTTTAATAGCAACAGAGACCTGCAAGCACACCAACAGCTCAACCATCCGCAGGATCACACCATTAAGGCGCAGAATTACTTCGAATGCGACAACTGTGGGAGGTGCTTCACTCGACATACCAATTTGAAAAGGCAGGATAGCCCCTCCATTTCGGTTGACTGACTTGTATGTATGGATAGGCATAGGAAAAATCGTTGTTTTAAAATGGGGGGCACGCGGAAACTAACCGCTCAAGAAAGTCCCGACATCACTGGTCCAGGGACTGTACCAGATGAAGGGAACCCGAGTGATACTGAGGCCGACCCACCTGAAATCAACACGAAAACCATCAGAAGACCCCAACCACTCGTCACTCGCTTTACTAGGACCGTCCTCAACATAGAGATGTGCATAAATTACGAAGGGATCGTACTGGAATCTGGTTTCATACTGCCCTGATGCCACAGGGGGGGTGGGGGCAGCAACACATAGCGAATAACCGGTTCCATTCCGTACAGGGCCTTTCTCACACGGCAAGGACAGTCGAGGTAGTTGGTTAGTTGTACGAGGACAAGTAGTCAGGGTGGTGCCTGTTTTAAAAAGGTCTTCCTTTTGCCTCAAAGCTGTTTTTTAAAATCTAAATAACCCTTCTGACCCATATAGCCCAAAGGGTATTTAGGGTATAAACATTTGTTCTTATCTGCTTGCTGTAAAGGCTGGAGCTGGATGTATACAGATATATCTAGAATAGAAAAGGGTTAAGTCGGGCAACGCGAAAGGAATTGCCTGGGAGTTGTGCCCAAGGCCATCCTAGCTCATGCTGTGTAGACAGCAACGAAGCCAGTGTTGAGATTTAGCAACTCCCCGCGACCCAGCGGTGGGCCGCCCAAACAACCATAAGAGAAATCCGTATGTTATGGGCTCGGAAGTTGCCATTCCTGTCCCACAACCACGCAGGGAACCAGTTCCGGCTGACACCGAAGGGATGTGAGGGTGTCCCTCGGTATGTAACGATCTTGGGGTATGTGCGGCTACACCTAAGAAACACCAATGAAAAAAGATCACATATTTAGTCGAGGGTGTTCGTTCAAATACATTATAGTGATGCGTTGGTGGCGATACTGGGGAACCTTTTTCCACTACGTGCGTTGGCCCGGTTGACCGTGTAACTCTGCCCTCAACATGTCAATTGTGTGAGCGAAACAGAGGTGGCATATTTACAGCCATACGATATGGAATAGACACGCAGTTTGAAACTTGATAATTTATTTGGTACAACACACAAGTGTTTGGAACGGCTCGAATTATGCTAGTCTGACATCCACAACCTCTTGCTCGTTGCCAGGACAATCCACCTCATGCATTTTGTCGTCTTCTTGTCGTAGGTCAGATCCCTTGTTCTTTTAGTTGAAGATCTATCAATAAGCTGGTAATTACAGCCAGAGTGGCCTCAGGATTGCGGACACGCTGTCCAACCACGTCGAGTCGATCTATCAGATCGACACCTGAACGAGACGATGAGCTGCGGCAGATGATATAAATTGCATTGGAAGGAATATTTTTGTTTTCTCGAAGCTTCGAAATGGCAGCGGCCTTATCGAATTCCTTCCGTGTGATGTCTATATACGTGGTTCCGCCGATTGTGACGGTGTATAATGGCAAATGGAATTGCAGGTGTGCACAAATGGCGGCGCGCTTTCGTGAATCGGGATCCCATGCTTCCCTGTCCCAAGTGGGCGCGTTCCGGCCAAGGGGTGAGTAGGTGACCTGCCCTCCGTGGTTCTCTATGCAAGCTCTAAAGTCCCTTTTGGGCAGCTGTCCTGTAATGCTCAAGCTCGTGCACAATTGCGCCTCGATGTGAGCTTGTCGGGTGTTGCCAATTTTCCCCACTTGTTCGATTCGCCACGCATCGGCTTCGTACTACAGGTGCCGGGTGCCGCTTTCAGGTAGCAGCGAGAGGTTGGGTAGATTTGCTTCGGCGGGTAACTTTGAGATGACCTTGTTTTGGACATCGGCGCAGCGGGCGCCAGTGACTATGGCAACGCGGGTCCATGCCAGCAGCATGGTGAGGGAGTCGGCCATGGTATCGCTGATGGGTTGTCCACTGTCGGCGAGTACACCATGCAGCGTAAAGACAACGAGGGCGATCATTTTGGTAGAATACTTGACTAACCGATGCGGGTGGTTGATAAATGTGTGTGGCCGTGGCAAAGTGGATGTCGTGTGTGACGTGGGTGTGATGTCTTTGAACGACTCACGTGCTTTGTTTGGAAGTCAGGACATCAGTTCAGAATAATGAAATTCACGCCATTATGGAGAATGATGAAGAAGAATGAGTCTGATTCATTTTAGTTTTTGTTTTCGGGTTTTATTTGAAGAAGTGCAAACCAGCCGACTGAGAGCTACAGTAGTCGTCAATCAGCCAGTTTCAGATGCACCAATGACACCAACCTTTTCCTTCCCGTGCAGCAGCCAATGGGAGCCCACAGGTTCCTACGGTAGACCGCCTGCATGTGTCTGCACCATGCTGACGGCGCTGCACCTCGCCTGTCTCGCACAAGTTGCGTGCCATCGGCCACTTCGCGCCTGTGGAATCCTCCAATTTTTTTCTCTTCTTCTGGTGCATCCTTCTCTTGGCAAGGCTACATCCGAATCTGGAGATACCACGGCCTTATCGGGCACTGATGATGGCATCAAAAAAAGCAATAGTGTCTGTTTGGGCTTAGCGTGGCGCCAGCACAGCAAGCCACAATGTCTTCACCACTTGATGCCTGGCGTACCGCAATCAGGCACCGCTGACCGCCCTGCATCTCAAACTCTTTACCAGCCTCCCTCGCAGCATCCGGACGACAAAAATTCCAGCCTGGCGAGAAAGATAGACGACGTCGTCGCCAGCTCCTCGGCAATTGAGGACCTCGTCGCGCCTCATGTTTTCTCCCATCACTTCGCCCGCCCGCAGCAGCCGCCCTCCTTCACGTGATACGACAAAGGTGACCAGGCGACGCGCAAGCTCCATTCCAGCCAGCGATGGATTGATGGTTGTTGACGAGCTCGGTCAGCATGAGTACTCGCGAATCTCAATCGGGTCAACTCGCTTGAGCTACGGTGGAAATCATCACGCGGGCAGCATCAACACCTATCTGGCCCCGAATCTGGGGCTAGAGGAGACTGAAAATGGTTAGAGCCTAATGGTACCCGTCACAGATGCGCGTTGGCTGACACAAATGCCAGAACGCAAGCAGCGCCACGCACTGGAGTGGCTCTCCGCCTGCTCTCCAACCGGCCACTACAACAGAGTGCGCAAGATTTGCCAGGATGGCACCGGCCAGTGGTTCTTGCAGTCGGATGACTTCCATTCCTGGATGAGGAGCGACCACAGCTTCATGTGGCTGCACGGCCCCGTAGGTTGCGGCAAGACTATTTTGAGGTACAGCCCATTCAGCCAAGAGTCAGACTGGCGAAATTGTCTAACGGTTTTAGCGCCACCATCATCGATGCCCTTCAGGCACGCTGCCGGCATTCTCAGCGTGAGGCATCCTTGAGCTTCTTCCTCTTTGACTTTAACAACCCAAGCGAGCAACAAGTCGGAAACTTGCTCAAAACTCTCATCAAGGACCTCTGCTCCAGCAATGGTGCCTTCCCTGCCCCAGTGCTCTCTTTCTGTGAAAAGTATAAACTCACACCCGCTCCTACATCGGAGTTACTAAACACTTTCTTGACTGCGTACAACCCTTCTAAAGACAACTACATCGTCATAGATGGACTTGACGAATGCGGTGTCAGACACAGGAAAGCACGTTTCCTGAAAATGAGGGAGGAGTTGATGGATGCCATCCAACAGATCAGTCACGCAGGGAAGAATCTACGTGTTTTGGTCACGAGTCGAGATGGCACACCACCAGACCAAATCGATGATCCCCTACGAAAGATCATGCAAGAGCCTACCATAAAGGCATTTGATGTGCTTCTGGACAGCAGCAAGGCTGATGAAGATATTGAAAAAGTTATTGACGCCAGATTTTGTGTCGGATCCAGCATTTGGCAAGGCATGGATGCCTCACTTCTCACAGAAATCAGAAAATCCCTTTTGTCAAATGGTCAAGGGAGGTATTTACAATTCGCCATCCTCCCGACTTGCCAAATGCTAAATCTCTTAGGTTCCGCTTGGTCGCGTGCCAGCTCGACTATCTGGAGTCTTTGGTCTTGCAGGACCTGACAGTATCAGAGCTCCGAACTACCGTGGATAATCTACCCTCAGATGTCCAGTGCATTTACAACGGTATCCTCCAAAGAATGCCCCGAAGGGAGAGGGACTTTCATATTATGAAATACATGGCTTGTTCCTTGAGGCCTCTTCGGCTTCAGGAGCTGGGCGAACTGACCCTTTTAAGCAAGGATTGTACCGAATTCAGCCAGGATAATGTGCCCGCAATCGGCTCCGCCAGATACATGGCCAGGGCATTTTCGAGTCTTATCACAGTCAATGGCGAAATGGACAGAGACGATATCCCGGTACAGGTTTCCCATCGTACAGTCATGGACTGTTTGTCGAATCCTCAGTCTCAATTTCACGTGGAGGGCAGCGCGGCAAATGCGTCTCTTGCAGCCTCGTGCCTTTCGTATCTGAAATTCTGCGTTCAGTCCGCCCCTACCGACACTCAAACCTGTACCATCTTCTTCGCACAACGCCGACTTTTGGAGTACGCAATCAACAGTTGGTACACTCACGCATCAAGGGCATACAGAGAGACTCGACAAGTTCAAAGGCCTGACTGGCGTGCGTCCACATCAATCTGGTCAAAACTGCCGCTCACAAGCACGACGAAGGTCCAGGAGAGCAAACCTCAAAGAGCCCCACCCAGACAGCCCCGGGTCCAGAAACCCGATGCCCAACCGCAACGCGCGGATATTGTTTTGGATTGGATTGACTCAGCCATGGACGCTCTGGAGCACAGAAATACCGCCGTTTCGATCGCCCTATACCAAAAGGAGCTAGCCAAGGTCGCTTCCAGCGGTTATGAGCATATCCTCACTTGGATCTTAAACCAGAGCCCCGTGCCAGACGTCAACTTCTCGCATTATTTTGCCCTGGAATACGCCTTGTCTGGAAGAGTTGATAACCTCCTTCAAATCCTACTGGGAACCTCACGAACTTTGAGTCACGCGAGCAACTGGTTTGGAGGACTTGCCGCACAGGCCAGCACTCAAACCATCGTGACAGCCTTGGTGAACAACCATATCAACCCAAATGCGCGAAACATTCACAAAGAAACACCACTGCACTGGGCGGCCGCAAGTGGGCGCAAGACGGCCGTGAAGATGCTCTTGGATAACGCACAGGTTGAGGTGGATGCGAAAAACGCGTCAGACGAAACGCCACTTGTCTTGGCGGCCAAGAATGGACATGATAAGATTGTCTGGCTGTTGCTTGTGGCTGGCGCAAGTCCTTTGTCGTCCTCTGAGTGGTCCGCTTTAGAGGAGGCTTGCAAGAATGGCCACTACGGGTGTGCTAAGCTTTTGGTGGAAGCGGGCGCTGACGTTAATCATTCCGGACTCAATGGCAACACTCCACTACAAAGCGCCTGTCTCAACGGACACGAGAGCCTCGTCATCTGGTTGATCGGACAGGGTGCTAAGGTCAACGCCCCAGCAGGATCTGTAGGTACCGCTCTACAAGCAGCAGGTCGCGCGGCCAACAGGAGCATCATTGATCTTCTCATCAAGCACAATGCTCGCATAAGCACGCAGCAAGGACATGTCAGCAGTCCCTTGACTGAAGCCTCGAAATCTGGCCTTGTGATGCTGGTACAGATCCTGCTTGAGAACGGCACCGACGTTAATTATCAAAGCGGAGAACACAATACTGCCCTGCAAGCTGCATGCTACAAAGGAAATAGGGAAACGGTGGAGCTGCTGCTAAAGCGAGGTGCCGACATCAACATCGAGGGAGGTTATTACGGCACTGCTCTGCAGGCTGCTTGCTACAGCGGAAGTCTGCCAGTGATTAAAATGCTGCTGAACAGCGGCGCCAAAGTCAACGCTCAGGGCGGCAAGTATGACACGGCCCTGCAAGCCGCATGTTACAGGGGTAACCGAGAAGTGGTGCTCCTGCTTCTTGCCTGTGGCGCTAAAATCAATACTCAAGGAGGAATATACTGCACTCCATTGCAAGCGGCCTGCTACAGCGGGAACCAGTACATTGTCGAGGTGCTCCTCAAGAGCGGCGCCAAGGTCAACGTTCATGGAGGACAGTTTGGCACCGCCCTCCAGGCAGCCCGCATAGCCGACCACCACGGCATCACCAAGATGCTTCTCGACAGCGGAGCAATGTTCAGCAGCGGCGGCGTCGACAAGAGCAGCTACTTTGAGACTACGAAGACGCACCGCTTGGTCACCAGGACCAGCCTCCCCCGGTTGGTATCCAGACCAACCAACAGAGAGCGCAAGGGGAGCTTGCTTTCAAACCGATAGATTGGAAACGAAATTGACGGCTGCGGGGGTGGGACAGGTCGAAACCAGATACACGGGATGGGAAACAGATGACTTGTCGATTCATGGCGAGGAGGGGACCCAGGTACCTCCATGAGACTACGAGGATGCATTTCTAGCGGTTGTCTTGGTGGAATATACAGATGCGATACACTTATGATATACTTAGGATACGGAATTTAGAAGAATGAATTTGTCATGAAATGACGGCTCTCGTTCCTTTGTGATTCTCATGACGAAGGCTTCGTCTGTGCACGGGCAAGTTCCCCACATATGATGCTGGGCAGCATGCTCTGATTGGCTGTTGATGACGATGACCGTGATGTAGGGTAAGTCGCTTTTTTGATGAACTTCATCGCAAGCCTGCATTTGATTAGACACCAGGAAATGCGCGTAAGCCAAAAATTATGTTTGATTAGGGGGAGTTGATCGGGCTGATATTAGCCAGCTGCCCAAGGATAGGTGACTGCGACTGACAGTTGTTCGGTTGGGACACGTCACGTTTGAACAACTCATATCTAAGTATACGTGGCTATGCACCGTATTCTTGCGGCCCTACTTAGATAGCGCTTCCCAATTAGCTAAACATAGTTGGATTGGAAATACTTGATAGTCATATACATAACCTCGCTATGCGGAGTACCGAGGTTGTTGTCAGACTGGCTATGTATTTTCTAGGTATTTGATTCATGAAACGCTAAGCGTACCTCAACCCCGGCGCCTTGGCCACAAAAAGTCTGTTCCTATAGACAGGATGAGCCATAGGGCAGGATGGCATAAGAGTTCTGGGCTTGGATTTTTTTCCTTTGTAATACAAAAATACAGATGATTTTATTTGATTAATTTTATATTGTAGGTATCATATGATTGCAAGGCCCAACCCACCGGGTCTAGTCTATAGCTTGCTTTCCGACTTGTCCTGCAGTGCCCGAATGAGTCCCTCCTGGAAACTTGTCGCGACCAGGACACCATCGGCCGTCCAGATTCTTTGGGTGACGAGTCCTCGATCGTCTCCGGACCACGGGGTATCCATCTCCAAAAGCATCCACTCGTCGGTCTTGACGTGCCCTTGGTTGTGAAAGTATATGGTATGGTCCAAGCTGACCATCATCTCCATGTTGATGCGGTCTGCTTCGGCGGTTCCCGTCGACTTTTCAATCTCCAACGCCTCCTCGGCAGCAAGGTGCTCAAAGCTGCGCGCCAGCGATCCGCTCTCGTCCCTTGCCGAGGCGAGGAGCTTTCCGATGGAATTTTTATTGTTGAACCGGTTGGCTCCGTGAGCGCGGGCAATTGTGCCGATGAAGTAGGTGTCGCTCAGGTACGCCAGCGAGGCGAGGTGCATCAGGTCGCTCGACTCCCCGCTGCTCGTGAGCGGGCTGCGCATTCTCACCCAGTGCAGCAGGCGCCGATTTTCCGGGCCCTCGAGTTGATCGGGGTGGGGGAACCTCACGCACTCGAACAAGCTGCCGCGGTCCGTCTGGCTCGTCCTGGCCAGCATCTCGGCGTCCAGGGGTTTGCCGGGCTTTGTCGGCGGCCCGAAGCTGGCTGCCTCGGCGGGCATCGAGACCTCGTGGCGCAGCATCTTCTTGCTGGCCGACGGCGTTTGCAGGGTGAAGCTGAACGTGGCGGTGAATGTGGGCTTGCCGGACTGCAGCGCAGTCACGCGGCGGGTCGCAATCTGCCTGCCATCCGTGAGGCGATCAACGCTGTACTCGATGGGCTTGGTTGTGATGGACGGGCGGAGAAAGTGGCAGTGCATGCTGTGGACGGCGAAGCGAGGCGGCATTGTCTCCTGGGCTACGACGAGCGACTGGGCAATCAGGGCGCCGCCAAAGATGCCGCGACCCCATATCGGCTGCCACAGCGGGTGCACGTTTGTGTATGTGTCTTCTTTTACGTGGCGAAACGACAGCGCCTCCTCGATGCAGGATGGCGCCGCATCCTGCTTGCTGGACATGATGCCGTTGATTAGGTGCAATGTGGTTGAATCGAAGTTTCGCGATGCAATTGAGTTCTGGTCTTACAGCGCGTTGCTCTCGGCACAATGAGCCTCGGCACGCTAGGTTGCCGGGTTCCATTGGCCGAGCTAACCAATTTCCCCGCACTTTTTTTAACCTTACCGTAGCGAATCATACGAACTAGCGATAAAACCATTGATGGTGTTTTAATCTCCGGCTTCATTCTAGAAAAAATGCAAACTGAACCCATACCTGGCTTTCCCTCGCAGTTTAGTAAAGGGATCCCACGCTCATACAGCATGCAGGTGCATGGCGTTTGCACTGGGTTGCTATTTGTGAAGGCCGTGTCTACCTCTTATTCACCAGCAGTTCTTATTGGCAGTGGAAGGAAACATTTGATTATCCCCATTTATATCTTTTTTACAAGATCAACTGTCAATGGCCGCTTTTCCAATGCACTGAATGTCGTTTACTAATCTCACGGGCCCACTACACTTGTCTGATGTCATTTTTAGTTGCTCAAAGTGCTGATATAGATCTTACCCACATTGCTGGAAGAAAAGAACGAGGATATTTGCGGTGAGGTTTTGCGTTGGCTTTGGAGAGATGTTAGATTCGTTCAAAATGTGCTAGGGAAGCTTGGTTTCCAACCATCAGCCGAGGCAATTGATTATGTCCGATCCGGCAATAGGTATATGTCCGATCCAAGATGCGCACCCCTGCAGGCGACCATCTTTATTCTTGACGAACATAGAATAGTCTGCCGATATCCCTGGCCTTCAAGGCCTGTACGATATTGGTAATAAGAATTATGCATGCTGCGGATCATGGGGACGCTGATCGTATCTTGGCGACTTCCCCAGAAGTCGGGTCGCATGGCAGCCACGGATTTCATTATATCTCCGGCGCTTGGCCTTAAATCGGGCTTTGCGAGACAAAACGGCACCTTTCTGTAAGCCTCGCTAAAACGTTGTCAGATAGCTTTGTAATCGTCTCGGTTATTTCGCCTTGGGGCTACTCGACCTGACACCTTCCTGGAACCATGAGAAAGGGTCAAGCGCCGATTACTTGCCCTCACATCACCCACCGGTAAAGGTTTAAAGAGATTGATACATATCTACAACTCAAATCTCTAACATTAGAAAAGGCGGCCATATATGGCCGCAAGCCAGCATTCATGCATCAATTAAACAACCGCAATACTACCCCCGTTTGCGCTAATCTTGCTTCCCGTGATCCATCTGCCGTCTTTGCTACACAAAAATCCCACGACATCTGCCACATCATCGGGCTGGCCCAGCCGCGGGATGGTTTGCTTGCCCACCCAGAATTGCTGCAAGTCGCCCCACTCCTTTTCACCATACTGCTTCACCCCGCCCGTCTCGGTGAGGCCGGTAAGCACGCTGTTCGCCGTGGTTCCCGACATGAAGTCAAACGCCGGGTCCTTTCCGCCAAACGCGTTGGCATAAGAACGCGTCATGGCCTCGTTGGCGGCTTTCGTCGACGCGTACATGCTTACGGCAGGTTCGCAGTTGACGCTCTCGGCGCTGCTGATGAAGACGATTCGGCTTTCCTTCCGAAAGTACCTTCTCTTGACCAGCTCATCCATGATGAGCGCGGGAGTCCTCACGTTGCACAGCAATAAACTGTCCAACGTTTCTGCCTGGAGCTGTCCGGGATATGTGCGGTCTGTGATGGCGGCATTGTTGATGTACATGTCTGCGTGGCTGTCAAACTCGCGCTGGATTGCATTCGCGATCTTGACGTGCGCCTCTGGGTCTTCCAAGGAAACGCTTTGATGAGCAATTTTGGGGGGTTGGGCATCGCTCCCGGCGTAAATTGAGCTTACTTGGGCGCGCAAGTCATCAATGTGCTTGCTAACAGTCGTGGATGTGGTCAGGATTCCCGCCCCACGCTTAGCGAGATGCAGTGCAATAGCATATCCAATGCCTCTGCTGGCTCCTGTGACAATCGCAACCTTGCCCTGGAGATCTTGCTCGCTATAGCGAGATGTTCCATTGTGTAGATTAGACATGGTTTGATAATTTCTGATATCAAGTTAGTTTTATTTTCGGAAGCTACGTTGTAACTAACAAGCTTTGCTTTTATATCCGCTGCTGACCTTGTTGTAATTACAAAGTAGGTGTTGGACAATGGTGTCACTAGCGGTCTTGTCTCCGACATGTCACAGGTAGCCGGAATTCGAATGCTATGGAGCTTTGTCGACAGAGCGATTAGATAGACGAACTCGAAGGACGGAGATGGGCGCGTGGCGAGAAACCCGATCTCCGTCCGGGCATAATTGACACGCGCTAAACTGGTGCTAACCGCGTGCTAACCCATGCAAACAAATTGGTGTTTACCCTACGTTTTCATGAAAGCATCCGGACTTTCTATCCAGTACTGTAATTGAAGACCAAATTCATGAGACCCATGGTCTTTTTTCTGAGGTTTTCTTGAGGACTTGCATGCATTGGCAAACGTTGCTCCTGGTTGGCTTATTAGTGTTACAACTAGTCTAGAATTCATTTGGGGTTCATCACGTTAGTTAGCTAAGATTGTAAAGCTTACAATACAAATAAAATGTCAGGTATTTTACTAAAAGCTATCATTATTTGTTCCCATACTGCATGTTCCACTGGTAGACATCAGCTCTTCTACGCATGGACATTCCTTTGAAAGCATCAGTATCTGATCTGTTCCAGATCATTGATCACTTACATACTTTAGGGGCAAGGCTCTCCCGGCGCAGGAGGATCAACGCAAGTCCAAGACAGGGCACCTTGCTTACAGCATTTATCATCGGGGCATGGTATGGAGTCCATGCCGACTAGAAATGACAGTTGCTAGATCGCGCAAGAAATGCATGACTAGAAAGGCCTTACTTCTGCATATTTGCGCTGAGGCTCCGAATATAAAGGCCGCAAAAACCAACCCCGACTTCATAACTGCTGGACTGCGCTTGGCTTTAGATGATGAGTCAACTTAAAGTTTGTTCTGCTTTGAGGCTGTATGGAGTCGACTGAGCACATCAAAACCCTTCGGCCAGTGCAAGGATATGAGCCCGGTTGGCGCTTGTAAAATTCAGATAGCCTAGAACGCTACCAGAGATGTCATGTTCGTCAACGACGTTCCTCGCCCAAGTTCAAGTTTCCTTACTCCTACGTTTAGGTTTGGCTTGAAATCTGGAAGCACCTTCTATTACAAACAAATATGCTTCAAATTATGATTGCTTTTATTTCCCCTTTACTCAAATATGAGGTTAAAGCATCAGCATAGTTTGATCTTTGTGGTCTTCCCTCCCCCATCTTTGACAAACTCGCCTTGCATCCCACCTTGAATATAGCAACTGCCGACTAATTGGTACTGGTCCCCAATGTTACCAATGGCCAGAGGCATGCGGCAGCCAGGCAAGATGCACAGTTCATCTCCCTCGCAAAGCCCGCTGGGACCCACGCCCATGTATCCGGCCTCGGTGACATAAAATGCAAACCGTTTACAGACGTCAGCGCAGTGAAGACTAAACTTTCCTTCTATGCGCTGGTAAGATGACGTTTGTCCTAGATGCGCACCTCGCCGCGGCATACTTGACGGGGATGTTGGGAAGCTGGGGGGTAATTGACGTTGTCGGTTTCCCGGGACGGCAATGTTGAAGATTGTAGGCGGGGAGAAGAGCATTGGGTCCGCTTCTATGTCTTCCTCTTCGTTGGGCAGCAACTTCAGCCTTAAATCGGAGTCTTCAGACCCGAGGAACGGTCGAAAAACAAATTCCAAAATGTCATCAGTCTGTTCTAGCTCTTGAATGAACTCGTCGTGCTTGCTATCGGCCCAACTGTCCAAGAAAAGATACGTGGCCATGCCGTCTACAGCCTTGCTCGTGTCGTTCTTTTTGAGAATCTTCTTGAGCCGGGAGAATTCTTTTGGGCACTCGGATTCTAATAGCTGTGAAGAAACCGTCCCCAAACAACACATGAATCCAAGTGCCGTCTCCCAAAAGTGGCCTTTAGCTAGATCCAGTCGAGTAGATGGGGCTAAGTAGCAAATCAGTGTTCGAAAAAAGGCCTGTAGCCTTGGTATCCCTGTAGGATATGCCCCAGAGCCATCACATGCTGCCCTGCACCACCTCAGCAACTTTTCTCCAACGGTTAGACCTTCGGATGGCCCAAATACTCTCACAACCGTGTCAAAGATGACACCAGTGACTTCCATGGTCCTGAGATCCGAGCTAAAGCGCACTTGAGGTTCTCTCTCGCCGTCGGCACGGCTGTGATCCATCTGGGTAGGGCCCCAGTGTCTATTCTTCGGGCGCAATGGGCCAAAATCTGGAACCCAGGAGGGCAGGTCCAACTTCTCCCGCCGCTCCACGTTTCCAACTCCAACACCGGCGCGGCAGAGCAAACGCAGCGAGTTTCTCTGCTCGACGGCGCAGCGAAAAAGCTCCGCAAAGACTCTCCAATCTTTGACTTTGTATTCCTTCTTCCCTTCATTTCCCATCTCCATTTCGTAGGTTACTTGGACCTGCAGGCTCTCTGGCAGTGCCAAACCTAGCAGGCCGTAGATGAGATCGCGATGGTGTGTTGCGTGGTATCGGTTTGCCGTCAAATCCAAGATTTCCATCATATCCAGAGCCCCCCTTTCGTGCAATCTGCACATACTCACAACATCGCTCTTGTGATCCAGGAACAAAAACTGAGAAAACCTCGTGTCGAGAATATTTTTTGCCAAGAGCTGCGAGACGATTTCAACAGTCTGGGACAAGTAATGCCAACTCAGCTCATCCTCGCCACAAAGCAAGACAGCATCTTGCGCCATGGCCACTTCCTGCACAACCCAGACTCTGGACCACCAGGCCCTGTTTAGCAGAGACTTTATGGCTTGCCAATCCTTCTCGCTGGTGTATCGCATGGCTGTGACAAAAGATCCGTCGGCTACTGGATGGGCTGGGCCATTAAATCCCGTAATGGCTTCAAACTGCTCCACATCTCTCAGTTC
This sequence comes from Calonectria honghensis, assembly GCA_013403855.1. NCBI lineage: Eukaryota > Fungi > Ascomycota > Sordariomycetes > Hypocreales > Nectriaceae > Calonectria > Calonectria honghensis. Next base: position 464,733 of record VTGB01000024.1, read on the forward strand.
GCCCCATCTCTTGAGCATTTTGAATGCTTTGTGGCTCCCTTCTCCAGCCTCGCCTAGCCATATGGCGACCTGGCTCGCTCGGGAGTATATATCCCCCATAAGTCGAATCTGGGTACCCTTTTCAATGCTGTCCTGTTGGTTGATACAAATAGCGTCGATCCAGAGCCGAACGTGTTTTTTTTTCTGGCGTAATTGGCGCAGTGCTGCGTCCAGGTTGCTTGTTATCTTGAATGGTTGGGTGCAGATCTGCATCTCAACCATGTTGCCATCATCTGGGTTGCCCCAAGTGTAAGACAGAGCAGTGTACTCTAGGCTTTCTTCAAATTCGACGACAACAAGGCGGCAGTCAAGTGGTTTTTTTGAACGAGAGGCGGGATGCAGTTCAAGCAGCCGAATGCGAGGGCGGTCATTTTTCGCTTGAGCCAAGGACTCTTGATATCGGAAGTAATTAACCATCTTGCAATGATGCAATGGGGCATTCGCATCCAAAAGGAAGCCAATGAGTGTCTTGGTAGAAGCCAAGTATAGCCTGTTATTTCAACAGGCCCACCCACGAGTCGCGTAATCAGCTTGCAAGCGATGTGTGGGCTCACGATTCATTTATACCATGTGTGTGCCTGATCAATAGCGGGCTTTTTATGGAGAATTGCGCTCTAGTACAGCCTAGCGCTTGATAACCTGAGATTTACTCCACTGAAAGTGCCCTTTTCGACTTTGCACTTCAAAATCTGGTTGTCAGCCTCGCGGACCCACCGGCTCCTCCTGGGATTATCGCGGGCAATAAAAAGGCCACCCATGTGCTGACGACACCAAAGAAGCCCATGCCCCAGGGTAGCGGGGGCGATCCCGTCGAGCAAAAAATTGCCTCCGCCTCCATTTGCATTAGGTATCTTCTTGTCACTGCTGAATGTGACATCGTCAGCGCCCGAATCGGAGCTGGGCCTGGTGTCGTGGGAGTTGAATATGGAGCCAAAGCCCGAGTTCGTGCGACGCTTGCAAAAAGCGGCTGGCGATGGTATCCCAAGTGGTCGGCGACAACTTCTTCGTGATGGTCCTCTTCTAGCTATGGCCAAGAACAACGACTGGGGTCATTTAGGCAGCGCTGCGATGTTGGCGGCGCAGACGGCCGAGGCTAGGGTGCAATTGGGGGAACCGAGCGAGGATTCCTCATTACTTGGTAATATTGCTTTCGGGTACAAGACCCTGGGCGACATGTCCCTCACTTGATCCCCCAGAAACACTCGTACCTTGCACATGCTCTCTGGCTTACCAGCTCCCGCGGTTCCGATCAGCACAGGACGCCATGACTTCCGGACATCTTACATCGCTTCTCATGCCTGGCGATGGCTCAGGGACGACGTTTTTAGCTGAGGTCCTGGGCGCCGAACCGACCGCCACCACCTACATCGTCCGCTGTCCTGCAGAAGGGAGCACCTACGTCGGCTGCTCTATGGATCTCTCCGTCACTCTGGGTCCATGGGCCAGCAAAACCCTCCCAGCCGGCGCCCCCTCGACCGGTGCGGTTGACTGGTTTGCTACCAGCGTCGCCGGGCAAGATTACGCCTTTTCCATGCACTGCGACATGACCAGGAGCGTGGCAAAGGCATGCACCTTGGCTAGCATTGGTGGCGACGGCACTGATGATGCCACTGTTAATGCCGCTGCGGTTTCCGTCGTGACCGTAACGGCAACGAGAGATCTCAATCTATCGGGCTTGCATACTTGGTCTTACGCCCCTGTGCTCGTCACGGCGGGCGAGAGTTTGCTCACTGCCACGAGTTCGGCTTCACAAGATACGAGCGACGCTGCCCCCGCATCTGACACGGCAGAAGCTACAGATGCAAGTGGGACAAGTGACTCGGGCAATAGTTCCGGTGCTGTATCTTGCCTTGGACATGGGCTTGCTGCTATATCGGCGGCAGCCATTGCGAGTATCATCATCCTCTCATGAAGAATGAATTCAGTAGTCACACTTTTTTTTCTTTTTCCTTTTTTGGGCGCAGTAAGCCGGTCATTTCGACTCGTTGCAAATTTCTTGGGATTGATCTTTTACTGCACTGATAGTAAAAGTCCTGTGGATGGCATCCATTTGATCAATACGTTTTATGTTTTCATATTATATTCGTCATTCTAATCACATTTAATCTCAACAATTCCGCGACGGCCCCTGTGTAGATGATCGAAACCAGCGACGCACTACTATCTATAAAGCAGGGCCATTCATCATTGCATCACAAGTCCCGAAACCTGCCTTCCACAGTACTTGAGTTGATTATTTTGGATCTCATATTGGACTTTCGGATGCTGTGTCGAATTACATTGTACAAACCCATGATTAAAACAGTCCCACACACTGAGCGGATGATGGGTAGGCATTCAACCACGATTTCCTTAGTCCTGTAACTTGCTCAAACACCTGACTGGGGTGAGATCACCCCTTACCACTATCTGGTAATTCCCTCAGACGCTTCTGTAGATCCGCCTGCTCTTGTTCAATCCTGTGCAATTCCAATAGCCGCTGCCTCTGGCCTTCTAGTTGGGAGAACTGCTCAAGCAAAGATGCTCGAATTTCGGTATTTTCGGCCTGCAACGTTTGTGAAGTTGAATGATTAATGTCAGCGGCTGTTGAATGGATCCATTCTGACACCTCCGTACTAGCCCCTGCAGTCTTGTTGGAATCGATAGCTGGCTTGCGAGGGGTATGAGGCTTGTTCGTCCCCACTGGCGGTTGCCCTGTGGTGATCTCACCAGTCACTGCGCCTGGGGAATGTTCAGAGATAGCAGAATTCTGTTGCGCTGGTAGTTCAGCCGGGATAGCTTCTGAAATCCTTTCTGTGTTTGATTCCGCAATAGATTCCTCAACCGATTCATGTCGATTTGATAGCCTCAGTGGCCGCGATACCATCTGTGTCTCTTGCATCTTGGTTGATGATGTCAAAGTCCCATTAGTCAGTATACTCTTCATTGCATCTAGCTCCGCAATTGGTTGTTTGGCCGCGTGTCCATTCTCCGTCGAACCCAAAGTGCGACTTCCCTGCTTTGGCTGATTTTCTCGCCTTTTCCGCCACAAGCAAAAAATGGCAGTGAGTATAACAATAACGGCAGCAATGACACTAGCGGCAATACCAGCGGCTGCCCCTGCGCTAAGGCTGTGCTTTGTTTGGCTTGTGGGCGTTGCGCTGCCGGAAGGATTCACAACGGACGATGTTGGCCTCAAGGCCATTGTCGGTTCTAGTGGTAATAACATCTTAGCAAACCAAATCAGATATGCTCTCAACTCAACCCACCAATGCTGTAGTCAATATAAGTTTCCAATATCGGTCCCTGACCTTCACGGAAGGTAGGTATCAAGGCCCGCTTGGAGACCCTCGAACTACCACCTAAATCGGAAGGTTTGTAGTGAAATCGCGAGGTATATTTTGTCTCCCCTGTATCGTTGCTTTCCAGTTTCAATGCGTAATCAGAGGATGGCAGACTCTCAAGCGTGAACGTGAAGGAATTGCTAGTGAGGTTGTCTACCAATAGTCAGCAGTAGATCATCTAGTGTGGTCGGACAAGACACGGCATAAAAGCTGCTTGCCAACAGCGCAAACTAACTTGTCAAGACTTTATAATCTTCAAGGTCAGTATATAACCCCTTCATCAACGTAACAGTGCACCCGTTTTCGCAGCCGGTAAGGGCCAGTGTGAAAGGAATGCCTTCCTGCAGATTCCAACCCCCATTTTGAAATGCTAATCTGGCGGTAGCTGCAATAGCAAGCGCCCAGGAAGTGAACATTAATTTCATTTTGGTAGTTTTTTTAACAATCAAATGTCTGGCTAAATTTGTGTGGGTCGATCTGAATCATGACATCCAAGCTGATGCAACAAGTCAGTCACGAATACCAAGATCAACCTCGGCTTTTGGTCGAATCCGCCGGTGGAGGGGGTTGGAAGGTCAATAAATGTCGCTGGAAAATGCGAAGTGGGGTGAAGAGAGGGTCATTTCTAGTTTATGGAAGTGGCTGAAAGCTGGGCTGATTCTACCAACCAACGGAATCATCTGAATGCCAGCCTATATTTTAACCAAATTTGTCGGCCCACATCACGCCACGGCTTGGAAACCTTGCAGAAATACAGCTCAAAAGAAAAAGAGGTGTCATCACTGAAGCCTAACCGGCCTACCCATAACAATGATGACTCCCTACTAGAAGCGGTGTCTTCTATCACCAACATCCTTCATCACGTCTTCCAACAATATCCGTTTTTGGCGATAGAACTTTCCTGTATTTGGATAATAGAAGAGCGCCATATTGTAACAGCCGAGTAGAAGTTTGGGGAACACTCATTTATCACTTGGCCAATAATGCGACATTTACCATCTCATTTTTAAGATATCGTGACTATCCGGTCAGCCTCTCCATGGAACAAAGACGGATTTCTGCTGCGGAGCAGTGGAAGGACAAGATCGCGAACCGGCTGCACGTTCAGGTTCCGTCGACATGCCAAGTTTAGTCCAGTTATGGGCAACAACCATACGCCAGGCATCCATGCAGCAGACGCTGTGCGGTTGTTTCCCTTCAGCTGGTGCAGGAGAGCGCCCAAGACACCGCCACACAGTATTCTAGGCCTCTAGTTGGCCTAGGCCCGTTGCGCTAAACCGGTAGCTCCATACTAGCTTACAGATGACCAAAGCCAAAGTAATAATACATATCATGACCTAGCATGAGAATGAAATTAGTGTGGTCGCGATGTAGTTATTTGTTCTCTAGGAAGCCTCCCCTAAAATCGTGATTTGTGATAGGCTGCTCGTTCTAGCGTGACTCAGCTGGAAGCTGATCAACTTTGGCTTTTATTGATGCATAATCTTTAAGGCATGGGATCCAATGTGACATCTCCAAATATATCCGGAACAACCTTTCACCGTCATCTCAGATGAACGGACAGAAGCATTGATGGAGGTCGCCACACAATGATATTATGCCTGTTCCCTCATCTTCATCAACCTGCCGACATCTCTTGGGTTTATGTGCTATACTTCTTTGCTTCACCGCATATCCCATTGTAATTTCGTTATGTATCATATTCCAAAGCCGTCATATTGGATTCGGACCAGACCATTGCAGCACAGGTTCAGAGAATCGAGACAAAAATCAATTTCTAGTTGCGTCCGTTCAAACCAGAATTTCAGTTGAAATGTTCTCCACACCTCAATCCCGTTCCATGCAACATCGTAGTTTATAAAAGAGGCCGAATAAGATCTGCAATGGCAAGGTTCCCGCGTCTGAGGGCTTCGAAAATCGGCGGCACCCCAAGCCTGTTCCGGGTGTTGACGTCAATGCCTGGAATTGCTACCAAGGCCCTGACGATATCCTCTCTCCCGTGTTCCACGGCCCGTGAGAATGCAGTTCGACCGCATTGATCTTGCAAATTAACATCCACATTCCCGCTCGCTAATAGTCGCGCCGTGAGGCCTATGTGCTCGCGCTCGACAGCGCACATCAAGGGCGTCTCACCCAGAGAGTTCAAAATGTTAACCTCAATGCCTTCCATTGCCAATAGAAGATCCATGATGTCATCATTCCCATTCATCGCTGCCCACAGCAGTGGTGAGTACTTGGCTTGATCTTGCGTGTTCACGTTGATACCTGGCTGCGATAACAAGTACCTGATCATGCTTGTGTGCACATGGTTCACAGCCAGCGATAGAGCTGTGTTCCCGAAATTATCTCTTGTGTTGATATCAACATGCTTTTCTTCAATCAGCATTTTGACAATGTTCTTATGGCCATGCACGGCGGCCCAAGTAATGAGGGGCTGCCCGCAATGATCCACCAGGTTGTTATCAAACTCCCCAGAGGCAATCAAAAGTGCGGCCAACGGACCGGCGGCCTTCTGCACTGCCCATTGAAGTGGAGCTAAATTTTCAGGAACAACAAAACTTTGCTTGAAAGGAAGCCCTGCGGGAATCTCGCTGTCGCCCATCAGTGACATTGGCCGTCTCAACAATTCTCTGACAGCAGCGCTGCTACCATTGGCGAAAGCAGCGAAGAGAGGGTAATTGCATCGTTGTCCATGAAAGTTTATCCTGGGGTCAATATCGACTTGGGTTCTGATCAGCCGAGTATAGTTGTGCTCTGCTAAAATGTAGAGCATGTTGGCTGCCAAAGTGTAATGGCGACTCTTGTCTCTTTCAAGGAAATTGTACGCTTTGATCCATGCTTCAAGGTCAAAGCTTCTCAGAAATGTTTCTTGTGATATATCTTCAGCAGCGGCGTCTGCGTGGTATAGGGTATTTTGACATGCGTAGGTGACTAATGGAAAGTCTGCCAATGCCCGTTGCCGTATATATGATGTATTGTCGCCGCAAAATTTGACTTTGGCATATGGAAGAAACGTCGCGTTCAGCATTTGTGCATCCATGTACCGGACGCAACATTCCTTGAGAGTGTTATGAGCATGGGCTTCGAAGTCTGCTATGTTGGGCCAGAGCAAGCGAGCTCCCCCATGCTTGATCAAGAAAGATTTTATGGACTCGTGTAAGAGTATGACCTTTCCGCCTTCATTAACCCGAGCAAGACCATAGCATATTTTCAAAATGAACTTCCGAACTCGAAACTTTCTGTCGCGTTGAAGACTCCAGGCCACGCTACGTGGTCGAGTATCAAGACCTGAGGTAATAGCAAGATAGAGCTCCTCGATATCCAGTGATCTTTTTGCGAAGAGAAGCCACTGGACGCAAAGCAGAAACTCATCTTCGTTGCTTTTATGTTGTTTGAAGATGGTTGTGAGGAGTTCAGGCAGACCAGACGGCAAATCTGCCATCTTCTGTTCGACGGCCAAGAGGTCCCAACCACCAAATTCCACATTCAGTGTTGCAATCACAAGAGCAGCCCACAGGAAGACACCCGTCGATTTCTGCTGGATTTGCTCTTGAATCACGTCAACCCGTTCTCCAATCCCAATCCGTAATTCCTGTCGAATAAACTTTTCAATGTCTTGAATATGCTCCTCTTGTTCTTGGAGAGGCAATACCTGGCCCTCGCACTTGAAGTCAACCCAGGTGGGGCTTGAAAAGCAGATGTATAACTTTATTCCTTTTAATGATGCCTCCTTTCCAAGAGTTGCGAAGAAGTCCACCATCTCTTGCACCTGACCCTGTTCGCATCGCTCGAGAGTATCCACGAAGCAGGTCAACTTCCGTTGTTCGAGTCTTTGAACCGCAGCAGAAATCGTACTCTGCAGGATTTGTACACTCCAGTTTGGCTGGCCGTTTTCATCTCGGGGCAGCTGATCTATGTCATCAAGAACCTCTTGCAGATCTCGGAAAATAATCAAAATTTGCAGCAGCAAAGATCGGTAAACTCCAACCAGTGACGTCGATGATGCTGATCCACTTGTATTCGGGAAATAAGAAATGACCGATTCCGATGATGAGGATTCAGCATTCTTCCTTAATCGGAGGTAGAGAAATTTCATCATCGTGGATTTTCCCGTGCCGCTCGGACCATTGATCCAAAATAGGCCATAGTGTTGAGGCAAGCAGCCTGGATCTCGCCATCGAAGATAGCCCGCATGATTGAGGATCCATTCACACGTTCTCAAGGCGGGAGTTTTGATTGCATCAGCGCACACATCTGTCTGTTCGACCAGCGAATCCAACAACTGTCGGCGGTGTTTAGTTGTTGATGATTTCCCTTTGGCTTTGTCAGGACACCATTTTGTTTCAAGATCAGATAGCATGTATTTGGGTACCTAAAGGGGGAGGATTCGTGCCTCGGAGAACGTTATAGTCATCTTTGTGATGTTTCTGGCTCTGGTAATGCAACGGCCTCTGTCGCTTGGGGCTATCTGCAATTGGGACTTCATCGTCTTTTTCGGGGCTCCGTAATCTCTTCCGGTATGGTATGACAAAAGTGTTGGCAACAGGCATTTTCAAAGGAAGAAGCGGATGCTGCTGTGTTTCAATATTTTATGCACATATACTCGAATGTCTTTGGATCAAAGGGGACAGAATACCATGCATCTGTTCAAAGGCGGTGGGTATTCAATTTAGGCGGCGACAGCCCAACAAATCCATGGGTTATGATTGGTTCGGCTATTTTAGCTGTCACCAACGCATGCGTGCGCACGGATTACGTTCAAGCCCCAGACTTGGATGAGAGTACAAGAAACAGTGAGATTAAATATGTGGTAGTAAGATAATTGGGAACCTGGCAAATTAGAAATGTCTAGAATAATTTCGCCATGTTGAATGAGGAGAGATTAATGCAACCTTTCTTCATCATGCTATTCATCCGGAACTAATATCGCGCACCCCCGCTTTCGGTGCCAATCCGTTGTTCCTCCCCCTCAAAAAGCCCAGAAATCCTCAGAGTATCGGTGATTCCTCAACATCTAATTCCTCAGTGATTCTCAAAAGGATCGTCAAAATGGATTGAATTTTTGCGTTTACGGGGCATACTTTGCTCAATAGGTCGGCGATGAATGCAGCCAAGAAAAGACACAGTACCTTCGTCATTCCGGAAAAGAAATGAGTGATTATTCGGTACTTAGGGGGATTGGAATCCAAGAAGATCAGCCCAAGACTGCCCTCCCTCTATTTTCATTTCTTTAGTTAAGTATTTGGCGCCATTTGTGGCCCCTCCACTGAAGAATTATCGTCGGCATTATTGAAACTCCAATGATCATACCCGCTGATATAGCTGAACTCTTGTCAAAGCCTACTTCCTCAATCATTTCCGGAAACCTGTTGTTGTAGATTAATTAGCAAATATTTCTATTCCGCACCATAGCAGGAGTTCATTAGGAAACGATTTGCCGGGGAGTCATTATTGTGATAATGTGTCTTCATCACGATTTCCTGATGGTCTGGATGAAAGAAAACAAAAGACTTACCAAAACGGCCCAATAAATCCCCAGATCTGTCGAAAAAACGAAATAAAAACACCAATGGAAGCTGCATCATCCGGATAGCAGTCCACAGCGTATGCAATCAAAACAGTCGTCGCGACTTGGTTGCCAGCAGCAGCAATACCTGCCCCGATGAGCGGGGTAATATTCCATTTTGTTGTACGATCCAGTTGCATCAGAAAAACGGTGATTCCACAAACTGTGAGTAGATACCCAACATGACCGAGCCAGAGGCGAAACTCTGACTTGGTGGTACTGTCCCGCTTTTTTTGCAGTAACATCCGCTTGTCAGATGCGATGCCGCCAATCTGCTCCCCTAAAAGCGTGCCAACAAGCAACGAAATGTTTTGCAGCCCGACTTGCTGCGTATTGAATCCAAATCTCTCAGGGAATATCTGAGGAATCTCAATGGCAATCATGATGCTTCCCCAAAGAAATATCATGGCATGCGCAGCTGCAGGAAGAGCGACACAAGGCCTCAAAGCCAACTTGAGCGGATGAAGAAAATCCCAAAAAGAAAGGGGAGTTGGATCTATACGGCTACATTGAAACAGCTGTCGGATTGTTGATGATTTCGGTTTGGGTTTTCTTTCTTGACGAACGTATCGCGTCTCAGGGCCAAAGACGAAATACAGTATAAATTGTACAGCGTTCGTCTAAAACATGGCTTAGCATTTTGTCTCCAGACTTTATCCATTTTTACCGACTTACGATTGCAAGGGTCCAATAAATCCATCGATAACCTACTCGTAGAGCCACAAATCCGAAGACCAGGGGCGCAATGGGAACACCAAGTGTCACCATGCATGTCCAGATACCCAAATGGCGCGCTCTTTCATGCCGAAAGAATGTCTCTTGAACAACAGCGCTGCCAATGGATGCAGCAGGACTAATAAGAAATCCGGTAATGGCTCGACAGAGTGCCATGCTACCATACGACGGGCTCCAGGCACTTCCCAGATTGCCTACTAGACTGCATAGTAGTGACAAGAGAAATACAGGACGCCGTCCATATACATGGGACAGCGGCCTCCAAAACAGTGGGGCTGCTCCCAGGATGGCGATAACAAGAGAAGTTAGATAGCTAGCTCTGTGGACGCTGACATGTAAGTCTGCTGCGATGTCGACAAAGGCGGATTGGATAGCAGCTGCCGTGAAGGTCGCCATAAACACATGGAAGGAAACGAGGATTAGATTGACAATTTTCTATTGTAATATGAGCGCCCCTGCAGCGATACAAGACGTGTAACAAATTTATGTTCACCTACCTTTCTGTATGGCCAGTTAAGGGGATCATTGTCGTCCATGTGCGGGAGAGGGTCCAAATTGGCGGTGCCATGGCGCTCAATCAAGTATTGGCGATGTGCTGCTTCGATCTCACCAACCGTCTCCTTTTGCCAAAAATAACATCATGTCAACAACAATACTATGAATCTGCAGAGTGCTCACCTGGTGTTGAATTTTGCCTTTCTCTGTATCTGACATGGTATCAAAGCATGAAAGAATCAGTGGAGAATCCAATATCTTGTCTGTTCTTGCACATTTATGGTACCACTGGGTGGCATATTCGCATCCTTTTGTACGAAAAATGCATTCGAAATAGGGATGCTAGACACAGTGTATTGCTGCTGGTACCCAATAGGAAATAAGGCAGCCGTCGGAAATCCATCAGATTTCCGACTTGGTGCTAAAACGCCGAACTAAGAAGCACTAGTCCCCGTGGTGAGAATTTAGCATGCTCGACTCCATCCCCCGCATTTTTCGGTTGTCAAAGCCGGGGTGCATCGGTAGCTTTCCAATACTGGTCATTGGTCAATTCCTTTGCTCAATTCAAAAGCACAACCCCATCCTTGACATGGATCTCGCAGAATCCGGGGAATCCTCGCTCTGGGATATCCGACCTACTTTCCGACTGGATGATAAATAGGCTACACAAAAGATAGCGCAGAATTAGATAGGAAAAAGCATCCGCGAAACATGAAAAAATACAGATGGTCAGATGGATGATGAACGAGAGCGTTTAGGTATCATTGCCTTGGTCGAATTTGAACTTGACATCGTCACGATTCTCAAATAGCCCATATTCATGATAATTTCGCATCGATGGAGTAGATTTGTTTGGATTCCCCATCACAATTGACTCCCTTCTCGATATGCATTCGTGCAATAGCCCCTAGGCCGTTTCTGTTGCTGTGATGAGTGCGGGCTCTCCATGATCAATAATATTGTCCATCTTCTTATTTTCTTTGATTACAGATTCCCCAACCACACCTTCAATGTTCTGCAGAATTCGTGTCAGCGCTATGCCGCATGCTGAACGGTCCCGGTCTCTAAAGAGCACCTTGTCAGGTGGTTACACCAATTAATGCATCACAACTATGACTGAAGATAGTCGCTTATTCTATACGTCATAATAATCCGCCAGATACTAGGCATCTCGAGATCAAACTCGGGGCTATTCAAACTTCATTCGCCTCGTTGAGTGGTTTAGCATCGTCGTCTTCCATATCCAATTGCTGTGGCGGCCTCGATGGCGTCCCAACAACAGCATCGCCAACATTCTTATACCAGCACCAGGGCAGAAATGTTCTAATGCAATTCTTCGTTTCATCTAGACGCAGTTGCAAATCCCCATTCCGTCCCTCATATAAACCCAGGGTATACTCCTCGGCTTCGACGCAGGAAGTATCGGGAGCGGATGCAAGACGGCTGCTCGCTTGTGGTGTGAAAAGTCCATGGCTAGCGTGAATGTACGAAATCCTGTCTGCAATCGACGCAGGTTTCCTCGGAAGTGGGTATGTCACTGGCGTGTAAGAGCGCTGAAGCATCGCCGCCATGTATGTCATGGCGATGAGTCCGAAAATGAATCCCACGAGCGCGCCGCCGACACCAGCTACATCTGCCAGCTCGTACAAGAGCCATTGCATTTCACTTTCCTTCCCGGATGGAGACATAAGAAATGCAGGGTTGAGACCACAAATCACGGTCCACATTTCCATGCAGAGAGGCATGAGAGCTGACAAGCCAAGTAGCTGAACTCCTGATCGGAAAAAAATGAGAGGCGCTATAAGCGGCCGGGTCGTGATAAAGTCTGAGTTTATAGAAGATCTGGGAATGGTAATAATGAGTCTGGATGGGTCAGGCCCATTGGTGGATCCTTTCGTAGGGTTTGGGATGAATGGCGCAGCAAACCGATGCTCTAAGCAGGTGGGGTGAATTTAGCAGGAGGGACAAGTTTTTTCATTTTTTCTTTGATGGAATACGGGGGGCATACCAAGATCCATGAGCTCAGCATATATTTTTAAACCGGCACCGAGCACGGCAAACACCACCCGTTTAGCGTCGAATGGTATGGGTGATAGTCCAAACCCAAGTTTCAAAGGAGCCCACACCCCTGGAAAGAGGAAAACCGTCACTAGGAGTAGTGGCCCTTTCTGGAATACGAAGGCTTGTCGAGGGTTCCACTCCCAAAATCTGAGCTTCGACCAGGTCGTGGGTTTGCAGGTGGCCCAGGCTCGATCTTCCGGCTTGAGTATAACTTCTTGCCCATGGACATGACCCTGAGGGAGAAAATTGAGGTAAGGACCTTCAGTTCCGTGTTCTAGCCTTATTCGATGTTTCTCCAGGTTCTTCTGGATGGTTTCAGCTGTGGTTGACGGAGGAAACCTGAGCCAATTTGCTCGGAAGTCTTCATTTCTTGCAAGAGCAGCGAGGTACCCAATCGAGTAGGGCGTTTCTTGTATTCGTGTATCTACCCGATGGCACTGAATAGTCAATAGCCCAAGTAAAACGAGCTGAATGGACGCGAAGAATATTCCTGCGCCGACAGCGGCAGGACGGGACGATACAACAAATTCTTCAGCGTCGCCCTCAAAGCGAAAGAAAGAAGTGGCGATGAGTGGATACACCATGGATGACAGCGTGGTTATGCCTGCAGAGGTGGCGACGAGCCAGTGACGATGGCGCATGGCTGATACCAATGCGACAATGGAATTTTTGGAAACGTAGTCGAGACAAATGGACTCTTGTGCCAGGGCTCCTTTATCCCTCGCAATCAGCACAAAGGGATGCATTGCTCTCACGTCGACGTCAACGCCTTGGAGGAGTTGGGAAAGAATAGAGCACAACATATATGGCAAGTCTGAGTGCCGGGGTTGTAAGCCCGAGTCGATTGACCCAAGGGGCGAGAGACGTACAAAAAATAGCAAAGCGCTTGCTCTTGGGAAGATGGCCCTCGCCTGACTTGCTGGCTACAAGTCTATAGCCATGGAAGCTGGCCACGAGAGCGAGCAAGGTGGTTACGAGAACAAACATGACGGAGAGATATGGCCACTTGGTGCTGAAGGGCTTCCAGCTCTGCTTGAATGCCTGATTGACCCTCGGTTGCGCAGGTTGACTCATGACATCAAGGCCCTTGCCTGCCAAAGCATTGTGATGGTCGACACCCAAATGAGACAGTAGAGGGTGCACCTCGGTATCACTTGGGATACTGGGAGTCGCTGGAGTTGATGTTGGAAAAGGGACGGGGTTTGGACCCGAAATGGCGGGGGTTTGAGGCTCCGGCGTCAGCGTCCCATGGATCGGCTTCCTCCGGATTTCTGTCGGCATAATAAGCAATGCTTGACTAATTATATACTACCATTTGACTCTCATGCAACTCACCTCTCAATTGAACACGTTTGTGGGATTCCATGTCGCTAGCGAATCTACCTCTCAAGATGAAGTAACCTCGTCAGTTGGAGACGAGGCAACACCAGAAGAATGGGGATTAAGGGGAAAGTCCATAATTACTCCGGTATCCAATCTAGCTTATGAATTATTGCTCCTAGACACAAATTGTGTGGCTTCTTTCGGTGGCTCAATTCATGGCGCTGCCAAGATATTAGATGGACGCCACGTGGGAAAATGCGTCAAAAGCCTCTCCTTATTGCTCAATCCATGGGTGCCAAGATATAAGATAAACGCCTCTTGTTAGAATAGGACAAGTTTTATTCGGTCACCAGACCATTTATCTAGCCAAGAGCTCTCTATATGTGTTTATATGCTAGTACTCAGTGCTTTTGGTGGTGGCTGATACATGGGCACCCTGTATGGCGTGCCACACCACGGGCGCGATTGGCTTCACCACGTTCTCCATTTCACAACTCTCCACTTCCTCACGATGACCCTCCGCCATGAAAAGCCCCCCTATCAGCGATGTTTTGTCTATTTTTCCGCACCGCCTCGAAGATAAAGATAGCTCATGAAACTATAGATCATGGACTGTACCTCACCTGTCTGTATGGACTTGCAGGATTTTAGAAAACGGTTGGAAGGTTGCGGCAGGTGGAAATCACTTCCTGTCCACGCAGCATGATCCGATCCAGTCGTCACAGTCGTGAGGACAAACTGTATATTTTGTACCATCACCTGATATTGCTAATTAGTCAAACTTCCATCGCCTACCACGACGTTTTCCTGAGAGGCATCGTTGACTGCGATTCACTCACACAACCCGCAGCTACGTCGTCGTGCCGGGGTTATTTAACAATGATCTGTCGCCTAGTCAAGGTCGCAGGCAATCGACCTTGGAGGCAGCCAACTGTCAGGGTCCCACTCCACTCCACATTGGGTGTCCGCGCCATTTTCTCCTTTTTCCGCCATGACTTGGAGTATCCTGAACAAAACTAGCCTGCATATCTGCAAAGCCTAGCGTACGTTTACAAATAGGATATTTATAGGTATTTATGTTTTACTCTGGTCCATAGCTAAAAACATGATTGTGGGCGACCATTCCGGTCGGTATGGGCATAACAACTCGACAAGATTACTTCGAGTGGGCATTCAAATATAACAAATCCCAAATAGACTCGCGAGAAAGCCACTTCAGACAGTAAGATGATACTGCGAATTTATCACAAATCTAAAATATAGTAGTGAAATTTGAACACGGCAGCCTTTGAACACGTGACAGCTATCTCATTGCTTGACAAACCCGACGACGAGCTTCTAGGCTTTACCCAACAACTCTGCGATACAGACTCCGAGTTGAGGCAGGGCTAGCAACCAAAAAAATTTATAACGGCTGTTGCCAAACAATAAAAAATAAATTTGGCACCACCAATTCCAGTACTTTGCAGAATAATGTTAACTGGTCTTGTTTTGGCGATGGCCACTCCAGTACGCATCACAAACACAAGACTGCCTATATGGGGGATCAGTTAGGACAGGGACTCCATTCGTCTCACCGACACAGCCCCGATGCTACGCTTAACTATGTAGTGGGAATGGATCGTGGGTCTTTGCAGCCTACGCCCCTCATTTGCCGATCTTCATACGACCCGAATCCCCACCACCTGGATCTAATAGGAAATGGCCGATGAAACATCTGGCTTTACGATACTGCGCCTTGACTGGCCTGTGCCTTCCAATTTCGCTTCCTCGTCACATCGGAAAACCCCAAGACATTATGCTTCTTTTCTGACCTCCTGAAGGCTCTGAAACCACCACTATCCACCGCAAAATTTCGACCCATAGCCAATCAACCCTGGTTTCCTCTTGATATTAATTGCAGCTCACAATCATCAGATTTGCTTGGAAGGTGCAGATAAAATCCACTCTCATGACATTGGAGGCTCGTGCCTAGCTAATCGAGGAAGAGGATGCAATTCAGGAACAAAGCAAGGACCTTTTTCCACTTCTTGGTCCGATTTAGAACAATTGACGACACAATGATTCCAGGGTCAGGATCACTCACTGTAAGTCCGCTCAAGGAGGGTCGATGATCAACAGTAAATGTGGGCCCTCGGCGTTTGGAGTCTCTGCATAGATACAATCTGTCATGAGGAATAGAATCAAGAACTTTGATATACTAAATGAAAATCATCTCAGTGTCATCAAAATGACTACAGAATATTTTCCCATTCAGTATGCGCGATTCAACGCGGGGATACACTAGATAAAACACAAGCAACACCGTGATTATGTCCCTAATCAAAAAGTAACCAGAACCTAGCCGAATATGTCTAGGGTATTTGATAGGTGTTTTACAAGCCATAAGTCTAGCGTATGGCGAGGTGTTATAAGCGCTTCGCCGAATTGAACTCTACAGCAAATGTGAATATGTTTATAAAAGCTTTCAGAAATAGCGCCATAATACAATAGAGAGCGATGTTGAAGAACCATCACGAACTCATAACATAAAATCACTTGGACAGTCTCGATTACATCAAGCTACTGACAGTATGATTATATCTGGCAGGTGAGGTCATGAACCTGCATGTGTAAGGAGATTTGAAGGAAACAACGTGCATTTATTGGCAAGGATTTTCCAGGAGAATGCGCCAATAGATTACCCTTACATAATGGGCAACGCTGAATTTAGGTTATGTTGTTCCGACGGTAGTGCTGTGCCATCGTGCACGGGTATAAGCACTAAGTCTCGGAGCCCTACGGGCCCATATTTGACTTGGTCTGGAGAATCGGACACTTCTGTATTGGGAAATAGGGGCACACATGCGAGAGGCTCCATGACTTCCAGTGATCACCACAATGCGAACCGCATAAAGAAATACCGATTTATTGTTGTTGAGTATATAAACACAGAGAAGAACGACCTCAGAGATATTTCGATAACTCCTTAGAACCAATCAACTCAACATTCCTATCAACGCCAAGATTTTCATCATGTCTGTCAAGCAATACACAGCTCTTCTCGCGGCCTTCATGGTCGCCAACGTCCATGCCACCCCCTCAGCCACTGTGTCCGTCGCGTCGACACCTGTTGGCTCTGCTTCTGCCGAGGTCACCTGCAAATTCCAAGTCGACAACTCAGCCCACGACGTCACGCCCGTTGGAACTTACATCGGGGCTGAAGATGCATCGGGGTGCTGGGAGGTTTGCAACGACACCAACTACTCACCCTACTGCGAATCATTTACTTATACCCCCGCCACAAAGACATGCGTCTTCATAAATGGTAGCATCCGCTCCGGTGTCGAACCTGCCGATAGCGGCACTTACTACTGGGACAAGGCGTGCTGGGCAGACTACCCAGCCAGTGCTTCCGCAACGCCTACCCCCGGATGCCTTGACAACAACGCCACGTGCGGAGATTACACCAAGTCTCCCACCTATGAGGAATTCGCCACCTTCAGGAGGGCTACGGGTGGTGCTTCGGAGTGTTCTAAAATCTGCAATGGTGCTACCTTTGCATCTCGCTGCAAGTCTTACATCCACCAGGATGACGAGGTTGCTTCTTGCTACTTTTACGACCTCTCCGCTGCCGAAATCCGCATTGCGACAGATGGAGGCCGCCTGACTGCGTGGAACAAGGAGTGCTTGGAGGACGTTGACTACTGCACTCCGGAGTCTAAGTAGATTTTGAGGAAATGGATCATTCATGGCAACTCGGTGCTTGGAAGGCTGTGTTGAGCCGTAATAAACCCGCACATCAGATAAGGAGACCAGGAAGGTCTTTTATTACACATTGAATCATTCATTTCTATTGGTCATTCATGGTCAGAATTCGACCCTGTTGTATTCTATCTATTCAGGGATATTACATTCAGCTGATGGTGGATCCTTTTTTGAGAATCCTATTAACTAGACATGGTTGGGTTTGGAAGACGGATAGCCAAGCTGTGAAAATATTTAATACTATAAGAAGGATGTGAATTTACATGTCATTCACCCTCAATATATTCCAATCGCCTCGGTGACTGTGTAACTCGACCATTCATCGGATTCCGTCGATATCATTCAAAGCCAAGGGGTCTTTACCTGGGTTTATTGAAAAGACCCGATAACCGCTGGTTGTGTAACCATTCTTCACCGAGTCTAGCCACAAAAGTGATTGTATTTATAATGTATTTTCAACTTGAGGCAGGGCAGTTCTTTGAAAGAATGCTTACAAACACCAAAAGGGCACATTTACAAAGGACACATTGTATGAGTAAGAGAGTGACTAGAATTGTTCTTTAAGCATGTAGCAAATTCAACTAATGTTAGTTACCAAATAGTGAAACGAAATACAGCAATGGGGTGGAGAGAACGGTAGCAAGCGTGTTAGAGCGCTCGAATTCATTCGGATCATTCTCCGTCAGCGATCCGAAGTTCACACAACATGGCCGGGTTGGTGGCTCAACATATGGCATCAACAGTGGTAGTTCTCAGGAGAACCCTGGATCTCAACTGCGACCGCCACCAAGTGAGCATCCCCGCAACCCAGCCGGAGTTGCGGGCCCTTAGATCCTAGCAAACTATTCCAGGGTCTCGGGCTACAGGCATCTCGACCTTATACTCTGGCTTCGCTATCTGCGGTTCGCGAACCATGCAGAACATGCGAATCTGCTCAGGGCTTTTCTCGAACACGACATCCCGCTTGACCTGGAAGCCGAATTTCGCGTAGAATGGGTTGTTGCCCTCGTGACTGGACTCGAGGTAGATGACGCGGTTCTCAGCGTCGGCCTATAGATTACCACATGTTAGCAATGACGAGGAGTTGGACGCTTACTCAATCAGACAACTGACCTTGGCGATCATGTCTCGGATGAGCTTTCCGGCATATCCCTTTCCTCTAGCGGCGGGCTTGGTGCCGATGTAGGCCAGGTAGTAGCACTGCGTGTCTCGGTCTCCCATGACTTCCTCCTTGGCCTTGTCAAGGTAGAGACCCATCTCGTCAAAGTAGCGTCTGCGACCCTCTGGCGAAAGTTGGAACCAGAGTTTCCACAGGCCACTTCGGAACAGGGTCCACCAGTCTTCGACGTAGTTACCAGGAGTTATCCTATATGGGCGGGTTTGACTATTAGTAATCTGAACTTCATTTATCATGCAAGGAGTTAGGGTTGCATACCAGAGAGCAACGCAATCATAGTCGGGCCCGATGGTGGTGACTGCACCCTTGTAGATGTGGAAAGCAACCATGTAGCTCATTATGTCTACATGGAGCTTCCATTTCTCCTCGGCGGAGTAGCCTGCCATGTCGTCTCCATCAAGCAAATACCTGCTCATGGCATCGGTAGCAAAGGAATAGGCCAGGGATCGACCAGCTTCCGCGCATTCGTCAATAGTGACGAGACGGACATTGTTTGTCCACGTGGGCGGGATCAGGGATGGGGACTCCCACTTGGAAAGGGGCGACTCGTCTTTGGGCTTTGCCATACTGGACAGAATCGTTTAATCCGAATTTAAATTATTACCTATTGGCGCAGGCGCTGTTAAGCTTTTGGCTCAATATCGACGCTTGCATTCAAAACTTACTGTGATTTAAATTTAAATTGGATATCTTGTAGTGGTGCGGGTAGTGGAATGTATCGTGCAATTCAACCGACATCAATATGGAGGTAGAGCGTGCCAGGCTCTGGTGGTAAGGGCTAGTATCTGCAAAAGTTGGGATAGCTCTGTTGATGAAACAGAATGCCTATAAACGGCGATTCAAGGTGAGAATCGGAAAATAGAAATATGGGATGGTCACTGATTTGAGAATGGTGATGGACAATAGGAAGATGATGAGATGGGTTAGTAGTCAGGCACGAGTCAAACACGATCAAGACACGAAGTTGGGCTATTCTCCCAAGCTGTCCCCGCTGAAAGGGTGCTTCAGAAAATTCCTTGACCAAGGGTCCTAATGATGAAGCAGGCGACGACTGATATGTCGAGATAGTTAACAGGGAGAGTTCTTGGCTGCGGCATCAGTTGGGCGGAGGGATTTATGTAGGGGATCCCCGAGTGGCGTAACTCCGTCCGCGTGGCCTCGCATTCGGGTTGCGGCTAAAGAAGTGCATATGAGTCAGCCGGGCGTGGGTGATGATGCCATTGCTTCGACCCGCGTGGCAACTAGTCTGCCCACTAGTTATCCAGAAGTGCGGGATGCCGAGGTTAGATAGCAAACCGGAGTGTGGCTAGACAGCAAATCAGCCCATCTCTCTGCTCCACTCTGAGCTGCCAGCCCAAAATATGCCGGGTGCGACAACATCAAAAAAAGCGATATAGTGCCGTGGTTAACCTATTTAATTTGATTTTTAAGCCAAGTCACGGATATTACATGTTTTTTTCCCTTATGTACTGGCTTCTGCTGCGAATTTCTTTGTCGGGCACTCTACTTATACATTCATCTGGGTAGCGTGCCGAATCTCCGGATATGGGCCCACCGTTATCGCTGAGCCCCTAACCCAAAATCCGAAACGGAAGTTGGGCGATCTATCCACATATTTCCAGCCAGCGGACGGATAATTTATCGGAAATATTTCAGATGCCTTTTTGTTACAATACATTGCGAGCCTGGAATCAGGAAGGTCAACTACAATCCGACCCTTGAGCGATTCTTACTAAGCAGCTAGGCGGTGGCCCCTGAACAATAGTGATCTTGGCCAAACCCCTGCAAGACCCAAAGGGAAAACCATCCAAGGGGAAGATCCAAGCTTATCTTTCTTTAGAAAAGTAGCATACTTATATCTGTTCGTTTCGGCTGGAGATATTAAGGCATGTCGCTTGCTACACGGATACATTCCTTGGCAAATATCACATCTTGCTTTTATGGGTCGGCAATTTTGATGCAGAATATATTCTAGACGTAGCCAGTCCTCACAACTTGGACCCGCTCATGACAATCGCTTTCTAAACAAGGAAGAAAAGATGAGATTGGAACTAGTCTAACTTCCTTTAAATAGTTTGTTTAACAAAATTTCGAGAGAAGAATGAAACAGAAAGATTTCTTTCTACCTGTGGTGACTTTCAAGTCATGTCCGATGGTATAGGGTAGGCAACCACTATGTCACTGACCAATCAAAATGATTGTGGCTTTTTGTCAGCATGTGTCTTGAGTAGCCGAAACACAGGACGCGTCTCGGCAGTTGGGGCGCGTTGCAACACGAGCTTCAAGCTGCAGGGTCAGTTGCAGTGACGTTTTTCAGAGTTGAAAACTTGGTCCCGACCTAATTTTTCCATGCACCCAACTCTTTGAGGATAGCTGTCTGGTTTCAACAATTTGAGGTATTATTTGACGCTATTCTATGGGCGTTTGAATAAAAGTGAAGAACGGTCTGTGGTTTCATTGGTAACGGGATTGGCCTTCACCACCCGTGTTCGCTTTTCCTAGACAGTTTGCGCCAGCGTTTCATCGGAAATCCATTTGATGACTTGAGAAAGCTAAACGAAAACGGAAATGATTGACCCACTGGCTGGTGGTGGTGATTCTAGTGTCTTGTTTTGGGCGGGTTCGGGATAGTGTCAAGGGGGCATAATTAGCATAGGAATGCCTCGGACCATTTCTTGTCCGATCGCGAGAATTTGAGCACGCGGGAGCCGTTGTGGCGCTACCTCAATAACTCTACATATATTAGAGTTTCGCTCAGTCTGGCGTCGTAGTTAGTGCCGCCCGCCGTTTTCTAAGAGAGCATTGGTTGGCGCCCTCGTGCGAGCTAACGCCATAGCCTGTGCTATCGCACCTGCCACGCCCACATGAGCAACAACGGCAGATGAAGTGGCTGTTTGTTGCCGGCTTTTAGGCGAACATGGGACGCCTTTTCTAATCACCATTTTTAAGGCCGACAGCCCCACATGCAGTCCAGTCTGGACGCTCGACTCTTGATGTATTCAATGATCAAGGACGGAAAAGAACCAGTGAATACGATACCATGTCCTATTTATGCTGTATTGAGGTGCGCTTTCACTTTTAAGCTAACCCAGCTCATATCAATGGCAAGCTGTTGACCCACTTCATATACTTGTGACTGGCGACGAACGGTTTTTCCTCCGTTATCAAGATGATAGATTAAGCTTATCGCGGAACGCGAATTCCGCACCTGGCGATGCAACAACACCCGCGCTCTATTTTGTATTGACGAGGTCTAAAATCAAGCTGCTGGCGGAACGAAAATTCCGCTTGACTCTTATCTGATAAGAAAATAGAGATGCAAGCTTGCACAAAGATAAGGAGCTGTATGCTGGAAAAAGATCTGCCTACAAAAATAAGTACAAAGACAGAATTCATCATTGAAATGGATTGCAGATTTCTCATTGCGCCCAAAATAACACTGGTGTTGAGAAGAAACCATCTATCTCAGTCAGATATTGACCTTGTTTCTGGACCAAGATGATTTCTTTACGCCAGTTTATGATATTTGGAATGATATTTTCTGCAGGCAGGTTAACGATAAATTTGATGAGGATTGCATTTATTGATTGAGATTGAATAGGGGCCATTCTTGGGTACGATTCCGGCTATCTCAACGGAGTGCTTGGGTCTCAGGACTTTATTCGCATCTATGGGACCACTTCCCATGGTGGACAGAGCGTGTACTTGACGCCAGAAACGAAGAGTTTATTCTCATCCTTCATTGTTATTGGCACACTTTTAGGGTGCTTGACAAACTCTGTGTTGCCAGAAAAGAGTATTCATAGTTCAATCAATGAAGTTAGTGTTTGCAGACTAACGAGGTTACCCAGTCGGGTACAAGCATAGATGGCGAATATCTTCGATTACATACGCCATCGGGGTCGCTCTTCAGTTGTCGGGCCTTCACCCAGCTGTTTTCATAATTGGCAGGGTTCTTTTGGGATCTGCCCTGGGCATCATTTCAATTACGGTGAGTCGCTTGGGTCACCAATGTGATCTATCACTAATAATTAGGTCCCGGCGTACTTGACGGAATGCTCCGACGCATCCAACAGAGGAACATTGATGGCACTGTATCTTCAATTACTTACAACTGGTAATGTAATTGCTTGTGGAATCAGCCTCGGCACAGAAAAGTATTCAGATTCAAGGGGTTGGCGTAAGTATTTGCAATTGCGACCATCTGTCGAACGGCATTGACTGTCTACTAGGAATTACTGTTGGGTTCCAACTCTTTCTGGCAATGGTTGTTTGCTTGGGTTCCTTCATTTGTCCGGAATCCCCCACTATTTTGATGAAGCTGAAACGGCCAGATGAGGCTCGAATCTCACTTGCAGCATTGAGAAATCTCCAACCGCAGTCTAGCCAAGTGACCCTGGCAATCGAAGACATATCCAAAGAATTGTACCAAGAGTCATCTTTCGGCACAGTGCGATTGGTCGAGTGCTTCCAAGGTCCCAATGCCCGTCGAACATTGCTTGGACTGACCATGTCCGTCTTTACCATAGTCACTGGTATCACTTTCTGGTTTGGCTACGGTACAACATTTTTCATTCAGACTGGTATCCAGAATTCTTACTTGATATCACTCATTCTGGCAATTACAAACTGCGTCTTTACAGCACCTTCCATTTATCTCATTGAGAAGATTGGCAGGAGGACTTCCTTGCTTTACGGAGGGTGCATAATGATGGTAACCCAGCTCCTCTCTGCAGTTCTGCACAGCGCTGCACCAAACAGCACCACAAGCAAAAATATGCTTGTGGCTGGTGCCGTAATCTTCATTGCAGCCTACGCGCCAACATGGGGTATTGGAGGTGAGTAATTGATGTGTGGCAGAGCTGAGTGTATTGAATTGACGCAACGGTAGGGTGGGTGATTATGACAGAGCCATTCTCCAACCGTCTGAGAGTCCAACAAACAACCATGGTCATGATTTTATACTGGACGGTGACCTGGCTGCTTGGATTTGTAATGCCATATTTGGTTGATGCAACTGCCGCAAACCTTGGCGTCAACATCTCATACCTGTGGGCAAGCGCTAGCATGCTAGCGCTCATCTGGGCCTATTGTTGTGTGCCAGAGTTGGCTGGTTTATCGATCAAAGAGGTATGGCATATTCGGTGTGTTTGGATAAAAGTCAATTGCTAATAAGTCTAGATGGATCAACTCTTTGAACAAAAAGTTCCGGCTTGGAGATCAAAAGCATGGCAAAGGTCACTCCGGGTCATTGACAGTTCTGCGGAGACGGATAACGACATTTCCAGCGACAAGGACATGAAGGTATAAGCCAACTGAATGCTCAATTACTATTGCAAGCCAGATAAAGCTTATCGTGTGGCAATCTCGGTTTCAGAGTCTGAGTTGGTGCAAATTTGACCGATTCGCATCGAGTTTCTGGAATAGCAGCAAGCTAGCGAACTAAAACCATCGAAACCTCATCCAACTTAATGCATTCTCCCTGGAGTGATCCAACGCCAACCCTCTCATAGATTGTACGATTTTCTGTCGATATTACCGGCATGATGATGAGCACGTAATGAATCCTGGACCGCTCCAGTTCTGGCCCCTTCTTTCTTCCAACAACCACGCATCGAAGATGTTGAGTGTCTTTTTTAGACAGCTCATCAAAGATGATTCCGTTGGCCCCCTTGATTTCATCAAGAATAAATTCGCGTGCCTTAACTGTTAGTTCCAGAGGTGTGGCTCGATGCTCAGAGTCCCAATAGCGTTTGTTTTGAACGCTGGTCTGATACTCGAAAGGATTTTCGATATCGTCGGTCCAATTCACTTCCTCCAATGGAACATCTAGGTAGTCTATACCTCCCTTGTAGGCCATCCATGACCAGGATGGCACCTGGCGAGTTGCCGGGAACTCAATCCGTGCCAGTTGGTCACCACCCCCCCACTTCCATAGCAGTGCTCTACCCAGGAACCTTTCAAAGACACCAAACCCGGCTCTCGTGTTAAAAGCCTGACCAAGTCTTTTCTCAAGACCTGTAATGGCTACTGGTCTATCCTTTGACTTTGTGAATGCTAAGTTCGAGTATGTTTTGTACAAGTGTTGAAACAGAAAGATCTTGCCCCCCTTGAAGTAATCCTGAGACACTTTTGGGAAATCAGAATCCCCAAGAAAGGCGGCCTTAGTACTGAGATGTGTGTTAGAAATAATCAAGTTTTTGGCACAATTTCAGCTCAAACTCACTTTCGCAGCTTAGCTAATGTCTCGCATCTAACCCCATCTCCACATTCCCAGTACGCCTGTTTGGATGTGAAGAATAGCGACCGGCGAGACAGTGCCCTCTCTTGTAGAACCCAGCCGCGGCTGCTGAGCACGGACTTCTCAACATCAGATTGAAAGTCGTCGATGGTTTTGCACAAATAAATGGAACCACTTGCAGGTGTGTCCAGCTTAACAAATGGTCGTGCTTCTCTATCGTGGAGGAATCCTGCATGCGACGACGGAGCGGAGCTTGCAGCAATCGTCAGGTAGGCCGCGCTGAAAACATGTTCCATGCGAACAGATTCAGCATTCCAGTCGTTTGCGTCATCCTGAATAATGCAGAGAGAGTCAATCCAAAGATAGCGGACATTCAATGAGCGGGTCACTTTTATGGCGTCTTGAAATGTCTTTGGGAGTGCATCCTCGTCGATGCCTGTTTGGTACTTTTCAAAGTTATCCTTTCGCGTGCTAAAATCATTGTTGGGTAGCTTTCCCCAAGAATGGCTGAGAGCTGTGTATCTTCCGTGCTTGACGTGATTATGGAGCGAGTTCGCAACATCGAGCAAGCAGAGAACCGGGTTTGTCAGATCCCCCACGTCGATGACCCTCGTTGGGAGCGCGACAGTAGCATTAATTACCTCATCGCGAACACAGCCGTGGTCGCTGTCGCAGGTGTCAAGCCATTCTCGGAATATTTTAGCTTGCTGATCTCCGCCTGAGCTTGGCAAAACTGGAAACCCAGCCTGCGCCGGATTTGACGGTGGTAGGTTTTCATCTGCAGGGGTTAGCCAATCCGTGCAAGTGCTCGCAATTAGGCATGGGGCGTGTACTTGAGCTGGAGTAGATTGATATGACAGTGGAGTTTGCAGGCCCACTGATGAAACGGGATTCGACCCGGTTCAAGACAATAAGCCCTCGGTGGTCCAGGCTGTTTCCCTGTATCGATTGTTGAAATAAACCACAAAGGTCGCAAATCTTCGAATTATACCTCAAATCTGAAGGCGTGTATTCCAGTTTGAATCCGGGCTCCCAAATATTCATCGTCTTACACCGGTCGCAGAGGCGCGTAGGTGAATGATGATGCGGGTCGTGGAGTGGCTCGACCTTGTCATAAAGCCGCCGCGCGAGGGTTTGGTCTGGTATGGTCTGCCATTGATCATTTAATCGACCATCTTGCTGCAAGATAAAATGATCAGATAATCAATCGTAACTTGATCGCGAAAGAACTCACTGCCTGCAACATTCCTGTTAGTTTTGAGCTGAAGGTATATCCAAACTTGTTTGCACTTACTTGCTGAAGGTGGATTAACAACAAACTCTACAGCGAATTAACATCTAACAATATCTTCTTACATTCTAATTTTAATCACGTTAGTAATCAATGTGCTATGAGCCTTTTCGTCGTGAAAACATGTCACTCACATACTGAAAACAAGTTAATTTCTCTCTCAAAACAACATGCTGGTTTAAAAACCTACCTCCTCTGGAGAAATAATCACAGCTACGTTATCCTTGATGTTGAGCCCCGAAAATGTTCTGGTGGGGGCCGATAGTCGAGGAACCTTTGGTTGATTTGGGGTATCTGGGACTCGCAAACTGACTGATGGGTTGGTCTTTGGCTTTGCTCGAACCCACGAAGCTTTAATGTAAGACTCGTCAGTCTTTGCTCTATC
Organism: Calonectria honghensis; assembly: GCA_013403855.1. NCBI lineage: Eukaryota > Fungi > Ascomycota > Sordariomycetes > Hypocreales > Nectriaceae > Calonectria > Calonectria honghensis. The sequence goes on from VTGB01000024.1 coordinate 491,116, forward strand.
GTAAATTTCCCGCATTTCTCGATGCAGTTCAATCGCATTAGCACGCGTATTATCCCCAATCTTGGGGTCACTGTCTTCCATTAGCTCATGGCTGCTCGCCAGTTTTATCTTGAGTAGTCTGGTTTGAATGAGATTCAGCAGGGATTTGAGCGCATGATCAGCGTTGGGATTGCCGCGATTAAGCCTCACCGCTAGGTCGTCCATGTAATTCTGAACTTGATCCCGGATGCGATACTGCTGCTTTTGCCCCTCCCAAAAGTGCTCAAAGTTTCCTCGCCGCGTGAACTTCTCCACAGCTTCCCAGCCATCGACCAGCCACATGAGGAATTCCAGATACATACAACCCATTGACCAAACGTCGTAGTCCCGTGATCGTGGCTTTGACTGCTTTGGATCAACCTCATCGCATTCTGGGGGCTCGTACCGCAAGGTACCAGTCTTGGTACCAGTTGGGTTATCGCGGCTTCTTGTGGCCTCGACGTGGAATTTGGTTAAACCCATGTCTGCAATTTGCAGAATACCTCGAGCCTTTCCATCCGGAAATCTCAGAATGTTTTCTGGCTTCAAGTCTCCATGACGACCGTTCATGTTGTAGAGTGCCTCGAGGCCACCTGCCAGACCCGATAGTTGCTCAAGTGACCACAGCATCAATTCGTCGCCCTCTTTTGTTGAACCAGAATATTCCTTCTCTTTCGCCCAAAATTGGGTCAGATTTCCGCCATCGGCCCATGGGAAGAGGAAGCAGAATGACTCTCCTTGTTGATACGTGGCAATGGGTTTAATGATGTGAGGGTGCTCTATTTTGCTGATTATTTCCAATGGCTCCGCTTCGCGGCGAAATCTTTGCGCTGCATCTCTTTGAAGTTTCTTCACGGCAATAACAACCGGCATCTTCCCCTCAACCTAGCGAAGTTGTCAATCGGTGAAGGTCATTTTTAATTGACCGCTTCACTTACGTGAACTTTTTGGTGTGCACTATGGATCCTTGCCTTGTTCACCTGGCCAAAGAAACCAGATTTGAATGCAGTATCATATGTGACGAATGGTAATGGCCTTTTCTCATGAAGGTTGTGATGAAATGGATTGCCGTCGAAAACGGGCGCAAGGAATTGCCACTGCGCATACTGGAAGGCATCCAAGTCTTTTCGTTTCCACTTAAGAAAAGCCTTGAAGGGACTCTCATCTGCTTCCATACTCAATTTATTTGTTACTTCGTCAACCTTTCCAATTCTGTACCTTGTGCGATGATATCCGTTGTCATCAGTGATGTTCTCCAACTTGATTGGTAGGCAGCGATCGTCAAACTTGTATTTGTAGAACGAAGAAATTGTCTCCGCCATTTCAATAGATGTTAGAACTAAGAACAACCTCTTCGCCTTCCTGGTGACAAACTCCACCAGGTCTTGTTCAAAATTCACCTCACAATTCTGGAGTTCTGCCTTTATTACATGCTCTGCTGTCAGCAACTCAATGCCATTGTTCGGAACAAAGTGGAATCTTTCAGAATTTATGTTCTGCGTCCCGTTCAAGATTTTGTCTTGTAGCGACATATTTTGCTTCATGAGATGGGTAAGAGTGAATGTGTCGACCTCAAGAGGATTTTTTGATTGGGTTGAATTCTTCACGCTAGCCATTTTGGATTACGGTGGAGGAATGTGCTATTTCAAAGCAGTTCCAAATGCTGTGGCAGAAAGTGAAGATCATGCACAAGTGTGACACGACCAGCTCGAGATTGACAAGAATATCATTAAACATGTTAAAATAAGGCTCAATTGCCTTTCTCCATGGTTCGCCCGTAGACCGCTGGATTCACGTATCGCTTTTGGCGAAGTGCATCAGTGCTGGCGAGAACTTGCCCAAATAGAGACGCTACCCTGGAGGGCCGCATAGGGCTGCGAATGAAGTGTGAAGAATTTTAGCATGGGCAGATTTCTGACCCATCAGCTGACGATGCCGGCTGACGTGGCGTGCATGAGTAGGTACGCTAGCCTGCGACAGCTCTGATTTCAGGCTCTGCTTCGTGATTGTCGGGCTGCAGAGACCGGGCGGCCTGCTGGTGTCCACAAACGCCCCAAACCAAAATTCCAGCAGAAGTTGCGACAAAGCTGGGTTTTCATACGGACACACAATTAGGGAGAAGTAGGATCTTCCGGAAGCTGTACCAATTTGGCTGTGTAAATTCTAATGGTTCCTCCATTTCCAATAATCGTGACGTCGTGACTTTAAAAAAAAAGCTCATCCTGCCTACTAGGCATCAAGCACCCCCGCGCGAAATTGCATGCAAGAAAATGACGGCTGGTTTGACAAAAAAAAGGAACTCCAAAATCCATACTCAATCTCTAGAAAGTCAACTTTGACAGAAATATAACGTTATCGTCACTGAAAAGGCTCAGGTGAGAATAGTCCATTGCTTGATTGGTGTTCCAACTTGGCTTGTGCAGTTATGCAGAGGCTGGACGAGATCACTCTCATCAATATATTGTCGATGTTGTATCCTGTTATTTGGGTTCGCGATTAGTTGTCGGTGGATGCAAAACTAGTCATGAGGCTCATACATAGTCTCGCTTCTCTTCATCTGAAACCTTCAAGTATATGTTGTAGATATTGTGCAGCATCTCGACTTCGAAAGTGCATTTGCTGTAGTAGTTCTGGATGATGTCGTTGAGTTGCCGCTGAGTGACAGACTTTGAATGAACGCGCACGACTCGGCAATTTTGTCGGTTCATCCTCTGAGAAGGTGCGGGTTCGATTGACATGGTAGATGAAGTGTTAATTTCGTCGTGCGGATCCAGGTCTGCCGTTTGGTAATGCAAAAGACTTCTTGTGATGATCGAGGTATTTAGAAGGGTACCGGAAGCCTTTTGTTTCAGTGCGAATGATCTGAGTTAGTCTTCTTGAAGTATGGCTTTTCGATACCAACAAGGTGCTTTGGGCTAGTCTGGCTCAAGTATGTAGATTCTGACAGTAGCCCTGACTAGTCACAGGGCGTTGGTAGGCAACGAGAGGTTGGAAAATGTAAATTCCAAATGAGCCAGGGCGAGCTGCGCCTAACGCGGGTTGTATCTATTAATCTATTAGTGGCCTGCATGCAGGCCAAAGTGTACTAGCGAATAAGAGTGCGCCAGTAATTTGTCAGCTATGACGCTACTTCTTGGGGGCCACAAAGGATGCCCCATTCCCGACAAGGCAGACTCTTCCTTTGGTGGCACAGCCTGGCCGAAAAACATTGCCGCCGAGGTGGTCCGCATGGGCCGCTCATAGCCCGCATGTTGGGTGGCCACATTTCAATACAGGGGGGGAACGGCGCGTGTTCACACTTTTGTGCGCTATCGCCCGTGATCGAGGCCCGCCGTCGGGATGCCTCAGTGGTTCGCCAATTGTGAACTGTCTGCTTCGCCACGATGACTAGTGTGGTGTCATTGCGGGAAAAGGAACGGGATCTAATGCAAGCGAACGGTGACGCCAGCGGGCGTGTAACGTAGCCCTGTCCGCCACGCCATCTTGGAGCGGAGGACATTATCGGACTCTCGGCCGGTCCGGTTGATAATGCCTGCTATTTCCGTGGCATGTGGCATGCCTATTGACGCTCCCGAGTTCTTCCCATCACATTGTTCTGCTGCGTCACGGCGAAGGGCGCAACATGACCTCGCGCGCGCGTGCGTAGGGGGGTACTTGTGTCTCACGCTTGGTCTGCATCATGACGGCCCTCTGGTCACCCCTGACAGGGTAGGGTCGCAGCTGTGTCCTTCCAAATGGACAGTGACCACCCAACAGGATACATTGCGTGCGCTATCTGTATTGCTTGCAGCCAATGACCCTGGTAGGAACCATTTCAGCTTTGTCGCCAACCTGCATGTCTTGCTGCGCCCCGGCGCCAATCGGCAACACGTCATTGGTCGCCCGTTCAAGACGCCCAATAATCCTCCACACGCACCACCGCCCGTTTATCTAGTTTTGGATGCGAAGTCTGATCCTTCTGATCCACGGTTCCCAAAAAAAAAATTAGATTTTGTAGAGCCTGTTTTTGCAGGCTGAGCATCCGTTTCGAGGCTCTGGCCGCGTCGCGAAAGCGGCAATGCTTGCTTGTCATGGTTCCCACCAACCTTTTTACCCAGCCTTGGTTGGTAGGGTTGCCTCCGTAGCCGCAGCATCATTACTTAGCCGGGGATCGAGCCTTATTTGCAGGCCATTGCACCGGCCCGTCCCTTGGAACGGTTGGTGCCCACGCCCCATCTAATATTTGTGCATCTAGGACCTCATCCCATTCCCCGAATTTCATGCGTTGGTCAGCTAGCAATTAAGTTTTGCTTTGTTCATTACCCATCCAACCAAGGACAGCCAACACCTGTTGCATGGACTCTCCAATGCCCCTAGCACATTGGTTGTTATGAATGAGACTAGGAGCTACCTGCCAAGTACACCGCCATGGCCCCTGAGCAATCACAACTCATCGCACCGACGGGGAGGCGAGGGAGTGCTACCTCAATCAACCTGAATCCCCCGGAAACCCCGGAAACCCCGGAAACTCCCGCCATCGACATACACGACGTGTCAAGCTCGATACCACTCAAACCCCACCGTTCGTCGCTAACACAGCCCTCATTCCGTGATAACGAGTTTCAATATGATACTGATGGAAACGTTCGAAATCCCTTGGCTCCAAACAATGATTTTGAGAGGCTAGGCGCCTTGGAACTTTCTGATCCAGTGTTGCCTCATACACGCCCGGTTCCAGGATCGGTTTCAGGCTCAGAAGATGATCGCTCGGAGGGCGTCAAAACCTTCACCACTGATCATCACTTTGGACTGGGCTCGCTGGATCGCCCTGCATCAAGAAGGTCAAACCAGGACACAAACTACGCTGTTCTGCAAGAGAGCTTTTCAGATGGCGCTGTCAATCCGCTATCAGGTGTTGAAGGGGCTGGAGGCGGGCTTTTGTTGTCTGATCATGATCCTCGACTACAGCATGAGCGCGCTCATCTTGAACCCGAGCAAATGAAGTCTGAAATAAGCATTGACTCCATTGGCAATCGAATCCGGCATTCGATGGAGGAATCTGCTGTCAACAAAGAGCAGTTCTTCCCTAATGATAAACTGGACGCCATAGTCAATGAGCACAATGTCCGCTGCATCCTGGAAACGGTAAAGCCGCCCCTTTCACAAGAACAGCTTGAAGCCACCGTGCAAAAGGTCTTATACGCTGGGGAAGAAGAACCAACAGGAATGCGCAGGATATTCGCTACATTTATACTCATGGACACAATCGACTACATTTTTGATTGTATTCGAGTCGGGGTCTATGACTTTAACCTCCCCTTATCATTCTCATGGAACGTGGATCGGAACAAATATGACCTTAACATGTTTCCTGATAATGAATCTCGACGTTGGTGTGATGAATGGCGCACCAAGGACATTTCTCACTTCGAAAAACAGCAAATGGCCATGTTGGCCCCGGTTCTCCAACAACCCGAGGACAAGTTGAAGCATTACGAACTAACTCATCAAACCATCCTTCCATTCCTCGAGCATAAACATAAGAACAGTGGCGGCTATGGGAAGGTCTTTAAAGTAAAAATTCACCCAGCTCACTGTAAATTCCTGCCTGATAGTGTAAGTCTGCCATCTTCCCGCTTTCTTCAAATCATACTGACCTTTTTGAATAGCCCTATACAGTCAGTAACTCCTACTTTGCAGTAAAGGCTCTAGATGTTAGCAAACGCGACGAATTTCGAGCCGAGGTTGAGATTTTACAGCGGTTTAGTGCCATTAATCAGCCACATCCACATCTTATCCAGCTTCTCCTGACCTATCAACACCGCGACAACTACTATCTACTATTTCCCTGGGCACGATGCAACCTGAAAGAATACTGGAAAGAGCTACCCCGACGGCCACTAACGCCGGATACCTTTTCATGGTTCATAGAACAATGCTTGGGGATCACCGCGGGGCTACGGAAAATCCACCGCGTAAGAAGTGACTCAACAGAGGCGGAGAGCCCAGGCATGCTAAGTCCCAACATGCACAAGATGAATGGAAAAAACTACGGAAGGCATGGTGACATTAAACCAGAAAACATCCTCTGTTTTCAAAAGGATGGCGATATTCAACTAGTCATCACAGACTTTGGACTCTCCCGCTACCACTCAAACAATTCCAAGTCTCACAGCATGAGTGTGAGGGGCTTCTCAGCAACATACAGACCGCCAGAATGCGATTTAAATGAATATTCAATCACGCAGAGATATGACATGTGGACATTAGGTTGTCTATTCCTGGAATTTGCATCGTGGCTGGTGCTTGGCAATCATCAAACAGAAGTTGTATTCGCTCGGGCAAGAGTGCACGATGACGCTCCTCATCAGATAAATGAAGACAAATTCTTTTACTCGAGCGGTAACCAAATTCCCAAAGTCAAAGATTCTGTACTCAAGGTATGTCCAGCCACGTCACCTAATATAACACATGGGTATGCTAAAACACACATAGTGGATATCGAAAATTCGGGACACTGAAGATTGCCCTCATTTTATCGATAAACTATTAGGTCTGATCAGAAATCATTTATTGGTTCCGAATTCCAAATACAGATGGGAATGCGGCCAAGTTCGTCGAGAGCTGCTAAAGATTCAGGAGCTGTTAAAGAACCCGCCAACTTCGACAAGAGGGTCGAACTATACACATTCAACACTACCCACCAATGAATCAGCGGTAAGCATTGATAGGTTCTGATTTCAGTATTGATTGTTCTGACATGAGTAATAGCCCGTAAAAGCACTCAATGGAGACAGGCAGGAAGCAGCATCCACTCCTGCTTCGCCAGCCCCTTTGACTCAGAAAGAGTCTGGCTCAACTATTTGCTCTTTACTGAGTCCAGACCCCAATTATTCGAACGATACTACGCCATATGACTCACAACTAGATTCAAGTCTTGTCCTGACCGGTAGAGACCGCCAAGGTCTACCAATGGCAGGGAATGCAGCCGATGAAGAACAGATGGAGAGCTTATTACGGGAAGACCAGAGCCCCATCCTGACATCAGAAACGGAGTTGAGAAGATGGATTGATGCAGCATTGGGAGCATCCAAAGCAACATCGTCCCCAGAACCACCGGTTGATGCTGAAACGTTGGCTTCCGACCAAGGGGAACTTTCATTCAAGGGTGACTCAAACATTGTCAAGCCAAATCATGACACTCCTCCCGCTATCGGATATGATTCAAGGCTTGGTGATGAAATGGGTAAGGACATAGAGGGGAGCAGTAACCTTACACCCAGTAAGAATGATTACTTTATTGAGCCAGAAGAGTGGAGAGGGCGGGACCGGTGGACAAGAAGGTTACGGGATGCTTGGCTAAGACGTAGGGGTCGAATCAAGGAACAATTGACCAAGTTTCTAAATTTGATACCCGGGAACAGGAATATCTAAAGGACGTAATAATACGTCATGCATCATTTGGTTCTCCTCACGTAAAGTAAAGACCCTTGCATGAGTTCAACTTGGTCAATTAAGAGAAGCGTCAAATTTTGTGCACCGGCGGGTACACCATATCTACATGAAACTATGAAACCTACAGTATTTTACCTTATCCATCCAGCTGTAATTACAGCCAGAAGAGAAATACACACTCGTATGATATTAGCCAAGTTCTGGCCGATCGGATATTCACTGTACAACACAAGACCAGCCAACGTTTGCAGGTTCGTATGCTGAATTCGCGCCCTCTTCACTTGCAAGACCCTTCGCCTTGTACGATGAAGGTTCAATTCCAACCCACAATCTGTGAAGATCTAGGTTTTCAATATCAGCTGTCCACAGCGATGGCGACGGAACTGACACTTTCCATCGGTGTCTATTGACTGCGGCCAGCAGCAAAGCCAGATTCAACTCCACGCTTTCTGGATTCTTGGCACATACAACAAAGGTTGTCAGAAAAAAGTTGGCAAAGGGCAGCCGGCTATTCAGCTCTTTGTGGACGTGATACTGCCATAAATGAGACGACTTGGGCATATCAAATGGAACAACGTTCCACCTAAAGAGATGGCCTTCGACAGTGCGGAAATTGGGGATGTTGAAGCCATCTGCTTGCATTGGCCACGCGCAGTAATCAGCATGCAGTCTACCTTTAGCAAAGACTGCATCCGGATTGGCTGCCTTGAAGGCCCTTGCAAACTTCAAAAGGCTATCAGGGGAGGGAGTGGCATCGGGCGACTCCAAGTACCTTTGGCGAAGCAAGCTATTGTCCAAGGGAGCAGTTGAATAGTCAAAGTAAATATCCTCGATACCGTCGGTTCCAGGTGATATGTATGAGCAGGCCTGTGTCGGCTGAAATTCCTTCAGCATCGTCACGAGCCCATGAGATTCTAAGTCGGCCAAAATCCTAGCTGTGATCAGGAGGTCCGACCTTGACTGCTTACTTTTCCCAAGATCGCTGATGAATCCGGGCGCTTCATCAAGAACGTTCCATGCCCGCACGCGATTGCCCTCGTAGTTGACATTTGGGACGCTGAGGGCTGCTGCGGGGGATAATTCCATGGACTTGTCCTCCAACCATTCGCTTTGCTGGTCTGCCGGAATAGAGAGTTGAGCGGCCCTACCGAGCATTTTTTGTATCGGGGACTCTCCTGTCAGCTGCGTCAAGGCAACTGCGACGTTGTCCAAAATTGAAAACTCGGTGCCGGGATTTCGGTCAATGATGATAAACTCGTAATAATTTCCGGTCATATTCTTGTCTCGAAAATTTCTTATTAAGGTGAGGTCGGAAAGAATGTCTTTGAAGGATGACTCGATGTACCAAAAGGCATCCTGCATCTCCTGTCCAACAGGACATGCTCGTCTCCGGTTCAGCCAGAGGCTCTCATTTATCTCGGGGCTCCGGGAAATCACGCGGTTAGATTCGCGGTCATATACCACTGTAATATAACGGTTGATGCGGCTCATGAGCTCCTTGATGAGCTTTTCGGCTTGAGGCTCGTTCTTTGTCATCCGCCCCACCAGATAGCAGCGAGATTGCCTCTCTATCGATGTCTCATCTTTGATGGCAGCACGAACTGACGGAGGATTTGAATTTCCTTTTAGAACACCAAAGAAGCCTTGCAGTGCAGCGAGAGGACACTCTTGGGACACATCGTTGTCCTTGTCTAGCCATCCCCCTTCACCGTTTTCTGTGGCACTGTATCGGTCTAAGGCAATTAACGTCTTGATCAGAGACATGTCTTCCGACCTGTAGCAGAATTGCTCAATATTCCACCAATTCGCGATGGATGAAAACCTCGCATACAAAATATCCCAAGCCTCGGCGGTCATACTGCGCACATCATCGTTGGTAGCAACACATTCGCCCAAGACAATTATTGATGCATCTATTGGGAATGAGACGTAATCGCAGACCGCATCGCGGAGCAAGTGCAGGGTGTCTTCACGCCCAAACTTTTCGAAAAAGTCAATATACTCGCTCACATCGGATGGGGAACAGCTTCTGAGAAAGCTATCGATGGTGGCTTTTTGCTTTGCCAAGGCCAACATGTCTGCATCATCCTTCCAAACCAGAAATTCCCGAAACACAAAGCGCAAGACTTGATCCCCGTCGTTTGTATCTCTTAGGGTTTTTGTGTCGCGCTCAAAAATCTTTCTGGCCGAGTCGTTGAGTGATGGGGCAACGCTGTAAAGCTTTGTCACGAGGCCGTCCAGGGTCGCGGCCATTTCTCGCTTCATCATTTTGACCGGGTGGTCTGGTGGCAAATGCTCGAGCGCAGACATGGGCATATTGGGGGATATTAGCGACGTATAGACGGAGAATTCCGATCTCTCTACGTCGCTCAAACCCGTTGCCTCCGAGATTGGAAATGGCTCTTGAATGTCGCCGCCTTGCGCGAGGCTGCGTTCGAGACTCTTTATCTCAGCCTCAAGCTTGAGGTTGCGCTTGGCCTGACCCTTGTTCTTTGCATATTCGCCAATGAACTGACAATTCAACTTATTTTTTAGAGTCAGGGTCTGTCGGCCCCATTTGGCCTTCTCTGTTCGGTGCTCAACCCGGAATCCCTGATCGTTCAGCCGAGATATGCGGCGATATTTCGCTTCTGAACCCTTGTAGCTTTTATAGAGGGACTTGTACTCCAGGTTGTGGTGTGCACAGAGCTTGTAGATGGGCTGCTGGGTCAGGTTACTGCACTCTTCGCCGGCCTCCGATACGGCGCCACAGAAGTGGTGTGTCTTTTGCTTCTGGATGGGTTCATTTTCGGTCATGGTTTGTGTCGTACTGTTGTATCCGACGTTGTATTTAGTAAGTATGATTTTTCAGAACCAGAGAGATATGGCCTTAATCTACACTATGCGCTGGACGTTGGGCGGTTGGGTTGCAGTGGGGGCTAAATCGGTACGGCTTCCAATTGGCCTGTTGATCATCTTCACTACTCACGTACGACACGTGGCACCGCCATGCAAGTTGAAATTTATTTGAGGCTGATGAATATGAGATGGCGATGTAACTTTTTGCCTATCGCCTAACCAAAAGCTACCTTGTCGCTTATTTTGAGGCGAACAGCGATTACCTAACAGATGCTAACGGCCCCTGTTGCTGTAACGTGTACCTATTGATGAGGGCAACCTCCATTCGGAGGAGCAACTAGGGCTCTCCAAGCGCCCTTGTGAACATGGTGTTCAAAGTTGAACTTAGCACGAAGCTGGTCGCCAATATATACGCAATTCATATCACCATTGTAATCAGCTTTGATCGACGAGATTAGACCTAGTCACCCGAATATTAGTGTTTAGGGACCCGGAAGCCGTACTAGCTTTGTGCAGATTCCATACACTTCATTGATCACTTATTGTATCCTAAGGCACGAGGGATTGCCTTGTCTATTGTTCTGATTGATGCTCTGCATTGATTTACACTATTGCCATTATAAAATAGTCAATGCTGGGAAATGGAGTGGAGTATAGGGAATATTCTGCGATCTACAAATGTACCTGCGACAAGACGCTCAACAGCGGTACCCATGATGACCTTCAGCATGTGCCTATAACAGAGCCCAATAGGGTCACATTGCTCCACAACCCGCGCGACCCGAATCCTTCTGTCGAACATTCTCATGCTCGAGACAGTCCCACCTTGATCTGCATTTCGCCGAGCACACATAAGCGAGCCACTCAAACCACCCCTGCGGTGCGCCACGATGGCTTCACTCGCTGCTCTTCCCTCCTCCCCCACCCTGCAACAGCCATTTCGCTCTCTTCAAAATGCACCAACAAAACACAACTGGACTGGCACTAGACTGGGAAACCGGACCGAACAGGGTTATGATATCACCCTAATGTAGATCAAGGTCCCGGAATTGTTTGAAACACAGCCAGCCAATCCTTGATCGATGAAAATACATGTGCCTCCAAAAGAATAAAAAGAGTATTATAAGTTGCTGGGATGGGTGTTTCATGAAACAACGAGTAGCAAGCAATCACACATTATTGCAAAGGCGACAGCATATTTGTCACGATAGCACAATACTAATGGCGGCGCCTGCCACCGATATGGCTGTAAAAATACGGGTAAGGCAAGAAGAAGCACTAGAACTTTTGGTGCTGCTGGATGTACTGCTCTCGCCGGACGTGGTTTGAGTGTTTTGAGCTACATCGGCATCGACAGTAGCCTTGTTCGAGGCTGTATGTGTGGCGGTGAGCAGATCCTGGCCAGCAGTGACAGTGATGGGCGACCAAGTAAAGTTGTCATAACCAAACCCGCTGAAAAATGGGTGAGGGGAAGTGTAGGTCGCTGTGGGCGTTCTATCGTTGTTGCCACCAATGTTGATGGTGGTGCATTTCTTTGCGACGGTCCGGGACATCTCGCAGTGAGCAGAGAACTCGAATGGGTGCACATCATCGGGATAGTTAAGATGAAAGTCGAAGTTACCTGTCGACGCAGCGCCTGGGGGCAGCGTCTTGCTGGCCCAAGGGCCAAGTATGACGGTGTAATTGTAGAAGCCACACTGAGTCATCGGCTCCTGGTCCAGGTCGCAATTTAGAACGTAAGTGGTTGCGATGCGATCGGCGCCAATCACTTCGGCGTTCACCTTCATCGCATCCATGGGAGTGTTGTATAGGATCGACGTAACGACTGGGGGGTGACATTGTGGCGAAGGAGTGTGATTAGTTGGTAGACGAGAACTAAATTCGGAGGATTTGCAGACGATCGATTCAAAAACTTAAAAGGGCGAGTCGATGAGTGAAAAGGGAAATTTTGGCACTGCGATCTGATGAGTTTAAATTCAAGATCAAAATAGCAAGGGACTGTTTTTGTTGTTGGTTGGTTCGGCATCTTAGCACTGCGGCCCACCTGCTTCATTAGCCACTTCACACTATCTCGGAGCCAATTTCCTTTTCTCACGATTCCATTATTCCGCCTTCCATCTAACACATACAATCATTGCTGGCGTGCACATTTATTTGGGCTTTGATCCGCAAATGTTGAAAATCAGCCTAAAGACAAAATATTCCAATGTGATGAGCATCAAGATGATCGGATATGGACTGTTTCTGTGTCTGGTACCGATGCCCCTTGTCTGTGGATCATGTTAAGGCACTTCCGCAAGCCCAACCCACTTCTGTGAGCAGTTGGCGACACCGACTTGTAGCCAGGGATCGTGGTGCTCAGAGATCAACTGCCCCGACTCGCGTATAAGAAGAGGGATGTAAATAATCGAAATATTTCCTTGTTACTTTCAGGAGAGCTTTTGAAACTGGACACAGCACTACCAAGGAAAAATTTCATACGAAAATCGACCCATGCCGTGATCCTCTCGAACCTGGACTTGAGTGAGGGCGCTCGCTTAAGAGCTTCAGCACAGACCTAGCAATAGTTCAGTTTCTCAGTTTGGGTAAGATCTACACTCTCGCAAACAAGTGTTGGCCTGAGCACACGGGCGGAGGCGAGCCTTCCAAGAGATTTGTCTCATCATAGTGGGGATACCTAGTGCCGCTTAAATCCGTAGAATAAACCCTGACAATAAAAAGCGATCCAAATGTGCAGTGTATGGGCTTAAGCGGGAATAATAAGGCGTGGTTAATGTGGCTGCAGAAAGTTGTCAGGCGTTGGAGCTCCATTTGTTTCAGTTGGCAACATGAACAAGGCCATTTTGTAAAATAATAGACCTTAAGGGGGACGGAGTGAGATCGATTGGAATAGCTAGCGCTGGAAAATAGACATTCGGTTCATGCATCCATGCATCATACAACAACGCATGACTTTTCCGTGTGGTTAAAAGTGCTGGCGAGATATGAGGCGACAAAATGTTGGTGGCAACAATCACGAGATGGTTAACACTTATCCATCATCACAAAAGAAACATGCGGCATGAAACGTGTTACGTCGGGGTATTACACAAAAATTGTAATTAGATAATCCACTCTTGAGTTCTAGATGAGTATCGTTTCGCCTGTTCCCCCGTCCTCACTGGAACTAAACATCATACCCTATACACTGCACGCTCTAAAAGTAATTAGCGATATCCCTAGCGAGATGCGAGATAGAGCTCTGTTCTCGGGAGGGTCTGTGCGGGCTGCTCATGCAACCACTGGTTGAGCAAGGGCATCGATTGGATAGGTGTCTTTTGGCGGGCTTTTCGGGTCTCCTAGAATGATCCGCATATTATTCACACCTGGCTGGACATAGAACTTGGACCTGGTGGTGCCCTCGATTGTACACTGCAGTGCAACACCCCGCCTGGCTGGCCCAGAGCATTTGACGTATTGGATATCCTGATGCAATACATCATGTAGAGATTGGATGGAATCGGAATTCCCCGTGATGAGGGGTGAGTCAGCAGTCTTGGGGTTGTAGATGACGTAGTATTCTCCGACTTGAAGTCGGTTCGTTGATGCTTCAATTGAAAAGAAGCCAGGTGGTTCAGCATTGATGAGGTCCGCTACTGGCGCTACCATCAGATCGTTGCCGGGACCTATCGTCATGGTCCGCAGAACTTGGCCATTGGCGTTTGAATTGGCGCTATTGCTGCCGACGAGAGAGAATGCGCCCAAGGCGGCAGGCAAACTGCCGGCCGTGCTGGTTGTAGTACTTTTGGTGGTTGGTAAACCAGTGCTTGTTGTGTGTGTGGTAGTCGAATGTCCATAGGTCGGTGCGCTCGTGCTAGTTGAATGGCTTTGACCAGCTGTACTTTTGCTGGTTGAGTAAACTGGAGCTGATAGAACGATGTACGGCAATGTAGATGAATGTGTGCTAGGGGGTAAAAAGATTGGGTGGGCTGCCTTGTTCCCTTCCGTGCAGGTAGTCGTCGTTGACGATGAGTCCTTCTGTAGCGCTTTCCCGTAGCCATGGCCGTGGCGATGGTGTCTACGGCCAAAAGCCGGGGAGGCAGCTATAGTTATAGCTAGTAGGAAGAATGAAGGGCCGCGCATTATTTATGGTGCTCGGGACTTTTGATGGTCGATTGCATAGCATGGAAGGCACTGCAGATCAATTCTGTCCAGATAAAAAATGACTGGAATCAGATGAAACACACTGAAACCCCGTCTGGAGGCACAAGTGGATGTGTGTTCACCAGTCGCAGATGGGGAAGGCATCTTTAATACTAGGCACATGTAATAAGGTTCCCCCGGACCACACATCAAGGTTAGATCGTTCGCAATGCTACTGAAGTCAATTGTGAGGATGAGGGGCGGCGGCGGTGGCCTTTCCCCAAAACGTTGATGTCTTCTCCTCTGTAACAACTAATTCCATGCCCCAGTACCTTGAAAGAAAGTAAAAGAGCAAAGAGAAATGATGTTACGTGCCTAATGTAAATCGGAAATAGAACCCGAATAGTGTGGGATAAACCCTTGCGCGGTGGGCTTCTTCACATCCTGATGTTTGCCTCATATGGTGGTAGCTTTGGACTAGTAGATCATGTCGTGGCCAACCGAACCATAATTGATCCACGGACGTGCCGAAACCCAGTTCAGCTGCCGACAACAAACCACTGATCCTTTGCCAACTTCGATGTAAACAAGGTGCGAGCTCCGTTGTACAGGCAGCGGCCATTTGGCCCAATTTTCTTTACATCGCTTCCTGGTGCTGGTGCTGGAGAGCGACATCTAAGGAGGTCATTATGGTCCATTTGAGGACTTGAGCCTCCTAGTCCCCATTGTCATGCATGACCATGGGACCAAATAAGATCTAATGTTTTAATTCACCTGCAAAATACGACTAGGACAGCGTGCAGGTGTAGATAGCTTATTTATTCACATCCACCGATAGTGGATAAATAAAATATTCTACAAAATGCCTTGGACGTTGCGGTCCTCGGCCCCATCCACCGCCTCGGTGTTGTTACCGAGCAGGATAAAAAGGTAATAGCACATGGACCCATCCACCACCGTTTCCTTCCATGTTGATACAAATAATAGCTTTTAAGCGCTAGAGATCTGTTGAATCAGGAATCGTGGAGCAGAAAACGACGCGTCATCCAGGTAGAGAAAATGAGCGGGCAAGATGAAGAGGGTTCCGTAACAAACCGCATCAGCAAGCTCGCAGTAAACCTTGGTTCGGGAAGTGGGATAATTCGGGATGCGACCGGCGTTCTGCAAATTCTTGGTATAACCAAAAAGAACAGCACCCTTCACTTGGTTTTGGACAGTTGATCCCAGCTCAGAAAGAGCGTTTCCAACCACTGCTGTTCCTTGGCTATAGAGAGTTAGAAACAGATTACAGTGAAGTCATAGATTACACACCTGTACCCGCCTGTCACAACGGGAGTATTGGGACACTTAGTGTTAGCCAGGTTGAAGAGCCGTTTGGCCTCATCAATTGACTCCCTGTTCGTGCCAAGCGGTAAAAAGTTGGGCGACAGGCCTGCGGTGTATGCTCCACCCACGCCCTGGATCCAAATTCCATTGCCATACTGCGCCTCAAGGGCGGTGGCAAGGGCGGGACCCGCAGTAACTCCCTACAAGTGCAATGAGTAAGGGTTGAAGGCATAGTGTATTAGATACTAGTACTTACCATGTTCCCGGCTTCAGTGGACCCTCGAGCAAAAATCAAAATGGCTTTGGGGCAGCTGGAGGAGCTTCCACTTTCCAGGTCATTGCGGGTGCTGACCTGGCGAGCTTCAATGGAAGTAGTCAATCCACTGCGAGCCTCCAAAGGGCTCTCATCTGCTCCCGAAGAGGTGGGCAACGCGCTTGCGGTTGCAACAATTGCGAGAATGATGGTAAAGAATTGCATGTTGGAGGCTTCAGGAAAGGGGCAAGGTGAACAAGTTCTTGGTCTTGATGTAGTGGATTTACTCTGATGTCAGGATCTGTCAGTGATGAAGAAGATAACATTGATTTGTATAGACAATGACCTGGCTTATATAGAAATTTTGTGCAGATTCAAAACTCGAATCGACGACCAATCTGTCTCGATGTCTGAATACCCAATCTGGGGTGCATGCACTTGTTCACCAACTGGTTGCAACCTTGCTTACGGGCCAAGGCTCAAAAGGTCAAGGGGAGGTGCCCTCGATCATATGACTATCGCAAGTTGACATCGTAAAAGGCAATTCGGAAAGCCTCCGTTGACCATTTGGTAGTAGCAGATTTTGGGTGAGTAGGTGTGAGATCGGGAGATTTGGTCTGGTTCTAAGGCCGTCGGGTTCCAGAAATCCCACTGGT
Organism: Calonectria honghensis; assembly: GCA_013403855.1. Classification (NCBI taxonomy): domain Eukaryota; kingdom Fungi; phylum Ascomycota; class Sordariomycetes; order Hypocreales; family Nectriaceae; genus Calonectria; species Calonectria honghensis. The sequence goes on from VTGB01000024.1 coordinate 507,763, forward strand.
CTGCCTGCCTCGGTATATGGCACTTATATTTGACTTTCCTTGTCCATCTAAGTATCGTGGAGGGGAATTCTAAGGTCTGAACGGTATAGCTCAATCGACAACCTGCTGGTGTGAACCCCACGGACAACTAGACGATATTATGGCCCGTGAAGTGCAGCACCGTCAATTCTAAAGCTCCAAATATGTAAAATTATCGCGTAGAATGATATCAGCTTCGCCCAAATCTGACCAAATTCTTTCTGCTCGTTGTCAATATACATGAAACAGCCGAATGCCGCCACAGCAGAAGGGATGAACAGAATCTCATGCACACCGATGAGAGCATTGGAGATGGACGAAAATTACATATACCCACCAATCTTGAGGTCCCTCAGAAAATCAGAAAAACCAGCGTCTTCAAAGTGGCTTCATGCATAACGGGGTACAGACGATTGTCGCGTGATGGTGAAACCGCGGTTGTCCCCGCATTCCCAACTTCCTGGGAGTAGACGGATTAGGAAGTTCCACTTCCATTTTGGGTTAACGGAAGAAGCCAACACATTTTTGCCAAGGGGCTAGGGGATATTCTGGGGTTTGAAAACTGTAGCAAATGGCATTTTTAAATGCGAAATAATACGCTGAGCCGAGGTTCGTTTCTAGCTGGGACAATTAGGCCCATTGGGCTGTTCTGCACATCTAATAGGCGCATGTTACATTCACCTCGAAATCACAATCAACCACACATCAAATATTCACTTGGAAAATAATACTAGGTGAAGACCAACAAAAACTAACCATTAAAATGGTAAAGTTGGGATATTGGTGAAGAATTGTATCAAGATAGAAATTGTTTCCAGCTCAGCTTCTCAATTTTTAACTAGACCAGTATCCAATATGGAATACACTGTTGGTGTATTCTTGCGATCACTTCACTTAGCCTCACCTACCAGATCGGGCTCATGTAGCGATTCCAATCGATATGGAACCTTCTGTGGAGGCTAACACCCATGCATTCTCCACACCCAGTCTTCTCTACATTAGCCTCGTTCATGACAGGATCCAACCTGACACCCTCATAAAAAAGCAAAGACGAGCCTCGGCATCTTGCTGGACCACGAGGGGCAAAGGGACCAAGCCGAGGTTTCGCAATAAGCTTACGCTCTTGGACCCACCTAAACCACTGTCTAAAGGGCTCTATTCCTTGGAAGCAGGGCTGAAAGTGGTCTTGCTTATATTAAATTGGAGTTTTGACAATAAATGGCCACCTACTCTCAATGTAGGAACACCACTGATGCATCTAGCGCCATTCTTACTTCTACCCCATGGTCCAAGTGTTTACTTAGCATAGAGAGGACCTGAGGAGCTTTTTCTCCACATGGGCATTGCAAAAAACTTTTTTTGAGTGATATTAGGGGGCGACAAGGCAGTGGTACCGTTATTGCGTCAGAAGGTAGAACGTAAAAAGAAAAGAAAAAAAAAGCAACAATGTCGAAATGGAACGCCAGAAGCCCAAGCCGATTGATTAAAGGCTGTCAAAAATGACCAGAATTGTTCACGGTCCGGCCCGGGTGATTGGCATTTAGTGAAACCCCCGTCCAGCTGGGTATTGCACCATCTCACCAAACGTTTTAGAATTGAGCTGGCAGGCAACCCATCGATTGGTGCAAAATTGAATGTGGAACCACGTTTAATATATTGATCAGTCTGTAGGCATTGAAGGGAAGCCGAGGTTGGAAATTGATGCTTTTAATCTGATGAAATAGGGAAAGGTGATCAAGATATAAAAACAATGGTTCAGAATGTCAAGTCCAACCTCGAATCATCACACCTCAATTCCAATTCACTCTTCTCACATCATTACAAGACCTTTTCTCCAATTTCGAAGACATTTTCGCCGTCCACTTTTCAACATGAAGTTTATCAACATTCTCTCTTTGGCTTCGGCAGTCGTCGCGACCCCACTAGGTGTTGCCCAAGAAAAGCGCCAGACCACTGGAATAACCGCCAACGACTTTAAGACTGGCGGATGCAACAGTATCATCTTTGTCTGGGCTCGTGGCTCAACCGAAGTTGGAAACATGGTATGATGATGGATTGATTGCTGGGCTTATAACAGTCTAACCGTGCGATGATTAGGGCACCGTTGTTGGTCCTGGCGTTGCCAACACTCTGAAGCAAGCATTCCCTGATAAGGTAGCTGTTCAAGGAATCGACTACTCCGCCGCATTATCCACCAACTTTCTTCCTGGGGGCGCCGACCCAACAGGTGTTTCCAATATGAAACAGATCATTGGCGATATCGTCAGCAAGTGCTCTGATTCCATCATAGTAACTGGTGGATATTCGTACGTTTAGTTCATGATCTTCCATTACCACACTACGACCAATATGGCTAACTCATTCGAACAGGCAGGGCGCTGCGGTCAACCACCGCGCAATTGAGGACCTTTCAGAGGAGCAAAAGAACCGCATTGCCGGCGTCGTCACCTTTGGAGACACTCAATGGCGCGCTGATAAGGGCCAGATCCCTAACTTCCCTCCCGAAAAGGTCAAGATTATCTGCGCAGAGAATCCTCGGGACACGGTTTGCGATGGCGTCCTGACCGCCGCCGTTCTTGCACCTCATCTGTCTTATGGAGCCAACGCCAAGGAGGGTGGCCAGTTTCTTGTTGAAAAGATCCGAGCTGTCCAAGGCGCATGAGAATTTTCTAAGAGCTGATGCCAGTTCGGCGCGCATGTATATTTTCGGATTTTTGACTGTCTGAATCCTTCGAGACCTGGTGCTTGGGTTGGTGGAGCTGGTCTCCTGAAGCGCACGGTTGTCAATATCTGGGCGGTGTGGTTGTAGCAGAAATTCTTTTGTACTTTTTTTACCATGAAATCAAAATTGTTGGCCGCAAAAGTCTTCCGTTCCAAATTGTGACTTCCAGATTGTGACCATCATCAGGCTCTGATCCCCCCAACATATGGACCAGTGAGGCAAGCAAACACGGAAGTCTGGGATTATCTGAATTCATCATGTGGTTACATCAAATCAAAACTCAAATCGATGAAGCGGGATATTCAAATTAGGCACTGGTAAACCCGACCAACAACCCAATAAGACCCATCTATCTTCTAGCCTTATCAAAATCCACAAGACGAGCAAAATCACCGAAAAGAATTGTGGAGATGCAGTAAAATACAAATTCAAACGATCCATTTAAACGTTTGATGCTCAAAACATGTTACATATTTGAAAGAAAAACTGAAAGAACCGCTGTATAGGCAGCTGATACCACCATCATCTCTAGATTAGATGATCTCAACGTGACCGATACAAAGCAGGCAAACAGAATTACACAGAACGATACGATTGCAAGTTGCGTGCTCTTTCGTGCTTGATATGCCAAAACACTCAACGGCACTGTAAAGAAGACACCTGTTACTCCTGCGATAATGACGCGACCGATAATATCTGAGATTAATGTGTTATTCTGGGACGACCAAGCAGACTGGCTTTGTCTTTCTGCGGCGGTCTCAGTGTCTCCCTCAGCCGACTTTGATATTCTTTTATATCGCAGTAGCCGCAAAACATGGTGGATGCAGCGTTGTAATGGATCTTGACGCACGCGAGTGCTCTGGTCTACCCTCACTAGCCTTGTTTTATATTTTTCATGCAATGTGAGATCCGTCCTCATGAATGACAATTTTTCATCATCCAGCAGCGAAAAGGTTTCCATCGACATGATTGAGTTGAACGCAGCGATCGCATCATCTGTGCCGTATTTAGCGAATTCCTGTGCCCTTGTCAGATATTGACCTACCGTAGTCTTTTAATAGTGTACGGAGATGTTTTATCAATTCGCGTGAAATAACCTCCTCAGCCTTGGGAACAGACTCGTCCTTTTTGCAATGCCGAATACCTAGCCTGTCATATGCAGTAGGCTCCAAACCCAGCCCCAAACCGAGCTGGTAAATAAGGTGGTCGATTTCCGCAATTTCTGCCTCCAGGTACCGCAAATTTATCAGATGTGTGGTTTTGAATCGCCGAAACCCATGCAAGGTCAAGTTGCTATCTGCTGTACTCGCCAACCAGTGATCGGCGAATTGCTGCCTCAGGTCTTTAACATTCTGGCAGTATTCCATTGAAAGGTAGAAGCGCAGGCCAGTCGGTGATTCGCAGCGCGCAGACTCTCGAACGCCAAAAAAAAGAAATTTCGAATGCAGGCTTTCACAAAACCTAGCGATGAAAGGAATGGGGCAAGAAGGGCGTATATATGGGAGAAAAAAAATCCTCGAGGCGGGAATGGTCACAGTCCCAAGGCTTCATTCCCATTGCCCTCGTTGTTTGCCTTAACTGCACTGTTGGGGCAGGATTGTGGCTGTGGAGTCCAGCTGCTGACAGCCTTGATCACCACAAGCCACCACTGGCAAGCCGAATCGCAGCAAGGCGGACATGGCGGGTCGCAAAATAAATGGCACACCATAAGAGCGAGTGAGAGAGCGCAGACAGAATAAACTCTGCAAATTCCAATACTAACTGTGGGTTCATTCCCGGGTTCTTAGTAACGCAGTTAAGGTCACAGGGTTAGCAGCTGCTAGGGGGTTCTTTCTTGCAATAATGATCGTTGTTCTTGTCTAAGCTTGCGAGCTGTGAGGGGTCAAATGTGGTGTCGTGGGCAGGTCACGTGACGAACATCCCTCCCGCCGGCTTGTTACGTAATCAGGTTTTCCTCCTCAAGCCGGTATGAATGTAATCCCTTAATCCAACGTTCCAACACTAACCTATACCATATCTGTTCGGAAATTTATGTCAGCCTCTTTTGGTGTGCCATTTATTTTGCGACCCGCATGGCGGACTACTCTGGTGGGCGGTGGGCGGTGTGTGGTAATTTCACCAATACCCGGCGGGTCCACCATATTTCCCGCCTCTCCTCTGGAGACGGGCGGGCCTAATGAGCCCAGTGAGCCTGCGAGCGCTGCTGCTTGGTCACGCCACCGGGAACTTTCTCTGCCGCCGCTCGTCAGCTAACCCATGGGCTTTTGCAGGCCACCCAAACAACGCCCCGTACCTTGGTCACACACGACTGCCTCCCAATCCCAATAATTTGTAACGTGCAAATCTGGACACAACTCATCGCGGCGTTGCTCTGTACCAGACCCGGACTAGTTACCCAGTGTGAGTCTCAAAGTCGAGGCTCCTTGCGTGTACCCTTTTTAGGCGCCAGACCTGAGACCTTGCAAATGTAGTTCTTTGCTGCCATTTCCTTGACTGTGCGGAGATAGCGGCGAGGCGTTGAGTTCCATATCGTCAGAATTTGCACTGGTGCTTCCATTGTAGTCCAACAATAACATTCAGATATCCTCATTGGCCTGAAAATAGCCTGTTAATGCACTGCTTCCCCCGCACATGGACAAGTATTGCCCTTCATTCTTTCCCTACGGGCTGGCATAGCCGCCGGTGAGCACAAAACCACAGTCAGTAGACGCCAGCGTGCCATTCTCACCTCATCCCCCTACACAGTCCACCAACATGGCTCTGACATTAAAAAAATAATAGTAAAGAAAATCATTCCACCAGCATAAACATGCGACTGTTCAAACTGGGAATAATTTTGTGGTCTCTTGGTGTGCGGGCATTGGCGTGCCATTTACCCGGGCCAGGCGCGTGGGCGGGACGCAGCAGCGTGTTACAGCTCACAGGGGTTGGATAACGGAGAAGGTGTACCTTTTGTATGGATTTCGCCAACCAACATCCTCCGAACACATTGCACGTGCGCAAAAGTGGTCTCCCACTTACTTTTTAGATCAGGACCACTGTCATCTGTAACAAAGAATAAGCAATCTGACTTTATACCTGCACGAATGAATTCAAACAGACTAAATTGCAGTATTTACTACTGTTCGGTCGCTGTCCAATCCCCCTGTAGCCCGCAAGATTCCTGAAACATGGTGTGGTTGCAATTTTGTAAGTAGATAAGCAGCCTCTTAGGGTGACCTGCACAATCAGCTCTGTCTAAAACAACCTTTTGAAGGTTTGTTACTGCCGGCCAAACATTCGTTTTTATCTCCAAAGAAGAGAGAGAAAAACACAATAAATTCATATTCTCATTCGTTGACTGAGGCGAACGATATATCTCTGTTTGTTTGCGGTAAACGGGGTACATGACGGGAAGCTGACAGGGACACCCTAGTGCAAGCCACTCAGTTAAAACCTGCAGGGGTTAGGTTGCACCCCTTTGTACGAAGGGGAAGTACCGTGTCTTGTGTCGGCGCTTCCATCATGGGCGTACAGAACCTTCAGATGCGCTTATTGGTTAGCGTGGTACGCGTGGGAGGGATGGCCTAATCCAGCAGATAGGACCGAGAAATGGTTGTGCGACGCCACCTGACGCGGTTGTTACAGCCTTTGCTTCTTCCCTGACAATGGCCGGTTCTGGGTGCCTCCGATGGGTGGTAGATCACAAAAGCATGGATGGCAGTACTATGCTACTTAATGAATTTAATGGTAGCTGGGATCTGGTTGATGCCACATTTGTGAAAAGGGCAACCCGCATGCTGCGACTCCGCCCTTTTCTCCGCCTTCTCCTTCACCTCGTTTTCATCAATCGAGGTTTTCGGGCACGCCCAGCCATCCACCCTGTCTCTCGTCTCTCTTCATATGTCCAGACTACGAAACGCCATGTCGAACCCATGTCAGTATACAGCAGGCTGGATCTGCGCTTTGCCTCTCGAATTCAAGGTCGCGCAACTCATGCTGGAGAAACCCTACGAGCCGAAAGAATCATACCTGGAGGGCAAATACCGTTGTGCCCTGGGTACGATTGGACGATGGAATATTGTCATTGTTCTCTTAGCTGATGGTCCCCACGGCGCAACATCTACGGCAGAAGTGGCAAGGCAAATGATGAAATCGTTCCCAACCATGTTGGGGGCTTTGCTAGTTGGCCTTGGCGGTGCGCCATCTTGGAAGTGGAAAAACGGCGAGATTTGTCAAGGTGACCTTGTGGTTGGCACTACCATGTACCAGTATGACGTTCATCATCCAATTTCCGGATCAGCTGAAGCCTCAAAGAACCCAGGTGTGGCGTCCAACAATTCGATGCAATTCTCTCCACTCGATAACACCTCTGGCGGACAAGACTTTGGTGACAGTGTTGGTAGTAGCCAAAACAACAGTGTATTTCCAAGAGACGCAATGGATCTACCACCCACGAACAGCACTGGCATCCTCAGGACCGAATCAACTAGCAGCCCGAAAGATAGGCCGCTGGATCGAAAGATTACAACCTATCATTGCCAACTGTTGAACACACCACTCGTGGAAAGTCCTAGCCATTGCCCTGTCGTCCGTTATGGTCGTGTTGGCACGGTGAATCAGCCAATACAGAAAGGGGTGTTGGGCAATGAGCTGGGAAGACAAAACGATATTCTATGTTTTTTCGAAATGAAACCAGACCCACTTCCGGAGATCATTGGCTTTGCTGTTATCCGCGCCGTATTCAACTATCAAGATGACGAGGAGGGAAAGTTTTGGCAGGAGTATGCAGCAATGACATCGGCCAAATACGCAAGGGACCTTTTGCTACAGGATAATATTTTCGGAATGCCCCCTCTTGAGGTAAAAATGGAAAGGACAATTAAAGGCATACACTTTGGTTGGTTTGACCTGTGTCGATATTTGCAAACACAATGTCTGATTACTTATAGAGCAAAGGCATGCTGCAAGCTTCGCCAACTACAAATTCGAGTCGGTTGAGAAGCCTCGTCGATTTTTCCAGCAGGGTAGGGTTTTTGCTATGTTTTGGGTAGAGCCAAGGCTAGGCCACGAAAAAGCAGACCTTCAATCCCATTCAACAGTTGACCAGGAATATCTGGAGAATAAGGCCTTCTGCGAAGTCCGAAGATTTATCGTTGTCCATCAAACCTATCGTGCCTCAATATGTGTGCCCATCCAGACATATAATGGTAAAGGCCTACAAAAGAATGGCATCAAAATTCAGGACCATGCAAAGGTGTATAGGTTTGGAGACGAGCCACCAGCCGATGAACACGATCTCTCCCCGAGAGACCCAATCAGCATTGTAATGCAGGATAATGGGGGAATGAACCGGTTACACCCAGCATCTGTGGTGAACCTTGGAAAGCTTTATACAGTGGAATATGGCGTCCGGGTGATGAACGTTGGCTTCGTTCATAGAAGCCACGGTTTGAAACTTCAACTCAACTGGAAGACATCCAACACAAAGGATGCTGATTTGACTTGCACTGATGATATTGGAAATAAAGGTTGCTCGACTCAGACTGAAGGGCAGACAATAGCCAACCTGTCTGCTGCGATCACAGAAGAAGAGCAAACAAACAATAGCATAAAAGCGGTGCCTGATAGCAGCAATATCGTGCCGGGTACGACGAATCTCGTGGTAAGCCTCGCTAACCCCGCGTTTTCAAGGCTGTCAGGAACCCCTATGCTTGGCAATGAGTTCTATTCAGCGGACAATTCAAGAATTAAAAGGTCAAAGCTTGAAGCCGATATGAAAAACGGAGATTGTGGAGAGTTTTCTCCCTCTTGCCAACCTAACTGTTCTGCAAGACCTGAACCTAACGTTTCCGAAAGTCCGACATCCCCAAATGTACGGGGAGGCTTCAAACCCGATACACACCAAGGTTCGGGAACAAATGGCTGGCAGAAGACGTTGAAGAGGCGATTAGACCCCGGCTCAGAATCCGGCCCAGACCTTGGCAACACCTACTACGAGGGATATCACAGCAAGGACATGTCTAGAGGCTGGGCCTGTCCCTTCTTTCGCCTGGATGGTTGTAGATTTGTCGAGTGCGGGCTGCACAAACTGTCAAACTTCTCCGACCTCATCCAGCATCTAAAGCTGCGACACACTGAGCCAAAGAAGGCATATTGTCCAAACTGCTTTTCCACATTCAGAACGCAGATGGACCGCGACTCACATTCCCAGGGGTGCAAGAATGACGCACCTCGTGAGTTCTTTGATGCATCCGAGTTTGAGAAACTTCGTATTGAACTTAAGCTGCCAAGAGAGAAGCTGGAGGAAAGGCTCAGCAACAACAATATCACTGCCAATTTCGATTATGGCGAGCTCAGGTGGTATTTTATTTGGCATTCACATTTCAGCAAGGATCAACATACGTCACCGTATATGAAACACCTTGTATCGGAGATTGCGGGCCTTCTTCGTTTTCATAACCAGAACGAATTATCATCTGCACTATGCAAGAATACAGAATTGGAAAAGGTGCAGGACGCAGCATACAAATGTGCTCCGCTCCCACGCCACTGGCTTCCTCACCCTTGTGACCACGCCAATGCCGTTCAGGGTTTCCGCAAGGTGCCGTGAGCTTCTTCAACGGGGCTCCTTCATTAGGCCAGCGAAGCCACCGCAACTCCAGCTCCCAACGGCTATAGTCACTGCAATCAGCCTGACCCTTCAAATACCAACCCACAACCATCATCTAATACCGGCACTGTGGCGAAACGGACGAACTAAAATCTAGGATTTGAATTCTCCTCTGGTCTTCATATCCAGGCCATCGCATCTTGCCCCATGAAGGGTGGAGTTAAGTAATACTCAAGCTATTGTGAATGAATGAACTTTGCTTTCTACGAAGGAGATGTATCGTGGTACAAGGTAAGGGATAGTTCAATACAGCCCTGGTGTAAAGGGCTTAGGCCTTTGGCCTAAGCCTATAGGGTAGGAGGCGGTGAACTATTAAGCGAGATAAATAAGGAGGCGAGGAGCGATTGGACAGAGGAGGAACCTTCTCCTGTAAGAATACGAATAACATGACTTGACGCCTAAGAGCAGCCGCCTTAGGGCCAGTCCATTACACCTGAACATTGCCTAAACTAATATTTTCGAAAGCGCTGCTGATATTTCGGTATTGATGGATACAAGACCCTGATCTTGACATAATGCCAACCTAAGGATAGGCAAAGCTGTTGTGGGAACTGTTGCGAGGGCTGGTACGAGGGCTGGTACGAGAGCTATTGTGACGGCTATTGCAAGAGCTGTCGTGAGAGCTGTCGTCATTGACCGCTTACTTCAACGGTTGTGGCAAGAGTTGCTGCTAGCTTTTGCCTCCGGCGGCAGGCCTCTCCTTGGTCTGGTCCAACCTCCACTATAGGTCCGACACAACCCCCGGCTTAGGAAGGCATGGACTTTGGTGAGGATACGTACCACGATACGTACTCTTCAGAGTTGACCAATGGCTAAAGAGTTGCAATTGATCTGACCGGTCGCCGAAGAGGACTTTTTAGCGCAAACCTAGATGGGCTAGTTTTAAAGAGGCAAAGCTGGAAGCTGCAGCCCTTTACTCCGTGTTATAGGCTCTTTCTTCTAGTCAGATTTGCCTAATTATTCAACCTCGCATCCACCCCAAGTTACCAACTGGCGACGTATCTTGGGTGGGGTCACCACCCTTTGATGCCATCCAAAATACTCAAACTACATTCTGAAAGAAGTAGTATAGCTGTAAATTCAATGTGATGTTTCTGGATTATTACACCTATAGGTAAATGATATATTTGGATGCTTTGGGTTTTAACTCCTACAATGTAAACATTTACCAGCCAGCCTCGGTACACCGACACCCGCCTTGAACAGACAACATGGACCCAGAGTATCCGCCCAAGATCAGAATTTTCTGTGCATGAATAATTTAAAAAAGTATCCATATTGTAGTAAACCAATTTTCCCATACTTGTGATTCCACTACTTGCCCTAGGGTTGGCTCTGCCTAATTCTATGTGTAGCAGTGAAAATGCACTTCCATAAGCTTGTCGTTGAGAGGAGTGAACACCATCGCGTCACCCTCCAGTAATTTTCAAGCGATGAGATGCCCCGCTTCTTATCTTACACTACCATCAGTCACATCGTGCGTAAGCCAGACTTGATATGTTGCCGAAAGGTCAGACAGAGATTGCCTAAGTCACCTGGCTATTACGTCTCCCACTCGTGAGTTTTTCTAAATACTTCCCTGTCCCCGCGGCAGGGACACCCCCAAATTCCTGCCACTTTCATCATTCTATTCACAGCAATGTAAGCCTACGGACCATATTGTGATGGTTCTTATGCTCTACCAGACTCCAACTTATTGTTCACATACCCTCCCTGATTATAGTGACAAACTGAAATTCCCACATGATCCTTTTCCATTTATGCCTATATGGACGTTCTCAGAGGCCCGCTGGACATTTATGCGGTCATTCCGATAGCTGCTCAGCTGAGACAAACTGCCATTGATATCAAGCGATTTCTTGAAACATTGTCTGGTGCGCCAAAGGAGGTTACTCGTCTTACAAATATTCTATCGACCATTCAGATGATCGCAAATGATACAAAGAATTTACTCGAACGGCAAAAGACGAATGGTCAAGTCTTTAACTACTCCGCTAGTATACATGTTGCATTAGAAATCTGCCAGGACAGGCTCGGTGTTATCAAAGATGGCCTAAAATGTGCTGACAAGATGAAAGCAGATGGGCCGATCATGTCGCGAAGCTGGGCACAGTTTCGTTTGACATGCAAGAAGGAGCAGATGGAGAAGTTTGAGAAAGAACTCGATCAAGCAATAAACATCCTCCTGTTTGCACTTTCCAGTAACCTAACGTAACATAAACATTTCCCAAACTATGTCTAAGTTCTTTTCTGAACATAATCTAACGCATGTCATTGCCATAGGCATTCTGGAGCCATATTGGAGTCAACTCTGACGGGTGTTATACGGCAACAAGACCTGATCCACAAAGACATTGTCCGGATACAGCAGAATCAGATGAGCCAGTCTCGGCATCTCCCGTCAGGTGAGAGACGCGCAAGAACACATGCAGGGCATCACGCATCAAATCCTTCTACCGATAAAATCTGGGTTCCTGGAGGTTGGTTCGAAGTGCACTACTGCAAACTCAATGGGAAAAACGGTCGATGGCTTCTAATGATACAGGCAAAAATATTCAGGTCCCGGACGATTGTTGCGCAATTGAGTGGGTACGACTCTAGTATTGACCTGTGGGGATCAGGGATATGCATAAAAAACGTCATTCCCAATGAAGCCGCAATAATGCAGGCTTGTGAGAGTGGAGACAGTCGGGAAGTCCAAAGACTTCTCAGCTCCGGCGAGGCAAGACCAAATGATATGACGATTAACAATATAACTCCTCTCGCTGTAAGTACCTGGCTCACTAGTGGTTCATTGATCGCACGCTGATTTGAAATGATGGTCGCAATTGAGGGCGGGTTTTCTGATATTGTGCGACTCCTTCTCAGGGAGGGTGCGGATGTGAATCTCGCCTGTGGACGTTACCAAACGTGAGAGATTAAGCGGCCTGTATGCCAATAAAGATATAATTTGTTATTAACGTCTTCCAGGTCGCCTCTGCAAGTGGCAGTCATATTTGAAAGGCCAAACATTGCACATACACTTATCAGCCATGGAGCAAACGAAGAATACAATTCTACTAGGGGATGGTCCCTGTTTCATCACCTATTTGATAGAAACAAGTATGTCAGTAATAAGAAATTCTATTCACTATTTCGGGACTTTTACTTTGACGACATAAAAGACGCAGAGGGCTGGACATCGCTGCACCGAGCTGCAGCATGGGGCTCCGCTGTCGATGTAGACTTTCTACGTCGGCTCGGGGGCGCGCCGAAAGACGTAACCCAATGTCTTAACAAGGATGCAAGGAGCCCTATCCATATATCCGCGATGATGGATAACGTGGCTACGCTCGAAGCACTTGCAAATTCTCAGGAAGTGGAAGGGTGGGAGTTGCCTGAAGCGGATATGAGTCCCCTGAATATCGCCGATCTTCATGGCTGGACTCCGTTGCATCTTGCCGTTTGGAAGGAGGCGAAGGATACAATGAACTGGTTGCTGAAGAACGGCGCTGATCCACGAATGAGAACTGACCGCAGCGCTGGTTGGTTCCCTGAAGGCTGCGAGGGACAAAGTCTCAGGGCTGAGGATCTAGCAAGATTAATAGGAACGGAGTTCTCGGGGGCTTTTGACGAAGCATTAGGAAGTAGCGGGCATGACTCCAAGACACCCTAGAAACCTATCTAGGGCTCTAAAAAGGACAATAATAATTGGCTCATGCACGGTAATAGTATCGAGATGGATATGCGAAGGACATAGGGAGACTGATTTTCGTACACATCTAGTTCTAGCCTGAACAGCGAGCAGATAAAAAAAAGCTTAGAGCCCAAATACCCTTTGGGCTGTATGAGTCATATGGGTAATTTAGATTTGAAAGGGAACCTCGAGGCAAAAATTTGCAATGGCCAGATTGGCATCTCCTAAACCTCAAGAAGACTGTCACATTGACGGCTACGGCAAAAGTGAAGTAACACTCCACTAATGCATGGTGCAATAGTGCCCTATCCGTTTGACATACCCCCCCAGATTCGCGCGATTGGTCGTGGTGATCTATGCGATCAGTGGTCTGGTGCGCCATTGCGGCGGCTTGTAGTGCAAGACAGACTATGGCTGCCCTGTTGGTCGAGGGGCTGATTTGTGTTGAGCCCAATGCTGGGTTCGAACTGATGATCTCGGCGGCTGAAGGTCGGGTATTGGATTAGGCTTGACAGCATTTTGTTGTTAGCGCAGGTCTTGGCGCGAACCGGGCTCATAACTGTCACATTGACGGCTACGGCAAAAATAAAGTGAGACTCCGTTGATGCGTAGTGCAATGGTGCCCTATATCCGTTTGACAAAGACCTTTTAAAACAGGCACCGGCACCCCTGCCAACTTGTCCTCGATAGGGAGACCAATACACCACGCCGGGTTGTGAGCTAAGGAGTACTTGGAAGGGTTCGGGCCTCTTCATTTAACAAGCATCGAGGTCATGAGAAACAAAACAAACGATGAAATCCGTGCCATCACACAATCATGATGAGTCTTGTGTGTTGAATGTCATGGTGTTGTTGACAAATGTTATCGCAGGCCAAGGGATTCGCAACTTTTCTTAGTCCTATGCTATAGCGGTAGCGGCAGCGTCAGTGTAGTCGTGTTCTTACTACGAAACAGGCTTCGGCGGAGAAGGAAATCAACAAACATATGACATGGACAAAAGGAGCAGAGACGTGTTGCTAATCAAACTATTGTACAAGAGGATTCCCCATACTAAACCTGAAAGGAAGCACTAATCGATTCCGCAAAGGAGCGAAACATAATCCGTAAGCAGACAAACAGCAACACTGAAGTCAGGCAGAAATGAAGAGCCTTCTTCAAAATAAATAGAGATGACAAACAAGAATAACGTATCGTCCAGCTTCAATCCGAGGTGTCCTATAAACTTGGACTCCACCATCCTCCATTATTTATCCCGCATCTTCCAGTTGATGTCCTGCATCTTCCAGTTGATGTCCTGCATCTTCCAGTTGATGTCTCGCATTTTCCAGTTGATGTCCTGCATCTTCCAGTTGCTGTCTGGCATTTTCCAGTTGATGTCCCGCATCTTCCAGTTGACGATGAACTTGGTTTCAAAAGGCTAGCTTTCGTGTCGTTGCATGTGGTGGTTTAGGACATACATCGGTATGCAGTAGAGGTATTGCGAAAGAATTGGTCGAAGTCCGATAGAAATATAATGCGGACTTCAATATTTGTCACGAACACTACACATAAAAGATTAGATTTCGCTTCCTTCCGATGACTGATGATATTTTAAACGCAGTTATCAGACTGACCTGCAGCCCGCTCCGCCCTGACAAGTACTGCCAACGCAATTGCAGGTGTTCCCAGTATTATTGTTCAGTGGGAAAGCTTGACCAAAGGAGGTGCTAGCGTGGACAGAACCAGTTTGAGCTGCACGTGTGCTCGGCTTATGAAAAGATACAAAGGGGGGGTCGCCTGAACCGCCAAGATTCCCTTGGCTCCTAGCTGCCTGCATCGGAGCCCTGGAAATTTTAGCGGGGTTGAACGCAATTCTGTCAGGCGTATGGCGTCGATCGCGGCCCTGATCGATGGGTGGCTTGAACGGGGCGCGAGGCTTGGGGCTGGTCCCTGCTGGGGCCGCTGACAGAGCCCGCTTCTCTGCAGCAAAGCGAATGGCAGGTGGCTTGGTTCCGGTAGAATGAGCCATTGTTGCGGTTTTGGAATTAAGGGAGCGTCGGTAATAAACGTAATGATCGGTATAGACAGGATAGGGCGAGAAGGACAAGAGCGGCTTCGCTTTTGGCCTGCCAAAAACGATGAATTTGGCAAGGAGAAAAAGAAGGAAACCCAAATGATCTTGCATCATCCTTGACAGGAGCAGGTGGGTTTTATGCGCCCCGACTTCAGCATCCCATTTCGGAGCTGAAGCCAGTCGCGTCGCATGGTTATGTGCCTGACACACCTAAAACGTCGCTGTAACAAGGGCGGTGACTGGTCTATTGCCCCAACGTGCGATTGGCACCGCGACCTCCCGCACAGCAAGGGACCTACGGATTTGCGTTTACTATTGTAATAACGGCGGTGCCAATCGCACGTGGTTGCTATAGACCAGTCACCGCTACGGCAAAAGATCCAGCAGTAAACGCAGTCACCGTGTTTCCCCTGTGGCACGCACCCGTATATAACGCTGGGTTGGGTCCCTGACCCCACCACCGGCGTTACACGTTCTGGCTTGGGAAGTTGTAGCCACTATCTTCGCTGGGTAAGGCAGTCTGTGGCGCAGTACGTTTCAAAACTAAACTGGATTTTTTTTACTATACACACCCTAGTGTAAGGCTATTAGTCAGAAATTTGCACTGGGCCGACAGCACAACTTCCACTATAGCTTATAGCGGCCTTCTGCTGCAGTCAGTAGCGGCTTTCCACTATAGCGGCCTTCCGCTATAGTCAATAGTAGCCTTTATACCTCAGGGTTGGGGTTAGGGTAACTGCAATGGAAGGCTGCTACCGACTGCATTGAGCAAGGGTCTGCCCGCGCGGCGAATTTGGGAGTGTGGGGCAGCCACAGCCTTTCCCCGCTGTGGCTGTGGCTTAAGCCGAAGGCCGCTGTAAGCTATCCCTTTGAGTGCCGGATAGCCGTACCAGACCCACATAGATATGCCGGGGACTTCTATAAGCATATAACTATGGTAGGATTCCATGTACCTTTTTTGAGTAACTATCATATGATTGGCCAATACCCTCGCAGGTACGAAAGTGCAGCTATCCGGCACTCAAAGAGATAGTGGAAAGCCACTACTGACTTCAGCGGAAGGCCGCTGTAAGCTATAGTGGAAGTTGTGCTGTCGGCCCAGTGCAAATTTCTGACTAATAGCCTTACACTAGGGTGTGTATAGTAAAAAAATCCAGTTTAGTTTTAAAACAGCGCCACGGACTGCCGTACTGGGTTGGGCCCCTGACCCCACCACCAGTGTTACACATTCTGGCTTGGGAAGTTTTAGCTACTGTCTTCGCTGGGTTGACTTATATCTGAGCAATGCCCTGATGGTAGCCTCGTGCTGGCTTCACCATTTGCATTTCTGTTGTCAGTCCTTTGTTCCCTTTTCTATTTGTTCCCAAACTTTTGGACGAGTGTTGCATTTGAGTGCTAACATGATTCGAATCATCATCGCGCGGACTGTAACGCCGGTGGGGTCAGGGACCCAACCTAGCGTTATACCGTAAGAACTCGAAAAATTGAGAATCGCTATAGAGACAAACTAGACCCCATTAGCGGGCAGCTTTCTAATGAAGGAGTTGTATTTTGTCTAAAAAAAAAAGGCGAAAATAGCTCCGCAGTTCATGGGAGGCTTGCAGATGGCGAATAAAAAGCACGAGAGGTATCCACAGCGATTTCTCGAATTCTTACGGTATACGGGTGTGTGCCACAGGGTAAACGCGGTGACTGCGTTTACTGCTGGATCTTTTGCTGTAGCGGTGACTGGTGAACTACCCTATACCCTAGAATTAAATGCATGACGAAATGAAAAAGGCTCAAGCAAGTTCACATTACCTCTTATCCCGCCCTTTTTCATTACCTTGTTAAAACGGGGGCGGGGTTTTGATGTGTAGTAACTACACACCAAGCCTAAAAGACTCCTTTGGTCTGATGGTTCCGTTGTTGTTGAAAGCGAGATTGGATGTTGCATTGTTCTGCTTGTCCTGACAGAACGAGGTGCGTTTTGCCGTTTTGAGCCTCGAATGTAACTGTGCACGTTCGAATGTGTGAGTGCACGGTACATTGCGTTTAACAGTTGTGCCAAGGTCGGCTTAGCCACCAGGCGGGCAAGTCAACCAAATGTCGTAAAATAAATCAATGACCTGCATCAGCTAGGTCAAAACAAAAGTCATAATCATAACAAGATGCCCGTGATCAAACGGTCTCTCAAAGAGGAAGCTTAAAAATAGGGCCAGAAAACGTGTATTGAGACAAAGCTGGTGAGCCAAGCTGGTGTTGAGGCCAGCGGCTTTTATCCTACTAAATCTGGTATTGCGACCGTCCCTAGGTCACATGACCTACCCTGTACTGCATCATTGTTGAAGCTGCTGCCCCGAGCCCCGTCACATTGTAATGCACATATGCCCGGTGTCTACTACTTTCTTGTGCCGTGCCACGCTTTCCTACTCAGGCGTTTGTTGTTGCACTGCATTACTCATCATAATCGAGAAAAATGCCTTGGAGAAGTTTTGTTTTGGAAACGTTTCGACGTCGGATACATATGAAGGAGTTTTAGTAAAACATGCATGGACAGGGTGTATGTACGAGATCACATTCAAAATCATTTTTCAACATGATATAACTCATGTGGCAGATGTCTAGCGATCATCCCTCGCATTTCCATCACTGTCGCCATGCTGTATTCATGTATGACGGGTGTTTTCCGCCATGTGGAGTCGACCTCACTGGGCACAACTCGGGGGACAATGGCCGGCCGGTCGCGTTGGTCAGTGCCAAGGCCCCACATTTCGGCGCAATGACGTGAATGGGCATTACCTCATTCCGCTGTCACCGCGTTTTGCGCTTCCACGTGTTAGTCTGATTGTAGTATGGGTGGTTTGGAGATGATGATTCAATCACCAACTGCTCGCAGAATAACACATGTCTCAGGCATGTCAGCCGTCCGGTCTCGGGGATATCGTCGCTCCTGCCATAGAGGGCCGCACGACGACAAACACACGTCCACGCGTCCGTCTCAAGTTCCGAAGTGGGGGAGACGGCATGGTTTTATCTCGGACTAGTGATAGATAGTCCATGTCGATTGGCGTCGCTGGCCCGCTTGATCCGATCGAAGAAGACGGCCTGGGGACTAAAAAGCAATGCCCGCGACGCTAGTCACCCAATCTTTCCGACACCAGGGAGGGACCTTTTGATGCTACGTATTTTACCGGAATAGCGGCGAAAATCTCTCGATTTAGCTTGCCCCTGGTGCTAAATCGGGCTTATGACTTTGCAGCTACTAACGCGACACGCCAAAGCTAGGCAAAAAAGTCCCGACCTCGGCAAAGCATCGAGCTGAGCGCCGTGGAGACATGCGGTGAATAGCGCAATTGATTGTTGCTTAGGGGGCTCCGTGGGGGCGATGGATAAATAGAACGTGGCTGCCAGTTCGCTTGTCTCCAGCCTCTACACTCTTGACCCAGCTCTAGAGAACGACAAGAGGCTCAACATGGAAAGACCCGGAAAAAGAATGAAGCCAAGCCATGGCCATCGGCTTATCATCGACACATTCGATGGCATTGCTGCTAGCGACCCTTTGCGGGCTTTTGTCTTTATCCCCCGAACGAGCAACGCGAGTGATGGTTGGAAAGCAGTCTCATTCAGAGAAATGTCCCGGGCTGTTGACGAGGTGGCATGGAAAATCACGAATGAATGCGGGCCTGGATTCCAGGAGACGTTCCCTACACTGGCGTACATTGGACCCAACGATGTACGCTATCTAATCGTATGTTTGGCCTGCATCAAGGCCGGGTACAAGGCTCTGTTTCTGTCACCGCGCAACAGCAAAGAGGCTCAACAATCTCTGCTCAATGCTACTGATTGTGGGATATTTTGGCATACGGAAAACTATGGGCTTTTGGCTAAGCTATGGGTTGGTGACCGGGACATAGCTACTGGATTGATTCCTACCCCTGAAGCCCTTTTCGAGTCTGACCCACCGCATTTCCCATACAGCCGCACATTTGATCAAGGAAGATGGGATCCAGCAGCAGTGCTTCACACAAGTGGGACAACCGGCCTCCCAAAACCCATCGTCGTGCGACAGGGCAGTCTCATAATTGGAGATGCAATGCGTGATCTTCCCAAGCATCATGGTGGAGAAATAATGGTACCGTATTGGTCAGAGTTGGCGCAAAGGTTCTTTTTGCCCATGCCTCTCTTCCATGCCGCTGCCCTTTTCAACACATTTATTGCGGTTATTTGGTATAATACCCCTGTTGCTTTGGGCTTTCCCGACAAACCACTCAATACGGAATTGGCGGCCGAATGTCTGAAATATGCAGGTGTTCAAGCGGCCCTCCTGCCACCTGTGATTGTGGAAGATCTCGCTCAGCAAAACGACGGCTTAGAACTACTAAAACAGCTGAAGTGTTTGGTATTTGGTGGAGGTGAGTAAGCAATCAACTAATTCCTCAACGTGATCTCATCAGCTATCCAGGCAACATGAGCCAACAAACCGGTCAAATTCTACGAGAAAACGGGGTCATCATGTGTAATAGTATTTCGTCGACAGAGTGAGTGATTGCGACTGATCTCGGCATCACTTTTTTCTAACTTGATAAAGGTGCGCTCCTTACATTGTTCACTTCCAGCACGATCTCGAAAATTGGCAGTATTTCATCTTCAACGACAAGGCGATGGGCTGCCATTGGAAGCTCTACTCAGAAGAGGATAACTTGTATGAACTTGTATTACGCCGGAATGATCCAAAAGACCCCGGACTTCAGCCTATCTTTTACACCTTCCCAGACGTGGACGAATGGTCAACAAAGGACTTATACAAGCCTCACCCCACGCTTCCTGAGCACTGGAGGTACTGTGGAAGGATCGATGACGTTATTGTATTTTCGAACGGGGAGAAGCTTAATCCAGTCACCATGGAGGAGATCATCGGGAGCCATCCATCCCTCAACGCGGCTCTGGTTGTGGGGCGCGATCGATTCCAGCCGGCTTTGATTCTGGATCCTGTGTCGCCTTGCAACGATGAAGCTTCGAAGAGCGCTCTCATTGAAGAGGTTTGGCCCCTAGTGGAAAAAGCCAATAAAGAAACAGTTGCGCACGGCCATCTCGTCAAGTGGCTGATCATGGTTGCTCCATCAGGGAAATCATTCATGCGGACTCCGAAGGGCACAATACTCCGAGCTCCGACCGTAAGACAACTTGACGAGGAAATTGAGGTCCTGTATAGGCAACAGGAAGCTAATGGGAACCATGAGTCTGTGGAGCTGGATCTGGCTAGCGAGACGACATTGACCAAGTCCATCACGGCCCTGGTTGTGAAATTGACCGGAATTGAGGAGCTTAGTCCCGAAACAGACCTCTTCAGCGTCGGATTTGATTCATTGAAGGTGGTAAGCGCTGTGAAGATGCTAAAAAAGGGACTCGAAGATGCCAATGTGCAACTCAAAAGCGAGCTTGCACCCCGCCTCTTTTACGAAAACCCGACTGCTGCCCTCTTGTCCAAGCGTCTATACTCGGCCATTCATCAGGATGGTCTTCTTTCTGAACTGGGTGCTGAGGAAGAAAAGAGGGTTCTTGAAGAGCTTCTATCAAAGTACACAAATGAAATACAGTCTCCCAAGCAAGACAGGGCGGAGCCTCTCAGCGATGGTCAGACCATATTAATTACTGGGACGACTGGTTCTCTTGGTGCATACCTGCTGGACCGACTTTGTCAACTTGAGTCAGTGAGCAAGGTAGTCGCTCTGAACCGGGGCAATGATGGCGGAGCCTCCCGCCAACCTTCCGTCAGTTCATCACGCGGGCTCAACACAGATTTCGCCAAGGTCGAGTTTCTCCGCGCAGACTTGGCGCTTCCTGAACTCGGTCTTGACCCAGCCAAATACGCAGAATTGTCACAGTCGGTTGATCGAATCATCCACAACGCGTGGCCGGTCAATTTCAACATAAATGTCTCAACATTTGAGCCTCATATCCGTGGTGTGCGGCACTTGGTCGACTTCTCGGCGACCGCGAAGAAGACCGTCCCAATTGTTTTTGTGTCTTCCGTGGGAACCGTAGCTGGATGGACTGGAAGCGAACCAGTTCCGGAGGAACGCTTGGATGACCTTGCGCTTTCGCGGATGGGATATGGGCAATCTAAGCTTCTTGGCAGCTTGATCCTAGATGCGGCAGCGAGCAAGGGAATTCCGACAGCTTCGGTGAGGGTCGGACAGATTGCCGGTCCAAAGAGCGAGCAAGGCTTCTGGAACCAACAAGAGTTCATCCCCAGTCTTATTGCAAGCTCCCTATACCTGGGCGCATTGCCCAACCACCTGGGCCACAATCAAACTGTTGATTGGATGCCCATTGACGATGTGGCAAACATATTATTGGATATCGCTGGGGCAACAGGTCAAGTTCAAGCGTCTCAAATATCGGGTTACTTCCACGCTGTAAACCCTATCACTATTGAGTGGTCGGAATTGGCTGCAACAGTGCAGAGCTACTACAGTGATAGGATCGAGAAGATGACCTCTTTGGAATATTGGATTTCACTGCTCGAAAAGAGTTCATCGAAGATGGAGGACATTGAGAAGAATCCTGGACTCAAGTTGCTCGATACCTACCGTGCCATGCTCACATCCCAGAAAGCGGATCGTGGTGGTGTTGCATTTAGCATGCAGAGAACTGAAACTCACAGCCCAAGCGCAAGACGGCTTCAAGGAATAACTCCCACACTGATGGAAAACTGGTGCAGGCAATGGGAATTTTAAAAGAAAGAGCTCCGAGTGCGAATGTGAAAATCACCATGTTGATGTAGTGAGTTGGTCCATAGATTAATGTCAGTAATAAAGTCTCGGGAAGCATGAAATACAAATTTCCAACCCATTATTAAAAGCTACACCCAGAGGCACAATGCATCTTTATCAACGGGATGTGTATTCTCCTATCCAATCACATGAAGTCCCCCATTAAAATTAAAATTGAGCACTACCCTCAATTCATATAAATGCAAATCTCGACGAATGACTTACTTTGTAGATATGAGCTGTCCAGCTACTTCAACTTTATTCTTTTGGGTATGGAGTATTAGATCTCCATCATGTGTGACTTTTGGCAGTTTATTGACCTAATGTATCAATAAAGAGTCCTTCATATGTGGCTCAATTACCTTTGTCTTGCGTGAATTATAACTAGAAAAACCATCATTCGATTGAGTGTTGACTCAATCTATCTGAAAACCATTTCAATCTCCAAGATATCCTTTCCCCACCTAATTTAAGTCAGTCATATACCGTGAGAGGGGGATAAAGGCAAGCTTACACGTCCAAAACCCGGCCATTATTATACCACCATAGAATTGCAGGCAAATCTGGGCTTTTGAAGCAGTCGTGCAATCATAGCCCTGTTCGAACAGCATGTGAAATATCTCGTCAAAGATTTCGTCCAAAGTCTCGTCTCTTTGAGACAAATTCGGATCGCTTTGCGAGGCATCTTGGATCCACAGCCACCAAGCCAAGAGCAACGCTGCGGGGTGATGAATTATTCGTTAGTTGTGTTTGAATTCATGAAAAGAGAGAAATATAGGAGCTGTTGGTTTGGCTCACCACTTTCGTATCCTGTCACCAATGCATGGCCGCCAAAGGTGAACGCAGCTGTACGCTCCAAGTAGGCAACGCCCATCTGGACTCTGCTTAGCCATGAGTTGGCGGCAAGTCTTACCGCTTTCTTCATATCTGAGGTGATGGGGATCTGTTCAAAGTCAAGACTGGACGATGGCTTGGAACTTGCTTTTTTCAGGGCATATAGCTCCTTGCCCGCGTAAAGATGATAACGAGCTGATACTAGCAGAGCTAAGCAATCAGACATCAAAGGGTCTCCATGAGCACCAGGGGTATGTTCTGTATCCAGATTCTGCTGCCACAGTTGCTCCCAAATGTCCAAACTACCTTCCAGCTTTTTGGTAAAGCTGGAGTGAAAATCATCATCCAATCCTGCTGATAGGCGCTCGTGGCTACATATGTAGGATAAGATCGAGCCAATCAACGTGAGTAGGGCAAATGAGGTGAGAGGACCCGGGATGGCTTGGCCTTGTAGAAGCAGATTGTGAGCAGAGACAAGACGAATATTCCCTGTTGGTATTTCGTTGCGAAGGCGTCGCCATTCCTGGCTGGTTTGTGCATTCCATAACCTAAAATCCTCTGGCAATGGCAGATCCACGGTTTGAGGGTTGATTATGCAACTGATGGTAAGATCATATGACAGAATTATGGCGAACAGAATCGTTAACCATGCCGAGAGGCTGGATTTTCTTGTCAGGGTCATCTTGACAAGCTGTAAGCAAGCAACTTACCGTCTATAAGTCTCTAAGAAAACCCAAGTAGACCAGTCCACATTCTCGGTCCTCAGTTTTTCTACATCATCCAGCCTGTGACGGAGCAGCTGGGGATTGGTCAGATACAAAATGGAGATTAGGTGGCCTGGCATACTCGGTGAAAGGAATTTGTTTGGGTGGTTGACATACCGTGCTGCAATAATATAATTGATTCTCAGCTCGTCTCAAGCGTTCTTGGTTCTCGCCAAACGCGCCGAATTGGGCACACAACAAGCTCGCTTGAACAGGCCAAAGATGTAGGGTTCCCTCCTGTAAAGACAACTTTCCCACCTCGTACTGATTCCTGTTAGTCCTATGATGGGTGGTGCTGACTGGCAAGTGGATCCCTTTACCTCGGCTAGCAGGATGACAGCCGCGTCATAGGCCTTGACTGCGAAAGAATACTCAGACACATGCAGAGCTCCGATAGCTATTACAGCGAGAACTAGAGCGGCTATTGATGGTTAATTATCTTAATACAACTGACCCCGTCTGAAAATACTCACGGTGAGAATCGCTGATGGAGAATGACGGGTGATGGATTATTGGGGTGTGGGGATCGAAATGTCTAAAGTAAGCGTTGATTGCGCGTCGTATGGAAGACTGGCTCGGCATTTTGAACTCTGAAAGCTTGCTGGAGACATCAGTTGCCATTATATTTCCTTCCAAGGCCCTCACTTGGTTCACATCAATCAAAATGCCAATGATGTTTGGCGAGTCCTTCGAGTGAGGATCAATTTGGCCCAGAGAAAGCTCGCAGGAATGAATTTCGGCGTCGCGTCCTCGAGACTGTGAGCGAACATTTTTCCATGCTGCGCCGCGCTCCATCGCATTGACGTTTCCATCTACTGTTCCCAGTGGCTCTTGGACTGGCTCAACGATCAGGTCCTGCACGATTGCCTCTGGGGGCTTCGAGTTGCAAAATGCATTGTCTAGAAGTGTTAGATCAATGGCTGGAAATACGACTTCTAGATCTAGACCAGGTTCTATATCAACGCTCGAAAGTATACCATTCTCTGGCGTGTAAATACTGATAGGAATATGGAAAGCATCATGTTGATGGGGAAAGCTTTCGGGGTCTAGTATGGGTGTCCCGTCGAGCAAGTTCGCAAATTGGCTATTAGAGATAATAGGCGCTACTAGAAATAAGCTTGTGCTCATAATGTTGACACAAAGCATTGATAATACCTGGACCTTTGGACTGACTGTCGGTACCCGTTGAGACTTGCGTTGAGGGCGCCGTTGATGTCTCATGAGCTGCTTGATCATCTTGTTCCTAACATATATAGTCAGAAATATTACCCAGAGAGAATAAAGTGTATATCAGAAACCTAAAATCTCACTCTCTGTTCAGGTAGTAAAGTCTTTGCCCTTGCATCAACATCAATGGAGCTTGTCTGAGGTAGTATATTCGCATTTGCAACAACAATAGAATCGGCCTCAGATGAGAGGCCAGACGCGCCTCTTGTAACGCTTTTAACTACGTCAGCACTCATTTAGAGACCAAAAAGCTGCAATAGGATTGCAAGCCAATGTGTGCAAAATAGGGGTGAGAATTACTTTGCGCGCTCTCTAGACTGGACCGCTTGAGGAATCTGACTCCCACGATTGCTCCGCCTTAAGCTAGCTCGTTTGTTTCCCGCACACCTTTTGATATGACGTGTTAGAACATCCCCTCTGCCGTATCGAGAGCCGCATCTACGACATTGAAATGGCTTCTTGTTCTCATCTTCAAAGTATCGTTAGTCACATTCACGGCGTCCGTTCACATTCGTGCAGTTTTTTCTTCAAGGATTTTGCGTACGGGATAGCACATGCCGATGCACGTGTTCGGCTCGCGTGAACTCCCTTTTGCAGATGTGGCAAACGTGACGTCCTGGTTTGGTTGGTCGTTTCGCAGCTAGATGGCATCACGTCAGCCATTGGGGCAGCGATTGTACCCAAAGCAGGCCACGAGGGGAGAACCTTGTTACTAACCTTCCGCGGGCATTTTTGGTCCTTGAAGTAGCAACTTCGGGGTTCTTCGTGAGAGGGAGCTCAAAGACGAGATTGTCAAACAAAATTTCGGGGCTCGGAAACCTTTTTGAGCCGCCGCCCTCCTTTTAGCGCCGGCCCGGACTGGGGTAAGGCTCCGGAAGGCAAGGACACAGCCCTGGTGCGGGGTACGGTGGCATGGATACGCATAGATGATCAAAACTTTGTTTGTGGCCAATGAGGATACATCCGATGATGAACTTCTCGGTTCCGCTTCGTTTTGTCAATTTGACCGTGTTCACTAATCGTGCCGGCCCGGCATCATCCCTGTTTGGGGGGGGGGACTATTACCAAATCGTTCCTCTCTGGGAAATAGGCGAATATTTATGAGAAGACAAATAAAATTTCGATTTTGTCATCGACTATGAGAATCGAATGCTCCAGGAAGATATGTTGTATGGGTGTTGACGGAAACAAGGGAATACCATGGATTTATGACGGACGTTCCGGCACTACAATTTTAGCGTCGCTGAAATAACATGATCCCTACCCTAGGCCTCATCTTTACTCCTCAACCTTGACGGCGTGCAGCGAGCACTTCATGACGTTTTGTTGTCTTGGAGGAAAGGTGGAGCTCGATCGGAACCAAAGGGATTTTATCAAAACACCGTTAGCTACTTGATTTTTCAGACCGAATTTTCCACCCGTACAGTGCTGGAAAAGGAAAGCAGTAAAACAACCCAGTATTGATAAACAATAAAATGAATAATAACTATCGGTAGTTGAATTTCAACAATACAAAAGAAATAATCTTGGATGTGCTAATCGATATACCTCTCCAACCAACTTTCCCATGCGGCTCTACACATACACGGCCGTGGTGAAAACACGGGGTTCCGCTCTTCCCGGCAACTCTCACAATTTTGTTCTGGCGGCTGTTTTCAGCTTGATCATAAGAGGGTTCTTTTGCCAAAAGGCAAAGATCTTGAGGCTGCTGAGCCAGTCCTGTTGACTTTGTGAAACTTCCATGTCAAAATTCCACACCATTCGAGCCGTGATGAGCCGCATTTCAGCGTAGGCCAAGTTCTTCCCAATGCAGTCACGAGACCCTGCGGCAAAGGGCCGAACGACTGATTTGTTGTCTGAAGCATAAACTGCGTTATATCTAGCATGCGACTCAGGCAGCCATCGTTCCGGTGCAAAGGTCTCGGGTTCAGTAAAGTGGTTGCTGGAACGGTTGGTCGCCCATTGATACACGGACACAACCGTCTAAATCGCAAACAAATGTAATTAGCCTGATGTTTCCGTGAACGATAGTTGTGCTTGACTCTATTTATTGGTGTGAAACTTACCCCTTTTGGAATGTGGTGGCCGTCAACGAGCGCCCCGGGCGAAACACGAGGCGGAGTTTCTGCTGCTGGCGGAAAAAGTCGTAGTGCCTCCTCAAGACATGCGTTGAGGTATTTTAAAGGCATTACGGACTTCATTGTGATTTCATTCTCCGATGAGAAGCTCGAACGAATCTCTTCCTTGAGAGCCTCGTAGGCATTGGGAGCTTGCCCTAAGTAATAAGTAAGGCCTGATAAAACAGTTGCGGTTGTTTCGCTTCCACCCAAAATGATGAGGTCGGAATTGAGATAGATTTCCTGTTCGGTCATGCCCTTTCCGTCTTTGTTGTTCTTCAGCACGTATGTCATGATGTCTTTGCGATTAGCTTCCCCCATTTCGATTCTTCTCTTGGTTTTCTCTTGAGATAGCTTGATATTGTCCAATCTTTTGCGACGGTCGTCTGCCCCGACAATAAAAAATAGAAGTGGGCGCAGAAGAAGATATTGGTTGACAAAGACTGCTTGGGCATTTGATTTTATGGTGGAGAAGATGTTGGACACCCACGGATGATAGTCGCTATCGCGGAGGGAGTAGAATGGATCCGCAAAGGCCAATTCCCCGATAATGTCGAATGTAACGTAGTCGTACCATTTGATAATGTTAAATTCGTGGCCTTCTTCGGCACGTTCCTGCAGCCTTGTCATGAGAAGATCAACGTAGGTTTTTATGTAACCTTCTTGCCCTTGTAAAGCAGCCTCGGAAAATGCATGGGAGAGCAGTCGGCGTTGCCGTCTGTGATCCTCCTTTTGAGAAGCAATAATTCCAACATGACCGGGCATGCCGTAAAAGGCCGGCGATTTTTCAAACTCAGGCTGGTTCCCCTTGCGTGCAAATACATCTGGCCACCCGATTGAGCCGTCTACGGCAATTCGATTTGGCGTGATACGAACAATGGGTCCGTATTTCTGATGAAGCCCCAAAGTGCTTGTGACAAAGGTTCCCAGTATCTTATCATGGTATAGGAATGGGAAATTGGAAACAGCATAGAGTTTTGGGCCGGGGAACTTTGACAAAGGATGGAAGTACAGGCGGTAAATAATGGTACAGATGCGATAAACAACAACCTAGAGATTGAAGCATTTGTTAGCTGTAGCAGATGAAGATGGACGAACGGGCATCATACCGATATAATGGACAATGACAGTAGTGCAGAGAGCTTGGAGCGGGTATCCAAAGGATGGTCGGATACCTCGCCAACAAGCCCCATGGGGAATTTCGCGATGACAGCTTGATTCATTGCAAGTAGGCGGACAGGGTGCGCAGCTCATAGATGGTGGAAGAGACAGCTATAGATGTGTCGAAAGAAATCAAAAGGTACTCAGCCGCTTGATATAGGATAGTCAACTTAGCTTGATAGGAAGCTCCAGCTAATCGGATTCGCGGGTCGTAAATTCGATCTCATTGTAAGTTTTGCTCCTAACTTGACCGCCGCCACATTATCTTGGAGCGGCTGGTGGAGACTAGGACACTCACTCCACTTGCTGAGAAATGAGCTTCAGTACGATATGAGGACCTGGTGTCTCTGCCGCGAGACACCTTTCATTTGTGAGTGCCAAACAGGCAATTTTGCTTGAAGGTATGAGCATGATACGATAGATCATAATTGGTTTAATTGATTAAATATATTAGATAAAAATTAACTCGATATCAAAATGGTATCGGCTTAGGCTGTGGATTCCCCACAGCTTCTTTACAACCGCCACATACCCCACAGCGCTCATTAAAGTTTAATTCTTGTGGGGGAGAGGTTTGGATATCCAATAACTATGTTCTCAAAATTATATACATACACCTATATCCTGATTGGGATATCTCCTATCTATCCAAGAATTATCGTATTCATAATCTCTGTGTCTTTCTAAAAAAATTGCAACCATGTCAGCTATTAGCAGGGAACGCGCGGTGGCATTGACCACAACAAAGGTAGGAGGACTCCAAATATACGCCTTCAAAGCTGCTCATTGACATTCACTAGCGGACTGCCGAAGTCATCATTGTCGGTGCCGGGGCTGTGGGGCTATTGACTGCCTTGAAACTGGGCAGGGCTGGCGTGGAAACAATTGTGTTGGAATCGCACAACGATATCCTGCAAGCCCCACGAGCCATCGCGTGAGTTTCACTGCACCTGTACAAAGAACCCGGTAATGACAATGAATCAGTTACATGCCGATTGTATCCGAGGAACTTCGTAAAATTGGCATTTTTCAAAAGTTGCAAGGGTTGGGCATGATGAATACCACGGGTGTCACGTGGCGCCGACCGGACGGAGAAGAACTGGCTACCCTCCTTCCCGGCACAGAGGTGCTTACATTGGGCCAGGACAAGGTCTCAAAGGCCATTCTAGATACTCTGAGGGAAGAATGCCCCTCCGTCGAGATCATCTTTGGCCAGCGCTGTGTCGGTATTTCAGAAGACGACGGATTTGTCAACATCATGACGAATGGCGATCAAGGTTGATTTCCCCTATTTTTGGGACTTTGAAAAACGCGCTAATTTTGGCATTTCTCTTAGATGACCATCTATTCCGTGCGAAATTTGTCGTTGGCTGCGACGGCGCTAATTCAGCAGTGCGACGCATGAGTATGATCCCTTTCGAGGGGTTTACCTGGAGGAACTTTCGGTTTACGGCGGCTGATGTAGAGTACGATTTTGCAAGCCATTGTGGATTGCCTGTCGCCAACTTTATTGTTGACAGCGAATCATGGGCAGTAGTTGCAAAAACCGGAAAGGAGAACATCTGGCGAGTGTGCTACGGTATTTGGTGACCCTGTTCCGAATCTTGACTCGGGCTAACGTTGGAGAACTTACAGGCGAGAGGGCAGATCTTCCAACAGACGCCGAAAGTCTTCACCAAAGGGCCAAGTCCCGAATAACTCAGTACATGGAGCCGGTGAACAGGAGCGGCAACCTCGACTTCCGCATTCGACGATTACAGCCATACTGGGCACACCAAAGATGCGCCGCGGTTTACCGTAAGGGAAACATTCTACTCGCAGGCGATGCGGCACATAGCAACAACCCAGTTGGTGGATTGGGTCTAACGGGCGGAATTCTGGATGCTGTGGCGGTCGGCAATGCGCTGGTTCGTCACCTCGTTCACGGGGAGCCAGATGATTTGATCACCAAGGCCATGACATCCCGACGAGATACATGGCTGAACGTCACGAACCCAGTTTCGCAAGGAAACTTTCGCAGACTCTTCTCCGACAAGGATGGGACAAAGGCAGAACGCGACTTCTTTTTCAAGAAGATCAACGAACAGGATCATGATTTTTTGCAAGAGATGGCGAGCTTCCTAGACCTATTGCCTGAGACGTTTGAATGAACAAAGAGAATGACAGGGCTTTGTTTAGTAGTGGATATGCTGCCATAAATTGCTAGAAATTCGTTATTCATCTCTTAATCTTGAAAAATAGCATTACCTCTTAAAATCCGACCATGGAATGGAGAAAAGAAAATACAAACGCATCCCGAGACTCTGGTGAAACCAATAACATCTCATATAAGAGCAAAAAAACATCGGGGAAAAAGAAAACCGATCGCTTCTATGTCTGGATTTGGCGAGATTGTACAACCCGCATCACGTAACCTTATGACCAAGAATAGAAATGTTTGCGAGTGGATTATTTTACTTTCCTAGGAGTCCAATGTTAACAAGTTCGAAGTGCGGCCACAGACCCATGCGATTTTGCCTTGCAAGGCACAGCAGATCAATCGTCGGGCCGCGTACGCCCCGAGAAATAAAGCCGCTGACTAAGTGAAACCACATAAAACCCCCCGCACGGTCTGGGAAATAATCATCTTTGCCCGGTTGGGTGGGGTAAGACGGCATGCTGTTTAGATTTGCGTATTCTGACTCGGGATCCGAGATCCGAAAACCTCCTACTCCATGAGCAAGGGTTAGGTTGAAGGTCGTACTGCCCCACAGGACCGCCACACAATTACAAATAAAGGCGGAATGCAAACCACCCCTCAAGCAAAGGAGAAGAAAGTCGTGACCAGCGGGTGCACCCCACATTCCACCAGGTGACGCGAAGATTGATCTGTTTCCCCGCCCCCGTTTGCAATCATGGTAACGACTGTAGACATCCGTGTAAAATGAACGGACCCCACATATTGAACGCCATGTCCTGAATAAGCCGTGACAACACGTATATATAATGATGGCTTGCATGAAGAATGAGCAGAAGCGCATATATCTTCAGCATCAATTCGACATTATGACACAAGAACAATCACTAGGATTTCTCGGTTCCCTGCATGACTGTTACTTTAGCACGGACCCTCGAGTCAACAAAGACTTGGCCAAACAGTTGTCTGGTAAACATATCGTCATCGCTGGCGCTGGTCGCGGTATTGGTCGCGCTTGCGCAGAGTTTCTGAGCTATGCACCGATTCGGTCCTTGAGCATCGCTGCTTTGGAACAAGATGAGGTTGACGAGAGCGTAGCCATTTGCGCCGAGATCAATCCGTTGATGAAGACCAAAGCACGTGCATTGGATGTAAGGGACCCGGGTGCCGTCCGACAGTTCCTCGAAGAAGTCGAGGCTGAATTCGGAGGCATCGATGTCCTCCACATGAATGCCGGCAGGCCACCACAGTGGCTCCCGACAGCCGAGGGCGATGCGGAAATCTGGTGGGAAACGGTGGGCGTATCCTTGCGCGGCGCCTACAACTTTAGCCGCTTTGCGCTTCCCATTATGCAAAAGAAGCGCCAGGGAACCATCATCTTTACCGCTAGTGCGGGCGCCCATGCCAACCAGGCCTTGGGCAGTTACATTGTGGCCAAATTGGCCATGGTCAGACTTGCAGAAATTATCCACGTTGAGAATTTCCATCAGTACAATATCAAGTCGTTTGCCATCCACCCCGGCAACAGCCCGACCCGGTTCTACCAGGACTTCAAGGACAAGGTAGAGGGCCGCCAAAAGGCCGCATCATACATTGTCGATGGCGCCGACGGCGAAGAAAAGTCGGCGCGACTTGCCATTACCCTTCTGGAACAAGGCACCTTTGATACGCCATATATGGCCGCAGGTATGGTGACCGTGCTCTGTAGCGGACAACTTGACTTTATGTCGGGCAGATACGTGGATTGTTCTGTCAAGGTAGAAGATTATTTGGAAAAGAGGAACTCGATTCTAGAGAATGACGAATTTAGGGTACGGCTGAATGCTGGGGATGTAGGCTTAATTCCTAAGCTTGGCTTTTAACTGCTTGTCTGTATCAGTTGCTTGTCTCCTGTCCGCTCTTGCGTGGCACACTTGAAAGTATCATGGAACCCAATGGAACACTATATCCCTGACCCATATTACTTTCGCCAATCTTTCCTGTGGCAAGACGTTGGATAAAATATATCCAGTTGATCAATTAGATTGTTGCCGCAAAAGTCTATTGTGTATACATCCAATCAGGGATAGAACAGTCACTGATGCTTTTGCGCGAACTAGTTAATGGAAGCTCGAAATATTATCAGAATTAGCCTCTAAATTATTTAATATGGGAGGTGATGCCCTGCATAAATCTATGCCTCTTCGAGTCTGGTATCCTTCACCAGGAGCATCACCAACTACTTCCAAGGGATGATCGGGTTGAAAACGAGTCGCCATTCAATAGCATCGTAGGCAATAGCTACGAGGTAGGCTGGCCAGGAAGCAAATAATAGGTTAGCCATTATGCTACTCGTAGAGCGCGATCGTTCAGGCCCGCTAGGCCATACAGGTCTCCCGGAAGCGAACATGGGTAGACGCCTCTAAATCCACAACAACCCTGCCGTCGCCAAGTTTAGAGACATGGAAATTAAACTACAGCCTCATTGGTTTTAGGCATCTACGCTAGGGGCTCATGACCAATGAAGCAGAGCTGGGTATCCTGAGGGTCAGAGGCGGTGTGTTGACCACGGCTGAATTTATAACATGCCGTCTTCGCCACTAAGGTCGGCAGCGCGGATTTCAAGTAGCCACTCTCAAACTCAAATTGCCAAATGTACGTCTGTGTTGTTCGAAAGACGACGGTAAGAGGCAGCAGAAGTGGCACGGTTCTTGACATCCCGAGAAAGGTTGCATGGTTGTAGAATACAAATCCAAAGAACAAAACACCGTTGACAAGCTCTTCATCCAGCTGGAGGTCGAGGACTAGCATAGCTTCGCAACGTAACGAACTGGCTTAGGTCCTGTGGAGGTCGAACATGCCTGCCATATTGCCCCTTCCACCTCAAGTGAGGACAAAACTAGATGGTAACACACCAAATTTAGATTATACTAGTCGGGTGTTAGCGCCGACCAGTGCTTACCGTGGGCCGCCGTGGCTGGCTAAAATCCCGCGACTTAGGTACAAGCCGAACCCACAGAGTTGGCAGCGCAACGGATAAGTTTTCCTTCGTGCTAATCGAATTTACCTAATGCCGCAAGTAGGATAGCTGGCGCCCAGCGAACTAAGACATTACCAAATGGCATGCATATATCCGGGCACATTTTAGCAGAGGGAAATGTCGAAAGGTTGACTTACCCTATAGAAAGGTAATGAAGTAATGCATGAGTGTTCAAAACATCTGTGGTTCAAAGGGCAACGAAAAGATGGATGAAATAATTCAGCAGGCATAGAAAATACCTGAATTTAGAAGAGCAGCAAGTCAATAAGACTGTTGAGCCTCAACTTCTGAGGATTGAGAGTTGGTGATTATGGATGACGTTTTTTTTGATCTTCGATTGAAAGTCCAAAATTCGGCTTTTTCCAGCGAGCTCCTCTTGATTACTAAGCGGGTCAACCTTGGTTGGGTAAATATGTTCCATAAAAGGTCTCACCATAGCTTAGGCATCCGGCTATTGGGGCTGAGCCTCTTTGTGCAGGAGGTTATCATTAATCCGAGGTGAAGGAGTCTGCCAAAGGGCCACTGGATAGTGTGAACACTTTCGGCGATTCACTGTTGGGACACTCGTCGATAGACATGCTTAGTTGGCTGCTTGGCATGAGCCATCCGGGACAGATGTGCTTGGGTTCCAGTCCCAGCAACCATAGAGGTATTCTAGCCCTTTGGCCCAGACCTCAGCAGACTACTGTACACAGTTTGGACTGTTGCATGGCTGACGCCGTCTAATGAATATGCATACTGTAGCGGTCGTGTCTCAATAAAATTGTACGGCCCACCAAAGTTAAACATGAGGCTTGCAGCGTCGAGTTCGAGGCCCGAGAACGTGTAAAACTTGTAGGACAGTTTGGGCCCACTCCCACGTTGCTGCATTGGTGTATTAACATGGATGCATGCAGCATCTGAAAGATTTCAGATGACAAGGCATGTGTTTGGTTTTGTGTTTCATGTGCGATTTTGACATTATGTTCTGTAGTCGAGAATGTTGAAAGTCTCGAAGTATTGGTTTTTTTTCGACCACGAGCTGCACACTGCGCATCAGGTAGACTGTGGTATAATATCAAAATTGATCTCGTACAATCCACGCCACTCATTATGCTAATTTTGCATACTGGAGACGAGGCCCAACCAGCTAGATTTAATTTATTTTCGCGGCCACGGCTTCGCCACCTCTTTTGCAAGCACCAGCGGTTCCGGTGAAAGCTATTTGCTGATGTTTCCCCACTGGGCTGGATGTTGGCTGAGCCACCAACACGGCTGATTTGCTGCACCGGCCGCACTATTGCGTGCCGGCGTGTGAGTGGCTAACACAAACACAGCCATGACGCAGGCTACTTCTGTTCAGGCCTACGGTCGAGCAACAAACGCCCTGGAAACAAGCCTATCACACGCCATCTGCCACTGCTTCAACGTGGCACCTGGGCGGTGAACGTTTGGTAGTTGTTGGCCGCGGGTTGTCTATAATTAACCAACAGCGGAACCCCGCGTGGATCGTCCCGTTTCCCAACTCGTCCCGCGCCGTTTTGGTTCCGAATCGCATCGTCATTCCACAATGCGACCCCGGGCTGTCAACCCTGGGGTAGCGTGGGAGCCGGGCTTCCTCAGGCGGGCTCCCTGGACAGCCATTTTCAGTATCGCTGGCTTTGTTGGGTGCTGTGTTGGTCTGGGATTCGTTCTGCGACAATCAGACGGCAAGCCGATCGCGACTTGGCCGCAAGCTTCTCGACCTGTTCCAGTATCGGTCCTCCTGTCCCTCCTCGTCACATTCGCCAACCTTTTTCTTACCATGGCGCTCGGCAAAGGATATGAAATTTCTTGGTGGGTGCAAGCTCTGGATGGCGCAAACATTCGCAAGCTTCAGTTCGACCTGAACGTTCAGCGCGGCATTTCTGCGCTCTTCAGCCGACACATGAAAATCGATATTTTTGCCATCGCGGCTATCGTTTCGCTTGCCGTTAGCGTTTTGGACGGACCTCTCATTCAAAAGTCTTCCACAATTACGGTGAAAACATACCAGCCTTACAACAGTGAGATGCAAATAAACGTTTCCAACTCGTCGTTTCCGGCAAACTTCAGCAGCTACTCTGGGAGCGGCGATGGCTTACTGACGCCTCTCTTTCGAACGGTCAACCTCGCGTACTCGAATCGCGACAATCTCAAACTGCCAATCGACGGTTGCGAGACAAATACGACATGCACCATGGCAGTACCGGCTCCAGGCTTTGATGTGAATTGTACCGAAACTCGCGTACCTTACAACTTTGGGAGTATTGGTGAACTCAACGACAGCCTCACCACCTTCGATCTCACCATCACTTTCGGAAGTGAGGCTTCAGCTCAAGAGGTTGGTGATTACAGTACAATAAATACCAGCGCTTTGTACAAATCAGATGCGGCATGCAGTGGGGACATGATTGAGCGAAACTGTACCTTCCGGCTTGCTACGATACGATACCCAGTCACGGTGACGAATGGAATCGCCACCCTTGAAGAATGGCGCATGGGAAAAAATGAAACCATTGGGATTACACAGTTTCCCAATGCTTCGTCAATGGCCGGTAATGGCACGCTCTTTACCGGAACTACGGGTGGGGGTCAATTCATGACCATGCTTGGAGGCATCTTCTATGTCCTCAAGGCGCTTTATGCAGCAAATACGGGGTTTACACTCATAGACCAGATCAACACTTCCTATGCCTTTTTCACGACAGGCCAGGCCTCGAGCAATTATCTATCATCCAATATCTCTACTTACAGCAATTGCAGCATGACTTGGGATGATCCCACGACCGACATTGTCAATACGGCGCGGCAGTTGATGTTTCGCAGCGCAGTGGCTTATTCAGATTCGTCGGATTCGCCCCCCTCATCTACGATACCTCAGAAACTTATGGTGCAACAAACGAAGGTTGCAGCCGCCTACAAAACCCACTATGAATATCTCGCTATTACAGTGGCCTGCATGGTTCTTCAGGCGCTCGTTATCTTATTCCTGTTACTAGGGTTCCATCGGCTGGGCCGTCACCTATCGACAGATGGATTTGAGATTGCACGAGCACTTGGGGCACCGTTGCTGCAAGGCGGGAGCTCTAATAATAGCATGGAAGAAGCACTGGAACCGGTAAAAAAGCTTCAAGTCCGGTATGGAGAGATTCTTCTAGATGATCAAGGCAACCGGCGGCATGTGCCGTATCAGCCGGTGCACGTAACACACGGCTCTGATGTTGAGTTGCATAGCAACCTACCAGCAAGAGTGGGGAGGTTTCAGGAGGGAGCAGTTCATGAGGATAATCCCAGGCTAGGCCTTGTGGAGGAAACACGAGTAGGAGACATACAGCGTGGTGTTTTATACTAGGATTGCGACTGGTCGATGTACCTTAGACTTAATTGCGTGGGTTTAGGAAATGAGAGAGGCGGGTTGGACACAATTAGAACCCTTGTCTGCTGTTGAATGCAGGATTGGGTCCTTATGGATGGGTTTAGGTTTTCATTTTTTTGTAAATTTCTCACAAATAACGACATGACCTCCCACTCTTGGGTCCTTATTTAAAAAACGTGTCATTTTCAAGAGGGCAACTTTATCGCGATAGCGACGAGTTTCAATAGTGAAGGATGGAGAGTGGGTGCACTGGTACTTTGGGTGATATCTCCACGGTTCCTGAGAGGCGTTGTACAAGAGACGTCACAGTTGGTCGGAAATCTCAATCGGCAGCAGTTCGACTCTAATTTAAAAACACTGCATTGGATAAACCGTCCACCTAACGAATTTCTATTTTCGACTGCGACTAGGATCGCATCTAGCTAGGCCAACTCAGGCTTGAAGTGTAACCGTCTACATTGACGAGCGTGGGGATTCACGCTGTGGTGGATCTCGCAGCTCGTTCTTCGTTCACGTCTCGTTTAGCAAAATGTCGCCCCACTGGCGAATGCTTTTGCTCCGGGGGGATCTATTCCGGCCAAGACAGTGATATAAATACATTGGGGTCTTGCAGAGTGATATCGACCTCTTTTGATTCGAGGTTGCTGCGCAAAAATATTCCACTGTCAGTCAAAGCTGGCGCAATTGACTTCGCACCACCACCATCATGGAGCTCCGCAACCTGGCCGAGGAAGACTTCGATTTTCAGCTCTATCGCTACGTACCGTCGCTCCCAGGCGCAATCGTCTGTGTCATTGTGTTCGCCATATTGACGGTATTGCACGCCTGGCGGCTGTGGAAGATCAGGGCGTACTACTTTATCGCCTTCACGGTCGGCGGGCTTTGTGAGTTTCTCTCCTCTTATTTCGCCATTAGTTCAGCTCCTAATCATCAACAAAACTAGTCCAAACAGTCGGCTATGGCTTTAGAATATGGGGTCATTACGACAAATTCGACGTTCCTGCCTTCGTTGTGCAGGCATGCCTCATCCTCGTTGCGCCCGCGCTCTACGCCGCGTCCATCTACATGATTCTCGGCCGATTAATCCGAACTGTTGGCGCCGAACGCCTGGCCGTTATTCCTGCACAGTGGATCACTCGGGTGTTTGTTGTTGGCGACATCGTCTCCTTCTCGGTCCAGTCCGCCGGTGCCGGCCTCCAGGCTGGCGGGACGCTCGACAGGTACAAGACTGGCGAGAAAATCATCATTGCCGGTCTGTTCATTCAGATCGCCGTCTTCGGCTTCTTTGTCGTTACGTCGGTGCTATTTCACGCGAGGCTGCGAAGGCGCCCAACGATCCGGTCCGAGCGGGGCGATTTGCCGTGGCAGCGATACCTCTACGTTCTGTACGCCTCTAGCGTCATTATCCTGATCCGAAGTATATTCCGAGTTATCGAGTACTTGCAGGGCAACGGCGGGTACCTCATTTCACACGAGATTTTCTCGTACATATTTGATGCGCTGCTAATGGCGGCTGTGATGGTTATCTTGTTGGTCTGGTACGTTGAGCACGTTCAGGGAAAGAGGAAGTCGTCGATGGATGAGATGGAGATATCTCAACTGGAGAGAGGGACATGGAGGCGATACGGACATGTTAAAGAAACCCGGGCTATTATTTCGTCATCTAATAAACCCACATCATTTGCACTGGCGTATACACTTTTACCATGTTCCAGTTTCCACATCGATTTCGTGAACGGATAAGGTCCACCGGATCAGGAATCCGAGAGGAGCGGCAGACCCATGCTCTGCTCATGCCCCTGCCAGCTAAGCCCCACCGTGGCGAGAAAGTGATGGAGTTGTTGCTAGATCCAGCCTAGCGCACCTCGTTCATGGCTCGTTTAAAGCTCGTTCCGTCCGCCACCTGCACAGTCCACCTCGTTCTCCGCACAACCAGCTCGTTGAGGCTTGCAACTTGCAAACTCCGAAATCCGGAAGCGCCAACCAAGCTGTGTTCTCGGTCCCCCTTGTGCTCTCGTTTACTATTTCGTATCCCTTGTTCGCCGTGGGTACACACCCATTTTGCGGTGTCGCAATCGTTTGCTTACGGTCGCTGACCAGGGACAAGAGCTCTGACCAACGACGGCCCGATGCCACGAAAGTTGCACAAGAAGGTCAGAACCGGCTGCCTCGAATGCAGGAAGCGCCGTGTCAAGGTGAGTAAATGGGTCTCTGCTGTGTACGAGGTGTAACTTTAGCCTTTTACGCATACGCATATGCATAAGCTATTGCCACCTTAGCTAGAAAATTACGCCGCTAACCTCGTGGCTCGGCTCTCCACCTAGTGTACCGAGGAGAAGCCCAAGTGCAGAGCATGCGTCCGGCGAGGCGTAATATGCGACTATCCACCACCCGCTCACGACGAAGTCACATTGTCTCCGGCCCCTTCAGCCTCGTCGGCCAATCATGACGTTGCATCAACGTCAAGTCCCCAACTCCCTGAACCGCAGCATCATGGCTCACCCATTTTTCCAACCTCCCCTTCAGCCACAATCACAGTGCCGCTCACCAACACGCCCGGGCTTCTCTTTGATGTTCACGAGATGGCACTGCTCCATCACTGGACCCTATCCACCAGTCAGATGATCTCAAAGGGCACAAGAATTTGCACCTTTTGGCAGAAAACAGCCACAGAGCTCGCTTTGCAACACCCATATGTTCTCCAGCAAATCATCAGCTTGGCCTCCTTGCATCTTGCACACACTAATCCATCCGACAAGTCCCAGCACATGGCCGTTGCAGCGAGGAACTACAATAAATCTCTGCAGGGCTTTCACGCAGCCGTGGCTCGGTCCAGCGACGATGTTGGGGAAGGATGTGCCGTGTTCCTCTGGTCCATGCTGAATATTCTTTACGTGTTTTCTACGGGACGTCTCAGCCGCGATATCAACCATGGCACTGACGATCCGAGGGATCGTGTGTTGGGTATTGCTTGGATCCCCTTGACAAGAGGCATTGGGGCTGTGGTGCAGGACTTTCGGCCTGCTGTTGAGAGTGAAACATTTAGCGTCATTATGAACCTTGGCAACTGGCATACCCTGGACCCCGATGACATCATGGGAGAGCAGGACGAGCATTTTCGTCGTCTGCAGGAAGTATGGCAGAACAACAGCGATAAGAAAATCTACGACGAGGCTTTACGTGTCTTGCGGAGATGCCGTGCATTCGTCGCGCAATTCGAGATGATGGATAATGAGACCATGAGTGAGTGGACGAGTCATAATAAAGCGACTGGGCCCTTAATGTTTATATTCATCGCACCCGAGGGGTATTTTACATTGCTTCAGCAACGCCAGCCAGCAGCGCTGATGCTGTTTGCCTTTTTTGGTGCGTTGCTGTACAGCATAGATGATTGCTGGGCGATGGAGGGCTGGGGAAAGGATATTGTTGCTGTGGTTGAAGATTTATTGGGGAGTTATTGGAAGCCATGGATCGCTTGGCCAATGCAGATCGTAGGGCTTACGTGAAAACTCTTGGAGTTGAGCTCGGGAATATTTTGCAGAAAAATGACAGATCCCCTGCTGCACCGTTGGTATCACCGGCTTCCGTGGCCGATGTTTGATGGCCACTGGAATAAACGCTCTGCGACGCCATGTCCCTCCTTCCAACGGCTGATTAAGCCGCTAATGGAATGACCCACTGGATTGGCCACGGTCGCTTTGGTTGTGTTCCACGTCGCTTAGGCTGAACGAGCCGTTCCTGCGTATGGTCGCGATGAACGATGAACGAGGCCGGAGCGAGATGTGGAGCCCTCAGCCTCACAGCCTACGCTTGTGGGACGCGCGCTTGATACAGGGCTAGATTCTTTCTTTGATGACGTTGATAAACTATTGACTCCTTTTACAAACTTCAACTCGTTACCTTGACCTCAACCATTCTTTTATTTATTTTGCAGCTTTCCGTCACATTTGGCATTGAGTTTGTTTCTTCATAAACCCAGATCAACAACGACACATCCATTTCCGCCCTTGTTCTGATTCCAATCAATCACATCTACTGTCTTTTAACCACTTTGCCACGATGCACCTTTTAAAACACGAAGCCCATACACACGAAGCCAGAGGCGATGGCAATTTCAAATTCTACCATTATGATCCTACAATAGTGGGTGGAGCCATCTTCGCCATCCTCTTTTTCTGCACATCGGCGATGCATTTCTGGCAGTTGGTTCGGAAGAAATGCTGGTTCGTCCTGCCTCTAGCCATTGGCGGTATTCGTAAGCAATTTCTCCCCCATCATCAGCCTCAAGATAATCGTCGACTTGGATCTGACAATGTTACGATAGTCGAGCTCATCGGGTTCGCAGCGCGGTGTAAATCTGGTTCCGAGAGCCCCAACTGGACAATGAGTCCGTACATCATGCAGTCCATCTTACTTCTCGTGGCTCCAGCTCTGTTTGCCGCCGCAATTTATATGGAACTCGGACGGATCGTCACACTAGTCAATGGAGATCCTTACGTCTTGATTCGGAAGGCGTGGCTTACCAAACTCTTTGTTGCTGGAGACGTTTTATCGTTTTTTATCCAAGGCGGAGGTGAGTCTATTTACTCTAGGGTGCTATATAGCAGTAACCTGTACTAACGAAGTCAAAATATAGGAGCTGGAATGCAAGCGATGGGTACGGCTGCCTCATTAAAAAATGGTGCCAACATTATCATAGTCGGTCTCTTCGTACAACTGCTCTTCTTCGGCTTCTTCGTCATCGTCTCTGTCATGTTCAACAAGGCAATGAGGCGATACAAGGTTGATACTTACGGCGTCCCATGGGAGAAACACATGAGGGCGCTATACATTAGCAGCTTTCTCATCATGGTCAGGTCTATCTTTCGAGCCATCGAATACATTCAGGGCTTTGATGGATATCTTCTCAGTCACGAGGCATACCTATACGTGTTTGATGCCTCGTTGATGTTCGCGGTCATGGCGCTGTTCAACTACATCCACCCATCTGAGATCAATGACCTTCTTTTGAAAAAATATGGAAACGAAGGGCTCAACGTTGCTTTGAGCAACACGCCTCAACGTATCGGGTCACATGCGTAAACTTGTTTGCGCACGCATGAGTGATCGAGTCGCAGCTTTGAACCAATCTGGAAAATGACGACAGCGGAATGCACTCATTAATAATAGAATTTGTCTTGGAAATGTCATTTCTCCAGAAAAAGAATAAATAAGCTTAGTATCATGTTATACAATAAACCTTAGGCTTATGAATTAAGGATAAAGTTAGCCCCTTATTACTTAGGATACCTGTCTGGCCAAGACCAACCAACTCCAATGCATGATGACGTTGCGCAAACCATTACATAATGCCTAGCAATCGTAACACCTTCCAAAACAGACATCGCTATGGGCCAGTCTACTGCCTAAATGCCTAGGAGTATACCACCCTCCACATCTCTTCTCAACAAGTTTGATCTGCTATGAGTGTTTTCACTTCCATAGTTTTATGCCGGCGGCCTTGACGACAACAAGACCCCTGTAACGCCCTCAATCGACCAGCGCGCGATAGTTCCCTTGAGGGGTAGCACCCGCTACCTTCTGGAGCGGGAATTCCTGCCGGCTCAACATGCTTGATCCACGATAATATTCCTTCTCAGTCCAATGTGACTGCAATTGACGGCCCAAATTACACGGATTGGAAACGAACCACACTCCAGGAGGTTGGTTCGGCGAGTCTAGCCATAGGGAACTTGTGGCATTGTTGCTAACTACAACAGCCTGAATAGAGAGGCTTCATCGGGCAGCGAGAACTCGGCGTTTCGAGAGCGTGCCAAACACTTCTCCGCATTATAAGGCCGAACAAAAACCCTAAATCGATTGAACCCGTCGCTTCAAGGTCAGTTTTCGTGGCGAAGCTTTCAAGGCCAGCCCGGTAACCACCTTGATCGAATTGACAAGGGTCCCGACGAGACCCTTCAACAACCTTTTTGTGACGGTCCGCGCGACTATAGCATCAAGACTATTCTAAACATTACGAACACTACTCCAAATATGTCCAAGATTCTTGTACACCTTCCCAACCACTCTAGGCGAGCGGGATGAGTATGGTTGAATTATGTGCGAGGGAAAAAAACAGTCATTCCCGATGAAAGGTTAAATACAATACCGGACCACGCGTCAACTTTCCAGAGCCACCCATGACCATGCGCAATATTCAGCTCGAATTTCCTTCTGCTGTAGCATGTGCTAGCAAGGGCGAATTGCTCGCCAAATGCGGTGGTCTAGTCCCGCGGAGCGGAATCTCGCTGGTTTGATTCTCGTCCTCGTTGGAACTATTGATAATCCGGACAATGTGGGGGTCCGCCGCTGCATTGGCAATGTCCTGGAAGGTCTTGTCTGGGAATGTACCATGAGATATGAAGGACACCATGCCGATGACGACCGCGGAAAATGTCACCAAGTTTGCAAGGCAATAAGGTATCAAAAGCGATGTGAATATGCACCGATATCTATTGACATCGCCCCATCGGGTCACCTTTCTCGTGGTGTTGCGCCTATGGTGTGCATTAGCGTTGTCTTACAAGAGAAGAAATGGATTCGCTGCTCACGTCAATAGTTCATTATGTAACAAGCTCACCGTCATGTTGAAGCTGAGATCCTCAATCAAACGTGACAGCGTTCGATTCTTTGCAAACGTTTTGTCTTGCAGTCGCTGTGGTGTCATTTCCGTCTCATTATCGTATACGTAGAGGTGGTAGATTGTATCAAACTCAAAGTAAACATCCAAATCAACACTGCCCAAGAGAGCTGTCTGACGGATACCGGAGTCGATGACTCCGAATTGCGCCAACCTGTCCGAGTCTGTTTCATCTTTGGATTCCTCCTTGTACCACCCCATTGAACCTACTAGCTGATCTGTCAGAGTCCACATAAAAGCGGCATAAGCATGATTTGCCATGTTTGACACTACGCCTGGGCTATCTTGAGGGAATCCAATCTCCTCGTGCACCTGGTATTTGCCAGATACATTTTGCATCCCACGATCCCATTCTAGGTGCAGGTCGTACGTAGCATTGTACAAGCGACACACCTGCCACATTCGAGTGCGGGTGCGCTGGCCTGTGTTGTTGTACGTGTACCGCTGGAAGGTCATCCACAACTCATTAGCTGCAGTCGATGGTTCTTGATGACGCGGTTGGGAGAGTGCAACCAAGTCGCCGGTACTATTGATGGCTGGAACAAAACCAAAGTACCCACTGTCTATCTGTTCGGCTGTGCCTTTGGGTATCGCCATTTGGGCCTTGAGCAAGCTATCAATGAGAGGAACAGTGGTTTCGTTGGCATCGCCGCACCGGACTATTGGACCGTAAAAGTTGACAGAGTAGGCCGAATGGTTGGATGGCGGCTTTATGGGTAGTATTTCGCCGCGGGAAGCTGTTGCGGCCGCCAGCAAAACTAGTATTGTTCTAGGACCGGTGAAAATCCTGGTGGTATCATCTACGAATGACGTGGTGCTGCTGTTGGCTGGTGGCGAGTACGCAAAGCTCCTCCCTGCTGAGCTGTTTGCGATGGCTAGGTACGGCACTGATTCCGAAGCCGCAAGCTCCTGCGTACTATTGTACACGACCAAGGCGGCCGGTGTGAAAAAGGGCGGGAGGAGGAGACACCTTGACCAGGCATTAGCTCAACTCTTTGAATTGGACAAAGCACCAGTGCTGACCATGCAAAGAAGGCTATTACACCGCCCAACGTAAAGTTGTTGAACAGCTCCATGTTCAAAAGTGCAGAGGGAGAGGTATCAGCACTAAAAGCTTTGTTGAGCCCATTTGCCGTCCACCTCTTGCCGTAGACGGCTCTCCACAGCCACTGAGTGTAGCATTTCCAGACACTTGCCGTGTGAGCCAGCTGTGCCAGAAACGCCAGCGCCGTCCCTATACTATTTCCCTCGTATTAGAATTATAAAGAGAGGTGCCACTGTTTTGGCAAAAGGAATATTTGCGCACCGAAGATTCTCTTCCTGCTGGTACGAGTCTCCGACGATTTGGTTGTTGAGACCCGCATACCGCACACAGTGCCCGAGGCTAAGGCAAAGCCCGACAACGAAGAAGAAGACCATGCTCAGCGGGGAGCCCCATCGGTGCAGCGTCCGCGGCTTCCAAAGCGTGATGGAGAAGCGCTGGGATCGCTGGGAGAAGAGGCTGCTGTGCGAAATGGACCGGAGCCTGCCGCGAGGCGGAGGGACGCGAGGCGGAGGCAAAAGGAAAGTCCGCGGAGACACCGGGCTCGACATGCTCGGTCTCTCGGGCGGGCTCTCCATCGGGGGACTAAAGATGATGGCGCTTTCAGCCGCGCAGCCGG
Source organism: Calonectria honghensis (assembly GCA_013403855.1). Classification (NCBI taxonomy): domain Eukaryota; kingdom Fungi; phylum Ascomycota; class Sordariomycetes; order Hypocreales; family Nectriaceae; genus Calonectria; species Calonectria honghensis. The sequence goes on from VTGB01000024.1 coordinate 552,657, forward strand.
GCGACTCATCAGTGTCGATTTCAACCGTCGGAGCTGCAGTAGCGTCCGTGTCGAGGGTTGCCATCTCCAGAGGCGGATCGTGGCTTGCTGATTCAGTCTCACCCGTCATTTTCGCAAGAGGCAAAGACAATGCATTGGCGAATAGTGTGCGGGGGTGGGTTTCTTCCAAAACACCAAGTCGTCTTTATTTCTCGCAACGCCCATGATCCATGTTTATCTGCCTCGTGCGGCTGAGAAATGCGACCTCACTTCTGTGATGCCAAGCTCACCACTGGGTGGCCTGGATGGCGCTACCAGGTGGCGGTGCCCATGCTGAATATGCAGCCACAGTCAGTCCCATAGGCTGCTCAGCCCTGTGAGCTGCAGCCAGGCGGCACAGTTGTTCCATTTCTTCTTGAGTTGGCTAAATGGCTCGCTTGAAAGGGAATCATCCGACGGCTACCTTTAGGGACTAGCTCGCCGTTGAGCTTAGATATCCTTCTTACAGGTAAGCTTCTTTGCAGCAAGCGGTGGAGACGTACCTTGGTCGCCGCGGACCACCAAAAAATGAGCTTATTTTCCCATTCCCCGATTAGGCGCGATGCAGCCATCGCGAAACAGGCTTCTCTTCCGCAAATGAATCAGGGGATTTCTGCCTAATTAGCTAGGCACATACCCACTAATATTTTCAAATGAATCAAATTAAGATTATGCCCAATCCAGCCTACAATGTAAACCCTTTAGTTTGCCTTGCGGCTTAGGTCTGACCATCAATATTTAGAATGCATAAAAGGTATCAACGGAGGGCAAGAATAGTTTATGCTATTTATTTGTTCGTTAGAGATGTTTTGGTTCGCTAAATGTGACTATATAAAGGCAATTTTTGTCTGATGCTCTCCAACTCACACATTGATAATGTCTTGATGGTGGGCAATTTATGGTGCGAAATCAGCTGGGGGTGCTACTTCCATCACCGGCCTATCAGGGTTTTCGTCAAGCCTATTCCGCTCGTCAACCTCCTCCGCTTCTTCTTTTTCAACAAGTGTGATAACGCCATTGGGAACTAGTTTGACAACTCCGTTCGGAACTAAGTCTGCTGTAAGACTGCCCAGGCTATTGTTAACTAAGTCGGGGTTCTCAGGGGAAGATAAAAGGCTCTCGGTCTTCACTCCGATCTTGCGAGCCGCGGCGTCAAGAAGCGCCGGCAAGTGGGATTTCGCAGCGTCAAGGGCGATTGGGCCAAGCCTTTGGACTCCGGTCTTGATCAAATCTATGAGACCCTCAGCTTCGCCGGTTTCGTAATCATCCTTCTGGAGCTTGTCCAGCTTGTCCCGAGAAAGAGCCATGAACGCCTGAAGCGTCATGTCTGCAAGAACTGCGCGCTTGAGGAGAAGCCGGGTCGCCCTTTCATCGGGAGTGAGAGGGCTCTCGGCGATTGACTCCGCCTGGGTCAGTGCATTTGCCAACCTGTCACTGAGACGTGCGAGAGAGCTTTGCCCGACGCCATTGACCATAACCTTGGCAGTGGGTGATGTTGCAGCCTTCAATACAGGTCCAAGCCAATCTAAGACGCTCTCTTGACCAGCAATTCCCCTCGTAGGTCCAAGAAGACTCTCTGTGAAAGGCGTGACTGGCACACCAGCCTCTTGGCCTCCTGTGCCTTTGAGACTTTCAGGCTTGGATAAGACAATGTCCTTATTCTTCAGTGGCGTCGCAGGGGCTTCCCCATTCGAAATCAGCACCAAACGGTTGGAAGCAATCTCCAAGGCGCTCCGAATGAGAGCTGGAGTCAGTGAGCGAGCCAAGACGTCGAAATCGATGTTGGCGGTATTGCTGTTCCAGTCTGCCTCCAGTTTCTTTCTGATTTCGTATGCTTCATCAGAGTTTCCCATTGAGACCAAGGCCTCGAATGCTCCTTGAGCAAGCAAAAGCCGTTCACAAGGTCCTTTCTTGCTTGTATCAATCGTTCTGTTTCTTTCAGTGGTACTCTCAGCACCGGCCACAGCGGCAAAAGGTCCTCCAACTACAGTGCCAACCAAGCCCCCCAGGGGTCCCAGCAGAGGTGAGGCAACTGGAACAACTTTAGAAGCAATCCTGGCTGCTGTCTTGAAGAAGTCACCAAAGCTTTCCTGTCCTTGCTCACCGCCGCCACTAGGTGTGCTCTGGGTACTTCCAAGTATGTAGAGACCTTGTTTAGCATGAATTTGAGCCATGCTCTCGTCGAGATATTTTGTGAATGCGTCATAATCGTTGCCCCATTTGCCTTTGATGGAGTTGCCAGAGTTTCCATCTCTTCCTCCACCTCCATAGCAGTGGGTTCCGATAGCAATAAGACCATCTTGTTTGCAGAGAATTGGGGCACCTGACTGTCCTGTTCACAAAGTCAGTTAGAGTAGGCTCGAATTAGAGATGGTCGATATGTTGACTTGCCTCCAAATGTGGAAATACGATACTCAATCATATGCTGAGCATGCGTTTCAACATTGTACTTGATGCGTCGAAACTCCTCGAACATTTGGGCACCGTAATCGTCAGTACCATCGTGACTTCTGAGAAGCTTGTCACCAGGGTATCCGACAATACCAATCGAAAGCCCAGACTCCCCACTTTGCGACTCGTCTGGGGTGTTCCTGAATCTGAAGTTGCGAAGTTGTCCGGCAAAAGGCTTATGGACTTGGATAAACGCAAGATCCCGAAGACGGTTATTGCCATCATTGATCCATTGAGGAGTCGTCACCACATTGAGGCCGTATCTCGCCTGGACGTCGTCAAGTCCTACTGAGTCACGACCATTATATCCAATATAGCACTTGATCTGAGTGGTAGCCCCAAAGTTGTTGCTGTGGTCATAGACAACATGGCCAGCAGTAACGAGGACGTCAGGCCTAATAAGCCAACCAGTCCCCATCTTCCAGACAAACTGGCCATCCGCATCTTTAAATTGGGATTGGATCTTTACAATAGCTGCGAAGTGTTATTAGTCTCGATCTTGTTTCTGAGTTATTTTGCCCTTACATCGGTATTTTCCGCCATCGCGAATGTCGCTTTGGTCAACTAGACTGCGGTCGTCTGGTTCAAAACGGCTTTCTTTTCCAGTGTTGGAATCACGGCAGTGTTCTGCGGTCGGTCTGAGACTTGGAACAGGAACAGTCCAGGCAACGGCCTGGTAAGATTCTGGGATAGAGATAGGAGACATGTGTCTTCGTAAGTGCCTAGTAAAGGCAACACCAGTTGTAAATATGAATGGCGAAGTTATTGAGAATGCGTTGAGCCTTAGTGATGGAGTCAAGTAGCGAGGTAGGAATGAAACCGATATTTTATATAGTTCAGATATTCTTCAAACTATCCAGACAGCAGGTTATCGCGTACTAGTATCCCTATGAACATCCCCTTGTCCCAGCTAATGTGAAAATATCCACAAATGTCGGCTCTGTGATCTCATGGGCACTGAGCTCCAGACTATATTGATCAGCCAGCCACACCTCTTTCAGTTCGGCAGGAAATAGAACTATTGAGTACGATGCATAGCTGCGTTGGCTCAAACTGGGGGGCCATGATGGGGAATGCGTCCTGATTAGGTGTGGCCAGCTTACGCAAAGCCGCCGGACTCGGCAGATGCGTACTATTTGAGAATAGTAACGGATAGCGGGGCCCAGCCGCTCAATAACGCCGGTAGAGACGCGATACCTCTGTCAGCCGAGAATCCCATGGTCAGGGAAAGCGATGGTGCCTTGTTATTAGTGCGGGCGGGTAGCGCGGCAGCCTGCCCTAGCTTCGGCTGGTCCGTAGGTCGCCAAGCCCAATCAGGGAGCGTAGGGTGTGTTAAACGCCCTCTTCAGCAACGCATCCATCAGCTGACCGCATAGGTAAGTGGAGAGCCAGTTGGTTTCTTTCCGTAAACAGATTGGCTCACCGCCGCATTAGCTATTTGGTCCGCCTCCGTCGGTTCGGTGACACGGCCATCACAGGTAAAGTTGGAAACTGCACCTGTCCTGTACACTGGCATCTTGACGGACGAAAGTTCAGATATCAATATATTGAAAGAATAAGATTTCAAGCCGCGACTACTCCCGCACATACAATATTGCTCGTGGCGGCAAACGCGCAAGACCTTTGTATCCAATTCATAGTGGGCGCGAGAATTTGTATGTTGCCATTATCTCGTTCGCACTCCTACACATTCGACTTATATTTTTAATCTCAGTCCCAGCTTAAAGTCCCATAACCTCGTTTCCAACATCACATCGCTGTCAAGTTGTTCAGTTAAATTTTTATATTAGCACAGTGACCGCTCACCTTCCCTGGCCTCTGACATCCCTACGAAGTTCAACTAAAATTCGATTCCATCTCCCGGGTAGCTGGTAGGTGTGGAGCTCACCTGGCCGCGCAAGCCACACCTTTGGCCGGAGCACCCCACAGGGCTGAGCGATAAGACTTTATCAGGTGGCGGTGCACCCCTGAGATGCGGCGACAATGGTCAAACTCTTTTCTAGTTCCACAAGGCCTCACAGAATACGCGTGTCGCTGCAGCTCTCCAGGCCTAGTGAGTGGATTGTCCAGTCTACCGAGTCCAGCCTTCCGAGAACTGCAATGCTCGCTGCTTGCAAGGCCTGGAACTTGCAACATCTTTCGCGCTGAACTGCGCCAGCCCCTGATTGGCAACGCGCTACGTCATCGCGTATGAGCTGAAGGCGACAGAAAGGACCGCAACCATGGCCACCCCACGACGGGAAAGCCTGGCTGCCGGGTCAGACTCACCACCAAATTCAGTCAAGGCCTTCGCCGAGGCCCGATGCGCATCGCCCCAAAAGTCCCTGCACCAGGGCCCGAGGAGGAACGCCTCCATCGCCAGCGGGAGACGAGAGCCCCAGTCGCCCATAATTTCCCCAATACCTCTGGGTTTTGGAGAGGATGGAGCGAATGGAGCCACTTCTCACCACTCCGTTCCACCAGGGAGGACTTCAACGGCAATTACCACTGCTGACGGGGACTTTGTGGGAAGTACTCATGGGGCCGAGAAAGGCGGTACCACGAGTGGTCAAACGTACAGCCTGTTTTCGTCGATGCGTGGGTCGCTTGCGCACGCTGCCAAGTTGAGCGACATATTTTCCGCTGCACAGAGGGATGACGAGTTCTTTGGTCTTCTCTCCCAGGGCGGGTCTTGGTGGCTTCACGCTGTCAGCCCTCGCAAAGATGATGTGCACGAGATATGTGATGCCTTCAACGTCCACCCCCTCACTATCGAAGACATCGTCAAGCAGGAGTCGCGGGAGAAGATTGAGGTTTTCCCGTCTTACTACTTTGCATGCTTCACCTCCTTCAATATCGTCGAAGGAGACGAAGGGCGCGAGTTTGAGCCCTTCAATTTATACGTTTTGGTGTTCCGCCAGGGAGCACTCAGTTTCAGCTTTGAGCCCAACAACCACGCTACTCGGGTCCAAAATAAAATCACCATTTTGGATGATCCCACCACGATCAGCAGTGATTGGATCTGCTACGCTTTAATGTGAAATCCATCCAATCGTTGCTGCACCCAATGACAATTACTGACTAGTGTGGAATAGCGACGATATTGTGGACGGATTTGCCCCCACCATCCGCCAGCTCGAGGTGGAGACGGATTCAATCGAAGACCAAGTCTTTGACATGCGCGATGCCGACTCGCACAAGTTTCTCCAAGTAATCGGCCAAGCACGCAAGGACTGCATGGCTCTGTTGCGAATATTGGGCAGCAAGCCCGATGTCATCCGCAGCTTTACCAAGCGCTGCAGGGAAGACTTTCGAATCACGTCGCAAATGGACATCAGCCTGTATCTCGAGGACGTTCAAGACCACGCCATCACCATGGCCCACAACTTGAGCCATTTCGAAAACATCCTCAACCGAGCTCATCGCAACTACCTGGCAACCCTGTCTATTCTCGAGGTATCTCAGGGAGCTGGTACTAACCGGACACTTGTCAAGGTGACACTGTTCGCCTCCATCTTGCTTCCGCTGCACCTCTTGAGCACCATGTTTGGCATGAATGTCATCAATCCCTTCTCAAATGTGGACAGTGTTGGTTCATTCTTTGCCATTGTGGGCCTGATGGTGGCCGCTGGGTTCATCATTTGGGTAGTTGCAAGGCTCAAGCGCTGGCTGTAGTGTATCACTCAATCGTTCGGGGTTGGGCTTGGCGTTAGTCTGGACTTTTCGTACTAGTCGTTCGAGGCCTTTGCGAGTATCTCATTGTTATCAAGGTCATCGGGTTGAGGGGCGCCTTTTTGCTGACTTTCCAGGGACCTTTCATCCTATCCTGATTGACATTCGCACCGTGTTTCTCTTCTTTGGCTTAAAAAAGCGGGGTAGGCTGCCGCCATGCTGGTAACATTGCGTCTCTCCGGGCACCTCCTGGGTAGAATTCCAAAGTAGTGTAAAATGAAATGGTGGAAGTAGAAATGACAATAGCATATTTATTTCTGTTCAGAAGAGATGCAGTTGGTTGATCCTGTGAGTTTGTGTCGGGCATGCCACCAACTTGTGATTGTGGTGGAGCACTGTGTGGCCCACGAAGCTAAAATGATGCCCCATCAGTCTCACTGCCCGCAGCCTTGCAGGTTAAGCAAGTCGAACGTCTTGCCAGTGATAATTAAGAAAATAATAAGTGAAATGAAGTAATGGCGTGCATGAAGCATTTTATCAAGGTACGCGCCGGCGCCAGCACGCGTCAGATAAGACGGTTGTTAATTTTGCATCTTGGTATTTTTGCGGAAGTAAATGGACAGTAAATTCACGGCAAAGCAATCTTTTGAAGCGTACTATTAGGTACTCTAATCCCAAGACAAAAGACCGCGCGCTGGTGTTGGCCATGTGTTTCACAGCATGCAGCCCCTGATCCGTCAAAGTGAAGAAGGCGGGGCGAATCCGTGTCGGAGCAGGGCGGTTCCAGAAAAAACGAAGAGAAGATCAGGGGTGGGTGCGTCAAATTGACGACTACAGCAAAGGTAAAGTGACACTCTGTTGGTGCAAGTTGGGTCCAAAGCGAGTGGCAGTATTTAGCAAAGCTTATCGGGCAAGGGCACTGCTCAAGCCGATACAAAAAGACACAATCAATAAGAGTTGGAGTTGGTGGTAATGCGACAGGCGTTGCACTTTTACTGGCATACTGGTCAACTTCCATGGGCAATCAATCCAGTGGCTCAAAGGGCGCTCGTCGGAACCCCTTGGAAGGAGCCCCAGGTAGTGAATCTTGAACGCTTGCCCTAGCTGGCGGGAGAAGATGCCTCAGCCCTCAGGTATTTCTGTGTCAATGCCTGACTTGGTGCCTTGACTTGTATGGATTGGAAAGACAAAGCGGAAGGTACATAGCACGATAATGAGAGCTCTCCGTGTTCAGGAAGGAAGGTACGGTCCAGCGTACGGGGCAGTGGGATGATTGCAAGTAGACAGACGGTGGTGGGACTGAGCTCTTGACTTGGAGTTTTCACCATAGAATGCTGGATCACAACCACGCTATTCCCAGCATTCAAGACAGTAATCAGACTGTCTATACTTTGTGAGAGAAATAATTATACATTCACATCTCTCACCCCCCCGTTGCGCCCACGATATGGAGAGGACACACTCCACGCCTACCACTACCAAGGGGAAGCGGAAGCGCGACGACAGCATCGCCGCCCAGATCATCGACGACTTAGAGAGTTATGACACATCAGAACAAGGTGATGACATCCAGATCTGGAAGGAGAAGCTAATAAAAAAGGCCAAGGTCGCTATTGAGAATCCAGAAAGAATTCGCGGGGGTTTTCAAAGGTGAGAATGCCTAAAATGCTTGGTTAATGTGACCTGGAACTAACTACTCAACTCGATGGCGCTTCGCGGGACTGGTTAGTTCGACGCTGCAATGGTTGGCTTCCATCAAGGCTTTTGTTCTCTTTGAGACCAATGGGCGCTAACTGGCCGATGATGACGTGGTTTACAGGCATTGTGGTTCAGAGGTGGAACTTTGTTTCTGGTTCAGAGATGACTGGTTTTTTGGGCACTGCAGAGGTTGCATTTGCGTCATTTCAGCCACGCGAGTGGCCCTCTGTCCCAAGGGTCTGGGTTGGCGAAGCACCATGCATATGTACGTTCTTGATGTCGTAGTCAGCGCACGCCAGCTGGCAAGGCCGAAGCTCGCTTCTCTCTGTCTTCTGCAGGGAAGTGGGCCATCTCACACGTCTTGGCGTGCGACCATTGAATTGTGCAGTGGCTGTTATGGGTAAGTAAGCACCTCTCTCAAGACTATGCTAGGGCTTGGATTGCACTGAGCCAAGTCGCAAGAAATAGCACACGGTGGGGTGGCAAACACCAACTGGCAAACCCTTCAGCACTCGACTTTCCCAACCCACCACATACTCACGACCAGCATTGTGCCTGATGCCGCTGGCTTCATGGGCTTGCTGCAGGCACTCGGTGATTGCGACCCACTGGTCGTGCCCGATGCTACTGGTTCCACGGGCATCCCTTGTCAGGCTCCCAACAAGTCACGTCTCGAAATCGTCCACCCTGTTTGCCTCTCAGGCTGCTTCGAAGACATGGCCGCGCCAAGAACAAGGCTCTTTCGTTGGTAAGCGGTAACATTTACAACAGTTCCTCTTCGTGCTCTAGGATCAACACTAACAAAGGTTCGTGGATAGGACGAGGTGTCTGATGAGAACGCGACGCACATGTGCTACTGCCACGAACGAATTCGATTTCGAACATGGATTCGATATCGCACGCCACCTCCCATGGTGTCAGGTTTCATTTCGGAGGACTAGAATGAGGACTGTGGTTTACACGTACAGAAGTGATGGTCTTTCCAGCCCGTCCCGCAACAGATTCCCCAATCGTTGGGCTCAGTACTGTGTGAGGACACACGCACATTTCCAATTGCACTGTGGGAACGTTCCGCATATGACCAATTTCTTGCCACATCTTTTTTTTTACCTTCTGCATCCCCACCATTCAGTCTGGTAAGTTCGTCCCGTGCGATTTATACGTGTCCCCCTCATATGTTGAAGCCGCTAATACGAGAAGATCAGTGCACCAACGTACGTATCCATTTCCAGCCACTCCTCCCTCCTGCCAGCTTGCTAACAACAGGCGTTCAGAACCAACTTTCTTTCACGTAAGTATACTCCCATTGGACATCGCACGATGGTATTCGCTGAATCTCCCCCGAAACCTTGCAGTGATTTTAAAATTCCTCAAGTGATTGCAATTCCCTATCGTTCTCTTGGAAATGGGTCATGGCTAATCGGTGATTGTTTACTTGGCAATAGCATGACCAACGACACCGTGAGTATTGGCCCACCTTCTTACCGTACCTTGACTCTGGCAAAGGCGAAACGCTAATTTTCATGTGTACCAACAGAATTTGAACGTTCCAGTATGTGCTCCCTGATTGTCGTCCAAGCCATCCGACATCCGCTCCTCAAATATCGTTGATCGGCCGCTCTAAACTGGGCTCAATAGAAGGGGCAAAATAAGGCCAAGGGAAAGGTCAGTAGATCCAAACGACCACCCATTGACTGGCATTGGCATCGCCCTTCCAAACCTCGATACTTGCTTCTGTATACCCTTTACTGACCTTTCTGTACCCAGAAGCGCGCCGTTGTATGTCAAGTCTCCGAAACGAGAGATTCTCGAGTACAACACTAAAATATAACAGTCAAGCATGTCCACGGTTTCGGTGGCCCCGGCCGCCACCACCCCCGCCGATAGACCTGGCGCGAACGCCGAGCTGTGAGTGGCAGCGGACATTTGGATCGCTGGGAGAAAGTGATGGACCGTATAGAGGCTCGGCGATGCCGAGGACGAGGAGGAGGTTAGGAGGGAGGGCCCAGTGAAACATCACCGGGGCGTTGTAAATAAGCAAAGCCACCCTAAGGCTCAATTTCCCCACACCGTACGCACGCACGATAGGGCAAGGTGAGATGGGGAGTGCAACATCAAACGATCGAGTCACAACTCTGGCAATTGATCAATCATTTGCTTCTAGTTAAAAAAAAGAAACAAGGTATAGGCTCAGTCGGGTGATCTAGGAACCAGCTCACAAAGGTGGCATGCAATTAGATTTGAGTAATAGATAGAGGGGTCGTGAAAGTCTTATCGCCCTGACCAAAAGAACAAATACCTTAATTGATGAAGCCAATCTCTTATCTGCAGTGGTGACGCCGTAGGTCGTCGTCGTTGCCTAGTACGACCCTAAAACCCCGGGGCTCGACTACCAAATAGGGCTTTTAACATAACGGAGATGGCCAACCTTGATGCCCTTCTAGCTATTATAAATTGCCTCCGTCTCTCCCGCAAGCCATTTTTTGCTTTCCTCCTCTAGAAGCATCAGAAACAACGAAATTTTCCCTGGCCTGCCTTTATTATCTAAACTTCCTCCGGCTGATTTTCTTGGCTCAGTTTTCCAGCCGCGACTCGCGCTGCCACCAAACCTACCATTAACTTGCACCGCCATTTGCTTACTTCTGTTGAAATGCCGAAAACATTCTATCATTTTATCTAGCTTCCGTGGGAGTTGCGAAATGAAATTTGGTAACTCGCAACTCAGCCGTACTGGCCTAGGGCTCACGTCTTTAGTGTTTAGAATATCAAATGGGACAAGGATACAGATAGATCCATGGACATGATATTTGATTGGTCTCTTTGGTGGGGATACAATGGCATATGGCTATCAGCCCCCAAGAGCCTGCCTAATGAGGTCAGCATGAACCACTAACAGCGAGAATAGTTATTGGCCTCATAGACCTATAATAATATGTCAATGTATATGCTCAATGGTGGTCTTTGGATGGCTTGTAAAGATTATAGAAAAGCTATGGAAAAAGAATATTCCGAAAAGGATAGGCAATGCAAATGAGCTGTTGCTATATCCTATTTCGTGGGATAAGATTCTGCAAACTACTATTTTACTATTATACCCCACCGAGATCTCTTTATTATACAACCGTTTGAGATCGAAAATCTCGAATTAGATGAAATTGACAAATATATCCCCATCGGCTCGGCTTATGCAGGCTTTAGATCCATCCGAAACTTTGGCTTCGAATATGACTCGGCATGGGGACAGCTAGCGGAACGGGAGTCCATGGGGGAAGTATTGTGGCGGGACTTGCGCGAGCTACCAGTTGTCCAGTTTTTGCTTCAGTCTGTAAGGGAATGCTTGCAAGTAAGCACAATCTGGATCATTGATTATGGTCTTCAACGAAGTCGTGGTGGGCCCGAAGATGATGATTACCATGAAGAATTCTTCTATCAACAGGATAGAAGATATTTCAGGCCAACGTGTAGTGATTTAGAATGCAATACAAAGAGCTGGCGCTTTATTAAGGCAGTGGAGGAAGAGATCTGCGAGATGCTTGAGGAATAAGACGGACGGAGTCTTGTGAATGGTATACCTTACGGTCCATCTGTACGTCTCCTAGGGTGCCAATACTTCTAAAACGAACACTCTATCCCGGTTCAAGTTTGTATTGAGACTGGGATGTATTTTCATCGTGGCCATATTGAAAATCAATGCAGAGCATCAACCAGAACAATAGATAAGGCAATCCCTCGTGCCTTAGGATACAATAAGTGATCAATGAAGTGTATGAAATGCATAGTAACTCCGAAGCACAAAGCTGGTACGGCTTCCGGGTACCCGAAGCACTAGTATTCAGGCGATGGCCTAGGTCTAAACGGTGTGATGCAGCCCTAGGCTTTCCTCCAATCCCGGTTCAAGTTTGTATTCTGCGTATTTTCGACTATTATTTTCTTTTACCCTCTACTTAGGAGGGCAACCTCTCTGGAAGAAGTGAACAATAAATTGCAGCTAGAGGCCAAAACAATGCATGTGTAGACAATGAAGGCTCTACCCTGCCTTTGACAGTGACCGTAAACTCTGGACTGCTGTGTTCATGAACGTTGTTGCCGCGCCGTCTGAGTCAATAGAAGCTATTTCGGGCTCTAAACCGCCAAGCCTTTCAAAATATGTGTTGCCGGTGACCACAAAGGTCTACTGTATGATTGGGTTGTCAGAGCGCAGCGCAGAAGACCAATATAGGTCTTTGCCCAACCCAGACAGCAAGGTAAAAAGGAAGGCAATTCCTCACAGTTTATTTAAGAAAGCCAATGCCGGTTTCTTCAGCCGCTGGGATACAGCGCTCTCCCCCTCCATGGAGGAGGCGTGCAAACTCCTCCTGGGAAATCTGTGGCAGGGGTGCGGCTACATCAATGCCCAAAAGAAGCAAGAAAATGAAAACGAGAGGCTTCATTGTAATATATTGGGTGGTTTGCGGGATATACCTCACTAAGTAAATGTACTGTTTGTATTCTACAAAGGGCTTTATCATAACATACAATATAAGTATAAAATAAATATAGAATAAATTATATAATATTATGTTATGATTATTTTATGATTATCTTATGATTAGCTATAAATTTACTTTTAATGGAATCTTAATTTATGTAGTTTAGGTACAAAAGGATGCTAATTAAACAAAGCAGGATACCAATTACAAAATTCCGGTTTGTGTGTGCCAATCCTACACTACTTCAAAAAGTCCATGAGGCTATCCAAGATTTCAGCCTCTTACATAGAGTCTTATTGCAAGCCTCTCAAATACAATAGTGTTTTGACTGGTAATGAAATTAGTGACCTAGGCTGGTTTTGGCATTCATGGTCTGTCTTAGAATAGAGATGATGCACTCGCAATGGAGGCTTCTAATTGGCATCATTTCCATTTTTTGCAAGAGGCTGTGCATGTATAGCTGTTGACACGCATTGTTAGCGAAGTGTATTAAAATGTATAGGAGTGTATTCTTTCGATTCTCGAGCCTTGTCGTTTGTTATAGCTCGATCCAAGATGACCCCCTCGTTGAGAGCCAGATGACTGGCTCTTGCTTGGGGTCAGGCACACGCAATCTGTCACACACCGTAGATAGTCTCAATAGCCTAGACCGAACATTCCGGTAACGGCAAGATCAACAGACCGGCCCCAGGCCGTGTGCAGCCCGATTTCACATACAAATACCGTTAACAACGGTAACCGGCTTATCCGACCGTTACAGACATAACTAGAGGCCGCCGCCGGCCATATCAGATGACGGTGGCCAAGACTGCCAAGCCGTGGAAAGCTTCAACCTTAGATAGGAAGCCCCGGGCTACAGCTAGCAGCTGCAGCTATAAGAGGCCTAGCTAGATCCCTTCCATAGTGAGAAATCAAGAGCTACAATTTCCATCAGATGCATGAGAGCCATAGCTATCTATTGATACAATCAGTTTCAGCCTCATTTTCTCATATAAGATGTGGCCAAAACGATGTTCCAGTTAATAAGCTACCACAAGCACTGTGTGTTAGAATTTACTATTTATTCTTATCGACGTATTTAACAGAATCAAGATTTTAGGTTTATGGTATAGCTGTGAAGTTTTAAAGTGCAATGTATTATTACATTTACTCTACCAACTTGAATAGCCATCGGGCAACAAACTTTCTAGAAGGCACTGGCTGTTCTGCAGCTAGAACTTCATTTAACCCTTCGGTCATGTCAATTTCCTCTGGCTTTCTGAGCCACTCATCACCCCAGTAGTAAATCCGGTGGCTGAAATAGATCACCAGGAATGCTGGAATACCAACATAGGCAGTGAGAAAGGTGCCTACGGACCATTCTGACGGAAAGAATACTGTGAATCCATTGATAAGAAGCAATATTGCAGAAGCAATAGCGCCAATATAGATTCCAAAAGGCTGTACTCTGGACCGATATGGTGATTCTAGGTTGTGATAATCGATTGCTTTGCGATACCGGCTATAGATGATGCCGCAGCAAATCCAGCTGATGTATCCAGATGTGTTGGTGATATTGATGAGCCAATTGAATACAGTGAGACTACTACTGGACAAGCTGAGATATGCTAGAACACCAAGACAAGCGGTGACGGCAACAGAGAAGTATGGAAGCCCATAGCTGTTACATCTTTTGAATATTGCGGGGGCATTTCCTGCTTTTGCGAGTGAATACAGGTTCCGAGACGCAGAATACAAAAAGGCGTTTCCCGCAGTGATGGCTGACAATAATATCATGGCATTGACAATGCTGTCAAGCACAGGGATGCCGGCATTGCGTATAGCAATCACGAAGGGAGAGCTCGCAGTTCCGCCTGCAGTAAGACTGGGGTCGTTTGATGCACAAACGATCGTAATGCCAAACACGCTTGGCATAAAGAGGATTACCAAGCGCCAAATATATCGGTTTGCAGCACGTGGGAGATTGTAGCGTGGTGATTGCATTTCGCCCGCCGTTACGATGAGCTGTTCCGGTGCTAGGACGAAGGCGAACGAGGCTAATACAACAGATTGCAAAAATGCGATGAGGCGACCAGCACTACCGCTTTCAAGATGTGCTTTGACTGGCCCAGGATCTTTCCAGTATCGAAAGTATAGCTTATCGTGGTTTGGGCCACCCCCAAAGAAGAGCACGACAGAGAGGAATATCAAGATGAGAATCAGGATAATTTTCATCCCGGCACTCCAAAACTCGGCCTCCCCATAGTAGCGCACGGGAAGGAAGTTGAGCAAGACTATGACCACGTAGATGATGGTGATCCAAACGGCGCTGTTGACCGCAGGATTCCAGTAGTCTATGAGAAGTGTTGATGCGACAAGCTCATAGGGGATAAGGATTCCGAGAGAGTACCAGTACAGATATCCCATGGCAAAACCCATACTGCGAGAGACGTACTTGTGACCGTAGAATGCCATGGTGCCTCCCGGCACGGGAAGGTATGTGGCAATCTCAGCAATCCCAGTGACGATGCAGTAAATTAGTATTGATAGAATGCCATAAGAGAGGACCAGAAAGAGCTGTCCACCCACACGCAGCACCTGAGCGGTTCCTAAGAAGAGCGACGTTCCAATGGCACCACCAAGCGCAATCATCTGGGAGTGGCGAGGTTTGAAGCCACGGTGGGTCTCTTCATTGGCGTAGGCGGACGATACGCCATTGTGAATGCTCTCAGCTTTGCCGAGTTCGGCTGCAGCTTGGTCAACTGGAGTCTGGTCGGGTTCTTGATCTTTGTAGATCTGGGAGGTAGGATTTGTAGAAACACTTTTTTCCATTTTGCAAAACAATTGATCATGGAAAAGATGACCAGTAGAACGACGAGGGTGAGGTGAAGAGATTGCCTAGACGCAATACAGCGACGGGCAGAGGCTTCTTATAGTTGCACCCCCTCTCCCGCCACAATAGACATCTCGGGCAGGCACTCCTTAGATAAGCTTGAAGCTTGATGCAGCAGGCGATAATCATGTCAGGCCTAATTCGCTGCTACCGAATCCCCTGCCACTTCCCCACAGAGTCACCATAAGATGAGATATGGATCGTGGAGTTGCGGGGAAGTGGGCCAGATTGCATAGAGATGCTAAAAAGAAGATTGTACCAGTGATTGACCATGATGGCGGTCTTTGGCGCCAAGGGCGGCGACCGTGCTCCCGACCGTGATGGCCTCGGAGTTGGGTCGGAGAAATGGTCCGATCAAGCTGCGGATCGCGGCAACAAGGCGATGGAGACTGACCCCAGCAATACTGCACTTATATGTCGTATCTCTGGTGCCTTGCAGCTCAGGTGTATCTATACGATCCAATCAATTATTTGCACAACCACCAGTCAACATGGCCCATCCTTTTGTGTTCGACTCTTACATTCTTCACCGTGCCTTTGCGCACCGCCCCGAAATGGTCGTCTCGGCGTCGGGCGTTTCTGTTTTCCTCGACTCCGGCCGTCAGGTCTTGGACGCTTCGGCCGGACCAGCTGTTTCGTGCCTGGGCCACGGAAGGCCCGAGATTGCAGAGGTAGTCAAAAACCAAGTCAACCAGTTGGCATATCTTTACTCTGGCGCTCGCTTCACGTGCAATGCAACTGAGGAGCTCGCCAAGATGCTGCTCGAAGGACAGCCGGGAGGTCTTTGCAAGGCCATCTTTGTCAACTCGGGGAGCGAAGCCACGGATGCCGCTCTCAAACTTGCAACGCAGTACTGGTACGAGCGAGGCATACCCCAAAAGCGCCACTTTATTGCTAGAAAGCAGAGCTATCATGGCAATACCATCGGAGCGCTCTGCGTCTCCGGGCACGATTCGCGTCGAGCCATGTACAGTAATTGGCTGTCCGACAATGTGAGCTTCGTCGACCCCTGCTTTGCCTATCGGCTCAAGCAGAAAGACGAGAGCGATGAAGCCTACGTCAAACGGCTAGCAGACCAACTAGAAAATGAAATCATCAGCGTGGGCCCAGAAAAGGTCGCCGCGTTTGTAGCCGAGACGGTTAGCGGAACGACCCTTGGCTGTCTCCCTGCTGTGGCTGGGTACTTTCAAGCTGTGAGGGAAATTTGCGACAAATACGACATTCTTCTTATCTTGGATGAGGTGGGTTATGTCTTTCTCGTAACAACTGATAGCTGGTCTAATTGAGCTCTTAGATCATGTGTGGGATGGGAAAGACGGGAACAATCCATGCATGGCAGCAAGAGGGCATATCTGGTCCAGACATTCAGACTATCGGAAAGGCTCTCGGGGGAGGCTTCATTCCGTTGTCTGGCGTGCTGCTCAGAGGCAAGATATTTGATGCCCTGGCTAATGGATCAGCGGGCTTGGCACACGGACACACCTTCCAGGTTAGACCAAGAAACTCGTCCTCCGCCAATACCTAATAGCTAACCTGCGCGCACGGTTGCGATAGGCACACCCGGTTGCTTGCGCTGCCGCACTTGAAACCCAGCGTATCATTCGAGATGAGAACATCTTGGACAACGTGGTAAAAATGGGCAGGGTGTTGGAGGGCTTGCTCGTGGAACAGATTGGCCCTTTGGACTTTATTGGGAATATTCGCGGTCGCGGTCTCTTCTGGGCTGTCGAGTTTGTACAAGACACGGAAAACAAGGTCCCGTTCCCGCCGAACACCAAGTTTTGCAACCAGATTGTGGATAAGGCTCTTGAATTAGGCCTAAACGTTTTGGGGAACCTTGGAACAACTGGGGAGGTTCATGTGGACCACGTCATCATGTCCCCGCCGTATGTGGTTACAGAGGCGGAGCTAGGCCAGATGGTGACTATGCTGCGAGAGGCGATCACCAGCGTCTCCAGGCAGTATATCCTTACCTCTGTAGCCAAGTTTTGATTGCTTCAAGAGTCCTAGAAGTTAGGTAGACCGACCAATCCAAGAGTTTCATCAAGCCAATTGCACATATCATCATGGCGCAACACCTGGGCCTCTTCGGAACTGCTTCTGCAATAGTCTATGATTCCTACATCCATCTTGCTCTCGGAAAATTAGGAGACGCATTTTAAAAATCTCGAAAGGTCATTTAACACTGCCGAAATGCTGGAAATCATCCCCCGCTGCTGATGCGGACTTCGTGTTGATATCAAGCCTGAGCGGACCCACCCCGCCAATGGCGCCGTGCATGAAGGGCCGACACGGCACCCGGGACAGGCATTTGATTTCGCCCCTTGCTGGCATATTTTCTTTCTATCTCCGCCCATAGCGCCCGAAAACTGGAGGTAAATCATGGAAAAATAGGACGTGGTCTCTGTGCCATTACCATCAGCAGCCGTCCCCGAAAGCCCGAAGTCCGCAATGTCCAGCATCTCCGAGATGCCGAATATTGTGAGTGGATTCAAGGTATTCTGTGGCTTGCCAGCGTCAATTAATTTTTGGCCCCTAGCATCTCACAAAGCGCGACTTCTCCAACACCACCATCGCGCATCGCTTTGACTAACTCTTCCGTACCTTGGGCCGCCGTTGGCGCCGTCATTCCCCTCAGAGTTGACAATACAGACAAGTGTTCACCTGAACAACCCATTTCTCTAGCTATTATATGTCGCAGACCCCCCACAATGTATAAAAGCCGTGTGAAGAGATCTCGTGGAATATCATCGCCACAAGACTCTGCTTCAAACACACCATTCCTCCCACAATTATCTTCCTGGCAAAATTCACCATGGCTACAGCAACTGTCATACAAACCTTGAATATTCCCCCAACAGAGGAAGCACCTGAGAAACGCGCCGACCAGGCTGCTGTTCCATATCGAGGACCCCGCCTCCCGGCTGTTCCCGATGACCTTGTCATTCCAGGTATCTTCGACCTCGAATGCGACGAGCGTCTCTGGGTACCTCAAGCTCCAGACGTTTGGTTTCGGCCTCTTCTCTTCTCTGTCTCAGGGGGCTACTTTGTCAACATCTTGCGTGTCCGCCGCTCCGGTATTCTCTCCCGCCACCGCCACGCAGGTGCTGTGCACGCGACTGTGCTTAAAGGGCGCTGGCACTACCTCGAACACCCGTGGTGGGCAACCGAAGGTGGATACGCCTACGAGCCTCCTGGTGACATCCATACTTTGGAGGTGCCTGAGGATGTAAAGGAGATGGTTACTCTGTTTCATGTCACAGGGGCTTATATTTATGTTGACCCTGATGGTGTTCCCGTTGGTATCGAAGATGTTTTCAGTAAGCTAGATAAGGCGAGGAAGCATTATGAGACAGTTGGACTTGGCGCGAGCTTTGCCGATCAATTTGTGAGATAGATATTAGTCACAAGTTTCATTTCCTCTGTTAAATATTATTCTTTTATGGTTGTTTCGTCACTTCTTACATTACTTAGCCAAATCGAGTAAAACCTGCAAGGCCTTTTTGCCTAGAGGGAAAGGTTAGGTGTATGGTAAGGGCGCGATTCTGCATGCGGTTTACATACGAGGTTCCGGCCTTGACATCCTGCCTCCTTCAGGGAAGACAAGTTGGAGCAGTGACGGTCTCTCAAGCCGCATCGGGGTCTAAGAAGAGGGGGCTGCACTCACTAGATTCTGGTCGGCTGGTTGGATCCTATCAAGGCCAAGCCATTTTTACGAGTTAGCACAGCAGTGTAATAAAAGTCCAACAGGTTCGCGGCGTGCTACCCTGGACCCGCTAAAAAGTTCACCCATTGTCTAAATCAGACTATCCATACTGCTATTTGATAGAAGAAGGGTGTGGATTAATTTACTAAGTGGGTTTAATTCAAAACCGGTGCCAGAATTCTGGTTCGCCAAGGATATAGTTCCCTTATCAGCTGCAATTGATAATACTTGGAATAGGAAATCATTAGCCGTGGTCAACGGCACTCCGAATCGCGCTACACCCTGACAACAATGAAGAAGCATCGTGATTCAAACATGCCGCTAGTCAAATACTTAATCTGTGTGTATGTTTGCTTCTTTAACCGGGTTACTTATCTTGTATGTCGTCTGATCAACATTCGAACCCTGGTGAAACCGATATTTGACCTTCTTACAGCCGGCTACGAATGCAAAAAACACACGTTTATCCCACAAAGTCTCAATCCTTATCAGCTAAATCTCTTCCGATAATTATTGCCAGCCTTGGGTTCTCGGATGCAGCGGAACATCTTAATTGAATAACGTTATCCGCACGTCGACATGGGAACAGTGGGCCTAGATTTCGGAGTTAATCAATTTGTTCTCCGCCCACAAGCATTTGATCCAGTTAGATTACAAATACCCAGTTCTCGATGCCAGTATTTATTTTGACTTGGGAATCCCCCGCATATTATGCAAATGATTTTAGTACTTAACGACTCAATTTAGATGAGAATCTCGTTTATTCTTCACAATCTTGCGGTTTCTTCGTTGATCTTGCTCTATTAGCCCATTGAAAAAAAATACAACATGGGTCTCATCGTTCACCATCTCAATGCATCGCAATCGGAGCGCATCCCCTGGCTGTGCGAAGAGCTAGGGATTGGATACGAGTTAAAGTTGTACAAGAGATCCCCAGCGATGGCTCCACCCGAATACAAAGCCTTGCATCGCAATGGCACGGCACCGGTGATTCAACATGACGGTCTGACGTTAGCCGAGACCTGTGCCTGCATTGAATACATTTGCCACAAGCTTGGCAATGGCAACTTATTTTTAACCAGCGAGCACCCTGCCTATGCCGACTTTCTCTTTTGGTGGCACTGGGTGGATGGTACCTTTCAGCCAGCCCAGGCACAAGCCCTTGCACCGCGGCCAGGAGCGGAGCCAGATGAAGGCATTATGGCTAAGGTGTCGCTTGAACGATTCTACAATTCCCTCGAGGCACTAGACGAAAGACTTCGTGACAACGAATGGCTCGCAGGTAGTGACTTCACAGTGGCCGATATCATGGTCATGTGCCCACTTACGACAATGCGAAGCTTTTTCGTCTACAGCTTGGAGAAGTATCCCAACCTTGTCAAGTACATTCGACGACTTAGCCAGAGGCCAGCCTACAAGAAGGCTATGGAGAAATGCGACCCTGAACTGGAGATTCTGCTTAGCCCATAACGTGCAAAACCATGAGCGACAAGACTCTTGTGCGGGCGAGTTGGGTGGTAGCCTCCTGGGCCTACTGGACACTTGGCCTTGATTTCGGGCACATGAATGAATATATGGATGATGTCCCATCCTGGGGTACCATAACCTGTGTAATTCCTTTTGGCGGGTGATTTGAAGACCAAAGTACTGGCACTGGTTGATAAGACGGACTCTGGCGGCAGAAACTTTGGACTAGATCCTTTTCAAATACTTCAATCAAGTTTATCCCATTATCCTTATGACTTATTATTCTTTGACCACTAGCCTTCCAGTTTCTCGTTGCTAATAAATAATACAGTTCCTTTAAACCTAGTAAATGCGCATCTTGCGGCAGATTATTCAAGGCATTTGAACCATAGAGCAATGCATCCATCATGGCCACGCTACCAAACTCCTCGGGAACTATTACCTCCAGTTCCATATGAAGAAACCACTTACTTCCGTGAAAGCGTTGGAAATGGAGTGATATCAAACTCCAGACATGAACGACGGCAACCAACGAGAGAATGTATCAATAGATAGCTATGGCTCTTATGCATCTGATGGAAATTGTAGCTCTTGTCTTTTCACTATGGAGGGGATCTATCTGTGGCACTTATAGCTGCTGTTGCTAGCTGTGGAAGGCAGCCTCGGTCCGCCGGTCCGTTGGCTGGTTCGTGACTGCAGTCCAGGATTGAAGCTATCTTGAGCTAGCGGCGGCTAGCTTGGTGACCATTGCTAGATGCAGCTAGCTGCGGGCAACAGCCGGTCCGTAAACGTCAGATGGTCTGTCTACCGTAATTGACGGTATTTGTATGTGCAATCGGGCTGCACACAGCCCGGGGCCGGTCTGTTTGATCTTGCCGTTACCGTATTATTCGGGCTAGGCTATTGAGACTATCTACGGTGTGTGACAGAATGGCCGTCAAGAAAAGTGTAGCCGTGGGGTTTTGTACCCACTGGCGCCCGCCAGGGCGGATAATGGTCCCATTGTTGATTGGAAGCTCTCCTAGCTTCAACGAAGTGGCTGTTGAATTCTGTTGTGGGCTAAACCGCCGTTCGACATTTACCAGCTGAGCCGCAGCGAAAACGAAAGCAAAATTGAGTTCTTCAAGTATTTGCCGGGCCTTTTCGGGTTTACCTAAATCTGCGATGGCAATAGGCGCAAAGGGCTTAAACATAGGTTTGAATTGCGCTAAGGTATTGCTTTGTAAGGAGTCCGCGATTTCAATATCGGGAAAGACATCACCAGTTTGCTGTCGGTCCATCATGCGATGGAATCTTGGGCTCGGTTGGTTCCGTACGCCTCTGTTTCCCCTTGGCCAACGCAGTGCAAATGTTTTCACCCGTCGGATGATTGGACATTGCACAAGTGAGAGAACCATAACCAGTGCAATGGCCTGGCCCAGCTGCCTTGACTACAGGCGGGCCTTATCTACCAAAGGCTCAGCGGGCCCGCCATAGCTAATCACCTCAAACCCTGGGGAAATGTCCAAATGCATGGTCGATCTCGAGTCTCAGCATGTTATCCTTGGCAGTCCTTCCGTACATTCCGTAAAAAGTAGAAGCAAATATATTCGGCAATGTAAATAGATTCCCCAACAAAAGCTTCAAAGGCTAGCGGAGGTCCGCCACAGCCTAAAACGTTGTCCAAAACACCCTTCAATATACCATGGCTTAGGCACATCAATAAACTAGCTTGATACTTTTTGCTTACTTCTATTTATTGCTAAAAGTCTCAACTCGCGCTTTCAAAACGAATATGCAAACCCACACAACTCACAATTCAACGCTAGCGTCCAACTCAAACCATCAGATCACCCAGCCGTACAGCCAATATCCGCCTACGTAGGAAATACCATCATGGCACCCACCCTACCACAACAACCGACGATAACGAGGTTTTTCGCCTTTGTGCACGTAGACTGCAGTTTTTCAATATCCCACCAATTCACCACTTTTCGCACGTATTCCCTCTGCGCGATACTACCATAGAGGTCGGAACTTTTGGTCGCTCGGACGCATGCAGCAGCGACGTGCTTGACTTGGCGCAGAGCCCTTATCTCCTGATGCAGGCCTTTGGTAAGTTTGGCATCAGATCCGGTTCATATTCTGGACACAACCCGTTTATCAAGCGGGCACGCGAGTCCAGTGGCTGGCGCCATTTAGTCCCAAGGCCACCAAAATTTAGCCAAAATCTACTTCTTTCGGTGTCTTCGATTCACCAGCGTCGTTCCTGTCAGATATTGTCTCTTCCACCTATCAATATCATGTGCGCTTTTTTGTTCTTCCTCGATTACAGGGATGATAGTTAACAGATTCTCTGGTCTTCATGTTGTATCACAGTATTAGGATATAGGGGTCATAATTGTTGGAGGTGCGTTTTATCGATTCCTAGCCATCGATATAAACTTGCGCCCAATTCGCATTCTCTATGGTAATATCTCTTAAAGTACATAATAATACTAATTTTACACTTTCGTGCAAAATTCGCAATTGGATCTACAGACTGAATCTCTATCCTTTCATACTTTTTCAGCTTCCTTTTTTTTTCTTGGGAAATCTTTTCTTCATCACACGGCATCTCTGAAATTCACCGCCAATTCGATATTAAAATGCTGTGCAGATATCCGCTTTCGCCACTAGCACTATCGTCTGTTATTTTCCTGCTTCCAACCGTATAAATTGATCGACAACTCCTAGTGGGGATTTCGACAATGTCAATGTGGGCCGTTATTCCCAATGTCCATCTGGCCCAGAACTTCACTCCACTTAGAGCAGGTCTGCCGAAAGCCATGTTTGTCTAGTTCGTTAGCGGCATGGAAAATTACGTACCTGGGATGATCGCAATTGGTTGCGTGAGACACGGCAAGTAGTGTAGTGGGGACGCGACGTGGCTGCTCAACAACTTGAGCCGCGTTTTAGTACAAATCGCTTACCTTCGTTCCCCGCGTTACGTCAGGCACTATACATCTCTACGAATGCGGAATCTGAGGTTTTTGGTCGATGACGTGTCTATACACTTGACTAGTCTCCGGCCGAAAGCAGCGATGTGCTAAGCACTAAGAAAGGAAAAGTATCCAAGCCGAATCATTTCGGGATAAAGGTGAATGGGGTATTTAAGGATGGGAATCTCCAAACCTATTTGTGATCTGTTCAATGTCGATGTCCCAGTTAGGCTTGAAATCTTTGCCCATACCTTTATTCTCTCCCTTTTTACAACGTATTGGATCTAAGAAAAATGGCGACTAAAACGGAAACACTACAGGCCATTAGCGCGCCTGGAAACCTTAAGCAACGGGTGATGGAATCGTATGAAATCATTGCCGAAAGATATAATGACTGGACCACGCAACACAATCAAACCAGACTTACAAAGCTAGCTGAGCTTCGCGACGTCGTACCTCAACTCAGACCCAACGGCGGGCCAGCAAGAGTTTTAGAACTTGGGTGTGGAGGTGGCCGCCCAGTGTTGGAAACGCTCCTGTCCGACAACTCAAACCTGACCGCCATCGCAAATGACTTGTCTCCTAAACAAATGAGTATCTCCCAACAAAACCTCGCTCCATATGCACCGCGTGTGGATTTTGCTGTTGGTGATATGGCGTCGCTTGACTATCCTCCCAACTCCTTCGACGCTGTCATTGGAATGTACACAATCATTCACTTGACGCTGGAGGAGCAAAAGGCCATGATGGTCAAGATACAGAGCTGGCTTCGCCCGGGGGGCTGCCTGATGGCGAACTTCCATCGGGATGCAAGGCCGGGAACTCTGTGGGACATGTGGAGCAACGAGGGGACTTGGCTGTGGGAGACTAGCGCTGGCGTTAATGAAACAGTGAAGATGATTGGCGAAGGAGGGCTGGAAATGGCCAAGACTAATGTAGAAAGCGATGATTTTGAGACTTGGTTTTGGGTCTTGGCGAAGAAGAACTAAATACCAGACTAGAAATGATAATTTTTCAAAGGCATGATGAATTGAAAGTTCGATTCGGTCTGACTTCAAAAGTACTGACGCGCGTTGTGATTATTGGACGCCTGTATGAAGAAGCATTGAACACGATAGAGTTCAGCGAGGATGACGTGAGCTTGGGGTACAGACTTGTCGTGATAATCATCAAGGGTAAGCGGTTGCAACCTTGGGCTAGTATTATTTATAACGTGAAATCTACTGTTTGGCCAACAACGTCGGTCGGCTGTTTAATCTTTTGTGGGGAGACAGCCACTATGAGATTTATCACATGCTCTCACGCGTGACAACACTTATCAGAAACAGAATGGCAAAAGTGTATTTCTTTTCGGGTCTATCTAGTAGACCTAATTAAAACCCAAATTCGACGTCATGTCAAATTCTTGCATGGGATACGAAGGATACAGAAGACTCAGGAGCTAATGAGCAACCTATAGTCTAGACCGAGACTTGGTCTCGTAGTGGTGCTTGTAGAAGGCGTCCTTGCGCTCGTAACCTCCCTCCCGGCCCTCGGTAACCTCGTGAGCTCCCCTGTAGTCGTAGAACTTGGAAGGAAGCCTATCGTCGGCGGGATGGTCGGCCTTTCCGATGGCAAAGGCAACCTTCAAAGAAGGAACCTGGCTCAGGGGGATGTCCTGGCCCTGGGAGGTGACGCGCCAGCGGAGATTGTCCTTGGCGAAGGCAATGACGTGCTCGGGCGACCAGCCAGCCAGGACGGCGGTGCCTTCGTCGGTTCTCGGCGTGTGCTCGATGCCCTGCTTGTATCGCGTCATGAGGGCGTTGGTGAGAACGACCTTGCCAGTGGACAGGACCTTGGCCTTGTGCTGCTTGCGGCAGTTGCCGCAGCCTGCGGTGTTCTCTTCCTCGGAAATCTGAGCCGAGAAGTTGGTAACTTCGCCGACGAGCGCGCTCTGGCCAGAGTAGATGTAGGGCGGAGAGGCAGGGACCTTGCCCACAAAGACGTGAATGGTGAAGGGCTTGCCGTTGAGAGCAAATCTTTTTCACACTGTTAGCGCGTGATACAAATGGGAAACACTGAGGAACCGTCTTACTTTTCGTAGACCACGTCAACGACATAATCGTCAACGCCCATGCGGTCGATAGGGCGGGTGATGCCAGCCTTCTCGCGAAGGGGCTGGATACTCATCAGTGCATGCCCCGGCTGCTTGTGGTTTCCTGTGAGCTCAAACTTTTCCTGGGCACTCTTCATGGAGTTGTAGGACTTGTTCATGGTTTCCCAGAGGGCATCCTGGTGCCTCTGCTTGTTGTACTGGCCGTTCGTCACGTACTTCCACTTCTCCAGGCCTGGGTAAGTGTAGCCCAATGGAGCGAGGTTGCGGACGTCGTCGGACGTGTAGCACGCCACGGTGCCATTTTCCAGCTTCTTATGGAATGGGCGAAGCTCGTCTGTCGGCTGGTCAGGGTGCCCCTCCTTGATCCAGAAGTTGCCCTCGTCGAGGTTGCGCAGGTCCTTGTCGCGGCCCTCCGGGTGGCCGAACCATGCATCATCGTGCAGAAACTGCCACAAGCCAATGAGACGATCAATGTTGCTAAACAAAAAGTCAGTTTACGTAGTCATCTACAGCCATCCAGTCCAATTACCAATGATGCAGCCAGAAGAGCGGGTCAAACGCAGCGACAGGCACACTCGACATGTGGCCCTTGATGACGGTGCCGTTCTTGTCGGCATCCGTACCGCGGCCTCCGCACCACACGTGAAGATTGTCGTGGATGTTTTCAGCCGAATCGAAAGCGTGGGGCTTCTCGTTGCTATGGTCCTTTTTGGGACCTATGTTCGCTGCGCGCTTTGTAGCGAAATCCTCAAAATTCTGGATGGTGAGGACGCGATAAAAGGCATCGCGCAAACTGGCTGTCAAGTTGCCCGTTTTCGTGTTGGGGTCGTCGATCTGAGGCGTATACTCAAGGCCGCTGACTTGGTCCCATTTATAATCCCGGAGACTTTTCGCAATCTGACTGTTGTTTTGTTCGCCAGCCCTAAACGCGTTGATTTCGGCCCCACCGGCGGGATATCGAGTCGTTGTTTTGCATGTATCCCACTGCATCCAATTAGACATGTGACACAAAGATGAAGAGCTGACGCACCGGAACTGTTATCGGGTTATTATTGTCATCCTTGCTATCGGCCTTTGTAATGCGGAAATCTTTGAGCCTGGCGTCTCCCATCTCCATATCGCCTGGCATTGTAAACTGGTAAAAAGCGTTCTGGATTTTAGCGGCCCCCGTGGGGGTTCTAACCTCAACCTCCCTGTGGGTGATAACCACAGGAATGGTGTAGTCGAAATTGTTAGGATCTTCCGGGGTGGGCTTCTTCAATGCCCAGTCCCAGTAAGGAAATCGCCAAGACTGGGCAGCTTTAAGAAGTGCAGGACGATCTCCGGAGTCAAAGGCATCGATTTCCTTCTTCATCATTTCAAAGATAACTTGCTAGTATTGTGTTAGAGAAGGGCAAATGAATCAGGACGCTGAATAGCCTACCTCCCAAAGCATCAAGTAGGGTCGATGCCAGGTGCTGAAGAGAATGCTGTTATGTGTGCAGTAGCCTTGGTTGGCAACCTCAGGACTCACGTCCTCCTCATCCCATGCAACGTAAGGCTTTCCGTGAATGCCTAATCATGTCTGAGATCAGCATCGTGCAAGCATGTTCTGATAGTGAAGTTCGCACCTGCAATCTGATACCAGGATAGCTTATCCTCAGGGGACATCTGGGAAAACTTCCAGAAGGCGGGGAAGAAGAGTGCTTGCTGGTTGAGGATCACCGGATCTTTGGAGTTGAACCAGTCATCAATCTCCATACGGACTGGTACTTCACGGAGCTCGAGATCCTTGCGAGGATCCAAGTCCTCTTGGATTCCGGTAATTATGTAAGCATCCTTGGTGGGAGCCATTGTTGATGTTGATGTAAGTAGAAAAGGTTATATCGAGTCAAGATGGAGTCGTCAGTGGTGGCTACATCAGAGTCATCTCCATGCAGACAGACGGGGTTTTTATCAATTTCTCACGATGCTTCAATTCATGCCCCGACTCTTGAATTATGCTGAGGGGTGTCTGAACACAGCCAAGAGAATGCAGCACTCACCCAGCCCCATCCCCAGCCATCATTTCTGTTCGCCAATTTGATTCAACTCAACTGCGATCCAAAATGCAACTTCGGGTGTCTTGACAAATAGTCTAGTCTGTGGTTGGCCAAATTCACGTATTTGTCTCGTTGTCAAAATTCACGTATTTGTCTCGTTGTCAAAGGCAATGTCCATATTTTTCTCCACTATTCTGTTGTAAGGCCGATGTGACTGGTATGATAGGTATGATGACAAGCATTTGTTTCAGGTGACACATTTGACTGCTCAAAGCTCATTATGGGGTTCCGATCGGATGCGGGGTATAGCGCCTTAGCAAAATTAATTTGGTGGTGCAGGAATGGCGTCGGCCGGGGGGGCCTGGGTCTAGAACATGTGGCTGCAAAGTGAAATGCACCAATTCGGTATTCCTGTAGTGAATTGAACCATTAGGACAGATCATGTTCAAAAAGCTCCAATAGTGGCTCCTTTCAATGGGCAGCGTGCTTCATATAATAGACGCCATTGGCTCAGAAATCCTTCAAGACCCTTTTCAGCTGCACGAATGTTAGACCCAGTTTAGTCACTACGTCAAATTTAATAAAGGATATCAATGGAATATATCCGGCACAATAGTAATAGGTAGTTCATTACAGGGTGATTGAATGTCAGTTAAGTAGCATCGATACTATTTGGGAGCAAACGCATCATCAGTTCCACGAAAGGTTTGCGAGCACTCCGTCTCAAGCTTCAGAGCTGCTCGGGTTGGACCCCTTTTTGTGCCCAAGATTCTGCAACATAAGGTCTATGCATGCGGCTGCAAGGGGATTTAGTGTCTAGGCACAAAGGCAAGCTTCCAAGAAAATCTGAAACCTACATAAAACTGTGGCCATGGCTTCCAAGGGGGCGCCAAGCTCACGCATGCCTCTACTGTGAGCCAGAACCAAAGACTACGCATGCCCTCGGGACTTCCAAAAAGAAATAGGAATACTCGACTGGTAGGTGCAATCATTGCCTAGCAGAGCCACTACACTGAGTTTACCGCTGAGTTGACTATCGACTGGGAACTCATTGAGTATTTGTGGGAGGGGCAGCCTGAGCAAGTTTGTGTGCACATGGCCAAACTACTTGTCTATGACGACCCGCCAAATGACCGTTCCAAACCCCCGCCAGGTAAATGGGTGCGAATGATGTGTATTAACATCCCGTACTTCGGTAACTAGGATTTAAAATAATACTAGATACATAATATTGAAGTGCTACTCAAACTTGATGGGTTAAGACCACCAATGATCGAAGGCGCCGGATGATGTGTCATGGCCAATGGCCGGGACGGCTAGTCCGGTGGGTCTGTGTTACAACGGATTCGTCTTCGGCGCGGCCGGGAAAGGGGCCGGAAGACAGGGTCGTCGCTAAAAAAGAAAGGCTTTTTTCTGATTGCAGTAAAGATGTTTCTGTCGCAGGGAAGAGCTACGCGCCCTACCGGAAGCAGAAACCATTCATTTCCCACGTTCACATAACGTCAAGCTCTGTTCGTAGGGTTGCTCGTAGATAATGGATATTGACCACTTCTACTTGGGACAAAGCGACGTCCGTAACAAAAACTCGCATCAATCAACCCTTGAATGCCAAGAATGTCGGGGTACCTACCGATTTACCTCCAGGATGCTGGCTCCATGATCCACCGCCTTGCCCCGGTCGATGACGTTCCATGACGTACCCACGTAGCTACAATACAACCCTTGAATGTTTGTCAGTCCGGTACTCTATTGCATGGAGCCCATCCTAAAATACTACATCTTATTTTTTTTCTTATGCTGAAATAAATAAAATAACACCTAAATAAGCTGTGGGTAGCTCCCGGGGTTTTTGCGTGACACGGTCAAGGTTACAGTAGCAGCTGCTGGGTCTGGTAAATTGTCTCTTGTTATTCTTGTTGTTTTTCTACTGCTAGCTAAGTGGAGGTGTTGTATATCTTAAAGAGAAGCAAAAGCAAGTTCTAAGACGCGGGATACGTCTGGGCCGGTCTCAGGCTCAGCACACGGGATGTAGCTAGGCCGGTCTCAACGTCAGGAAAAAGCAATGAATGTAATCCCTTGATCCGACATCAATGTCCCAACATAAGCATTATTCTAAAGAATAATATTTGGCTTTTTGGGATTATTTTTGCTTGAGAACCTTTTGTCATTTAAATTAGGCTAACTTTTGCAGTGGCCGTAATGGGGAAGTGCCCTCGTTACCATCATTCAACGGTCGGGTTGTACATCTCTTCATCTTTGTTAGCATCAAAAATGGTCATGAAGTTTCACAACTCTTTGGCATTCTATCAGAGGATCCTTAAACTGGTACAGCGATCCGTGACCCCACGGCCCTGATGGGCAGCAATCACTTCCCAATTGAGATGTATGAAGACGAATGTATCTGCAGATGTGAGGATGTATTTCCATGCCTCCTTAGTGAAAGTCATTAGGCGTGAAATTATGCACTCGATTTGCCCTACTCTTGTAAAGTACAAGCATGTCCCACATACCAGGGTGATGACACCATTCATACTTTAGCTCAACTAAGGCTCGTTCCCCTAGCTCACTTTGTAGCTCCCGACCCACTCGGAAGCTTGTGGATCCAACGTCCTCATCGGAGGAGGGAGAGTCGGCGGAAGGACAGGTTGATAGCCTGCAATATCCCGTGGTGGTGGCAACGCGTCTCTTGTATTACCAAAGCGTGGATCAAGTTCGGATCGAGGGATCTGCTCACCCGACGAGCGATTTTGCGAAAAGGTATATGGATTTCGGGCTGCAGTCGTATAATTCAAACCTGCGTTTGTCGCAACTGCGACCGGTTGCATCTCCCACGTCTGGCTGTGGCTTCCGCCGGTGGCCAAGAGATTTGTCAGAGGCGGCAGAGTCACTTGCTGAGGAGCTGCGGAAACCTGGGCACTCTCCCATGCCCGTCCTTCAAGGTTTGGCTCCCATCTCTGTGCCTCTACCGGGGAGGAAAGAGTAAATCCATCCACGGTATCGGCAGACCATTCGCGGGGTGGCCTTTTCTCGAGAGGGACATCGGTACGGGTATTGTCGGGGAGCTCGTCGTCGAGGTGGTCCGTCTGTTCCATCAATCGGTCATTTTTGTTGCGACGCTCGTCTTCGCGGCGGCGCTTGAGCTTCTTTCCTACGCTCGGAAAAGGCTGATTATCCCCGCTACCCGTTTGGGCAAGTCAGGTGGGGGCCACATACGGTAGTTGCGCTGTGCAATGCGGTTCTGCACGCGACGGCGCTCTTCAAGGTTGGAGATCTTGGTCCAGTCTTCGTTGGGGTTGGCACAGCTGCTGTGGGCGCTGCAGCTACTGTACAAGTCGGCGCAGTTACTATCGCTATGGTAAAGAGGCTGCCGAGAAGGGAGCGGAGGGGGGTAGCGTGTCGATGGTGGTTTTGTGGATGCTGTGGTGAAGCTTGACATTATGGCCAGGTAGTTTTCAGGTGGGGTTGGGAATGGCGCATGCATCTGGGAGGCACTGCTGCTGCTGGCATCACTAACGAAGATGGGTAAACTCTGACACCAGCTGATGCGGCTCTGCCAATCCAAATGGTACGTAATGATACGCTGAAGTGGCTAAGGGAGGTCCAGCTGACTCAGCTACCCTAGATGTTGGTCAATAGCCGCAGAGCTCTGTCGTCAATGGCGAATCGCTAATTACCACCCAGTGTCCACACAAACAAACAGGTAACCGATGGTTACCTGGATTACGCCAACCAACACCGAGATTTCAATCAGCTAGGTTGTAAGAAGATTTCAGAAGGTGGTTGGCATTCGACTGAGTGCACGTTCTCATGCACCTGATCGGACCTTGATTATGACCACTAAAATCCATTGAGGTATGTGCGGGGATGCTGGAATCTGCTGCATCGTTGGCCAGCCTCGACCGCGGGCCCAAGGTCCAAGGAGTCCTTTTGTATGTTCAATACTTAGATTACGATATTTAACTCCTTTATTATTAAAGTTTCGTGGAGAGATTTCGTTATTGTTTGGATTTGCGATTTTGTTGTTGGGTTAGTCCCAACGATCTGCGGGCCTAAACATCTGTGAATTCATGAGCTCCTCGACGGTAACGACTCGTTATTGTCTCTATAACCGAGCAATTAAGATCATGCACGTCGTATAGAGATTTGAGAGATTCAAAGGAAGTGGTTCAGGATACGGACCTTGTCTTCCGTGGCTATCACGAACGAAATGATTGCTGTTTGTGAATTCTTGCTGTAGCTGGCAATATCTACATCCAGCGGGTGTGCTTTGGGACTAAGGAGCTAATGGGAACAGGCACAGACGTGCGCTCCGGTTTTACCTGGCCAGAACCACCGTTGACCACGTCGCCCGTCTCGTCACCCCAACTTGTCATCGGCAAGCGTGAAAAAAAAATGCATTTATATACTTATTAAGAAAAGCGGTTAAAGATGGCCGCTCGTTGATAACTCCAACCAACACCCCCAGACTCTTCAACCCCCTTGATTGCACCGAGCATCTGTACCCACAGACCCCCCAATCTCCACAAGTGTCCCCTCAATCGTCATCCAGCCGTCGCGCTACCATTTGTTTCCGGATTCCGTCATTCCGTCAACAAAGTACACCCAGTCAGATTTGACTATGGCGCGTCACGGCGCGAAGGGATCCGTGCATACATTTTCCGAGCACTGTCCCGTGCAACACTCAGTTAGGTCTAGACAGGATGCTATATTAATAGGTTAGTCATAAATGCCGCCGGTGCGCTCGTGATGTCAAACACGGAGATTACTTGCCATTCAATGGCTTACAAGCTGCCTTACTAGTAGTTGTCGCACTCTCTGTGGTTGTCGTAGTCGACGTGGTGTCCATCGAGGTTGTCGTCGGCAGGCTTGGCATTGTGAAGCATGTTCGTGCGCTCACATCACCAACGATCAGTAGTGATAAGCCTAAGCCGATAAGATTGACGGAGTGCATCATTGCTATGATAGTGGCAAGAAATTCTGATCCTATAGTACCTTACCTTTTGAATCATGCAGCGGCTGCAAAATTGGGGCTTTAAGTAACTGTCACCTGCTCTTGATTGGAATGCGATGTAATTGTTTGAAGGAATTTGTCTTACTACAATCACGTGGAAACCAAATACAACACTAATATCCAAATACCAGTTCAAATATCTCATCTCAACATCAAATATAGCAACTAGGTAGGCCATAAATAACTCCAAGTTGAATGTCCCCGAAACGTAATCCGGCCATAGCTTCATCACTACTTCACCAAGTTGTACACTGCTACCTACAGTGTATTTCAACAGCTGATCCAAAAAAGGAAAAGGCGGAAACATATCGGCAGCACTTTTCTATGGATCTTTGCTTGATTCCCGGTCTCAGTTCTCAGACACGAACGGCCACAGACTTGCAAAATATAGGCAAGCAGCACTCCCCGGACCCACCGTCGGAGTCGGGTCCTATGGCGAGAGAGGAGCCTCATAACACACCTACCTGTCCAATAGTCTCCCTTCCACTAATATCGACTATGCTGGGGTCCCAGGATCCCTTCCTAGCATCGTGGTCCTACAGCCTTCGTCAGAATTATTCAATTGAGCCACTGCGTATCTTCTGCACACTGCGTTGCTAGGGACTTTGCCATGGCGAATTATCAAGCACAAGAATCAAAATGCTCGGATCAAAATGCCGCTGCTTCACCAAACCTATGGTCACTTCTTTCAGTGGCCAAACTTGTGTCACACCTAGCGTACGCCCAGGGTTGGGTGCACGAAAGGGGACGACCCACGACCGCGTCGCAGGGTGCGGAGCTTTTTCTTTGTCGAGACTTCGGACTCTTGAATTCATGGGCTTACTTGCAGGCCAGCTTTAGTTTGTTCCTATGCACCTTGCTAGATGCGTTGTGTAATGACTTCAATATTTACATGCTATTTCTGGCCAGGTTCCCTCATCTTTGGCCTATTGCACTGTGCGCGCCCATTATTTGATGATAAAATGATCCCGACTAAACTGCTGCTGTTTATTGGATAGCCACATTGTTGCTGGTTTGGGTCAAGGTGAGGAAGCCAAGGCCTGACGGTAATGTCTCGTGAGGAAGCTTCCGTCGTATTGGTCCGTATGATGGGCCAAGGGAAGGAAATCGGGGGTCAATATGGTGTTCTCTCGTGTTCCCAGAGGATGAATCTGCTTTGACACATTATGTTGCGCAAAGAATAGCTTGCGGCTAGAATGACCAATGTCAATATGCCTCACAGAAATGGCACACAACCGAACACCCAAAGCCTCAGACTCGGTAGCATTGGCTCGTTCATCCCTACGCCAAGCATCGGGTATTACACCAATGACTAGTCAAGGTGAACCCTTCTCAAACAGTAACACATGATTATTGTTACCCAATGCAATTTCATTGTCCCGCGCATGCTGTCGACTGGTAGGGCTGTCTAAGCACAAACTCCAAAGGGGCCGAAGGGCGTGTAGCAGTCTCCGCTGCAGCATGAAGTGGAAAAGAAACATGGAGTCCCGGAAGGATCACAACTTGACACCCCGCACACACCACCGTTGCACACCCCCGCGCAGCACTCAGAAGCAGATTGACAGGGGTCTGCATCTTCGGGTCAGTTCAAATGCCGCCGATCCGATGCACCCATGACACTCAAGAGGGGCGCCAGTACATACCGTTTATTGTCTTGCAAGTCGCACCACTGGATATTGTCGTACTTTCTGTGGTTGTTGTGGTTGTTATAGTTGTTGTTGTTGTAGTGGTCGATGTGATGTCCATGGAGGTAGCTAGGCTTGATGATGTGTAGCATGTTCGTGCGCTCACATCACCAACGATGAGTAGCGATAAGGTAAGGCTGATATATTTGGCAGGGCGCATTATTAAGACAAGAGTTGCAAGAAACGATCCCTGAATCTCACGTAATGCGGCGGTGACAAGATAGGCACTTTAAATAATTGCCGGCTGCTCCGCATTGGAATGACACGTAAATTACCAAAGGAACTTGTCTTAGCATAACCTCGTGGTCCAAATGAAAGAAAAGCCATCTCAATTTTGTTTGAAACACATGACCCCAATGGCAATCAATCCAGAGGCTGGGTAGCCTGTTGAAAAGTCGCAATTGAATCTGCAAAAAACTTAATCCGGCCACTAACTGATCACTTTACACTGTTTCGTATTGCTGCCCATCCGGAACGTCGACAGCTTATCCAGAGCAAAGGAAAATAGCCCCCAGGTCCCGTTGCCCCGTGTCGCTAGGTCACAGTAGCTCGTGCATGTCTCAGTTCTCAGACATGCACAGGGGTAGAATCATAAATATCCCCCCCTTGACCATTTGTCGTGATCTGCAACTACATCACACAACAATTGCCCTTTTCACAGATCCTCATCTTTGAGGTCTTTTTTTTTTCGCAGAAAGCTCATCACTAGCTGCCCCGAGTTGGCATTGGCCAGCGTGAACACAAAAACGCGTTTGTATACTTAATAAAACAAAGAGTCGAAGATAGCCTCTCGTTGATAAACCCGACCGGCTAATCAAAAGTTGAGGGGGGCTTGAAAATGAGTTCCGTGCACTTCTGCCAAGCGAAGCGGGATTGGCGCTGCGGCGAGGTGAGCCAGTCTGTCATACTGCACACCAGTGATTCCATTTTCTCCTCCAATCCAAAGTTCTGGTAAAAGGTCATCCATCCTTCCACAACAGGTATGTTTCTGGAAGAGAGACCCTACCTTGTAAACCAATAAAGATCTTCATTTTCCCCGCGGAACCAACGAGTAGCCTAACGACACACCCAAACTATTCAGCCGCTCGACTGCACTGAGCATCAGTTCACACAGATCCCCCCTGTCCACAGGCATCCCCTCAATCTTCGTCGCTTCCTGTGGAGCCAGCCGGCCCGTCTACCAGCAAACTAACTCGCGGCGGCCGGCAGGCACACAGACTCCGCTGCAGCACACGTCCCCCGTATGGAAAGAGCACGGGCTTCCAGCAGGAAGGCAACCTCGATTCACACACGAATCCCCCTGGCAGAGGCCCGAGCAGCACTCAATCGGACTTTGACAGGATTCTGTACCTCCGGGTCAGTATGAAATTACGCCGATGCACCCATCGTACCGAAAAGGCCATTAGATACAGTGCTGAAAGCAGTGCCGGTCGATGTCGATGTGGTAGACATTGAGGCCGCTGTGGTTTCCATCGACGCCGATATGGTTTCCACCGACGTCGTTGTGGTTTCCGTTGACGTTGATATGGCTTCTATTAAAGTTGGTACGGTTTTCATTGATATTGATTTGGTTTTGATTGACGTCTACACAGTGGCCATAGGGGTTGATGTAGTGGTCATACAGTCCGATGTGGTGGTCTTGGAGGTCGCCATGTTTGACGATGGGTAGCATGTTCGACCGCTCACATCACAAATAATTAGTAGGGACAAGAATGAGCTAATATACTGGATGGGGTTAAACATGACGACGAAGCTTGCAAGGAAAGATGACGTTAAGATGATGTCATTAGGTATAATTCAGAAGTTGCAAGGTAGGCGCTTTAAATAACTATCCGTTTGCTAATGGTAAGGACGAGAGGTAAATATTGATCGAGATTTGGCTCCCTAAAATATGCGGAATTCACTTCCAAAAGGAATATCTCAATCCTATTTGAAACATTCAATTTCAATGGCAATTTGGCACTCTGGTAGCCCTAAAGAAAAGCCGCAATTGAACATGCACCAACACTCAATCTGTTCTCCACCTCGCAGTCCCACAATGTTTTACGCTGCGATCTATACTCAATTTCCACAAATTGTCCGAACGGCAGAAGTATGTGGAAAGAGCTTTTTTGGGTAGTGTTGCCGAATCGCTGCGGCTCGGGCCTGTCTCGGTTCCCCAGCACAAACAGAAGTAGAACCATACCAGGCACCCCTGTCGATCCTGATCGTCACTTACATTACACAGCAATTGCCCCCTTCCTCCTTCCACAGGTCATCATCTTTGAGATCTTTTGTTTCGGCAGACAGCTCATCTCCAGCAGCGACGAGGATGTCAACGCAGCTCTGCCCGCCGCGAATAATGCGCGCCAGGTCAGCAGCCTTGAAGCCGCAAATGTCAATCTCGTCCCCGTTGACAAGCTTCGGCTGAGGTCCTCCGTCTACCTTCTTCCCGACCTCGGCGCCGCCCTCGAGCAGCACGCGGATCGTTTCTTCGTGGTGGTACCGGGCAGCAAAGTGCAACGGCGTCCACCCAGAGTCATCAGTCGCCTCCTTGTCGGCGCCCAGGGAAATGAGTTCTTTGGCGCAAGCGTGCTGGCCCTTGAAGGCGGCAAAGTGGAGAGGTCGCCGGCCGTCGTAGATTGGGGATTCGATATCAGCGCCCAGAGTCGAGACAAGCATCTTGATGGCTTCTGGAGAGCCGCCGTAGCCGGCCGCATGGGTCAAGGCGGTGTATCCTTGATTGTCCTTCTTGTCCACGGCAAGCCCTGCCTCCTCGACAAGCCAGCGGCACAGTTCGCCAGCCCCAGCTGTGCCCGCAATATGAAGGGCGTTGACATCATCGAACTTGCCGACTGCCGCCTTGACATCGGCCCCGTGCTTTACAACGAGCTTGGCTGCTTCTACACTGCCTTCGAGCACGGAAAGTAGCAAAGGGCTTTGGTCCTTGTCTCCAAGCTTGGTCGCATCGGCACCATGTTCCAGCAGGTATTCAATAACCTCCAGCATCCCATCGCGCGTAGCATCCTTGCAGGCAAGGTGCAGCGGCGTCGAGCCCTTTTCGTGATCTTTGGCCTTGTCGCCCTCGATTGTGGCATCAACCATGGCTCCGGCTTCGATGAGCATTGTCACAATTGCTTTGCTCCTCTTGTCGACGGCGTAATGAATTGGCAGCCAACCGTGCTTGTCACGAATCCCCAAACAGCCTGTCCCGCCTGGCTTGCTCAGCAACAGCGCACACATCTCCTCCTGTCTGTTGTCAACAGCGACACGAAGAGGCGTACCCGCCACGTAGTCGATGATGTCGATTTTGGCGCCATTTTCAATCAGCAACTTGGCCAACGGCAAATTGTCGCCGTATCCACACGCGTGGTGAAGAGGCGTCACATCGAGCTCTTCTGTTTCCTCCTTGAGGTCAAGCTGTTTCCCAGTCACCTGTTCGTGCACGGCGTTCAGCACCGCTCCAATGTGCTGGCCGCATTCGCACCCATCGTCGCCGTTCTCGTGGTTGTGAACATCGCTAGTGTCATTATCGGCTTCATCCTTTGGAATGCGTCTTTGGTTTGCGCTCGGGTCAGCGCCAAGCTCAAGCAGCACTTTTGCGATTGCCAAGGATACATCGTTGTTCCACCTCGCACAGCGATGCAAGCCAGTCCATCCATTCGGTTTCTTGGCTTTGACGTCGGCACCGTGAGAGATGAGAAACCGAACGCATTCGGGCGCTTCCGTTGCATCTTCGTCCTCCACTGCTGACCAAATGAGGTCCAGCAATACTGTAGATTCCTCTTCGGGATCCCTTTTGTTGAGATCGAGCTCAGGGTTCTCCTTCACGATGTTGTAAATCTCATCAAGGTTTGTCTCCCTGCAAGCGCGTCTGAGCTGCGGGTAGGGATTTGGTTCAGAAGGGCGCTCTGGACTTTCCGCGGCTGCAGGTTGAGTATCTTCCGATTCCACCACAAAATCATCATTGGGATTTTCGGTCATGTTAGGCGATATTTCATCAACGTAAAAAAAAGAATTTTTTAAAAAAAAAAACCGAAAAGCACGCTGAAGCAAATCGGCACTGACTGCTATAAATAAAAGGGAACAGCTGTTAGCAATTTTCAGCTGCCTAGAGCTGAGGGCTAGTGCTTGTTGACTAGGGTCTGCGCTAAAATTGTTGGTTGGTCAGCTGGTTCGTAAACGAGACGCCATGGGGCCAGCCGGCGTTTGATGAACCAGTCGTTCCTCCGGGTCGTACCTAAGCTGAAAATTGGAGTATTTCGCATCAATTGTGGCTGCCGAAAAGTTGCGGCAGCCTGCGCTAGTCCCAGGGATATAATTATACCTATTGGGCTATTTTGTGAGGTATTTGTTGAGGAGAGTGAATTGGCTAGCACGGATGCAAGACCACAGGGATAGCGTGACAAATGGGATCCAGTGACCAGGCTAGCCTTGCCTGCAATTATAAAAAAGCCATTGGATGTCCTGGGCTGAGTGGTTTGAGGAAACAATCTCATTTTCAAATCTCACCTTGCAAGATTGATCGTGTTTCAAAAATGATTGTAGTTCATTTCAAATGGATCACTGAAGATATCTTGTAGGCCAGAAAGCAAAGGACGAAAGACCAAGAACACCCACACCCACCCAAGCCTATTTTTATCGAAGATTTCTACCTAGAGCAACCTGATTGAAATAGTCCCCTGCAGCAGGATTGGCAGAGATTCAGGGTAGGTGACGGGAGTGGTGGCTTTGTACCAGCCTTGATCACTCTAGCAGCTGCAAGAGGCTATTGGGGAAAATAAACAATGCAGAAAGTGATTATAAGTAGGAAAGACAAATGTTCCTATTGCTTTAAGAGGGAAAGGGATGTTGATTTTTGTAAGAGCGGCGACGATGGCAGACGTTAAATATTTGCTCTCCTGCACTTTAATGGCTAGGTCGTATAGTGCCTTGCATAATGAAAGCATCACACAAATTAGATTTTATATCACGGCGTTTATTTCGGTTATCCAACATAGTTGAAGAGTCGAAACTGAATCCTGGTGGAATCAGGATTCAAACTGTATCTGGTCCATTTTGCCTCGGCAGACAGATATTGTCCTCCATCTGTGTACACAAAATATCACGTCCTGGGTGGAAAGATGATATGACCTGCTCTAACCCTCGGAGATCAACTGTCAGTCGACTTAAACTGGGGTCTAAATAAGTTCGGACACTGGCACCTGTTTCAGCGAACGCTGAGTGATGCGACGATAACATCCTGTTCACAGGTTAGGCGGGCAGCTCCTGGTGTCTACAACACACGACGGAACTATAGTTAGGCAGTCCATCAATACTCCATGCCAAAGGTTTTGACCGATAAGCCGCACTCGTCGTCTGACCTGGTCAAGTGCGTCTTTCATTCATGAATCGAAAATTACATTAATGCGAGACAATACGAATCTTGCGTCATGGAAATATATATTTCTATATGCATCTAGCTACAGCCTGGACAGCGAGCAGATGAAAATGCATAGATATAGTATGACTTGAATGACATACGAATTTACGCCCTTTGGGGTAGAGACCTTGCAGTGAATCACAACTATCGACAACGAAAACCAGATTGAGTCTCACGTGATAAAGTGTGACGGCACCTTTCGCAATTGCGGATGTTAGAGAGAATCACATTGTGATATGAGGAGATGGCAAACGCGAAGGTGATCAAATAAAACATCACAGCCTTCATCACGCCAAAACTAAGAAATTCAAGATTTTCAATGCATACAAAAATGCTAGTGATGTCACTTGAATTGTTTGTGATTGGGCTGAAGCTTGGGGGGTGTAACATGTACAGCTGCACACAAGCACTACTGTAGAGACGTTTCTATGCCGTGTCACGCCAAGATAAAGGGCCAGATCCCAGATTTGCTATGGCAAGTAAAACAGCCAATGCCCTTTCAGGACCTCGTTTGCGAGAGAAGAGTAGGGGTTTTCCATGTACCGAAACAATACGAAAGGTCTGGCGGAATCGGTCCGGTTGGTGTGCTTTGTGAATTGTCTTGGACTGTGCTACAGCGGGGATATTGTCTCGCGTTGTGAGCTTTTCCGCAGTGCTCTCGCGCCATATATTAACTAAAAAGTGGATCAAATTGGGATATAAAAGACCTATGCTCAGCAGCCTCGTTGAAAACTCCAACATCATCAACCAACTCCTTTATTTCTCTACAACTTTGCAAAATCTACCAAAATGAAGATCACTTCTATTTCTGTTTTCATCAGCCTTTGTGGCTCTGCCTTGTCGGCACCTGTAGCTGGCGATTCCCTTGCTCAAGGTAAGTAAAATGAGGACGAATTGGCCTCAAGGCATTAAGAAGCGCTGTGCTCACAGCTGACGTGGACAAAGGCAACCATGAGCGCAGTCTCGTGGCCGGATTGATGAACCAAATGTGTCCCTTTGGCCAGGTCCGGGCTTGGACTGGTGAATGCAAATA
Source organism: Calonectria honghensis (assembly GCA_013403855.1). Classification (NCBI taxonomy): domain Eukaryota; kingdom Fungi; phylum Ascomycota; class Sordariomycetes; order Hypocreales; family Nectriaceae; genus Calonectria; species Calonectria honghensis. The sequence continues at coordinate 593,195 of VTGB01000024.1, forward strand.
CATAATTCAGGTTAAGCGCGATATCAATGAACGAAGTCTCATTCCGACGTCGCAGAACGATTGTCGGCTCGGCACCAAATACAGCCCGATTTTGAGGATTTGCCTTCCAGATATCAAGCCTGGTAAGGGTCTCATAATGGGCGAGGGCGACATCGGCGATTCTGCAGCAGCGGCAGAAGAGACTCACGGTGACGACAAACGAGGTCTTGCAAGCGGCGCTGGTTGGTTGGCATGCCCTCTTGGCACTACACGGAGGCTTAATGGCGAGTGCAAAAGAATCATTAATTTCGAATGGTGACCATTGACAACCAAACTAAATCTCAGGAACGGTGGTGGATTGGAATGACGGTCTTTACGGTACGCCGGTTTGGCGAGTGTGCTCCTATCACTCAATTCAAGCGTGGTTGAGGTGAAGGACTGAAAACTATCTTTTACTTTCTTCTCGGGCCTTAAGTAGCTCTTTTTCAATACAATTATGTTCTGTTTCATCTTGCTATCCGCGTGATAGACAAAATTTCAACCTTCATAGAAATTTACGCCGGTAGTGAAAGTGTAACACGTGTCCTGTTTGACACGGATCTTAGATCCCAAGGGATAACTGACTGACGAAAGGCTTTGTGAGAAGATGAGAACAAAATTTCAGCGAGTATGCAAGCCTCGAGGGCTCAACTCTGGCACAGCTGTGGCCCAGGCACCAACAAGACCTCCAGCCAGGAGAAAAGTAGATCGCATCTCAAAGTATGAAGGACGAAAACTTTGGAGACTAAGAAATGGAAAACGATGAAAAACAAGTATTGGGATGCAATATTTGGGATACAGATTCAAAAAAGCAGAGAACTAGTGAGCTACTTAAAGAAAATTTATCTTCAGAAACAACTTCAAAATATCTAACTGTAGAATTCGTATTTCCTCTTTCCTCGAGCCATGCTAGGCGCCAGCCTCAATATTGTGCATGTTGACGGGGCTCTTGCGTCTGGGTAATATTGCACGTCCATCTAAGCTTTACAGATCAACAAAGCGATTTCCCAATCACGACCAGGCCGGTATTGTCAATACTGACAAGTAACGTGCTTGTCAGATTGAACCGCTAGGGCATCTCATTTGCACTCGCAATTGGATGATCTGGTTATACTACTATAATTGGGGAGGTCCCTACGTAGCTGCATCCGGACCATGTTACAGTCGCACTGGGCCAGTCTGGTCCAGGCGTTTCAGAGGGTAAGTCTCGGCATTCAACTGCAGCGAAAGTTTGATTCTGAGATCTCATCTGCAAAGGGTTGCAAAATGCACAGCCAAAGAGGAATCATGGTCACCACGGCTTTGCGGCCATTGCGTGTCGGTCGTGCGTTATTTGCGTGCGAGGCAGATGAAGAAGAAGGCAGGGAATTTTGGTACAAACAGGCCGCACAGTGATTTCATAATACAACGGCGGTGACCGACAAGGTGCGTCTCTTGGGCGCCTCGCCGTCTGTGCAAAAAAGTGCGTTGTGAGTGTCCAACCAATGGGATACTCGACAGGGGTCTGCAGGTCGCCCAGGCGTTTTTCTGGCACGAAGATTTAGGCCTAGAAAAAAGGTGCGTTATCTCAACGCGACCTATGAGAACGCCGAGTGCTGGCCAGATTGCGTCATTCGGATATGGAGTCCGACGCCCGCCGCCATCGAAAAAGTGCGTTATTCTAAGACAGCCTATCGGAGGGCCCAGTACATGTGCGCAATGCAAGGATGTGAACTTGGCTAACGACATGAGCGACGAGAATGCGGGTGACACTTCAAGCGCCACCCCGACACCAATCCAGCAAAGGGTCCTTTTCTGGTCGAATAGGAGGCGATGAAAAAGTGCGTTGGAAACCCAGTACGGTCACCTTACTCATTCCAAGCCCAAAAACCTCAATCAAACTCCTTGAGATATTCTCAACCAATCATGCCCTTCCAGACGAGTTAACGCAGTCTTAATGCACCTTTTTCATGCAAGGCAGCCGAAAGATTCAGTCACCATAGATGAGCACAATTCCGAACTGTTAGGGAAAAGAAAAATGAATTCAATCAGCCCCCCAGCTAGCCTCGCATAGGATAAATATTCGTCTTCCGCCAGCCAGAGCCTGCATATGTCGCCAGCGGAATCGCCAGGTTATACATGCACACTCTGATTTCCTTTGGCTTCTTTACTCTGACAGGAAAGCCAACTTCATTTCCTCCATACTGTTCACACAATCTGGTTTCAGTGAACAATTCACCGAACTCTCCGAAAACATTATGAGTCCACAACAAGACACGTAAGCTTCAATATTTGTAAAACAAGAGGCCCAACTGATCAATGCCTCTTAGTACCAAGCTTACGGAGACTACTAATCTCCTTTTTGTTGGAAGTTGGGCCTATGCTCAAGGCTCAAGGACCAACATTCCCAAGAACCATCCCGTGAAAACCAAAGCCAGACCCAGTCACGGCTTGCCATCTAGCTCCAAGAAAGCGACGTACAAAGAAACCCCAATGCACAGATGGCTTAGCGAGAATAAAGAGGATGGCCCATGGAACGCACTGGGATAATTTGAGACGGATTTGATGTCATAACCTCTTGCCTCCAACTTGGTAATTGAAAAATGACATTTGAATGCAACAGTCTCGCAAACGATGGGTAAAATCAGGGGGCTCAATTCGATTCATTCATAGGTAAACTAGAACCATCGACACCTATTTGACAAAACATAGTGGTAATTAAGTGCAATTCCCTGTCATGTGCATGCTTAAGTGATTTGGTTGTTGAGTGCTCAGCATAGTATCAATATAACTTAAATCTCGTGAGTATGCTATTGATAAAAGTCGCTCCACAAGCAATTAAAATGCACAAACGCATCCCAGAGGACCTTGAAAATCCCTGGCTCACTATAAAGAGCCGTGTTACTGGCCATTTTGGTCACGCATCCAAATACAGTCCCTCTAAACTCTAAATAGCTTTGCGTTGGCTACTGAAGCATTGAGCAGTATGTACTATCAAATTCACATAAATGTATCTGTGAAGAAACCATTTGTACATTTCCATCATACTAGTTCTAGAAGCGTTCCTTGTTGATCAGTCCCATCCATCTATATATAATTTAACAAAAGCTATACACTAACACCCATCGGTCACGATTCAAACGGTTTCCTTCCATTTTATCCCCGCTGAAGTCCAATGATGCAAAATCTCCCCCCTATGAGAAGAAAAACAAAATAATACAACTAACAGCCACCAAAGCAGAAAAAGACAGGTTTAAACCATGGTATTCAAAGCATGATCGCCTGTGTCGTCAGATGCTCGTTTGTGGTATGTGGCCTCGGGCGCAAGACCATCCACATACCAAACCAGGAAAGCGGCCATTACCACAGCCATAAGAACGGCATCAAAAAGGTATAAGAAGATTTCATGAGAAATCAGATATCCGCTGTTTCCCTGCAAATACTCGATAACTCGGAAGATGCTTCGGATCAAAATTAGAAGACTGGTCCCGTATTGCACATATAGGTACCGCTGCCATGAAATCCCAGCACTCCTCATGGCCCTTGGGGGACTTCGGCGGAGCCGAAGATGAAAGACGATTGAGATGATCATGAAAATACTAAACATGACGATTTGGACCCAGAGGCCAGCAACGATGACTTTCTCTCCAAGGTTGAACAGATCCTGGGTGCCAATTGCTTGCATACCGCCGCCACCACCTTGCATGACCAGGGAGATGACATCGCCGACAACAAAAATCTTGCTCAACCAATTGACGGGTATAAGCGAGAGCTCCTCAGCCCGCAGCCGTCGAACCAGGCGGCCGAGAATCATGTAAATGGAGGCGGCATACAACGTGGGAGCGACAAGGATCAGAATCGCTTGCATCACGTAGCCCCCGATGCCTTCGAGATCATAGTGGGAGGCGATGCGGCCGCAGTAACCGATGACTTGGAACAGGCCGCCGACTGTAAATGGAATAAAATACCAGGCCTGCGCTCGCCATATTCGCCATACGTGAAGCACTGTAAGGATGGCAAAGATGATGACTGATGTGATTGCGGCCTCAAGAGACGGCGTGTAGCGATATAATCGGAAATCGCCGAACTGCTCTGTGGATCGAGTGAAGAGGGTGGCTGAAATGCTCTCCATGGAGGGCGATGAGAACCAGGGACTGTGGGTATAAAGGGTGAAAGTTGGAGTGTCGTATTATTTGCCTTTGACTGCAGCGAAGATGTCGAATTGAAAGTTGTGTCGAGGTGAGATATTCCATTATATATTCTATCATCACCCAAAAGTATTAATAGCTGCCTCTTTCCTTGGGTGCATTCGCACCGAAGCCGAGATGTATCGTACAACTCGGCAGGATCAAAGCTCGGACTTTGTGCGTGGTGGGTGTCGTGGCGCAGCGCACGTCTCCACAAAATGGGCTGAAGAGCTCGGCTTTGTACGAACTGTACGAGAAGTCCGAGATCGACTCGAGAAGATTAGGCCCACATCTACTCAGCCCCGACGAGCAAATCTTGGCTCGATCGAGATGAATCGAGGTTAAAATCTTGCCCATTTTACTAGCCCTGATCAATAATTATGCCAAAGCTGATGCAGGATGCTTGGACTCCTCCTTCGTTCCTCAGGAAAAGCGGAATAGTGACGCGTTAAGCGTAGACGCGTCAATGATTGAATCAGCCAACCTATCTCTCCTAAAAAAAAAAAAATTAATAATAAAATAAATAAATAAAGTGCAATAAAATTCTCCTTCTCAGTTTCATGGAGCGGATATTTTATGCGGTAGGGTCAGGGATACAATTTACTTAATACGCGTCAAAAAATAAGGATTAGATTGGTACCGTGGAATCTCGCAAAATCCGGAAGAGGGGCGGCCCACTGGGGCTCCACAGATCTGGTGTCCCATCCAACCATCGTTCAGTTTGATAATGGCTAGCTTGAGGGGCCGATGACCATTTCCCTTAGCAGTTAGCTGCCGTTGCCGCCCCTCTTCCGAATTTTGCGAGATCATACGGTATTGGCAATTTGAGTACTTTCGAAAACACATGATACAGGCTGAAATGAGCAGCGCCGTGCATGTTGCACCCCAGTGGTAATCTCAAACAATTGGCTAAAACCCTCACCAGAATAAACTAAAAATTAATTCATAATAAAATTTAAATTACAAGAACTTCACGATGCATCGTAAATATTTTGGCCCGTCTCTTGCTGGATTTAGGGTAGGCCCCACCAAAATCAAGACAGGTCCAGCAACGAACACCCCACTGCCTAAAAGAGAAAGGTTTGGTCGTTATCGATTAAGGTGGAACCCAGCCAATCTCTTCGATTGGCCACTGAATCCATAATCTGTGTTCACAGTCCAAAATGTCCCAGGCCCTGGAGATGAGAAATGTATCCCAGCCCTGGACCCACCAGTTACGTTGTGCTCTGCTGAGTATGATGCAGAAGTGCGCGAATATGACCACAGCCTCTTGTGTCGGAGTTTTAAGCAGTGCGATGAAGTCATCATTCAGAGTGTAGTGCCACACAAACGCATCCATCATGTCCAGCGTCCGATTGTGGTCTGACAAGGCAAAGCTAAGTTGTGGCCGTAGCTCACCAATGGCTTCGCAATAGGCGAAAACAAGACTCGAATCCGTAACAGCGGACTTGATACTTGATTCGAGCTTATCAAGAATGCTCGATTTCGCATATTGAGGCTGATGCGAATCTTGCCATCTTTTTCTACCCCGGTCCAATATTGGCGTCAATTCGCCTCTGTAGGACGTGGATTCAAACGTTTCTAGTAAATGCCGGACCCCATCTAGAAGAAATAGCCAGTTGGGAAACAGAGTGTCACCCGACATGAGCGAAGGGTTATCTTCTCTTGGGCTTCCCAAGGCTAGAATGAGAAACAGACGTCAGCGTCTCGGTTGGGTTGGGATACAAGTGGAATCTCACCGTAGTATATTGTCAGTACACTGAAAACCCAAAGAGGTTCACAGTTGTCAGGCTTTACATTCGACATCAGCTCCACGGCTGTTCGACTCGCGATCTGGTGCTGCTCGACCGCATATGAGATGTAATACTCCTTCTGCTCTGGGCGATTGCGAGCCATGTGAAGCGCAGAAATGGAAAGAATGCCCCGCATTAGATATTTGTTCTTGACTGCCATGCGTATGATGCCAAACTTCCAGAGATTTCGAATGGATGTATCTTCTACCAGGGTGTTGCAGGTTGATGTCGTAAAGTTGTGGAGGAGCTCGAGATCCGTCAGATTGATGTCCGGATCGGCGCTCGGACCAAGCCGAATTGACAGCGGATGGGCTTGTGCAAAGTCGCACTCGACGCCATGTTTAGCGCAGTTTCGACAAGAAGGGCGTTGTTCATCGCACTGTATGTGGGTAAGTAATTTTGCAGAGTAGAGCCGATGGAATCCTTCACCACAATTGGTTAAGTAAACGAGAAAGAGAAGGGCATTCGGACCTTGATCTTTCGCCGCTTGCAGACGTTGCAGCCGGTTCGTGTCTTAGGATGTGCTCGCCGAGAGGGTTTGGTGGAACGGGATGTGGGGGCTTCTATACTGTCTTGGCTGTCTAACGGGCTGTTGCCGAGGGAATAATATGTATTATTATCCATGGTCCGTTGGTGGGCAGTTGGCTATGCACCTGGTGACTTCCAAGGCTGGTTTCTGTTTGGATGACGCAACGACTGACAAATAGATTGAGAGGTGTAAGCACGGATCTTTAATGTTCCGGAAATATTGCTAAATTCTAAATAGGAAATGTGTTCAAACCGCGATGGCTAATTCGAACACGAGGGTTATCACTTAATTGAGTAAGGG